>CM061115.1:3964000-5164000 GCA_030770115.1 Daphnia galeata
AGTGCCCGAAAAACGCGTTCAAAGTTTTGCGTTTTACATGGGCGACGCGCAGCCCAAACACGCAGAAAAAAGGGGTCGGGTGGGGGAGACGTAGTGCCATAAGAAAGCATTGTATGAAGAGGCTGTGTACCTAATTGTTTGGTGGGTACTGTATATCATTCCCCCCCTTAAGTCCGCTCGTTTTCCAATCGGTATCACCATATATCACCAAATTCTTTTTTGTATCCTATCAACACAGTGTCCGAATAGTTTCATTTTCTTTACGAATACACATCATGTTACCAATTAGTTGTAAATCATCAATTGGAGCAAATAATCAGACGATATATTGTAGTAAAGACTTCTCGTCGCTCTTCTATTGTCAAATCAAATCGCTTTGTGTTAGTTCCATTATAAAAATATAGATGAGCCTACTCATGAATCGAGCATGATGGACTGCTGCACGCTGCTTTCGTAGATACAAAAGTATATGAACTTGAAGAGATCCTCCATGGTAAGTCAGAGTAAGTTCAAATAGCTCACTATAATCCTCTCTGGGGAACGCATCTTTTAATGTACACTCTCATTCCTGGAGGGGCTTCGAAGGTACTCCGAACTCGTAGCGAAATGAAGATTGCCACTAATTCGAGGGGTGATGCTTCGAAACTCGACGATGTCTGTTCGAGTACCCGTCTACGAGCCTTCGAGTACCCGTCTACGAGCCTTCTAAGGATCCGTTCGAATGGTATTTAAAAAAGGAAAATATGAGGAGGCAGTGGGTATCGAACCTCATACCTTTGCTGAAGCTAGGTTTTAGGAACTTTTAAGGAAATTTAATGGTTTCCTCGAAAAAGAAACTTCGTTAATTAAACGGAACTTTTGTACAAAATCAAAGTGTTTTACATATTTACTATTATTGCATTACAGCTAACAGCTTATAACTCAGTTATACAGAGCAGGCATTAATATTTGTCAATAAAAATAGAAAAATTTACAGAAGCTAAAAAAATGACTGCATTCCCAAAAATGACCTTTTACCAAAATAATGTTTTAACACAACTTAAAATAGAAATTACATTGCTTTTGTTTAAATGAGATTAAAACCCATTCATATTGCGCCTTTCATAAGCTACAAGTTTCTGTGAAGCCTATACAAATACTTGCATTCTTACCCCCAAAAATTGTACCGCTGTCAAACTTTTTAAAACCTTCAAAACATGATTGAATTTCCTTTCAACACCATTTGGAACTATTTGTGGGGTCACCGAATTCGAAGCAGGCCTTCGATGATCGAACTATATGCATCGAAGCCTTCGAAGCATTATGATGCCATTATTTGAGGAAATATGAGTATTTTAGAAAAGAGAGGTTTTTGGGAAAAGTGGGACACCAAATTTTACTGCAGTTGAGATAGGCAGAAAGATTTGGGGGCGGAGCTAAGCTGTTTTTTTTTTAAATAAAAATCTCAATTTACACGATAATTCATGAATTTTTTTTTACAGACATATAGAATCGATGTAGGAGAACACAATTTCAATTAAAAAAAAAATGTTTAACAAATTTTAAGGCTTAAAAAGTAAACGTCCCACTCTACCCACCCTAGTGTCCTGATTTACCCTTCGTCACAGGCTCCTCCCACAAATTTTTGAAAACTTTGACCGTCAACTTTGAAGTCCCTACATCAGTATGAATGCAATAGATAATGAAAAGAACCACTACCAATATTAAACAGACGTTGGTTGCAACTAAGATCTACAGTTATAATATGTTTGATGAGTTTTGGAAACAAACGGTTCTCGATAGATGGGAACATATTAATGTTGGAATTGTACAACCATACAAACCACCAGGTGGCAGCACACAACATCTGGGAGACGTCCTGGCCTGCCTTTATAGCGCTCCCTCTTCTGCCTCAAATCTCTCACTTGTTTGCTGGCACCACGCTGCATCGGATCTCTCTCTCCCAAATGCTTGAACAAGTAGTCGGGTCTCAATTTCTTGAAAAACAATCTTTTCATTTTCACTGCTTATCACAGCAGTAGAGTTATTTATTTTTCTTTTCACTGCTTATCACAGCAATAGACTTATTGGTTTTTCTTTCCACTGCTTATCACAGTTAAGTAGTCGTTAGTTTTGGTATTCACTGTGAAATTGACAATGGCCAGTCAACTAATGGAAATCCCCGCATTGTTCAATTGCGATAGTCATACCGAGGAATAACGTCAATAAACTCTTTTTTTGCTTTCCATACTCCAGCGAATAATTTGTTGAGCTGATTAAGAGCCCGATTCTTTCGGTCTTCAATGTTATTTCATTCTATTCTTTGCTGTGGGTAACGTCGCAATAACCTGGTAAAATGATTGAAATATTATTCAGCAGAGTTGTTAACAACTCCCGACTGACTGTCATATCACATAAGTTTTGGGTAAGATGTTGCCCGTCTTCAAAGGTTCAACAGAATCAGATGATGGTCGTTGATAAGACAAATTCAGCACATCCAAAAGTAATACAAAATCGATCAAGAATCAATAAATTTGTAAAGCATTTTGATCGCATCCCACTGATAACGATTAAAATATAACGAAAGATAAACAAGATTGGATAATTCAATTTAAAAAAATGAACAAAATAAAATGGCAAAATATGACATCACCAATGACAGAAAAACAGAATTTTTAAATTTTAACAGACTTGTCTTTGTGTTTCCTCGTCCAATTGTTTTAGACTCAGGTAATTATTCCTTTGTTTAACTTCTTCATGCCATCATGTTGTTTAACATGCTGCCCACATGTTGGAGCAGATCAAATCTGTGACTAAATACAGAAGCCTAGTTGAGTGCATTTTTTATTCGTATCCTTGTCTAAATCCAACAATTAATACATTGTTGTATCACGCAATCCTTTTCTAGAGGCAATTCAAGATCACAAATTTTGAGTCATCATGTGCCTCAGGCAGCTCAACATTTTTTAGCTGTTTTCTTCAGCAACTAGATGTAAAAAATTTTTTTACACAGAACTCTATACTCTATAGCTGTCAATAATACTGCTTGGACAAACCTTTCATAATTATGAGCCTTACAAGATATGCGATTAACATTAGTAAAACTAAGGTGGTGACTTCGGTCATCGAAAGACACTGTAAAGCCTGTATCATATGTAATTATTCATTCAAGAATTCTCCGTCAATGTCGATCTTTTCTTTGCCGACAAGCAGTGCCTGAAGAGTAGGGTGTTTCATTTCCGCACTTTTTTGGAAATCCGTCTCGTCTTTTTAGATTGGGGTTAGGTTTGTGGCAATGAGTAAAAATCCAAAATATTTCAAGTTTAGACCGAAATCTTCTATTCTCGCCTTGCGATTTAAACGGAGATTTTTTGTCAACAGATTCTCCCGCCAAATACCGAGCTAGAGGAGAAAAATCGGAGTGAATGCCGGCATGTTGTGCTGGTTGGGTTGCTCCATCAGCCTAGAAAGGAAAGTATCCAATATCATCCAATAAACACATAAAAAAATTAATAGGTCTATTATTCATACCAGTCGCGAAGAATGATCCATGGAACATATTAGTAATACTTGGTAATCTAATTGTTCATCTTTGGACATGGGAGTCGTCGAGGGCGAGTCGTATGTACTCTCTTCACGTTTTTCGGGAAACAACACTTCAAATGATGTCCCTGATGGACATCGCAAATGGTGATGAGACAAACTCCAAGAACAGGCGTTTAGCCGATGAACAGTGTTTTTTCTGTTTTTGGAACGCTTCGGCATTTATTTTCATTATTTCAAATTTTTTACTTTCACCATTTATTCAGTAGCATAAAACCAATATTTGAGCCAAAATTTGTATGAAAATAAAAAGATCTACTATCCCTGATTTTGTTTCTAAAGAATTCAGATTTTTTCGGTTTTTTTCCCAAAGAAATAGATAGAGATAATGAGTTTTTTTTATAATGGCCCAAAAATGTATTAATTACTACGTCTCTTAATGAAATCTGGCAATGCAACCACATGTCATCAATTCAGTCTTTAATCTACATGCAAAAGCTGCGGATGTTAAATGCTCCCACCTCAGTGCCCGTAGTTTATTCATCAGTTTAGTTCAGGTTGTTCCAATTTTAATGAATAATGAATCTTTGCAGTGAACGTATCAATGATGTTATCACCGGAAAAGCAGAGGAGAAAAATTTGGGTGAATTCAATCGATTGCCAACCAACAGATCTGTTTTGGCCAGATATTTATAGTTCAGAAGCAAAGGCAAGAAAATCCCAGTGCGACAGGTGTTGCAAAATGTTTTGATAGAACTCGATGCTGTGTGGGTAAAAGCCGGCGACCAATAAAAGCGACCCACAGGTCATTTCATCAATTAACATCACTACACCCCAAATGGAAAATTTTAAAGAAGGAAGGAAGTGCGAACTTAAAAAAAAAATCCTGCATTGCAGATTAAACTTAGTGCAATGCACCAAGAATTAAGTAAGCTCTGTAATATTTCGGCTGATGACGCGTTGGAACTCATGAAGTCATCTCGTAAAAAAATATGGAAAGAAGACTGGGATTTTTTAGAAAACCAAAGAGGAAGTCGTACGGGACATATGAGTAACATTAACCAGCACAGCGTTGCTGTTGAAAAAAGGAAGAGAATACGATACGATGAAGAAAACCTACGGAGAAGTAAAAGTAACCTCAAATAGTAAGGTCGCGCAATCATGCCGTAACTAATCAGGAAATACGTAAAGCATTGGAACTAAATGATGCTGTTGATCATGACGGAATTGATGAGGATGACGAGACATTTACTGTTGAAAATTGTAAAAGGAAAAAAAACACGACAGAGTTTCGCTTGTGGTCTCCGCTAATGCCGTTACTAAAGAGACTACACAAAAAGTGGCCAACCGAATGGAGCTCTCTATTGAGCATCTTCTATTTCAGGCAAGAATTCTCAATATTGGTGGTGCTGATATGGGATCAGATCTCATTGTGTACAACAACTGTTTAGTGACAGAAGAAGACGAACGAAAAGAAAACCAAAGTATGCAGTTATTCACTGGGATTCAAAAATGATTGAGTTTTTTGCCACAGGGAAAAACGAAGAAAGAGTTGCGATCATTGTGAGCGGTACCTTTTCTAGGTAGACTTCTCCACTCATTTTCCATTCTCTATTCAGTTTCCATAGCTAATTTTTTTCTCTAGACATAAGGTTATTGGAATTACGTTTATAAAAAGACTCTCTACGTCTTATAAAAGACTCTACTGGCTTATGTCAAAAGGATGCGGTCGTAAATTTGTTTCAAACTTGGAAATTAACGGAAAATGCAATTGCTATGGTTTTCGACACGACTGCTAGCAACTCTAATATATATATAATGGTTGCGCTGTCTTGATCGAGCTGAAACACCCACTGCTATGGCTAGCCTGCCGTCATCCTATTTACGAGACGCATATAAAGAACATTCGGAAAGCCATTACTGGAGCGACAACCTTCCCTGACCAATTATTGTTCAAAAACTTCAAGTCTCAATGAGAGAATCTCGATCATGACAAACTTGAATACAAAATTTTTGAATGCCCATCTAACGAGAATAGTTTGACGAATAAATTGGGGGAAAGAAAGTCTTTCAAATGAATCATTTCTTAAAGCTAACTACAAGGAACTTTTAGAATTGACTGTCATATTTTTTTGGGGTGATCTTCCTGGCTCCCGAAAATTTTAAATTCGCAAGCCGGGTGCTGTGCACCTCGCCAAGATTATGAGCAAGAGCATTTACATTCTGCAAATTTATCTCTTATCGGATAACATAGATTTGGATCAGGAAGAATATTTGAAAATCAATCCAATGGCAATTTTCGCTTTCCTCTTTTACACTAAAGTGTTTGTTCAATCACGTACTGCTTGTTTTGCTCTAATTGACGACCTTAAATTTATCGGCGCAATGACTTGGTATAGAGGCGAAAGTAAGGAAATTGCTGATGCCCTGGTAGCACACTCTCATCCATCGTCTATCCCTTGGACGTCCCGAAAAATTTTTTCATTTTGTTTTTTTGAAATATTTTCAATTTATTTTTAATTTCAATTAACTATCAGAAATTTTTTCAAATTATTATTAACTGTAATAAGTAATTACACCATAATAGAACAGATGGTGATGGTGATATAAAGTAAAGAATCGCAGCAGCTGACACTAACGTTGATGAGAGATGTCAATGTTGAGTATTGGATGGGTGACCTTGCAGCATTTTAATTTTCCTTTATCTTAACCAGCGAAGGTTGATCCGATTACTGTCCGATTGGAAACATCCGTGGTCCGTCCACAATCGGACGTCGTATGGCGCGACATTAGGCTGTACGACGACCATCCTATGGCTGTCAGCTCAGAAGTCCGAGTCGGACGAGTCGGATGGGGGACGGACATCATATGGATAGCAGTGTGCTACCAGGTTGCTGCTTTTTTGTCATGTAAGCAGCATTTATGGTACCTAACCGAATAACTTTTGGTGTTTTCTATTTTCAATGAAAAACTGTCAGATTTCGGAATAACCATAGTAGACGCCTTTTCAATGCGTTCTCTATTAAAGAACAGCACCCAGTCTAATACTGGAGTTTCTTGATGTCGTATCGAAGCCCATTGTTACGACCATTTGGTTGAAATTCCAATCGTTAAGTATTTCAACTGTAGCGATCGTTTGCGTATACGACCAATACAGTTCTCGACTGGCGGAGGACGTTCAGGAGGACGTTACCAGTGAATAAGAAAATTTGTAAAATTGTTTTTCAAACATTTTGTTATGTATTTGAATTGGTGAATGAAGATAAGCATGAGATTAATGACCTAATTATACCGATTTTAATATTTGCTGAAAGCTCAATTTGAGCTGCCTATCTTTTCCTCCAAATGGATGATTTTGATCTTGCTATCTTGGGAAAAACAGATAGCTGCCTGCTCAACCAAAAAAGATGGTGGGTATCCTTTGATTTTTTTTAAATTTTCCAATCAAGCGGTGTATTATTTTCGCGACGATGCTTAAGTATGTGGATGGCCAAGAGGAGCAGTAAAGAATTGGCTAGTTTAGAGACTTTTAGTTATTAAACTAATCATAGCGTATCAAGATGGAAACCGTCTTAAAAAAGATCTTCATTATCTCTGTATGGATTCCGAATACGATATTTTTGTTAATTACCTTACTGTTATTAAAATGAAATAGAAAACAGGAACATTTTCTCATTTTAGGTTCCTGCTGTTACCAGGGTATCACAAAATCCATATTGTATCCCCTCATTCCGTCCATGCCACGAAACGTAAAAATGAAAAAAGGGGGTAGAAGAAATGTCTAGTTAATTCATGTTTTCTTTTCAGCAGAGAAATAATTATCTAGAGAAAGGTTTTGTTTAGATCACAGAAATGTATAAACTATTGAAAATCAAATATAAATGTTTTCAAAAGTAAATTATCGTTTATCAATTGGAATCAGACATCCATCAGGATCTATGATTTCACTGAAAAGTGGATTCTGTTCCAGATCTGAGCAGCTGTTCCAAGCCTTTCGGGTTCAGTATCACTCAAAACGTTAGTGGGTTGAACAGAATGACATGCCAATAATACAACAAATAATGAATGACGAACATCTCAAAGGACAACTTCGTGACAAATACTGTTGGGTGAACCATAACACATACCAATAACACATACCAATAGTTTCAGGATGCAAAAAAAAAGGAATCGGCTGTTCGATAATCACATAATTAATTAAGGTGAAGGCCTTGTTTTCTCCTTCACCGATTCTGTCGACAATATTTTCACCATCTCTTTAATATTCCATAGACGATAGTTTGCCACTTGTAGATGGGTTTGACGAAGGGTTTTTAATAGTTCGAGGAAAGAAAAAAGGACAGACAAAAGAACAAGTGGGAAAACCTTATGAAAGAATACAGGTCTTTACTCTTTAAAAATTTAAACAACTTGAAGTGCTGCCTAAGAGCTCAGACTCCAAAAGAAAAGCAAAGTCTTTGATTCAAAAATGAATTCATATCTATTATTCTAATATTTTTTAATTTTTTAACACAAACTAGGTTCCAAGAATCTTCATAAAAGCCAGAATAAGCGATTCTTTGATAAAAATATAAAATCCCTAGAAGTTCCAGGAATGGGGGGAAATGGAATGTGTAAAAAGTGATACTATTACTGTGTAATAGTTTCTGCGTGTGTGTGAAGCGCTTAAGCTATGAACATGAAAAATTAATTTTAAAATAGAAAATGGATACACTTGTATTTACCGCATTTTAATAATTGAAGAACACACGGCTGGAAGGTAATTTTAGGAAGGTTGGTCTAGTCAAAAGGGGAAAGTCTGGTTAATGGGAAGAGTAGGTGATGAGTACAATGGGAGTAACGTAAATAGGAATAAAAGAATGGGAAAGAGTCTTGGGAGAAGAATGTACAGAAGTCTCTAAGAAAGTAAAGTGTAGACTAAAGTGTGTTCTCTTCTAGTTGCTAGTCCTATTTATTAAATTTGCTTAAATGCTAAGCGCAAGAAAAAAGTTACACATTTTTGGTTAAAGTTACCCAAGCATCTACTTAGGGTTACTGGAATTCATTTTTTGAAAGCGCCATCCTCGTTTTCTCCATCGCAATAACAAAGGTGACCTTCCAGATATTTTGCTAGCATATTCTATATTTAAATAAAAGTTGATAGTAAATGCCAATATGGCAGATGGTTTCTTAGGAGGCTGGCATAAATTATCAGTGCAACAGTCTGCAGCGAAATATACGTGATCCTAATTGATCTTCGTATATTGATCTTACTCTTGGCATTGACTCTTTCATAGCAAAAGTAACGTGAATACGACACTTTTCTTGTTGCTATGTTGAATCAGGTAGGGGAGAGTGGAGTAAGTCGGGACACCGGGTCAAGAGGGACAGGGTCAGGAAAAATAGAAAATATAAATTAATTTAAAAAAAATTTTAAACCAACATGTAAAAACATGTTATCTATTCGGGGTAGAAGTTTGGTATGTTTTTGTCAGTAAATGTAGGAGTTATTGACAAAATTAAAAAAAAGGACGTTTTGCGAGTTAAATTTTTCGCCGCAATAAAAGGAATTACGGGAAAAATACAAACAAAATGCATGATATATTTACATGGATAGAAACTTTGTCCACGATATAAAATAGACAGGTAGAGCAACTTGGGTCACGTGACCAACTATAGGCTTGTAGAGGGTTTTTCGGTGTTGCCATTTGACTTAACTTTGGTAAAAGTAAAATTTTCTGCCTAGCCTTAGTGGGAAATGACTTTTAGTGCTATAAATATCAAAAAGTAGCATATATTTACACAAACTCTTTGAAATTTATTGATAAATATATTAACCTTTAATTTAAGACCATAAACAGATTTTTACTACTTTTTATTTGTAAATTATGATTTTCTAAAGATTTGAATCGTCTCTTGGCCAATAGCAGCAAAGTTGTCCCTGAGGAGGGGTCTGGATCTAGCAGACTTTTGCTTTGTTATGTTTACTGTTTTGAATGAACAGGTCGACTCTTATAATAGACTAGTCATTACGAATCGACTTTCCCCAGTAAAAAAGGACGATCCAATCCGTCGCTAAAGAGCGACGAACATCTGCGACCAGCCTGATCATTTTTGCTGACGTTCTGATCACTGCATGTTCTTGGCTGCATTTGCCTGCCTTTATGTGCCCCCGAATATGTTTGGATTTATCAGTAATCCCGTTCTTAATAACACTTATATCTGGAGATAGACTTTTGAATCAATAAGTAATTCTATAATGAAATCCCAAGTGTCAGGTTATTTTGCCATTGTAATTAAATAGCCTACAGGCAAAATTGAAAAATACTCGTGGTTTTCAAAATAAATGATTTGCTTATTCTGTGAGCATTTTGAAAAAAGAATTGTAAAAAGCAAAAAATAAAAAAAAAACGGGAGTTTCTTTAGGTGAATAGGGATTTGAGGGAACTAAAGGCGCATTTTCGCGCATGAATTTAATTTACCTTTTTGTTTAGGTGGATTGAAAAAATTCACACCAAAATGGATTTTAACTGAAGTTACTTTTAGCTGAAGTAAAATTTTTAATTCTGCTTCATTTGTTCACCTTTAATTCGTCTGAATGCGACGTTGTCAAACAACCAACAAGGGGCGTGGATTTTGTGGTTGGGTGAAGTTGGAGCTGAAACAAGGTCTAGACCTTGTTTCAGCTGAAGTAAATAAAGTACATGAAAATGGTGAAATTTAAAATTTAGCTGAAGCAGAAGTAAAATAAAATTTTCACGCCAAAATGCAACTTCAGCTGAAGTAAATGTTCGCCAAAATAACTATATAGGTAAATTTACTTTAGCTAAAATTTTTGTTCAGCTGAACTATTTGGGCCAAAATGCGCCTTAAGTGAAGGTCCAGATCTACATTCAGCTGAAGTAAAAAAGGGGTAGGGAAATATGAATTACAAAAATTCAGCTAGAGTGAATTAAAAAAAACCGCATAATTGGACACTTTTCAATTCACTTCAGCTGAATTTTTGTGCCAAAATGCGCCTTAAATTAATTCTTCGTATAAAAGAAATAAAAAATGGAACATTGAGTTCACAAGAGCGATGCAATCGTAAAAATTATTCTTTCTTTAAGTTCCCTCTTTTTTCTTCTTGGAACTCAACAGTTTAATCGGCATTCCTTGCCGATTTTAATGGTGGGGATAAGCTCGAGGGGGTTGAGCTGTCAATCACAGCTGAGACTGATGAACTTCAAGTTCGGTAAGTTGAATAATGATTATTTTTTGCAAAACTTGATCTTTTTTATTTGTAGGGTTTTTGCTGCTCTACAAGTGGTAACGTCAGCAAAAGAACAAGTTCATTTTGAGACGTTTGTTCCTCATATACCGTCTTAAATCATGGTTGATTCTGTTGACATATTTGAAGTACATATCTTTTTTTCGAAACAACACAAAAATTACGACAAAATGTGTATTGCAGCCTGTAAAATTCCTTCATTTAACTTCTACATCGATGGGGATGTATTTCTCAAGTAGTTGTCTGGTAATTTTTGTAAATAACAGCATTGTAACAGTATTGTTAAATTTTTCTAATCTATAATTTGCAAGCGGTCTCAGCAGAAAACTTTTTTAAATTAAAAAAACAATTAAAATAAGGAACAAAATGTCCCTTATCAAAATTTTTTTTTAGATAATTACGTCCTTATCTTAACTTTATAAATTCCAAAAACTATAGGGAATGGGATAATAGTTTGTACATAAAGGTAGTTAAATGAAGATGTTTTTCCCGTAAGCGCCATGTTTAACAGGGAACTCGAAAAAAAGTGAAGAAAACTAGAGAGTGAAAAAGGGATAGATAGATTACACGTAAAAAAATAAAGTTCGTGAAATAAAATTGCAATTTTATTAATATTAATACCATTATTAATACATGAAAAACCGAAAAATTGAAATAAAGTTTTAATAACTTTCCTCTGAATATTTTAGGGAAGAGTTTTAACTGTAGCTTCTCCAAAAAAATCTACATATTTAAAAAGAAATTTCAGTTTACACGGAGTTCACGCCAAAAGCCCTTTTCCCCCTATCTTTCTGCCACTATTTCGTAGAATTTGACACAAGAAAAATTCGTAAAATTAAGAAATGTTTGTACAACCATGCTGATATGATCAATAGAATTAGATTAATTCTCTTGTCTCGTAATGCAAAACTCTAAAAACATGGATACCACAATCAAGTTGGAATTTTCGATGTATTGGAACTTTGGAAGTGGTTTCTATCACTTTTACTCTATCTGCTTCGTCAAAAATGGAAGTATTCCCGTTTCTGGCGGTAATCTCTTTAAATATCAGTTTACCTAACCATTTCATCTAAATTTAGCATTTAAAAAAAACTACATTTAGAAATAATAACCCTGCTGTACGAAGTTGACAAAAATGAACCTAATTTCTTGGCATTTGGCAGGTTGCTTTATGGAAAAACAATGTCATTTGTCAGGAAAAAGCGTGTTGTAGTTCAGACACCATGTATTATAACAAAGATATCAGAAATTCTAAATCAAAGAGTATTTTGATACGAAACACTTGTTGAGGTGAACATAGTTGTTGTAATGGTCCAGATATCTTATATTTTTGTTCATTTAAGAACAAGATCGAAAAAATTTCCAGAAATACAAGTGAAATTGAATCAGTTTTGTTAGGTATTAGACTCTTTAAAAAAGCACTTTTTTACATCATTTAATTTTTTTCCTTTAGGTATTCCACTTTTACCGCATCGTAGTTTATAAGGAAAATTGACTAAGAAATACGCATTTTAAATTGTTTTTCAGGAATGTTTGCAAATGGTCTTGCTGTTGAACGTGGATGTGGTTGTAGTAGTGCAGATACGGGATCACCATGTATTAACCAATAAACATAACCAAGTACATAACAAGTAAGAGAGAAGAAAGGGAGAGAGAGAGTTGTGGTTGGCAGAAGAGCTGAACTAACTCTGGTTTTCCTTGCAAAAGCTTCGCGAATTTATACCGGAGCACGAGTGGACAACTCGCGCTCCAACGTCCATCGCGGAGACTTTCGCAAACATTGGAAAGCAGGGCGTGCCGATTTATGCAACTCACGTTTCGCATTTTGCGAGAGCTCTCGACCGAGCGGACCGGTTTTAACAGTCAGGTGTTCTTTGTCACACTGCCAGCCACTTTCCTTTCGGTTTGCTGTGGCTCGTACAATATCAGCGCAACCGGTTTTAGAGTAGCTTGGGATCATTACATTCCTTCCCCTTTTGTGGAGAAAGGAATTAGTCCCCTAATTCGGAAAAGAAGAACAAAAGTGAAGTACAAATATTGAAGTAAAAGGTGAAACACAAGTAAAACGATAAATGCAATAATAGAAAAGAAAATATAAATGAAATGTAAAATATGGATAAATGTGGTAAGACGATATTTGAGGAGTAAATATGAGCATAAAACTAAACACTATGTTTCCCCTTTCCCTTCACCAAAAATGAATGTCGTATATAAAGGAGAAAAATAATAAACAAGATTTTATGGATAATGCGTAAATATGGACGTTAAAACAAGTTAAAGATTTAACGTGCCAATAGACCCACAAGGTCATAATCGTGTCTTTTTCTACACGGATTCCGAATTTGAAGCCGTTATTACAGCATTGGAAATTTTGAAAGAATGTGGATGGGAAAACAGATTTAAGTAGTTCAACTGCTTCGTTAAACACGCATCTTTTCTGGTAGGCGCCTTTTGTAAAAACCGGTCCTCAATTGGATTGCTTGTGTATTCCACGGAGTTTTTGTCAAGATTTGATTGTTTTCCATCGTAAATCTCTTACAAGTCTCCTTGTTTTTATAAGCGTCATTCAATTTTGAAACGGATGATAGTTATTTGGATTATTCGGATTATTTGGAAATCTTTTTTTGGAAGTTGTAGAAATGAAAAAAAAAAAAAAAAAATGGTTTCTAGTGGGAAGTTAGTCTGTGTCTTGTTATTGGTCTGTTTAGTTTTATCTTTTCATTTTTTTTTTATTTTTGCGTTAAAGCAGGTAAAATACCTCAACCAGCTCAGCGCTATAACAGGCGACAAAACCAAAATAAGGAAAATAATTTTCACCGCAATTCAAACGATCAAAGAATCGAAAGAAAACAGCAACCAGCACAGCGCTTTAACAGCATCCAAAATTGCCATAACTATTCAAACTTTATTTTGAGATGCTTTCTTTCCCTCTTTTTAATATATTCCCACCCCTTTTTTTTTTATTTCCTTTTTTTTTTTATTGTTCCCTTTTTTTTGTTGTTGTTTAAAAACAGTTAAAATATATTGGCGTAATATAATAACTACATTCTATATTCCTTTTCCCTGCTACCAAAATAGTTAAAAGTTAGATTAATTAATTCAACAACTTGGTCCGAAACGTATTTTCTTTCGACCTGCTGTGAACGTCGGAAGTTGTTGTTTTGCTTGGAAGTTTCTAAACGAACAGTAAATGTTGGATCACTCCCAAACGTACATTTCATATAGGTCTCGCTGATATCTAGGTCTATTTGCGAGTCCTACTCGCCAAGAATATTGCATGTTCAAATGCAATAAATGGCTTGCGTAATCACAATACGCATTTATTGGGTAATCCATTTTCGGGGCTAGTTGTTCCAGTTCCGGGCGGATGTAGTTTTCTGGGCGCTGGGGTTCCAATGGGCAGCAGTTTTTCCATCTGCATTCGGATCCGAATCCGCGCAGGGTTGGCTTCGGTATGGTCGTGCCGTCCCATAACTTAGGGTCATACAACACGTGTGTGTTGCATGTGCCTTGGGTGTGCGGCTGGTTATCGTTGGTTAGTGGATTGTTGATTAAAATACTTGTTAATATAGGGTAATCGTTGTCCGATGAACCGTTGTATTGAGGTTCAATTTGACTGAAGTTCGTGTTTCCTCCATTTTCACTTATTTCTGGTCGATATTTTAATGTAAGCGTGGTCGTCGGTGAAATGTTCTCTGGGTCGTCCAGTCGCTCTGAGTCGTATGTTGTTCCGGACGGGCCTGGTTGCGGGTCAGTGTCATCAGTTGGTTGTTGTTGTGACTCGTTTCCTGTTGTTGACGTATCCTGCCCTTTCTTTTTCGTAGAAGAGGAGAATTTCCCTTTTTTCGATGGAGTGAACTGATTTTCTTCTGCTGTCATGAAGGCTGCTCTACGGCGTGTTGGCGGCTCCTGTGTTGTTGGTTCATTAGTATTCAACTCAGCCGATGCAGTCGTTGCAGTCGGTTGAGCTGTTGGTGCCGTAGGGGGTTCTAGCATTTTGTGCCAGATAAATAACAATTTCACTTCTTCGTCTCTTATGTAGTCCTTTGCATACTTGCCGAGGTGATCTTCCCATTCATCTCTTGCCCCATGTTTTAATAGCAACCTGGTCACTCCGACATGGGACATTTGGACAGCTATGTGTAGCGCCGTTCGTGATTCGTGTCTTGATCGCATATTGATATTAATTTTCTTACCACGTTCGCATCCTCGTTTTGCCAGGATGAGATTGTTGTATCTTGCGGCGTAATGTAGTATTGATTCGTCGTTCGCGGATGTTGTATTAACGGAGTCAGTTTTTTGTAGAAGTCTAGTCACTGCTTTGTTGCCTAACGCCATTGCTACCATTAGCGCAGTTTCTCCATTGTCGTCTAATTTTGAGAAATTCGCCTTATGTCGGTATAACACTCGTATTAGTAGCGTATCATTTGTTTCTGCGGCCCGGTGAGCTACGGTTTTTCCGTCTTCCTTAATATCTGTGTCAGCTCCATGGACCAATATTAAATCTGTTATATCATATGATAGTTGTTTAGCACTGCTGTGGAGTAGTGTTATTCCTCCGTCGAAAATGGTGTTTAAAAAATTTTCTTCTCCTGTCGGAGCAGGTAAAGGCAATTGCATTTCAAGGAAATTTCTCAAAATTTCTCGCGGCACGTTTATCAATCGAATTGTCAAAAGGTTTTTTTCCAATTCTATTATGGCAGCTCTTTCGTTATGCAGGTGGCGATAACGCGTGGCATCTTGCATATAACGTGTTTTTATACAGTCGTAAGCTAGTTTTTTACATACATTTATTTCTTTTTTGGATGGCAGTTCCGTTGTTTCATCCGTGATTTCATCTGTAAGCGAGTAATATGGCGGCATGTAGAGCGGTATTTCGTTGGATACTTCGTCGTTAATAGCAGATGGCTCAAAGATCGGTGACAATGCTGTTGGTGATGGTGAATTTGGAGTTACTGGGGAAAGTTCCACGGTTGTATCACTGTGATTCTCTTCATCTTTGTTATCAACGATGTCACAATATATGGTTACGAAAGGACGGTACTGGTTGTTATCCATCTTGATTGGCACTCCGCACAATTCACTACTATAATTTGTATAAGTTGTAAAACTGAACGTAGCACTTTGCACTTCCGTTAAAATCGTTTTCACAGCAACAGAAGATTATATTCAAACGATCAAGATGAAAGTAATATAGCAAACTGAGGATTGCGTTGGATTGCACCGTATTTATACAGTTTGCTTCGTCCATACTTGCTATATTATTTATTAAAATTATGGTATTTCGAGATATTTGCTATTGTGTTGATATACGGTCTGATCCATATCATGTCGGTTTTCTGTAAAGCAAGAAAATAACAGTTGACATATGATGTATCCCTTTTTTTTTTTTAATTATTATACATTGTATAAAATTTTTTTTTGTCTATTTGTCTTCTGTTGTTGTTTTGTCTCCTTTTTGTCTTTTGTTTTGTGTTTTTTTTTTTTTTTTTGTGTGTTTGAAAAGAAACAGGTTATGTGTGGAAAATTGATTAAAAGTTTTTTTTTTTTTTTTTTTTTTTTTTTTTTTTGTCTTCTGATGATTAAGTTTGAAATCTTGATATGTTATTTTCTGTGATCAAGCCTATGTGATGTTAACATTACAGCGGCATAGGTCTTCCCAGACCATACCATGTCCTACCACATAACTACAGGTCGTGTGTGGACCTAAACATTTGTGCGTTTCAGATTTACGTTGATTCGATGAAGTTATTTTGTTTAGCCTGTTATTATCCGATGAGTTAGGTTTCTGAGATTGAAAGATGTTGGGAGCGCTTGGTTCTGGTAGATATGTTTGAATAGTGTCCTTGTCAGTGTATGATGCCTGTAATGGAATGGGAGCGTATTTTCGTACGAAAGCCGGTTCATTGACCGAGCGCGAGTTGTATACGGCCTCAGGGTTTTCGGTTAACATTGTCTCTAGCTCTACTGGCTGAGCTTGTTTATTTACAGTTTTAAAGAATTTTGAATTTCCAATAGTGTGACGCACTTTTGTTATTTGTGGGATGACTTTACATGCTATAAACAGTCGTATACTTATAAGAAGATAAATGAATCCAATGGTGCATAATGCCATTATTTTTAATGTATCCACCCATGAAAACATAGATCCGATGTTGTTACTCTGTTCTTCCGTCACGATGATATCAGATAATGCTTTTGATTCCGTCCCATGTAGTTGTCCTACTAGGTCATTTAGTATATTAAGTTGTTCCATTTTCATTACGTCATGCGCTGGATGGGCTTTGAGAGCTAAGTCAAAGTCATTCAGCGGCAATTCCTCGAATTCGGCAATTAGTTCCAGGTGGTGTGTATGTATAGTTGGGTTTTGTTTAATCCATTCACCGTTGGTTGCGTTATGTTCCCAGGCGAATGCATTTCCATTGAGGTTCACAAAATGAGATTTCCAAAAACATGCCGAGTATGGATGAATGGACCATCCATCCATACCAATCGTATAATTTCCGTTGGCGTATGTAAAGAAGGGTTGGAAACCGCAATCTGTTTCTATTGCTGTTAGTGCTACTGTTTTTACGGCACACTGCTGTAATAACATGGTCTGACCTAGGCCTTGAATTCTGCTACATACTGGTAGACCAATAGCTGAAGCGGCTAGTAGACCGTTTGTTTGAGATAAGATTATTGCTTGATTTTTCCTTGTTGTTGACAGTTGGCAATACACGTCCCGAATTTCTTTCGCTAATTCATTTGCATGATTCGTTTCGAAATTTACCTTGAATTGTTCGTGCATTTTAGCTAGTTTGTATTTTAAGGCTTCACCAAATTGATTAAGTGATTCTGGTAGTTCTGTGTCAGTTTGATTTCCTTTACTAGTATCATTTTGCATCGTATCTTCATCACCATCTATATTTTTTCCGTAGGTTTTTCTGTGTTTTGAACGTTGGGCATTTTCTTGTGCGTATGATGTACCAGGTTCACCTTTGAGTCCTGTCATGCCAGGTAGGCCGTCAAGACCATCTCGGCCAGGTATCCCTGGTTCGCCTTTAACGCCGTCCTTACCGGTGGATCCCGGTTCACCATGAATTCCGATCGAACCTGTGTCTCCTTTGACTCCGGGTAGACCAGGTTCACCTTTCGGTCCTTCCTTACCAGGGAGTCCATTCAGTCCGTTTATACCGGTTGCTCCTTGTGCTCCAATGGGTCCTTGTTCACCGGGTTTTCCATTATTACCGCTGGCTCCGATGACGCCGGCATCTCCTTTAGCTCCGTTCGGGCCAAATGGTCCTCTGGGCCCTGTTTCACCCGGTAACCCGTTGATTCCATCTCTTCCGTCCATTCCTGGTTTGCCGGGTTCTCCCTTGATTCCTTGTTCACCATTTGTTCCGTGATTCCCAGGGATTCCATGCTGTCCATCCTCTCCTTTAATTCCCTGAATTCCTCGTTCTCCTGATGGTCCAGTAACGCCTGCTGGTCCTCGAGGTCCCTGTAGACCTGGAAAACCTGCTGATCCTTGTTCTCCGTGTTCTCCTGGAGTGCCATGATTTCCGGGTTCCCCACGCTCTCCCTTCGGTCCAGTTAGTCCTGTTACGCCTGGTGGTCCCGAAGGGCCCATTGTCCCTTTAGTTCCAGATGGGCCAATTATTCCTGGTTGTCCATACGCACCCTTCATACCAGGTGGTCCAGGTAGACCTGTATGCCCCGTTGGGCCGGGCGGGCCTATGGGCCCGATTGGACCAGGTGCGCCATCAATGCCTTGTGGCCCGTCTAGACCCTTGGAACCAGGTGGTCCCGGTGGGCCCACTTCCGCCAGTGAAGAGATTGTTGTGCTTGTTGTTTTAAGTAATGCTTCAGTTTCGACGACCGTGCTTAATATGTTGGTGTCGAATTCCCTTTTCGTCAGCGGTGGTATTTTACTATTTGCCATTAGGGACGTTGTTTGATTGGTGTCCCAAGCGATAATAGTAGCTGCTGAGAGGATATTCGTTTGATAGGGATTCTTGTATTCAAAGGAAAAGTGTTGTTTTTTACGTTCGCCATGACAGTGGTTTAGACCCAATGTGTTTGATTTGATAGTTAAGCATTTTCTGTTAATTGCTTTGGTACGGAGGCCTTTTCTGTCCGTGGCCATCAGCTGTCCGGTGTGGTTGAACGTTCCCCAAATGGTACTCGTTTCTGCGCATTTTTCCAACACCAACATTGTGCTGTTGGCTGCTATACAGAAGTTTGTGTTGAATGGTCTTATCGTAAAATCCGCTGCATACTCGAGAGCTTGTCGAATGTTGGCTTTTCCACTACAGTTAGAAACTGTTGTTTGAGATTGCACTAACGGGTCGTTTGTAATGTTGGCCAGCCGTTGTTGTAAATTCTCCTGGCATTGTGTCCAGTTAGGGTTACATGTTTCTAGAGTCAATACTTCACCCACGCCATGGTAGGTTACGCATTTCGTGTTGTTGTGTCCTTTAGACCGTAAGAGTCCCCAGTTGATTAAATCCCATACAATATTTCCTTGTCCTTGGTTGACTTTTAGTAGTCCACCAAATATTGGGGAGTTTATTGTAGTGATTAGGGTGTTGCCTTCTTCAAGTCGCCATTCTTGCATCTCCTCCGGCGATATTTCTGGGTTGTTTTCCATTATGTCTGGATTGTTATTAACGTTTTGAAAGGTCCATTTTTGTGATTTGTCGTGTCTATCACAATCCTTTAATTCAAGGGTAAAGCCGGTTGACATAGTTACTCGTCCCGCAGCGAGGCATTGTATGTCATTCTCCGCAGTGATTTGGTTAGTGTTTTCATCAAAGATCCACCGATCCGTGCTGTCAAGGCAATTTATGAATGTGACTCGTAGCACTTTGTTTGTTATAGTTTTCGTCATACAGGAAGTCGTATTTTGTATTCTTATAGTACGATCTACCAGGTACTCGAATTTAGTCGCTTCTAACGCCGTTCTTTTGAAGTCATTCTCACGGTTTAAAGTAATCCAGTTATACTTTGTTTTTGGGGAGTAAAACATATACAGTTTTTCTAATGATGTGCTGTTGGTAATTAGTGCTTGTGTCTATCTCGTCCTTAAGACTTATAGTTCCCCAAGCATATGAAATGCTATACAATCGTTTTCCTTCTGTGAGTTCTTCGTCGTCTTTACTTAAAAATGTTATTTCGTTATTTACCGATCGCTTGCGTTGGTTACTTTCATGCCATTTAATTTTCGAATTTAATGTTTTCTTGCACAATTCAGAATCGGCTATTTTTGTGTCATTACAGAGGATAAAAATGTTTTTGTATATTCGATATAGTTCGCTTGTAGTTTTTACTGGGAACAGTAGGAATGTTTTTGGCATTCCTACCACTTTAAAAGCTGAAGATAGTTCACTATTCGAACGATCTGGGGTATTATAGAAACTAATTTCTACTTGTCGTTGGGTATCTACTAGTCTACTAATGTCGTTATTTTCGTCTGTCTGGGTTAATTCTAAATATGCTCGGCCGCTGAAAATGGTTACTGATCCTGATGTGTTCGTAGTCATATCCCCCCATACCCACATAACACAAGTCAGTCCGGTGGATGTCCAAAAGATGTCAATTTCGGACATTGGTCCTATCCTTTGGATGTCAGTTGGAGAGCCTAGGAACATCCCAACAGCCGAAACGGAGATCCAAGGGATGTCCTTTTTTTAATTTTTGTCCGCCCTAGCCAGCGCCACAGGATGTTCTACCAACATCTGAAACAGACATATTCCGGATAAAATTACAACATGTTGAGGATATTGTTTAATACGTTATTAACCTCTGCATTCTTATTTGTTGTACATCGCCACTACCAAATTCGAACACTGAACCTTTGTGTTACCAAGCCAGCTTGCTAACCACTAAGCTGTTAGACGTTGCAATGAAAGCACAAATTATATATTGTTGTCACTTAACATTTTACATTTTACAATGATAAATCATTGTAAAATCCCGATAGAGAAAAGTTTGAAACTCTTTTTTTTACCCAATTAAATAATCATTGCATAAAAAAACATAATTGCACAACAAAAAAAGTTATTTTCGGACCCTTTAAAACCCAGATTGGGACTCATTAATTAGACTGAAAAAAGCAGTTTTTATCGGGCGGTCACGCAACGAATTTTGTCCCAAATAAAACCAGGCGTGTTGTCTGGGATAGCACTGTTATAATGTTGAGGAGACTCACTGACTCGCTGAAGGTCAAAAAGAGTTGATAGAGAAAAGAGCTAATGTTCACTGGTTCTCTCGAATAAATTTAACTTTATTTTGGTGCCATTAAAAACTCTTTCATTAGATTTTAACTTAAGTATTACAAATTTCCAAATATTGCTACATTTGTCATTGCTACAGAGTGTACGACGTGCTTCCCCAACCGAATAGGAGCATCATTTACTGGCATTTTTTACGCCAAAATTATGTTTGATTTCTTCATCACATTCCCATAGAGTGTTTCGCGATCGAAGGAGGAACAACTCGAGGAAATGCTTGGAACGATGTCAGTTTTGCCACAGACATAGTTACGCCTACTTCATTCCTTCCTCATGGTTTCCACTGTTTCTCAACAAATACCATGAACCACTCTAAAGTCTATAATTTCTATTTGTACAACATAAATTTTCCGTAAATAAACCATGTTTTGGTTCAAAAAGTGTTTTGTAATCAATATTTTTCGGTGTTTTTTTCATTCATTCTCATCTAAGTGTTAAAACGACATATTTGGTTGCTTGATAAATGTAAAGTCCTATTACGGATTTCTGTATAACATGAACGGGCTTTACTTATAGGGACCTCTAAAGGACGTTCGTTTAGTTCATCCGTTGGACGTCCTTTTGAGAGCCGCAGATGGATAGGCTGTGTCTTGGCTGATCGGCTCTCAATCGAACATCCGACGGCTGAACTGTGCTATGTGGGTACTATGGTGTTATGATTGTAGGTTATCTGCTTATCCTTTTGGGTTGCATTGAGTAGTCCGAAAGGACTCTCGATTAAATGTTCATCTGGGTTTTGCTTCAGTGTTATTTCTTCTACTAAACAGTTGAGGGCATGGTACTCACGAGTGGCGTACCATTTTCCTTCTCCAGTTGGTGAAGCCGTAAAACTTAGTGTAGTGGCGCTTTGCTGCATTAGGTTCTCTCCACATTTTCTGCTGTTAACCATTTCCAAACATTCCTGAGCAGAAACTAAATGGGTTTGCTGTGAACAGGTTGTATCAAAAGATCCGATCCAGAAGGATCCGACTATCTTTTTGGATATCACCCACTGTTGACAAGACCATCCCTTCCAGGTTATTGTAGGCCTCTGTTTGGTAACCAGCGTGTAGGTTGTAATCATTCGCGGCTGGTGGGTTGTATTGGTCTTTCCTTTTTCACAATAGTACGGCTTGTTGATATCGAGAATACCTCGAGTTTTTGGTTGGTTGCAGTCACAAACTGGTATGTGTAAGGAAATTGTGGAATATGTGAAGAGTAGTAGGTAGGTGACTAAGAGTAGATATGTGGCCATCTGTAGTAATGGAGAATGAAGTATTTACAAATTGGTTTTTTTTTTTTTTAATGTCGTGGCCTTAAGTTATAGTGATTGTGGAACGGAGTTGGTTGTTCGTCCAATGACGTACGACGGAGCCGTAGTCTATTGTGCATACAGTCTGGGTGGTGTATGCAAAATTGCTCAGTTTTCACGTTGTAGGGGAAACATGGATCTCGTCGTCTTATAGTTATATGTCGGGGTAGAAACCGTGTGGGAGTTGGGTAATTATCGTCAACAGGGCGTCGTCGTTCTGGATGTAAAAATTGGCATCTAGGGCAGTAACAATATTGTGAGTGGGAGCTGTTTCATGAAGACCTTAATCTGCCTCTCCAGGGTGGAAGGTTGTTAGAGGGGCTATCTGCGTGATCTCTCCTGTTTTTTCTAGATTTTTGCTGTCCCGGTCGCCTCGACTGCTTGCTTGTTTGGGTTGCCTGGTTTCGTGTTCGAAGAGTTGGAATATTACTTGTTGGGTTGATTTGGGTTGGTTCATTTGCTTCTGCTACATTTTTGCGTGGGCGACCTCGGCCCCTTTTTACTGTCGCCGGGTTGGTGTTAGTCTGTTTTTCTTCCTCCTTAGATTTTTCCATATTGATTTGTTGATTAACTGGGTTTGTTACTGTGGGACTTTCTTCTCGTTGGTTGAATTTTTTTAGTCTGTTCACGTGGACAATCATTCGTTTTTGTTTTTTATCCTCTATATTTTCAATCTCGTAATTTACTTTAGAATAATTTTTCGTTATTTTATATGGGCCATTTCAACGGTTTATAAATTTTCCGGCCATTGGGGGTGCTTTTACCATTACACAATCTCCTACTTCGTATTTGGCTTCAACTGTCCCTAGGTTGTAATTAAATTTTTGCTTTTCCTGTGCTTTAAAGAGCTGTTTTCGGGCTAATCGTTGAGCTTGCATCCACTTCTTCGTATACATCAACGCATCATCTCCCGTGGTTTCGTATTTAAAGTTCAATTTCACGTCGTTCGGTAGAACCGGTAATCTTCCGAAGAATAGAAAGAACGGGCATTCCTGCAATGTGGATTGAACTGCGGTGTTATATGCAAAAGTTACATAAGGTAGGAATCGTTCCCACTGCTCTGGTTCGTCTACTACATAACAAGTTAGCATGTCAATTAATGTCCTATTAAATCGTTCAACCAGTCCGTCTGTTTGTGGATGGTATGCTGTTGTTCGCATTTGCTTGATTTTAAATAGTATACATATCTCTTTTACTAAGTTGGATAAGAAGTTAGTTCCTCTGTCGGTTAACACATGTTGTGGGGCTCCATACTTGGTTATAATTTTATGAACTAAGCACTTTGCTACAGTGTGTGCGGTTTGGTCTTTCATCGGTATGGTTATTACAAAGCGGCTTGCGTAATCTGAGATCACTAGTATATATCTGTAACCTTTTCTACTTTCTCGTATTGGTCCTACGATGTCCATCGCAATACGTTCCCAGATTTCATATACTGGTGGAAGTGGTTGTAAGGGTGCTTTCGTGGCGCCCATAGCTTTTCTTCTCACACAAAGTATACAACTGGTCACGTGAGCGACTACATCTTTCTTTATGCCTTTCCAATTATATTGTCTTTTAATCCTGGCTATCGTTTTCGCTATACCTAAGTGTCCTGCTAATATGTGGTCGTGGTTTTCTATCAAAATTTCTTTAATTTTTATTCGTGGTACGATTAATCGTTTATTAACGTCTATTATTTCTCCTTTTTCATTAAAACTATATCTCATTGTTTTGGGTTTTGTGATCCAAAAATCCTGGGCAGTGGCAGTATTGTCTATATTATATTGGTCGCTTCTGAACCAACCTATTTTTTCTCTTTGTTTTTCGCGTGCTTCTTCTGCAATTGGATTGTCATGATATCCATAGGCCCTTAAAAATTCTAAATCTTCCTTAAGCCGGGCCTGCCTTTTGGCCTCTTCTTTTGTTTCTATTTCTATTTTCTTTATCAGCATCTGACAATATTCGTCTTTTTGTTGTAATTTAGCCCATTCACTGATATTGGTCTCGGTTGTCTTTACATGAGTAGATCCTGTTTCAGTTTGTATTTCCTTTTTTGGCGTGAACGACACAGCGGCGATTACCTTAACCCCGGTTGACGATTTTGGTATGGCTCCTAGTGTTTTTGGTATACGACTAAGGCAGTCAGCGTTTTGATGTGACTTCCCTGGTCGGTAACCTATTTTCATGTCGTACTCTTGGATTTTGAGCGCCCAACGCTGCAATCGTCCAGCCGGTTCTGGTTTACTCATCAACCATTCCAAAGGACGGTGATCAGTAAAAACAGTAAAAGATCTTCCATATAAATAGGGTCTGAAGACTTCTATCGCGTGAACAATAGCAAAACATTCCTTTTCCGTTGTTGACCACTTAGCTTCTCGTTCATTAAGGTGTTTCGATGTATATGCTATTACGACTTCCCGGTCTTCCGATTCTGTGGATTCCGCATCATCGGTTTCCGATTGGTCGGGGAGGGCTGGAGTCTGCATCTGTGCCAATACTGCACCAATTCCGTATCCTGACGCATCCGTGTAGATGATGAATTCGCGCGTGAAATCCGGATACCCCAGGATAGGTTTGGTTGTCAAGCATTGTTTGATACAGTTAAAGGCGTCCCTTTCCTCCGCGCCCCATTTCCATGGTGCACTCTTTTTAGTCAATGCTGTAAGTGGATGCGCCTTTTCTGCGAAGGCACGGACAAACTTACGGTAATAGCTCGCGAGCCCTAGGAATGATCCTAGCTCCTTCTGATGGTTCTGGGTACGTGGTAATGGACTCAATTTTCTTGGTATTTGGTGCAATTCCTTCTTCTGAAACAATATAGCCTAGATAATCTATCTTATTTTTGAAAAACTCACATTTTGTTCTATTTAACCGCAACCCTGCAGATTGTAAAAGTTCAAAAAGTTTACGCAGATGGACAATGTGGTCATTAAATGTTTTACTATATATGATAATATCATCCAAGTAAACCAATACAAATTTGTATAGCTCGTCTTTGAAGATATTATTCATTGCACGTTGGAAGGTGCTTGGAGCATTCGTCAATCCGAATGGCATGCGGTTAAATTCGAACAAGCCTAGTTCACAAATGAATGCTGTTTTATGTTTATCAGCTTCATTGATTTCGATTTGCCGGTATCCGCTTAGTAGATCGAGTGTCGAAAAGTATCGAGCACCATACAACGCATCTATGGTGTCATCTATTCGTGGTAGCGGAAATTTGTCTTTAATTGTGATTTTATTCAATAACCTATAGTCGATGCAAAGTCTTAATGTACCATCTTTCTTAAGAGCCATAACTATTCCCGCCGCATATGGGCTTGAACTAATTCTTATTACTTCTTTTGCTAACATGTTACGTAGGGTTTCCCAAACTGTCGATTTTAATGCTTCTGGGGTGCGTCTGGTTCGCATGCTTACTGGTGGGTTATCTCCTGTATTGATAAAATGCTTTACATCTACTGCTAGTCCCAGATTTCCTTCTTTGTTAGAGAATAGATTGTTATGTTCAAACTCGTGGAGTTGTTGCATAACAATATAACGTTTGTCTGTTTCCAGGTGACTAAGATTGAACTCATTAACCGGTACAGTTGAAACGGTTTCATTGCTATTATTAACAGTAAACTGTTGAAAGGGTAATAAGTCAAGTAAATCATTAGTGGTAAGTGGTCCATCCTCATACGTTTCTGTGATAATAGTTGGACGTTTGTAGTCCGGACCCTTTTGGTTTAATACTACTGGGTTTTTATAAGCATTGGTTGCAATTAAGCTATCGGGTATTTGAATTTCCCTCGTTCTAACCATACGATAGGGTCTTTCACATGATGTAAGCGGTATTTCGGTCTGATCATCTCCGATTGTTAAGCTATATATGGGGCAATCAGCCTCGAGTAGCTGCTCGGCTGCTGCGTGATCATAATTAATATGTTTATTTTTTGTATTTATTTTAACATTATTTTGGGCTAAAAAGTCTATTCCTAAAATGCAGTTTTCCTTAAGGTTATTCATCACATAAAAGCTATGTTCAAAAGTGTGGTCCTTATTTATTGTTATTGGGAATTTATATTTGCCTAAGGAATGTAATTCCTGTCCAGAAACTGTTTTAAATATGGGAGTGTTTTCGTCATTTTTCAATGATTGAATTGTTCTCCCTCTAAGCTGAAAAAGAATGTCAGAAGATACCAGGCTGGCTGCAGCACCGGTATCGATTAATCCATTGGTACGTATGTCAAAAATTAAGATTGGAATTCGTATTAATTGTGGAAGGTTTGGGGTATTTGGTTGGGTCAGATTATTTATTGATAGAATTGAGTTGATAGCGATGTTTTCCCATACTAATTGTTGAGGTGGTACGCTCGGTTGGCCCGAGCCATATCCGTCCAACATTCTCTAGCGATATGTCCTGGTTTTCCGCAATTATAACAAGTTATATTCCTTCTAGTTGTAGACGGCTGTCCTTGTGGACCTGCTTGTTCGTGGTTGTTACTGCTATTGTTTGGCCACTTAAAATTATTTCTATTACTCTGCCTTGGATATTGATTGTGATTGTACCGTGAATTATTCGGTCGTCGGTTTCTATCGTTGCCTTGAAATCTAGGTTGATTGTTTGAATACGACCTTTTGTTGTTGTGTGAATCCCTGTGATACGCTGGACTTTGGTCCCTGCTACGCGAGTAACTGCTATTTCGTCCTTGTTGGCGTGAAAAGCTGGAGTCCCTACTCTGCGATGATGATGGTCTTGAAAATTGTACTCTTGAGTCTTTTCTTGGCTGGCGGTCTAACGAAGAGGTTCGCCTTAGATCGTAGTGATCCACAGCTGCGACGGTCGCTAGATGTTCCTGCGAAGAGTGTCGTTTTTTACTATAAGTCTCTAACTCGGCAATTTTTTGTTTAAGGTTCCCTATTTCCAATTTCTGTTGATTTAACTCTTCATCTTGTTGCTTTCCATGATGAGTAATACCAGCAATCATTGCTGTTATTTCCTTGTCCTCATTACTTTCCTTATTTTGCAAAATTTGCTCTGATATTATAAGCTGTTTACATAAGGCTTCGAAGTCATTGCTGTCTTCTGGCATCCTTAAATATAATTCAGTTTTAAACTTGGGTAGAATGCCTTGAAGAAGTATTTTAATAAGCACCTCATCTCGCATTTTTCTAACTTTTTGACGCAATGTATCTTCGACGACTGATTTGTTTGGACTATCCGGTTTATCCTCTTTTCCTTCAATGCTTTCATATAAGTTCTTAAGTCGGGAAATGAACGTACGGCAACTTTCTTCTGGTCTTTGTTTGAGCTTTTGCAATTTGCGTTTTAATGTCGCGATATCGAAGGAATCTCTAAATCTTTCTATAATATCCTTACGCCAATCGGTATAGTTCAGATGATATTCCTGTTCTTCTACGTATTCATCATGCCATTCTAAGGCTTCGCCCTTAAGTCTGTCCGAAAAAAATCTTAATTTTTGTTCTTCGTCCCAGTCATTATTTCTTGCTACGTGTTCGGCCGTTTTAAGCCATTCGGTTATTAGTTTATCGGTACTTTTTCCTTTAAAAGTTGGGATCGATTTCTTATCTTCTCGAGAGAAGAGTTCTCCTAACACTTTTACAATGGGTTTTGTGACGGTATCTAGTATGGTCGTATCAGCGGTTTGGTCTTGGTTACCTGTTGAGTTTCTTGTATCATCGTCGTCGCCATTGTTTCCTCCTCTACCATGACCTGGTCCTGTACCTACTCCCATGATTGGAACACTTGCCTTTCGGTTTTTAAGTAAACTATTATTTGTTTTTTGTAGCCTAGCTATAAGGTCGGCTTGAGCGTTATTTAGGTTTATTATATTTTGTAAATCTAATGTTGTCTGTGTTTCCTTGCTATTAAGTTCCTGGTGTAAAGATTTGTTAAGGTCGCTTGAATTTCTTAATTCTTCTAAAAACTGAGTCGTATCGTAGGTCTTATCTGCAATATCTCGGAAATTTTGCTCGTATAGTTCCTCTGTTTCTAGATATAATTTTTCTCGTTCTGTAAGGTCTTTAATCTTAAGGTATAAGCTGTCGATCTTTTGTTCAAGACTTTTCTTATTTCTTTTAAGATCATTTACTTCATAAGTCACAATGTGTAGCTGTGCTATGTGGGCCTGGTTCTGGGAAGTTACTGTCTTAAGGCTATTTTCAGTTTTATCTTTCGTTTCGGTTATCTGAACGTTTAATTGTTCCGCGGAGTTTAATTTCTGTTTTAGCCAAAAAATTTCGCCTTGAAGATTTTCACACTGTTTCTTGGATGACTGTAGATTCTCTTGGTACGTTTTTACACTTTCCTCTAATTCGCCGTTAGCTTCTAGACTGTTTTCTTCGATCGTTTTGATTTCCCGCTGCTTCGATTCTAAAGCTGTTTTTAGCTGAGTATAGTGAGTTTTGTTTCTTTGTCTAACGCCTCTCTTAAGACTTCAACCTGTGAATCCGATTCCACAGTTGACTGTAATTGTTCAGCTGCCTCTCTGGCTTCTTTTAGTTCACTCTGTAATTTCCCTATTTGCTGTTCACAATTGCTTAATGTGGCTATGTTAAGTGTGTAATCTTTTTGTAATTGTTCCACCTTCCCGTTATTTACTCTAATGTCTTCAAGTTTCTCGTTTGACGCTTTTAATTTCTTTTCTAACTTTCCTTTTTCTTTAGTCAAGTCGTTATTGGCCTTATTTAGTTTTGCGTTTTGTAGCAGAGCTTCTTTTTGTAATATGGCTACCAACTCTGTGGTAAACTCTCTTTGTTTTCCGTGAACCGTATGCAATAACTGGATTAGTGAATGTACGCTCTCTTCTTTACCGTTAAGAGATTTAATATAACTTTTCAGGGTTTTGGTAGCTTCTTGAATGGATTCTGGGGTGATTAAGGGATTTTCGCCGGATTCTAGCTTATCTTTTACAACAACATATACATATAAGTTAAGGTCGTTAGTTGTTCTTTTATGTGCCGCTTGTCTTTCTTCCTGTAGGTGTGCTACTCTTGATTCTCCGAATCTAGTGCCTGAATCCTTACTAATTTCGGCTTGATAACTAGTCTCTAACTCGACGGATGCTTTCCAACTGGTTAAAAATTTGTGTCGAGCCTCACTTACGGCAGGGTCATTAACAAAATCGATATGGGTTTCTTCGGGGGAAGTCGGGTTTGGTAAATGTTCTTCCGATAAACTCGGGTATAGGTTAGTGTAGAGGGTTTTGAGAGCAGTCTCTGATGTTAAATTTAAATTATCTGTCATCTGCTTACCTTGCTCTTGTGGAGAAGTTGGAGTGGAGAACTGATCTCTTCCAAGTTTCTCAATCGTCCCAAATACCTGTCAATGCACTCAGCAAAATATCAGCAATACACGATACCCGTAGGTACCCGAGGGTGATTCGATCCTCCTTTCAGAGAATTGTATCTCACTACTTATTTTTCGGTTGTCTCGTTGGGACCTCCAAATGTAGTAGTGCAGATACGGGATCACCATGTATTAACCAATAAACATAACCAAGTACATAACAAGTAAGAGAGAAGAAAGGGAGAGAGAGAGTTGTGGTTGGCAGAAGAGCTGAACTAACTCTGGTTTTCCTTGCAAAAGCTTCGCGAATTTATACCGGAGCGCGAGTGGACAACTCGCGCTCCAACGTCCATCGCGGAGACTTTCGCAAACATTGGAAAGCAGGGCGTGCCGATTTATGCAACTCACGTTTCGCATTTTGCGAGAGCTCTCGACCGAGCGGACCGGTTTTAACAGTCAGGTGTTCTTTGTCACACTGCCAGCCACTTTCCTTTCGGTTTGCTGTGGCTCGTACAATATCAGCGCAACCGGTTTTAGAGTAGCTTGGGATCATTACATGGTGGTGTTTGGAAAAATTTTACCAATAAGAAAATTGAAGTCGGTCGAAAAACATATTTGAAAGAATGTTTTTAATGATGCAGAAAAGTATTTTTTAAATACCGCAAACTGCTTGAATATAGCAGAACAAATCATTTAACGTTATCCCTCGAAGTTTTTGAACCAAAAAATTCTCAAAAAGGGGGAATTCTGCCTATCTCCCCAAGGTTAAGCCGTCAACCGGACCCCTCTTTTTGAGCCAAAAAACTTTGAGGGATAGGGAGAGGGTTTCAAAAAATTTCTTAAAATTATGAAAACACCTTAATTTTATAAAAATAATGTTAATTTATCTTTGAGTGCAAACCAGGTTTTTTAAGGATTTTTAAAAAAGCCGATTTTAACACTGCGCTTATGGTTGGAAAATTTTAGCTTATGGTGTTCTTAATTTTTGAACGAGGGTGTAGGAACTTGGGGGTAAGTCCTAAAAAAATGTCAAGTGTGTATGATTTGTAGATCGCTTTTTCTCCTGATCGACAAAAAAAGAAAACAAATTCTATTCCTAGCCGTTTAAAAGTTACGCGAGTTGCAGTGACATAGCGCCATAAGAATACACGAAAAACGAGAGGGGTGTTCTTAATTTCGTGGTGGGTACTGTAAACATCAATAGAACTGTAAATCTAAAATATAATAGAAAATTTTATTTGTCACAGGAAAACAAACATTAACAACATTGAAACAACATTTTGATTATTTTATTGAAATGGTGCCGAAAAGAACATTTTTGTTGCCAAAACGAATTAGCGCCAAAAAAGGAAAAATTTGGTGCCGAAGCAGACAAATTCATTTTGGAAAAAGAATGTTTTTGAAAAATGGTTTTGAAACATGGTTTTGAATAAAAAGAGGAGCTGAAAGAAGAGTTCAAGGACGAACTTAATGACGAGCTCAAGGAACAGATGAAGAAGCAACTGAAGAAGTCGGTTCATAAACCAATTAAGAAGGTTATGGACAAGAAAAAAAAAGAACCGTTGGAACCGTTGCCTAGCGAGGACTCTACTCCGAGTGCGACTAGAATTGAGTGCCTAGCAGGCAGTCTTATCCGAGTCCGACTATAATTTTAATTTAGCTCGCGTAAATTTGGACTGAGTTATTCATATCTGTATTAAATCCCTCACTGCCAACACAGGCTTGCCCACTTTGTTTTTCGCTTTTTTCTTTTCAAGTAATTTCCCAAACGCCAGTTCTAAGAATGCCATCCGATGACCCGACCCTTTACTGTTAGTTTACGTTTGATTGTCAAAATTCTTTTTCAATGTATAGTAGATGACTATAAATTCTCTATTTTTGTGAAACCGTTTGATTCGTTGATCTTTTTCCATTCACAAAAGCACACCCATGAACGCACCGATCCTAACAACACCAGCCATATCAATAGGAATACAGTCCTCCTTTTTTTCAAAGTGAAAAGCAAAGCTTAGCATACAAAATCTCTCCTCTTTATTAGAAGATTTACGAACATATGCCAAACCTGAAAGGCTTGAATCATGCCAACGTGAGCCACCACCTCCACCGAGTAAAAACGTTACGGATTCTCCCGTCAAGAGAAGAGCTCAACAGAAAAAGTCAGAACGAATATTGTGATCCAAAAATGGTGCTGGTTTGGTCGCTCCATCAGCCTAGAAAAGAAAATATCCAATATCAGACAATAAACAGATGGCTAACATCTAATGTTAACATGACATTTAGTAGACTATTCAATTATAACAATTGAATATATAACAACAAACCATTTCGTAAGTCTGAATGGCTAGTTGAACTTTATCATCTCCATATTCTTTTGCTTTAATTAAAAAAGTTTTTGAATCTTTTCCATCTGTTCTTATTTCTTTTTTCTGCGCTTGTCTGAGAGACTACTTTAAGATAGTCTTCAGCATGGGAATCTATCTCCTTCATCAAGGATTGTGCACGATTGTCCAAATCTCTCATCAGAGAAAAGTTTCTCTGTAGTTCAATAGGCAAAGATTCCAAACCTAGAATTTAAAATAGTTAGCTACGAAACGCTCGTTTTGTTTCTTTTAATCAAATCCTGGCAAAGACCGGCGAATAACGATAAAATAACAAATAGAAATATTCAGACTTACTGTCCAAGTAGTGTTCAAGATAAACTGCACTGGTCATTTTTGGAAATTATCAAGTTGAAATTCCAATCTAGAGAAAAAAGCGCAACTACTATTGCTTGTTTATTAAATCACTTTATTCTTCGGGATAATAGTCAATTTGGTTTAAGGATTCACTTGTTAAGTTTCGGTTAAGACCTACCCAGGCTGTTTCCCTCTTCTGATCAACATAAACAATGAAGACTGGCTATATTCTAATGTATTTATCAAAGCCGGACGGAAGAAATTCTTTCCTTCCCCTTGTTGAAATGTGAAGCCGATTTTCCTGGCCTTTTCTTCCGTTTCCCATCCTTCAACTCTGAAAGTAACCTAACGGGAGACATCATCGCACTCTACCCTCATCCATATCTTCGTTAAATGTGGTAACAAGTTGCTGACAATTGTTTGAGAACAAGTTATAATCATTAGATAGATAATCTTCGTTTTTCATTATGTTAAGAGCTTGCGTGAGACTTATGTCGACTATTTCTCTGGGCATGGTATCCATGGTTTCATTCTTTTTCCTCCCCTTGACACCAACGTTTTACAGTATCCTCGTAACTGCTTAGTTCCATGAAAACGCCACCTCGTTGTCGCTGAAGTGAGGTCCGGTAGCCCCCCCCCCCTTTGACTGTATCTGATAGTGTGGGTACACAATATTTGGAATTCAGTGAACATTGCGTTTTTTTGCTATAAGATTTTTCATATTGGAGTCGTCGGTTATTCCAGTAATATTGTCTATTGTGCCCGTATACACAGCTAGTACATCTCGTGATACGGGTTGGGGGGACCCCGATGTCGACAGGATTGCTCCCATAATTGAAGATTGATAATATTCCTAAATTTCCACCAGTCCTTTATATAACATCGGAAAACGAACAGCGTGGACGAAACTATTCCAGTGTCACATTTTCCACAAAAAACCTATTTTGAAGCAATTTTACCTCCCAACTACGAATTTTGATATGTTGAAAATTACACACATTTTTCAGTCTTTTTTTTGTTACAAACAAGTTGCAAAGTTTATATATATTTGCGTATTGATTCCTATAGAACATATGCGGTGAAAGTTTCGTTACGCTTTCAAAAGGTGTGTAAAAAGCACGCCCTAAACTGAATGACATTTCTGGTCGCAAGTTGATCAAGTCATGATCGAGGCTTCAGTTAAGAAATACAACTCTGGGAACACATGGAACACTCGGGAGTGTCCGCTGATCAAGCATTTTTACCAAGTGCCTTTTCATGTGACTCTTTTGTTGACAAGTGTTATATGGTGTTAATGTGGCCGATCGCAATTTACAAATTTGGGAATCAAACTTAGGACACAGGGTTAGGTGGGACATCGCAAGTGTTTTGTATGTTCCTATTGTTTAAATAAAATTTATTTTTTATCCAAACATGGGTAATCGACAAACATTGACAAATTGTTTTTTGAAATGCAACAATGGGAACATACAAAAAAACCGCGATGTCCCACCTAAAGATTTGACAATGGAGGGTCGCTTACGCACAGACCATTTCAAAAATTGGGTGTCAGGAAACCGACAGAGATATCGAAAACCTTCATTAAACTTAAGTGTCTTAGCCTCAAAACGCTGTGTATTAATTCGGCATTTGCCGAATAATATAACTCTACGAGAAGTATTCTTGCAGGGTTATATTTTCGGCAGAGTGAAAGACATGCTAATAACCCCCGTTGAAGAGCGTCCAAACTCTTCGAAGTTTCTGAGAGTAGAATTCTTTCGAAAAAACAACTGTGAACAGTTCGTGAAAGATTTTGAACAAATTCCCTTCTTTGCTGGCTGCACAGTGGAACTTTTCAAAATAACCCCAAATAAAACACTACCGCGAAACCCACCAAGCTGTCAAAAGTGGTGTAACATCAGAAATGTAAAAATAGTGTAAAGTGATTCCTACGTTTTGTAATTCAACATTGGTATTTGGAGGAAATTGAGCTTAGATGCAAAAACTATTAAAGTTAATGTTTTTCCCCATGTAAAAAATTTATGCCGTAGTAGTTCTTCTGGAAAATTGTCCCAACTTTCCACCAAACCATATTCTGCAATTACCACCTTGCCAAGTGCCTACTCAACGATACCAGACGTTGAGTCCATTATATTTACGAAAAATCGGATTTCTAATGGAAATCCTGCTCCTGAAAAAATATTTTGATCTTGTCAGGAAGTATCTGATTGCATTAAGTTTGTGTTTGTTAACGAAAAAAAAAGTTTTGACACTTAATAATTTAGTTCTTGCTTTAACAAACTTTTTCTCATTGTTGCAGGTCAGGTTTATTACCAATTTAATTTTTTGTCACTTCAGAATTTAGTTCTTGCTTGATCAAATCTTTTTTTTCTAGTCAAGGCCTGATTCGTACTTTAAAATGCCAAATGCAGTTGGCTTTGGAAACAGACGAGCATTTGACTTTTTCATAACCTTCCGATGTGTAAGGCAAGCCAAAGATGTTTCTCCATCGAATTGTCTATGTTTGTGATCCTAATAAGTTCATCTACCTGCCAAAGCTTAAATTCCTTCATCGCAGCTATTTTCTACTGAATTCAAAAGCTTTGTTATGCAACAACATTTTTTTTTATAAATGTTTTTAACCCATTAAAATTAATTTTCTGTGTTCAATGTTTCTGGACATAAGTAAATTGTTGACCTGGAGAAAAAAGCAGAGAGCAAAGAGAAAGAGATAAATTGGAAAAAGAGAAGACTAGTCTGACAGGTAGACATAAAAAATAGAATGATGCTAAACAGCAAACCATCGTAAGGCGATAAAGTACCCTCTTGCGTATGAAATTAAAAAAAAAATGACGATTAAAAAAATTAAGAGAAAAATTATTTTTAAAAATTCAAAGTTAATGTTTGCTTCGAAAAAATGTATTTTATGAGTTATTAAGCTTTAAACGTTTTGATCACGTGACTTTCCTCAAAAACGCAGGAGTGTTCTAAAGTCACTTGACTTTAAAGCATTAGCGGTAGTCCGATTTCCGACCTATAGGAAAAGATCACGTGATTGACATGCTAAAAGAGCTGTGAAGCTTACGCTTTTGCGCACCACTGTGGCCTATAGCCGAACTAAACATTTTAATTTAGCTTTTTGATCTAGTAGAAAAATGTGTTGTTTTGCTATTCAATTCAGTATTCGTTTTCTTGAAATTTTAAAAAGTAAAAAAAGATTTAGTTTTATTATACGCATTAGTCGAGCGAAATAAAGTGTCCGAATTTTTAAATCAAATATTGGATTCAAAAATTGCATCTAGAGAAACTAAAAATATTCATATCTTAGTGAAACTCAAACTGGGGTAAAGTTCCTAATTCGGGACAGGCCTGACAATTTCTTATTCGGGACGAAACAAGATTCCTTCGGTAATGTCCTTCGGGGATTTTTAGTTAATCGCTAAGATAGCACATTTATTTATCCACATAATTTATACTCCATGACCAGTCGACTGGAAGACATGCAATAGGTAAGGGAAATTCTGGTAAACTATGATGGGTTGTCGAACAAATAGCTTGATAAATTGTTTTTTTCAAGAACTTTATGACTATCAACAATATGAATCTCCGTTCAAAATACTTATAGGATATTTTTAAATTTATTTCTTAAAACATTGAATTGAAATTTAAAATGCCTGTTTGATGCCGTTTGATACCTGTGTTTTACACCAGTGTTATATCCACTTTTTTGCGTGATAGGACAGATTGTTACATGGGAATTTATAACTATTTTATTTTAGTAGTTTTTTGGTTTGTTACACTGGTTTAATTCCAGAGTGTTGCACTAGGGCCATTCTCGTATTAATTTCATTTTGTTATTTTCTTTCATTGTGCTATTAAAGTTAATATCTATTATCATGTTCCAATTAATTTAATCACTACTCGCGATTTATTACATTATTTTCTATTTTTTAAATCCCGCCGTATTTATTTTTTAATGTGAATTGGAATGTTCCGTCATTCAATATTATTTCCTAAATATATGATATATTGAGAAGTTATATCATAATAATTTGAATAATGTGAATTGATCACATGACTTGTCTTGATCACGATTATCATAGATACACACAAATTCAATATTTATTATTGAAAATTCGGAATTCACCTAGTTTCGCCACTAGATATAAAGTTTCCTTATTGAAAAACATGGCTAACGAAAGTAAAGCATTTCGTTCGCTTTTTAAGATAGTATATTATTAACTTATTTAGAATATTTTTGCATTAATAATCTCGAAATAAAATAGTTTATAAAGTTCATTTGTCAAATAGATGATATAATGTAGTTGTTTTGGTAAAACTATATTTTGGTCTGAGGACTAATTGATACCATTCATTCTAGCAACTGATTTTGTTGACAGAAACGAAGGTATGCAAATAAAAGCGACAAGACTTTCACTACTCGGTAACCAAACAGATAACGACTCGCTATCTAGTTGTAAAATTCTTATATAGGGTCTTATCTGGTTAAAATTTTCCTATCTATCACCTTGTCCCGATTTATTTAATCAGAACCCTTGTTTTTTAAAATATATTGTTTTTATTTGTTAAATCCCCATAATAATTAACTATTTTATATAACGAATTGAATGATGCATCATCATTTTATCTTAATGCTAGACGTATTGCCTCCATACAAATTCAATTGATCACATGATAAATTTTAGTCATGATTATCAATGGTCAATTGTTACGAGTGAGAGTAAATCTAATACTGAAAAGGTTTAACCACTACATATATAGTTTTCTTATTGAAAAATATGGCTAACGAAAGTAAAGCATTTCGTTCGTTTTTTAAGATAACATATTTTTACCGTATTCAGTATATATTGTAAAGGACCCATCAACCGCGTGACGTTAGCGCAACGTTCTCTATAGGTTATTGCCCTTATTCTTAGTATTATATTTCCTCACCCTTTTTTTACTTTTTTTATTTAACCTTGTATGTTCCTAGAATCCAACGTCAGTATTTTATATAAACTTTCTTTGTTCTTTCTGTTTTCCCCTCTTTATTTTTCCGCGAATGCTTCTCTCGTTCATGTAAAATGTAGTAACGTTTTAAATACGTTTCCTTCCTAGCTCTATCCTTTTAAGTATAAAAAGCCAACCTTTCTTGCAAAATGTATCTCATTCTTTCGAGGCCTTCAGACCAGACAGACGGACGAAATACACTGAGAATTGAGAACTAGTAGTCGTTTCTTTTTACAATGCAGAGGTAATTGGGAATGTTCTACATATTGGTGTCAGAAGTGGGATTTAAGTAACTTTTCGCCTTCTTGTAAACTTACATACACCATCCAGGCTTTTGAGAGTCCAAGATAAGTCCTAATGGGCCCAACTATCTTGGTCTGTTGAAAGGTACTGATGAGCAAAGGAATTCTTTTGAGAATCTTTGCTTCCTGGGCCTGTTTGAAATTCGCCCCAAGTATTTTACTTGGTGGTCATTTCCTACATTTGGCTATACATACCGAAAGGTATACTTTCTTCAAGCTAATTGCCTACAATGATTAGCAGCTGATCTCTCGCACGTGCAATAAAACGTCCAGGAAACTGTGAGAATGTGCGAGACAAGCAGTAAGGGTCAGCGTAGGCAAAGGGTAAGATAACGTCCTTAACGGACCGAAAGAAATAAAATCATTAAATTGATTTTCCCCTACTAAAGATCAGAGAATGGTTGGCAACGTACGACTAGAAATGAATGCTAGGAGTTCGCCCAGCCAAACTTTTTCTTTCCAATCTCTCACTAATACGAACTCTGACTTTTGTTGTCATTTCGTAGCAGAAAGTAAGAGACTGTGTAACCAAGGTCGGTTATAGAGGTCTCTCACGACTGAAGTCCCCGTTGCCTCGTTGACAACGAGTAAAGAAAGAAAACGAGACTGATTTAAATTTTCAGAGATCGCCAAACGCGATTTAGAGCTCTTGCTCTCGTGTTTAGCTGCCTAATTTCTGTTACAGAAGTTGTAACAAAGCAGGCTAACGTGGACTATCATTCCGAAAGTCCGTACGGGCCAGAACTTGTGTGTGCCACTAGCGTTTAAAAAAAAATATAATTGAAATTTCAGCATGAATGCTGATAGTGGGGTAGGGGGTTTCAGGTAGTATATTCAAGAGAAATCCATTTCAACGGTGGACACGCTCTTTTCGTCAACGTTTTGGGGGTTCGCCAAGGGAAGAAAGGATATCAAATACCCAAAGGCCGGACGGGGGAGTTGGAATAAGAGAGCAGCAAGTAGTACCAGGTACCCTGCTAACTCACAATAATTGGGTTCCTAGCACAGTAGTGAGCGATAATCAGAGAAACGGGTGGGAAGAGGAAGTAGAAGCAATCGAACAGTTTGACAATTCAAACGAAAGTTTATTGGGGGTAAGACAAACCGAAGATCAAGAGGATGGTCAAGGGAACCAAGAGGCGTTAATAGGAGATGAAACCAGAGACATCTTATCCTACAACAATCTGTTAGAACAAGCTAGAGCAATCATTGACATTCAAATTCCGATAGAAAGTGAGGCGAACCGGGACCAAAGAACAGATCTCGAATTAGAGCTTGAAATTACTAGTGGTGAAGGGAACCGGCAGTGGTTTTTCCAGACGTACGGAAAGAAAAGAATAACAGAGGTGCCAAGAGACGAGATAATCTTTGAGCTTCAATATTTACTAAAATCAAATAGAAGGGAAACGTTGACTGATCGAGAGGTTGAGTACGCGTTGAGAGCGCTGCTCCTTACGGAACCAACAATTATAACACCAGTAGAACTGTTCAAACATTGCAATCTGTTGACAGATTATGATTACTCGGATTCAGAGTACGAATCAGCAACCACTTCAGTTAGTGAAGAAGGAGAAGTAGGGAGAATTTTAGAGAACCCTACAGTCTGCAAGCCAAGTGATCACTCACTTGCAGCTGCAGTTAATATTGTTCCCACTCAAGTGTTACCAGATTTAAACTCCATCACAGTAGCACAGCCAAGCGTTGGGACAAACCCTTTGGCAGATTGTACTAAACTGACTGACAACACTCGATCAGTTCACCTTACGTGTAAACCTATAAGTCATCTCCCTATTTTGACTTCACCAAGTGCAGCCTCGACTGCTCAGAGTAAGCCAAATTTTATTGCCGTCACGATTCCTCAAGTTGGTTATTCGCAACCAACCATGAATTTTGGAACATCTCCGCTGACATCTACGCCGTTTAACAAACCGAGCGTACAAAGTAGAAGGGTCTATTTTAACCCAGGAACAACTAGCACTCAGATTACTAATCCACAAGGGGCTAGACCGAAAACGCAGTTAGTAGCAGTAAAACCGGATATTTCAATTTCGATGTACGCAAAAGAATTGAGCCGATTATTAGCCTCAGGAATGGACTATGACAAAGCTTCGAACGCAGCAGATAGTATTGTACGGCAAGTAATGGCCAACACAACAACCAGTTCTTCAAGTTATTTAGCATCAAATATTCCGAGTACAGTACATGGCTCTACCTCGCCGATAGTACCGGGATCACTTGGTTTAACAGCCAACACTCGAACGCAATCTATTCCGCAGTCTCCTGCCTATAGTAGCCAAATTGAACATCACATGCCTGGATTACCTAGCGCAGCTCCACTAAAAACTAATCTCACATTTCCGATCAATCAAAGTAATTCATTTGATAAAAAACAGAAGTTGCAGCAAAGTCAGGCAATGACCTTGTTTAGCAATGTGGGAATTTATATAGATCGTGAGCGATCTGGTCGCTTCGATGACTGGATGGCCCATCTAGAATCAGTTCTGGTTTTAGGCGATTTTGAGGAGTCAAGGAAAGTGGAAAATTACGCTCGAAACTGTATGGTGAGGCGGCCGATGAATTTGACAATTTCAAATTAGAAAACCCGATTAGAGCCCAGAGCTATACTAGCATCAAGGAGCGGTTGCATAAACTTTTTCATTCCACGGAGACACGGTCAAAACAAAGCGTTGAATTTCATAACATGCAACGAGAACCCGAGGAAAATATGCGTCGCTACGCAAATCGTATACGGAAAGCTTTTAGTTTGGCATATCCCCTGACATCCATCCTAGATAAAGCTACTTCGCATTCCAGGGAACAAATAATGATGGATAGATTTTTAGAAGGGCTCTCTTTTGATGTGCAGACTCGTTTGAAATATAAGGAGTTTGGATCTTTTGAGAAGTTAATAGAGAAAGCGGAGATGACGGCAATGACAGTAGAAGAAGCCCAAGTAAGAAACAGATTAAATGCCTTTCAATCTCGGAATGAAGAACCAAATAGGGATCTAGACAAAATAGCAGATGCCCTAGAACGCCTAAATACCAAAGTAGAATCAAACACCTTTAAAAACGATTTGGAAAAGCGCATCGAAAAAATGCAAGCGCAATTGAGTGCCCAAAAGAGTATAAGCTTCTCACAAAAAATTCCGCAGGTTTATATTCCGCCTGAAAGGACTGGGAATCTTTATTATTGTGATTTTCATAATAGTTGGGGAACCCACAAAGCAGGCAATTGTAAAACTAGAGAAAATCAGGTCAATCTCACCTGCCACCGTTGTAAGGCCAATGGTCATATAGCTACGTTTTGCCCACAAATAAGAAATTCAAAGCCCCCTCCTCCACCAGGTTATGATGGAAATGGGATCAGGCAACCATGTCCTGAGCAAAAGGAAAACTAAGAGTCACCGACAGGACCGTAGGGCCAATCGGAGAAACGAAAAGTAAGCCCCGACATTATATACATAGCGTAGCATCCAAATCAGCAGTACCTAGAGTAACAATTAAAATAGGAAAATGTACTATAGACGCTTTATTTGACACTGGAGCTGAGAGAAGCGTAATAAGTAAACATTTTTTAAACCAATTAAAGGAAAATAATGAAGCTGGTAAATTTACAAAAGAGGTAGATGTGGATCTTTTCAGTATAAATGACAAGCGCCTCGTCACGGAAGGCAAAATCACCGTTAACTTTGTTGTGGCAGACGAAACGCCACACCAATTACTTGAGCAGGAATTTATAATCGTTGATGGAATTGTTGAAAACTGCGTACTCGGACGTGATGCTCTTTACCAGCACCATTTCGTGTACAATGGAAGGAAACAAAGTATCTATCGAGTCCCGGAAATTGATCACTTCCAGGAATAAGAGACTCCTTTTGTAATTGCACGACCTTTGAGAATTCCCCGTTATTCTAGTTGCGTTTTGGAAAGCGGGAAGGAGGAAGCGCAGGTTCCTCACAGTACTTGTCATTTCGTTAAATGTACGAATATACCAACCGGGTTAGACCTAGAACCTTTCGTTTCCATAGCACCAAGTCGTTCGTTCCGTGTGGTTGCTATTAATAGAACAAATAAAACCATATTTCTACCTCGTTTTACCGTTTTGGGTACACTCAGTACCAATAAAAATGCGCGAGCTTCCGCATTGACAATAGCGTCATGTCATTCGTCTCCCGTTACAGTAGATATGTCATTAATTGAGGCAGCCCTTCCGGACCTCGAAGAAGACATTAAAAACAAAGTACGCGAATTAATTAAAGAGAACTATACGAATTTTGCTTTTCAAGTAAACGAATTAGGACATACCAGTCTGGTTAAACATAAAATAGATACGCAAGGCTGTGACCCCATAAGACAGAGGGCATACCGACATTCTCCTAAACAGAGAAAAGTAGCTCAGGAAATAATAGATGAACTTTTAGAAAATAAACTAATACGCTTGTCAATGTCACCGTGGGCCGCCCCGATAGTGTTAGTTCAGAAGAAAACTGGAGATGTTCGATTATGTGTAGATTTTAGGAAACTTAACGCAATTACAAAGAAAGATTCGTTTCCATTGCCATGTATATATGATATACTAGATTTATTGCAGGGCAAACAGTATTTTTCCACATTAGATCTTGCCTCCGGGTATTGGCAAATTGAATTAGAAGAAGACTCTAAAGAAAAAACAGCGTTTATCGTTGATAATAATCTCTATGAGTGGAATCGCTTAGAGTTTGGATTAACAAACGCCCCAGGAACGTTTCAGCGGTTGATGAATTCAGTTTTAAGATCTGTGATCGGAAAAATCTGCTTAGTATACTTAGATGATATTATCGTATTTTCAAAAACAATTGATGAGCATATTAAGAATCTAAAAACCATTTTTTCCCTTCTAGAAAAGGCGCACTTAAAATTAAAATTAAATAAATGTAAATTTTTGGCGCAATCTGTGCCATATCTTGGCCACGTAATAACTTCAGATGGAATCAAACCAGGCCCTGCTAAAGTAGAAGCCTTATTAAATTACAAAAGGCCTAGAACAGTTAGGGAAATGCAATCCTTTTTAGGGCTAGCATCGTATTACCGTCGTTTCGTGAGAAGTTTCTCGACAATCGCCCACCCCTTGCTGATATTGACGAAAGGAGGGGGGAGTGATATTATAACTTGGAACGAAGAGGCTATTTCAGCTTTCGAACATATGCGAAAGTGTCTAATGAGCGAACTCATTTTAATTTACCCGGATTTTTCAGAAAAATTCCTCATTTACACTGACGCAAGTAATTATGGCGTGGGCGCTGTTCTTTCTCAGATGCGAGATGGTAAAGATCAACCCGTTGCGTACGCCAGCCGACATTTTAACGAGCCCGAGATGAAGTATTCTACGATCGAAAAAGAAGCAGCAGCAGTAGTATTTGGGATTAAACGATTTCGACATTACCTACAAGATGAACCTTTTGTGATCATTAGTGATCACCGACCCCTTTAGTGGTTGCAAACACATAAGGATGAAACGGGTCGACTTGGGCGTTGGGCCATAATGTTATCAAATATGAAGTTCACTGTGCAGTACCGACCGGGTCGGGTGCACGAAAATGCAGATTTTCTATCACGAATCCCGATGAATCTGATACTCGCAAAACCGGGTGATAATGAAGTTATGTTGAGGGAACAGCAAAAAGACCCTCTCTGCAAATCAATACTTGCGTTCTTGCGAAAGAATACTCCATGGAGTGAGAATAATGGTCCCATGTCCCTTGTGGCTAGTGAAATTGATTTTTTCTTTTTAGAGGATGGTCTATTATGTAGACACTACGAACCAACATCAACGAAAAGACGACCGTTTGCACAAAGCCAAGTAGTTGTTCCTCTTTCACTTAGGAAGCAACTTTTACAGGATTATCATGATTCGCCGCTATAAGGACACATGGCCTATAGGCGTACGTACCTACGTCTTCGAGACAAATTCTTTTGGCCTACCTTATTAGCAGATGTTAAACAGTATTGCTTCGAATGTGAACCGTGTGCGTTAGGACGCCGAGTACATGGCGTGAAAGCATTTCTTAATCCGTTAGATCTTACCACAAAACCCTTTGACGTGATTGGGATGGATTTTTTGGGCCCCATTCAACATCATTCTCTTCAGGGAAATAATTATGTGTTGGTAATCACTGATTATTTTACCAAGTGGATCGAAGTCATTGCACTTCCCACCTTTTCCGCGCTTGTAACCTGTAAGGCATTGATGGATCGAATTATTTTGCGTCATGGTACCCCAAGAGCCATTATTACGGATCGTGGATCTAATTTTACGTCAGCTTTGTTTACTGCGTTATGCAAAGCATTAAACGTGAAACACATGAAAACTACGGCTTACCACCCTCAAACAAATGGACAGACTGAGAGGTTTAATAAAACTGTTACAGAGATGATACGAAAGTATATCGAAAACGGTTTTGAAAAGTGGGAGGATATTCTAGGACCAGTTGCGTTTGCCTACAATAATTCCACCCACTCTTCCACCTCAGAAACTCCTTATTTCTTAAACCATGGGCGCGATCCGGTAATGCCTATTGATCAGTTCCTCCTTCCTTTGCCTTCTGCTATCGTTACACCTTCCGATTACAAAAGCCAGATCATGAAACGGTTACATGAAGCGTTTCAATTAGTTAAAATAAATCTTGCTCAAGCTCGCGAGCAGCAAAAAATCCAATACGATAAACGAGTGAAAATAGCAGAATTCCATGTTGGAGATAAAGTCTTGTTAGATATGCGGACTCCAATCATCGGGGTTGGTAAAAAAACTTATTCCTCGTTTTGTGGGACCCTATCGAATCCTAAAAATGTGTAATAATAGTACTGTAGAAGTCCAACAATGCTCTAGTAAACAGACCCAACTGGTTCACGTTAATGGAATAAAACCGCTCCATGAGTCCATGATCTGGAAAGATGAACCAGGGGTTGACTTTTTGGATACAAGAGTGAACGGAGAAGCAGACCAAATCTTGAATGATAACTTGGCCATTCTTGCAACTCCTGTCTTATGTTATGAGATTGAACCCCAACCTCAACACATTTCCGAGTCAGAAACCGTTCCTTCCACGGAAGAAACTCGTTGTATTGATTCTAGCCCTACCTCAGTAAAAACATGTCCACCTAATACTCCAAACTTTATAAATGCCCCATCAACCATACCTTCCTTACCTGAACGTCGTCCTGGCTTACGCCCACGAAATCTTTTAAAACCTGTCGATAAATTTGTTAATTCTTAAAAAATTGTTATGTTGGCTTTTTATTAGTTTACTGATTACTGTTTATTTTATTTTTTTAGATCGTGCCTTATTTCCTTTGCGATCTTGTCCTTTCTTGTCCAATTACATGCTTTTAATATTACTACTTGCGATTGTAAGGGATCACTACAAACGGGTTTTCTTAAGTTTACGACAAATGACAGTGATTTTTCAATGAGCCCTCTTCCACCTGTTCCTGTTTATTATGACGTTTATTCCACACTTCCTCAAATCACTCGTTTTGTTGGCCATACTTGCACAATGTGGAGAGAAGAGAGAACCACCTACACTGACTTTTGGGGCTGGGAAACGACGAACGCGATTCGTATACCGATGGAAGCAACGGTTGAAGATTGCGAAAAAATGCGAGATTTAAGATTATGTAATACAAATACCATGGACTATCTAGGCGACAATAAATGGTCTGTTGAACGAAAACCTAACGTTCAGGGTAGATGGCTTTTAGTCACAGGGGGTCAGCTGATCAACTGTGGATTAGAAGAAGTTACCCTAGAGACCGAGTGTGCCGACTGTACAATAAGCTCCCCGATTGGTGATATTCCCGGTGGAACCAATGGTTCTATCACGCACAATTTAGTGACAATCATTTGGAAGGAATCCTTGAGGGAGATCATAGGATGCAAAGTGCGACTAGTGGAACAAGGAATTGTTAACCGTTACATGACTAATGACGGAGGGGTAGAAAGAATAAGAGACGTAGACCAACAAATTGATTTCATTTACAACACAACAAGTGTGCGTTGTTGCGATTCATCGGATCTTACTTTTAAACCAGTCTTAGGAATGGATAAAGTAGTTTTGAAAATTTTTCCCTTGAAAGATCACGAGGAACACCCAAGCAAAAATCTAACGAAGGAAAATGAAAAAGTAGCCGATATTATTCGAGCTACAATTAATTCAGCTGCCCATATCCAATATTCTGCTGACCGAACACTTGACGGTGTCAATGGAGTAGCTCGCGAGCTCCGCACTCTTCAATGTGAGAATCGAGAATTAGCGCATAAAAATGCCATCACTGCAGCGCAACATAGTGGATGGCTTGCAGCTAGTTACCTCGACCTTCCTCTCTGTAGCAAGTTAATCGCAACAGGTGAATCCATCAGTGTCCACAAGTGCTTCCCAACAAACGTTACCTTTTTTACAGACTTCACTAGCTGTGGCCCACAGCCTAGAAGTGGCAATTATACGATCGACATTGAAGGTTGGGAATTAACGCCCTATAACCCTTGTTATTGGCATAAAAACTTTGTGAACATCAATGATCGTGCGCATTCCTATAAAAATGGATCTTTGATCGCTGTCATTCCCGACATTATTGTTCAAAGGAATAACTTAATAGACGCTCTTCCATATGAAGTGGACAAAATGTTAGAGCTGAGCCTACATCCGATGTTAAATGCCCATCCCATGAGTCCAGCAGCTGCCATCGCTCAAATTCTCGCGGCTGCTAGTGAAGAACATTCAATCAACCTGGGTAGTCCATTTAACTTGGAAAGTGTTCTCTCTTCCTCCAAGAAAAAACCTGAAGCTTCTTTCTTTACCAAATTGAGTAGTTGGTTAAGTAGCATTTGTAGCCTTCTTGGAATGGCATTTGTGGGCTCTATAATTTTTCGTTTTTGTGGGGTAGGTTCCCTTATTACCAGATTTGTACCCTGTTGTTCCTGTTTAAACAAATGTAACCCTTTTAGTTTTTTTTCTAACACATCATCTCCTGATATTGAATTAGGCCACCAAACCTTTCCAAATTCTCCAAATATGGCCTCTCCCATCACTATAGTAAATTTTCCTTCTGCACCTCCACAACAGCTTCCAGAATTCGTTACCCCATCAGCCCCGTTCCTCAGAAATTCGCGAGAAGGAAGAAGATATCCAACCGACAACCGACGAGCCCATCGTGAGGCGGCAACTCTTCTAAATTGATTGCGGGACGCAATCCTGTATAAGGGATAGCTATGTAAAGGACCCATCAACCGCGCGACGTTAGCGCAACGTTCTCTATAGGTTATTGCCCTTATTCTTAGTATTATATTTCCTCGCCCTTTTTTACTTTTTTTATTTAACCTTGTATGTTCCTAGAACCCAACGTCAGTATTTTATATAAACTTTCTTTGTTCTTTCTGTTTTCCCCTCTTTATTTTTCCGCGAATGCTTCTCTCGTTCATGTAAAATGTAGTAACGTTTTAAATACGTTTCCTTCCTAGCTCTATCCTTTTTAGTATAAAAAGCCAACCTTTCTTGCAAAATGTATCTCATTCTTTCGAGGCCTTCAGACCAGACAGACGGACGAAATACACTGAGAATTGAGAACTAGTAGTCGTTTCTTTTTACAATGCAGAGGTAATTGGGAATGTTCTACAATATTGCATTAATAATCTCGAAATAAACTAGTTTATAAAGTTCATTTCTCAAAGAAATGATATAGTTTAGTTGTTTTGGTAAAACTATATTTTGGTCTAAGAACTAATTGATATCATTCATTCTGGTAACTAATTTTGTTGACAGAAACGAGGTTATGCAAATAAAAGCAACAACAATTTCACTTACTAGGATTCGGCAACCAACTAGATAACCAGTACGCAAATGAAATAAAGTAACTGTCATAAAAACCAACTGAAAATACGACGTTGACCTCCGCTAAATTATAATAGAATTTCGTACAAAATTTGGTGACGATTAGTCAAGCAGGGAAAAAACGTATACCAACAAACATATTGGACTTTTTTGTGCACAATAAACCCTCTGAATTCTACCCTAATACCCTACCACCTATACCCTACCCCCTATACCCTACCCCCTTTATATATTCTTTAAGGACCTTCGTATATATATACTAAATATATATATATGTACCCTCAGGGATAAGCTTTTTTTGAATAAAAGGACAATTAAGCTAATTTCGTGCGGTAAACTAATAAAAATGGAAGGATTTACTCTTTTACATGTGTTTATGCAACTAGTTTTATGTAATTATACGAAGTTTTTCCAAAATTTAAAAAAATAAAACTACAGAAAAGACTCGAAATATGTCGGAAATAACAAATCTGTTAGTTATTTCACACTGTTTTTAGACTTAGATTAAAGAACCCGGCAAATGCTCTCGATTACACATAAAAAAACTTATTTTAGTCATAAAATTAACCGAATTATTCTGAAACAAGCTTGCTGGGGATAAAACCCATAACACAAATTCGGGACACCCTTATACACAAAAACGGGACAAATAAAAGTTCACCAGTTCGCCAGAAGGCACTAGTAGAAGTGTCAAAGAACTATGTTTAAAACCTACAAAATACTATTTTTCTTATACTTTTAATTAGCAAACAGCATATTGGCAGAGTGGTTATCGTCATCGGCTGAAAATTTGAGACACAGTGCATGCGGCACAGTGGTAATAGTCTTCTAATTGCATCTTTTACATTTGGTGTTCATCGTTCCACTCCAAATGGAGAAACATTTTGAAATTTGTTGATTATCGCCTCAGGGGTGTCCTGAATTTATAACACAGTAGGTATACCCGTATAAATAATTCCCTTAAATAAAGAGGTTTATATCATCAGATTTATTTGCCCCTAATTGAAATTCAACAAAAGTGGCACAGTGGGTATGGTCCTTGCCCAACGAAGTTCCTCATTAACAACTTGTTGGTTCAATACCGGGTCAAGTCTTTTACCAAATTATTCAAAGATTGCCTCAGGGCTGTCCCGAATTTATAACACAGTCAGTATACCCGTAAAATTATTCCCATTTAATTAAGAGCTTTATTTTATGATCAGGATTATTTGCCCCTATTAAAAATTCAACCAAAGTGACACAGTTGGTATGGTGCTTACCCAACGAAGTTCCCTATTAACAGCTTGTGGGTTCAAAACCGGGTCAACTCATTTTACCAAATTATTCAAAGATTGCCTCAGGGCTATCCCGAATTTATAACACAGTCGCTATACCCGTAAAATTTATTCCTTTTAAATAAAGAGGTTTATTTACCACCACTTTTATTTACCACAGCTATTAATGCAAGTAAAGTGGCACAGTGGGTAAAGTCCACCTCTTCGAAGTTGGCTTTTACTGCTAATGGGTTCAATACCCAGTGTAACCATTTTACCAAATTATTCGAAAATCGCCTAAGGGCTGTCCCGAATTTATAACACAGTCAGTATACCCCTAAAAATATTCCCCTTAAATAAAGAGCTTTATTTCAACGATAATTTTTTTACCACAAAAATGGTATACAAGTAAAGTGGCACAGTGGGTATGGTCCTTGCCCAACGAAGGTCCCTTTTAACAACTTATGGGTTCAATATGTTTTCGTTTCAAAACAGAAATAGAGTAATGAGAATGATAATTTCATTAAACTATATTGCCTTATAATACACAATATTGCCGATACCAGATTCTTCCTCTTGTTGTATGGTAAGTGATAAGTGCATTCCGGTATGTTTTGATTTAAAAAACAAAATAAAAAATTTGCTGAAATTTTTTGGCTTTAATAAATTTGTTCAAGAGACGGTCAAATCTGTTGTAGTATTCGTAAGAAAATAAAAAAAAATAGCAAAAAAACAATTCTGAGGGTTACGTACGTCATTGGTTTCGTGGATCAAGTGAGCCATTTTGTATTGGTTGTAAATGAACCCTCTCCAATGCCGTAAGATCACATAACTTTTAAGCCGCCTCCTCCGTTTTGGGGAAAAGTCAAGTGATCAAAATCCACGAGTCGTGGATGATAAGCTATCCGTGCAATGGAATGAGTCGACTTCACACGTTACCGAAAGTTACAAGGATTCTGGTGACGAAGGTATTTATCTCTTTTGACGCAATTACTTTCTGGGTAGTGCTATTTGGATTGGTCCTATTTCATTTGCTTTCTATGTGAAATTAACAATATAGTGGTTGATTCAATATGCATTAATAATATATATCAATACCAGCAATGCAATAAAGTTTGATTCGTGCTGTTGATGCGCTTCTGGCACTGTGTAAAAAGTTGATCATCATTGCCCAACTGCAAGGAGTTACAGTTCACATGAGTAAACTGCGATCAATGTGTCGAATGTCTTAACCTCCGATAGTGACAAGAAGAATTTTTTTAATATATAATCATTATTAACAAAATAAATTAATTTCAATATTCTTATTTGTAACTGAGCGTGAAAAAAACATTCGCTGATTAGTTTTCATTTCAAATCATGATAAACATCCTATACTAAAAAAAGAATAAGGAAAATAGGTGGAGTAAAAAACCTGTGCGCATGCGATGGTATGGTCCACGTACTCACATGTGACTTTTTGTAGGGTCGAAAAAGGGTCCATTCCCTTAAAGTTCTTGAACATTTTTGACCCTTTTTTCAGGTAGCAAATAGCCAAGTGATGGCGTGGACCAATACATACATAAACTATATGGGGCATGGTTCTTGAACATTTTCGCCCTTTACCATGTACATTTTCCTAAGCAACATGGACTCTTCCTATAGTGGCAGAAAGAAAGCAAAACAGGGCTTCATTTCTCCAACTCCGTGTACATAAAGTTACTCTAGTGATCAACGTGAAACCCTTCATACATGCTATTCCATAGTTCAGTGTATCCAATGCATGCAAAAACTCAGTGTTTTATAATCATTGCAAACCGTTACCACGACATAATTGACAAGTAGAGCAAATCAGAGAGGACCAATGCTTTTTGGTTAAGGTTTGCACTACCTGTAAAAAATCCAAGAGCCATTTAACAAAGACTCAAGTACCACTCTATTACCAAGAGCCGATTCAAATGTTTATAAATTCATGATTAAAATACTAAAGGTTAGTTTTAAAAATTTAATTTAAACCGTTTCAATCGGCTCAAATTTATAATTTATCCTCCTGATGCTCTGTTGATTACGTATCTTGTTGTAAGGATTTGCCTCAGTCTCCCTATTTCTTGGCTTAACTAGTTCATTTACCATTGGCAATTTATTTCCCCCGCTTACCTACATTCAGGCCATTAGCGCCTCTTATCTCTGTTCGCCAAGTTTGACTACGCCCTTGATGCTCTCATTCGACCTTCTCTTGATTCTTATCAAAAGCCAAGTTCTTCTACTCTTTCAGTAAGTTCCAAGATGCTCACTCGGTTATGTTCTTCCTTTTTTTCTTATTTATTATTTCTTTTTTATTCTTGCCCGGCTTTTTCTAGAGAAGTTGTTTCCTTTGCATGTAGCTCCGTAAAATTATGTTTGAAGAAATATACAAGATTTTTCCTCCCAAAGAGGCCGAAACCTTAAAATGTTATATCTTATAACTCTTTCCGCCCGTTCATAAATTGTAATGTTTTCACTTTGAAAAAGTTTGAGTCTTTTTCTTTTGGGTCATCCTTCTGCAAATATTAGCCCACCATTAGAAAATAAACAAAATAGACTGATCAATTTCGTAATAGGTACCTGTTTCTTCGTGCTGATAAGTGATAATCTGATTTTAATTGTTTGTGCGATATAATCGGGTGCCACAGTTTTTTGGTAAAACAAAGTTGTCTTTAACACAATTATATAAGTTGACCAGGTATTATCGTAGTTAATAAGCTATTTGTCCTAGACGATTATGGCTATGAAAGGATTTCAGCTCGCCCGCTCTTCGTCTGACAAAGACCTCATGAGTGAAAGCGAATGACTTGATAACATCGCTATATATATTGGAAAATTTTGTTTTTTTTTCGAGTTCTTGAGTTATCATGTCAAAAAGAACTTCCTTTCCAAACCGGAAAGCGTTTTAAAAGGTTTTTGAATGATTTTAACGAGTTGGTGTTGCAAGTTTTGATGTCGTGTAATTTCATTTGCCAACTACCAATCCAGTGAATTTCAAAGTCAATATTCCGCTAATAAAACAAAATAAAATTCTTAAAAGTAATAAAGTATAATTTAACGTATGCTGGGAAATAAATTTGAGTTAAAGAGATTTGTGTTTAAGATTTGAATAAATGTCATTTACAGAACGAAATATTTCTCACGTGATTCTAGGTGGAAAAGTGCAGTGAGATCTGTGATGTACGGCAAGACGGCTTCCTGATAGCTTAGCGTCCTAGTTTAAATTTGCCGAAACCAAGAAGATGATTCCATAATCAGTAAGCGTCTATATTTGGGGGATGAGTTCGAACGGTATTCATAAAAAAGCTTTCGCTTCAACCATGACGATATAAGTATTTTTAGGCATCACCAGATCAGGGAAATACTGCACCATTAAAGGAAAAAAAGTGTTTTTTTTTGGTTTTTCTTTCATTCAACTTCATCATCACTCACACTAACGGGCCGCGTTGTCCATCTCTTGAAATCAGACGACGAGCACGCGGATGCAAAAACGCCCCCCAATTTAAAAATGGTTTCATATTAAAATCAAACATCGAAATGTCTGCTCTGTTCAACAGCCCCCATACTTTTCCAAAAGTTAAAGGTACGATATCCAAGATCTGATGGGTACGACACAATCTCCTTGATGAAATTGGTAGTACGAAACAATAAATTTTTGGTTAAATTTTCTTTAAATTTACTTTCAGCTGCTTGAAAATTGTTGACTGGCTTCATGTCCCTATGCGCTGACCATTCGTGTTCATCAAATGAAGTTGGTGCCGCAACAGCAAGTCTTTAATATACATTTGATAACGGACTAGGCTCTGTCTTCACTTTTCTTTGTAGATTTTTTTGGTTGGTTTTCCCTAAGTTTCTTGAGAATGTTTGGTATAAATCGGACATGAACGGACATATTAATCTTATTTGAACACAAAATGGGGTGCCTGGCGCTCCACACGAAAAGTCTGTCAGTTTTCCTTGACATTTTCAAGACATTTACTATCAAATTTTAAAATTCCCTTCTTTCTTGGACCAGAATTCCAAATAAATATCTATCTTTATACATCTCAATTTAATCGTTTCTTTAATGCCGTTTGTCTCTGTGTTTCGTTTTAAAACACACGATTAGAAAAATACCAATTACAAAAAGCAACATTTAAAATTAAAAAACTATCTTAATGAGCTGCGTTTCAATGCGTCTACGGTCTACACAGCGGCGTAAAGTGGCTGAAAATTCATACGGCAAAAAATGCTTAAAAGTGCCAAGGTGCTTAAAATAAAAATGGGTGCTTAAAAAACTGGGTGCTTATCGTATTTTGCATGCTTAAAAAAGAAGTACCTTCCAAAAGTTAGTCAGCCTGCTGTGCCTACTTAACATTTTGTCGGTGCTTAAAAATATTGGACTGAACTGAAATTCCATATTTGATTTCCAGTACGCATGGCTTAGTTAAAATAATTTGTTCACTGTCCATATTTATTTCTCAGTGACAAATGGGAACTTAAAAAACCATAGTGTATGTGTGTCTTTAATTTTCAACACTCTTATCATACATGTTTTATATATTGCAATATTCCGTATTTAATTTTCTGTATCCATAGAATGCTTTAACCATTAAAATGCATATTTGTATTTCATTACGCACCATAGCGTACCGAGAAATTATTTTACTTAATCCAAAAATGAATTCAGTTAACCGAACAATTCGTTTTGTTGATTATTTATTGTCTACACAGAAAACAGCAAAACACTTAAGTGTACACAAGTCAATCGTCAGTAATAGCATCGTTTACAGAGATTCAGTGGAGTCCAAATGAATTTCACTAGTTTTTAAATGCATGTTAAACTTGTCAATGAATCTCCCAACCGTAGACGTTGTTTTCTTCCCCTTTTTACCGGGGGTTGTTGTTTTCTTCTTAAGCGGCTGATTGCTGACGTCGTCCATCGGTGCTCGTGGATCAAACCGTTGAAGTAGGTAGGTGTCCAACACTTGCAGCAAACAGGAAGGGATCGTGTAAATCAAATCAAAAACATAGTGAACTGCAAGTACAGAGAAAAATATCTTGGACTCCGCGTCCAAGACAGTCAATCCAAGTCCTTAACAGCAAATCTGTAACCACCACTTCCATATATAAGAATGGAATGTAGCTTTCCCTTTTCAGAGAAAAAAAAACGTCACACCTCGGAGATTGCGGAATGTCTGCATTAACTGGTTCAGGCCCCGCACTTTCAATAAGATCGCCCACCTATAAAGGAACACAACAGTTACAGTATATATGACAACTACTCAGTGCACATTCATGTCATCACAATAAAAGTGTAAAAATTAAGTTGTGAGTGTAGAGAAAGAAAATGTTTAACCTGTATTTTTGTAAATGGCGCGTTGTACTTGGGCTGTCCTCTGCCTATGGAAGCCTTTTTGTTTATAGCCTCTAGGACATCAAGGGTTGAAAAATGTTCCGTGTAGTGTTTTACAGTCAAATGTGTTTTGTTCAAGGATTCCTTGAAAGTAATCGCAAGCTTATTAAAGAGCGTGCTAAAGCCACCATAATCATAGTTTTTCATAACTGGCATCATCAAAAACTTGGCAACAACCTGATGGAGACACTGTTTTATTAGTTTTCGAAACATTACATAATTTTAAATGAAAAAGACCTTTCTTAACGAATCAAAAGTGGCGTAATGAGGAATTAGAGACACGATCTCATTCATTAATGAGGTGGGATTCGCCTGCGCTAAAAATGTTCTCTTTTCAAAATCAGCATCACTAACCGGCCTTGAACTGCTACACTCTCTTGGTTTACAGTCAAATGTGTTTTGTTCAAGGATTCCTTGAAAGTAATCGCAAGCTTATTAAAGAGCGTGCTAAAGCCACCATAATCATAGTTTTTCATAACTGGCATCATCAAAAACTTGGCAACAACCTGATGGAGACACTGTTTCATTAGTTTTCGAAACATTACATAATTTTAAATGAAAAAGACCTTTCTTAACGAATCAAAAGTGGCGTAATGAGGAATTAGAGACATGATCTCATTCATTAATGAGGTGGGATTCGCCTGCGCTAAAAATGTTCTCTTTTCAAAATCAACATCACTAACCGGCCTTGAACTGCTACACTCTCTTGGTCTTCTACACACTTTGCCGAGAAGATCTTACCAGCCGTCGGCACTATGGTATTCTCGAACCACTTTTCTTTCTACTTCGGTAACTACACATGTTTCTTGCGGAGTTGTAAATGTAATCCTTGAGGCATCTCTGAAAACATACATTTAAATTAAGTATAAGAAACGCATTAAAAATGAAATAATATAAAACTTACATAACCACTTAAACGAAACAGAAACGGAAGTTGCAACTTAAAGTCTTACACCCAGCGCATTGTAGCTACAGCGTCCAACGTCATTCCGACGTCGTAGCCCGTAGCTTAGCAAGTATAGCACCCAGCGCGGTGTAGCTACATGGTCCGTATTGTTTACACGACAAGAAAACTAATGCAAACTATCAAATGACATCCGAAGATTACGAGTCATTTCGGCCTGACCATTTCGGCTAACTATTTCAGCCTACCATTTCGGCCGGCCTAAATGACTTTTTTTTTTAAATGGTCATTTCGGCCCCTCCAATAAAATTATTGTCCATTTCGGCCACAATTTTTACCATTTCGGCCAAAATATTTTTTTCGAATTTTGACAATGCTGATACCAACGACAACGGTGCGACACACATTTAAGTTATTCTGCTTTTCAGATCTTTGCAAGTTCTTCTGTGAAATTGTAGAAATGTCTCTTGAGTTTAGAAAATTATGTTGCAAGTGTCAAGAACCAATTGAAATTGGTCGGAAGTGTCAGTGCATTAAATGTTATAAAGGTTGAGGATGTTTTTCCTAAGGCATCCATGTTTGGGTGCGCTTTTCATTGGACGCAGGCCGTCTTTAGGCGATTAAAAAAGATTGGACTAGTAAATTTATACAATCAGAAGGGGGAGCTCTCTATTCTTCTTAAAAAACTCCTTTCTCTTCATCTTCCAATTGAAAAAATCCCCAAAATGTTCGCTGATCTAAAATCTCAATCCCTATCACTAGATGTTACTTCAACGCAAGCCAATCTCCTTAAAAAGTTTTTTGATTACGTTGAGAAACAGTGGATCACCAATCCCATTTGGCCGACAACAAAGTGGTGGTGATTAGGACTCCTGTGCAAATTATTTGAACTCTACACCAATAATAATATTTACGTGATAGACGCGGATGTTGATGATGAAAAGGAGGATGAAGAGTAATTTTATTGCATCTTTTCTTTGTATTAATCTGTACTTGTACTACTTGTAAATATATTATACATTCAGCGATATGATTTTTTTGGTCGGCCGAAAGGGAGAATTTTTTGGCCGAAATGGTCATTTTTGGCCGAAATGGTATTTCGAATTCGGTCCGGTTTGGTCACTTCGGCCTACATACATCGGGCCGAAGTGACCATAGACCACATCCGAAAGAAGTGTAGTAGAATTACTTAAATGCGAATTCTTCCAAACTAAACTGCCAATGGCAACTCACTCAATGTATTGGTCGATGGTTGATTGTTCTAGGTCTAACTAAGGTTCGATCTCTGCCTAATTCTATGCAATACGCAGACGAGACACGCGTGTAAAAGTATAAGGAACGACGGCACATTTAATTTTTTTTTTCTCGTTAATTTAACTTAATACAAGGATTTGCCCTGATTGGTGGGGTGTGCTAGCTGACGCTGTGATCCGGGTTCGATGTTAGCGCTAATTATTTAACAGCGGCAACACCAGTTTGCATTCGCATTTATTTCTTCAAGCTACATTTGTCTGTTTGAAATGAAACATGTGCTTTTCTGAACAAACTATTTGCCTACATTGATAGTAACACGAATACGGATTGCAGAGAGAAAACAAAAAATAAAGAGACGAAAGATAACAATCAAATCATTAAACTAACTTTTGTTTTATATTGCTAGACTCAACGATTCGGGACTTTCAATCGTATAGCGATTACAAAATATTGATCAATTTCAGATGCGTGTACGATAGCAATCTCTTGACTTGACGGAAGGGAACCATCATCGGTAAGATGAATGATTTGATGCCGTCGCTTCACTTGTTGCCCGGCTGTTCCTCAATCTCTGATCATCTGGTGAACATTTTCTGCAGGTGATGGAAGAGTTGTAGATCAATCCTTGTAAAAAATTACAAATGATAACATAACATAGCATTTACATCAATAAATTTGGATGTACCTTTATTTTTTGTGACTGAAAATGTCTGAGAAAGCGGACTCAAAGGTTGGCAATCAGAAGCTGGTAGTTGTGGACTGTGAGTGGGCTTAGAGAGCAGACTCAATTTTGTGCAACCACAAACTGAGAATACATGTCTTAAAACTAGGATAAGAGAGCAGTCCACCCCATCACCATGATTCTTAAAATAAATAAGTAACACCTCATTGGCCAAAAAGATGAAAAAATGAGTAAAAAAAATTCGTGGCAAAAGACATATGTTTATTTTAAAAAACAGGAATGTCACAGCATGTCGTAGCAAAAGACAAAACTGAAACAATTACGACGAAAAGAGAGGGGCCCTAGGCTTTCGTGGTAATAGCCAATCGGGCACTAATTGTAAAGAAAACGATTTCGTGGCAATAGACTGTAGGGCCAGTCGCGTCACGAAAAAGTAGACGGATTTTTGTGACAATAGACTCAACCATCCTATAACAAATGCGGCACGACAAAAAGTGAAACACATTCTAGCGAGTTAAATTCACTAATAACTTAGGCCGTCTGCTCAATTAGTCTACGACATCTATCATTATTTTATTGCCAGATATGTTTATTGATCCATGAATTTAAAGAATAACTCGAGCCAACACTAGTGAAACCAATGTTTATTGTATACCAGTAGAGCATTAAAGCATTTTATAATAATTAAGAGTTATGTGAAGCTGATTTTGATACAAAAAAGGACTGTAATGGAATCCTTTATAAAAGGCAGTCACAAAAAACTAAAAAATATGTGGGGGGACTACCGTCCGGATTGGGGGGGGGACTACAGTCGAGGGGACCAGTGTCGCGAGGGGCTGGGGAATACAGTCAGAGGACTCAGGTCTACATGCCGTTTCGTCCACCCCAATTTTGGGGTAAAAAGTCCAATCGGGGGCGCTCCTAGCGGCCAGATATATAACTTGGTGTTACAAACGGCCCAGAAAACATGACAAAAATGGGGTATGGGTAGTTTCGCCCGACAAAACTTTACGTCGACACCTATTCGAGTTAGTTTCGACAGGTGGCGACAGTACCTCGACAAATATGCGAGACTATTTCGACAATTTTGCGAATGTACTTCGACAAATATGCGAATGTACTTCGACAATATGCGAGACTATTTCGACAAAATTAGGTTAGGTTAGGTTAGGTTAGGTTAGGTTAGGTTGGGTTACGTTAGGTTAGGTTAGGTTAGGTAAGCTTAGGTTAGGTTAGGTTAGGTTAGGTTAGGTTAGTTTAGGTTAAGTTAGGTTAGGTTAGGTTAGGTTAGGTTAGGTTTGGTTAGGTTACGTTAGTTAGGTAAAGCCAGGTAAAGTTAGGTTATTGTCGAAGTCATCTCGCAAATTTGTCGAAGTTCTCTCGCAACCTGTCGAAGATACGTCGTGTCACTGTCGAAGTAAAGTTTTGTCAGGCGAACGTCAGCATCCCCAAAAATGGGCCGTTCCGGGAAACGTTAAAAAAATCCAGAAATAATTATAAAATGAAAAACCTTTTTGCGGATTTCAAGTTAAACAATCTATTGATTGAATTAATCGTTTTTTTATACGATTTTTTTTCTCCCTGAAACCCACCTTCTCGGACCCACAAAAAGTCGCTTTTTCCCTGAACATTAAAAATATTAAATTAAAAATATCTCCGGATCTATAAGAGATAGAAATCCGGAAAAAAACGCAATTTTTTTTTAAATTTCGAATAAGAATGTCCAATTTGTTTTCCCCAGCAACCTTTTCCAGAATCAATCCGGAATCGATAACCCCAAATTTTGGTCGCATTCGCTCGCGGACTGCGTGTTAAGCAGACGGATCTCACTCATGGCCATCAAGCCATGCAATCTGCAATGATTTGAAACTTTAAAAATAAAATAAATTAAATAAAATAAGTCTTTTTTAAAAAACACGAACAAACGATCTAAATTTACGAGACGAGTATTTTTCAACTTCTTGCCCAAAAGCTGAAGAAGGGAGAGAGTGGAACTGGATTGTGGGGAGAGCCAAAATAAAAATAAAAGAGAGAAAATTCCACATCTTTTTCTAGAGATGCTGTTAGGGAGAAAAGGGACGGGAGGAAGAGTATTAATTCGCCCACTTTTTGGAGGATGTAGAGATATAGCAGTGCGCTTGTATTTTGTGTAGAAGGATAGTACACTATTATGTGGAGGGAGGCGGAGTTGTATTGATGGGGCAACGAGGCGGAGCACTCACAAAAAATAAATAGCAATTGTATATCTGAGAGGAGTACTCGACATTATTTTACTTCCCTATTTATAGTTTACAACCAACAACATGAAAAAAAAACTAAAAAAAAATAACCAAATTTTGAATTTTGACTGTAATGCCAGCTACTTGGTAAGCACCCAAGTACCCAAGCAACAAGAGTGACCCCGTCGCCATCCAAATATACTTGCTGCAATCGATTAACAAGATCGGACATTGGTTCCGGACAAAATCCATCCTTGTCCTTGAAGTATTGCGTATTCATGGTGTTGTAGTTCGCCAACCGGGAACCATGGGCCCCAAAGTAGTCCACATTGTTAATCTTCTGAGTGTTCGAAAATGGAAAATATCTGTTTAAAAAAAATTGTTATCTAAAGTAAAAAGGGGAAGCTAAGAAACACATTAATTTGAGCTCTCTTACTATCTACAGAAGGTAAAACGAAACATGTGCGAAATTGACGCATACATTTTCCATAATGTGTAATGATGAAAAGCCAACCGCGGCTGAATCTTTTTGAAAGAGTCTCGCTTCTTATTTATACCAACATTTAATGACTTTGGAAAGGAAACAGCATTGTCGTCTGCTCGTCTGCGCCCTTAGTGGCTGCGGCGATTTCGGCTCTCGACTTTTTGTCTTATTTATACGTGGAAAAGTGCTTCTAGTTTCGTGTGCTTTACATTTCTGGTTTAATTCGTTGTGATCCTGTTTTAATCTATCTGGCTGTGCTTCCGCCCCCCTTCTATCTATCTTCTATCTTGCTAAATATTTCGGTATTTCACTGTGGTTGTTGCTCCATACCCACTGTACCTGTCACTTACCTAAAGTGCCTGAGGCATTGACTTGAAGAAGCCTTTTCTCTCTTCGACCGTCCACTTCTAGTCAGATAAAACTCGATGATGCTATACTTAATATCATCCGCAATCTTGGCATCTCGCGTGAACCGGGTATGGGCCTGTGTGTTGTTTACAACTCTCGAGTCAAACGTCCGGGTAAGCGCGGTGTCAGAGCTGGCAAGGCGGCGAGGAGGGCAAGAGCGACGAAGAAATTCGTGCCCTTTGCTCTCGTTAACGCAAAATCCCTACTCAAGAGGGTTGACGTCATCACTCATCATCTCATTACTTATGATCTGGATCTGCTTGCCGTCACTGAGACCTGGCTCAACGAGCGCCACGGTGACGATGACCTGCTGAACATTTGCCCCACTGGATTCAGCGCCATTCACTCCGCCAGACTGGATGGAAGGAGAGGAGGAGGAGTAGCTCTCATCTACCGTGAATCTTATCGGACCCATGTTGTCTCCTTTGGATACACTGCCAGATAATTTGAGTACTTGTTGGTGCTTCTCCAGTGCAATTCTACCAGCATCCGTCTCGTTATCGTCTATCGCCCCCCTTCTCAGTCTACGAAATGCAGCGACGACCAATTCCTGTCGAATTTCTCCGGCTTTATTCAATTGCTCGTGGTATCCAGCGGCAAGTTGCTAATTGTTAGCGATTTTAAGATTCACGTTGACTTGGCGGGAAACTCCACTGCCTGTAAGTTTCTCACCCTTTATGACCCTTCGGCCTCTCCCAACACATCCGAGGCATCACTCATCTTGATGGCCACACTCTCGATCTTGTTATCTCGCGTATCTCCGACAACGTCGTCTGTGAATGCGTGGTATCTGCTTTAACAGAAGATCACTTTGCCATTCATACGCTCATTCGTGCCCATCGGCCTGTGCGCCCACAGAAAATAATTACGTATCGTGAGCTAGACCGCATTGATGCCGACTGCTTCATGTCTGATTTGCTCAGTCTCTCTCTTTTTACTGATCCATCTGATGACCTCAACATACTGCTTGAACAATACAACGCCGACCTTTCGCTGCTGCTCAACAAACATGCGCCTGAGCGTTCGAAGGTGATAACTGTCCGGCCGGCATATCCTTGGGTGTCTACAGATGTCTTGGCTATCAGAAGAAGGTGCAGAGCGTCGGAACGTAGATGGAGAAATCGGAAGAAAGAGAGTCTAGCACTCGAGATTGACAGGGAGATCGTCCGTAACCTGTTAAAAGAAAAACGCCATCTGCTCAAGAAAGAGAAGTCGTCGTTCCTCAACGAAAAGATCGCGGAGGCTGAGGGAAAAAAGTCACTTTTCAATATCTTCGACTCGTTTCTTCTTAAGAAGCCGGGTCTTGAGCTTCCTCGCCACGACTCCCTTCCTGATCTTGTCAGCCGTTTCAGTGATCACTTTCTGAAGAAGGTGACCGATATCAAGGCCAGCCTTGACGACGTTGCTTCTTGCTTCTCTGCCAATGCCACTGCTGATGCTGATGTGTCCAGCGACGTCCCCTCTTTCTCTTCGTTTCTCTTCTCTTCGTTTGAACGTGTTTCGGTGTGTGATATTGCTGCTCTCATTAAAGAATGTCCTTCCAAATTCTCCTCTCGTGATCCAATTCCCACCTCTCTTTTAAGGAAATTTGCGGATGTACTTGCTGTTCCTATTGCCTCTATTTTGAATCTGTCGCTCTCCTCCGGTATTTTGCCTGGTGAAATGAAACTCACTTTTGTCTCTCCTCTCCTGAAGAAATCGAGCCTTTGTGTGGATGATCTTAATAACTATCGACCTGTTTCTCTGCTCTCTTTTCTATCTAAACTTGTCGAGCGTGTGGTTGCCAAGCAACTATCAAGTCACTTACTGACCGGTGACCTCTACGTCCCTGTCCAGTCGGCATACAGGCCGAATCATTCAACGGAGACGGCATTGCTCAAGGTTTTTAATGATCTCTTGCTGAGTGTGGATAGTGGTGATGCGGCTGCTTTGGCCCTGATTGGCCTATAGCGCAGCCTTTGATACTATTGACCACTCAATCCGTTTGAGTAGACTAACGTGTCGATTCGGCATAACTGGTTTCGGTCATATCTTTACGATCGCTGTCAATCTGTTTCTATCTCTGGGGTAACTTCTGCTGCTGTTTATCTTTCATTCGACGTGCCCCAAGGATCTGTACTTGGCCCCGTCCTTTTTACTCTGTATAACAGCCCTATCCATTCCATTTCTCTGAAGCACGGTGTGACGGATCACTACTATGCCGACGACGACCAGAAGAATGTTTCATTCCACCGTACCCCTGACTACTCCGAGCAGCGTCGGGCTTTCTCCACACTCTCTGCCTGCATTGGTTAAACAAAGCAGTGGATAGCAGAAAATTGGATAAAGTTCAATGATTCAAAGTCTGATGCAATCGTCGTGTACTCGAAGACCAGCCGATGTAAACCTGCTGATTTTCCTCTTGCCATTGGTGATGCGTCCATCACTCCGTCCGATTCTGTTCGAAACCTTGGGATCACTATTAATAAGCACTTGACTATGCATCTGAAGATCAACAAGACGTGTAGAAGTGCCTTATTCCACCTGCTTAGGATTGCAAGAATTCGAAAATTCCTCTCACGATTGGCTGCCGTCCAACTGGTCTCCGCATTTGTCCTGTCTCACATTGACTATGGGAATTCTCTTCTCGCCGGACTCCCGTCATCTCGGTTGGGGCCTATAAAGAAGGTCTTGTATGCTGCTGCTCGAGTCGTCACCGGAGCCCGACGTCGCGATGCCATGACCCCTCATCTGCGGGAGCTTCACTGGCTGCCATTCGCTTATCGGGTTGACTTCAAAACCGCGGTGCTGACGTACCGCTGCCTCAATCGTTGTGCTCCCTCCTACTTGTCCAGCCTAATATCTCGCTGTGTAGTCGACGGTCGAGGTGGTCGTGTTCTGAGGTCCTCCGTTGCCCACTCTGCTCTTTATGATCTTGTTCTGCCTTCAATTCATGTGAAATCTTACGGCAATAGAGCATTTTCTAATTATGCACCTACTGTTTGGAACAAACTCCCTGTGTCTGTTCGCTCAGCCTCTTCTCTTCCTCGCTTCCGTACTGCACTTAAAACTCACTTTTTCTGTATTGCGTATAAATAATTACTTCCCTGCTTCAGTCGTGAGCCAAAAGGCGCATTTGACCATCTTTGCTTATGTAAAAGTGCGCCTCATAGAAATGCAATATATTATTATTATTATATTATTATTAAGGTCTGATGGCGACGATGATAATTTCATTGAAATAATCTCATTGGTTTCATTGGGTCATCAAACGATCCTATCGTTTTCTGTTGCCCTTTTATTGTACTTGATGTCTTAACTGTTACATACATTCACTTTCTACTTGAGTTGTAATTATAGCGCTAAACAGATCAAGTCAGTGACGCACTCTATATGTATGGTTGATATACAACACCGTAGTTCTAAATGTGTTTGTTTGTGTTGTAAAAGTCAAAACGGACCCGAAAAAGAGAATGATAAAGAGAGAGTTCGCCTGACTTTGTATCATCTAAAACTGCACAGGGGGAGGTTAGAAGAATAGCGGCGTGAATAACAAGGTTCTTCTGAAAACGAAGAAAGAAATAAAAGTTTGATAAGAAAGACGCGTTAGACTAATGCAGGATATACTCGACAGTGATGGGGCTGCGCTGCTCTTCGACGATCTATAAGAACCACACACGCAGCCAGGGCTAGAGAGAAATAGCGATTTTCTATTTTCAAGTAGTACAAGCTATAGAAGAAAAACGAAAGAAAGAAAGAAAGAAAAAACTGCTAGTCTGGCCCCTTTACTGTGCCGAATGCCATAGCGCATCAGCGTGCTCGACAGCCATTACTTTAGCCATCAAAGTTCTTTGGTAGATATTTCTTTTTCTTTTTTGTTCTGGCTGTGTGAGGGGGGGGGGGAGGTAGCTGCACTGCCTAATGTGACTTTTGCGCTTATTCCTTTTTGTTTGAGACAAGAAAACGTTTTATGACTCCCAGTCGGGTCGTCGTCGTCGTTTGAGTCTTCATCTTATTTTCTCTCCCGTTTCTTTTTTTTTGTACCACTGTTTCCTCTGCAGCAACAGAAAATTACCCCTCCCCTATCGTATTATACGCAACGCGTATTGCCTTTTTTGCAACATATGTTCGTTCGCGAGTGCGGGATCATTTCATTTCAGTCCATTACTCTCTTTCTCTCTGTAGTTGTTACTCTTATTCGCTCCCATTTATGGGATGCTTACGTTCGCCCGACAAAACTTTACTTCGACATTGACACGACGTATCTTCGACAAAATTGCGAGATGACTTCGACAATCAATGCGAGACGACTACGAAAATAACCTAACTTTACCTGACTTAACTCAACCTAACGTAACGTAACATAACCTACCCATGTAGCACAGTGATGTCATATAGACATTCATTTTACCTTGCTTTCATATACAGTTTTTTATATCAAATTAATGTTGTTCCGATGCAGTGGTTGTCGCCACTTCTAAGGTTTTTTTATGTCATTTTGACATCAAATTATTACATCATTTTGACATCAAATTATTACATCATTTTGACATCAAAAAGAAATGTTTATCCCATGAAAAACGAAATGATCATTAATCAAAATATAATGAAAAAAGACATCTAGATATGCCGAGGCTCGAATCCTAAACCTTAAAGTGGTTAGTTTATCTCGCTAACCATTATACCATATCGATTTGCATAATATTAGATTATAAAAAGAGCCTATTTTTCAATTGATCTTTGTACTTTGATTTTTATTTTCATTCCATTTTTCCCAACTGGATTTAGGATTTGACTAAAGGTGATTATGCAGAGAATTATAAATTCACCACATTGCATTTTTAACATATTGCATTATTTCCCTTTTTCCGAGCAGACTCTCATTAAGTAATAACATAAATAATAAGAAAAGTCCAATGATCACAGGTGAAAAATTGAAAAAAGTGAATAATTGAGGATTAGACACTTTTTCCAATTTTTATGACTTAATCCATAGTGATTAAAAAGAATTTTGATTTAGGAATAACAATATCTATAAATATATTTCCCGCGCTTATATTTGACTTTCCTTGACAATCCTATTCGTATTATATTCCCGGTAATAAAATCTTGTGAGAAGAATTTTATAAAAATTCACATCTCGAGATGTGAATACCATATATCTACAACATATCTTTAAGATAAAAATCGCACTGATTTTATAGATATGCAATTTGATATATCTTAGTGATAACCTGTAGTTATCTTAGAGATTTAAAACAACAGTTAGACATGTAATCATAAGATATCTATAGGATATCATGTTCTACTTGGGCTTTTTTAAATATCAACCAACCAGTAGATGGTCAAGAAGCCACTTTCCCAAGAAGCCAGTACCAAGAAGCCACTGTTAGATCATCAAAGAAGCCAGTGGCTTCTTGGCACTGGCTTCTTGACTAATGTAAAAATGAGTAGTGGCTTCTTTGTCATCCTATTCTGGCTTCTAGGTCAGAAAGCATCAAAGAAGCCACTCTAAATTCTCATTTTACGTTAAGGAATTGTTTAGAGTCTACCAGCTAGGTTATAGAGAATTTGGTGGAATGCCGGTAGACATAGCGCTTAAATGCTATAAAAGAGGTTATTTTTAAAATGATAGAAAGCACTAGCTGTTCTGACTGGCGAATTTTCAATCATATTGGTTTGTTTAATTCGTCTATTTCCATAAAACTTCTATGTGTAGCTACTGCAAGAGATTGCACCTTTGGCGTATCTTGTCTCTTACTAAAATAAAAATAGTTTTAAATAAATGCGTTTGTTCGAGATGTCTGTACTGTTAACCAATCAGAAGTAAAACAAATTGATATGGAAAACACGATATGATTTTATATGGAAAGAGTCAGGCTGTGACCTGAATAAAGGAAACGATACGCAGAAAGGAAGCTGCGTAAAACCTACCCAAGTGAGTTGGCAGTTCTGACAACTCAAAAAGGTATTTTAAAGGAGTAAACGGAAAGCTTTTATGCGTTGGAGACGGAAGATTTTTAAACAACGGAATTAAAAGGAACATAAAATATTCGAGACAGAACAGGTGTGATATTCTAGAGGGAGAGGTAGTGGCAAACGCTCATGAGCGCTCCTCTAGCCGTGCGGCTAGATGATACAATCCTCTCTTGGCTACTATATGCTGCGTTAATTGTGGGTCGATATGTATTTGGTGCTCTGTGTTCACAACTCAAATTTACAAGGCCTGTTAAATTTAATTATAAATTAATAATGATTAATAATAAACACAGCTGTGCTTGAAATTGAAAAAAATTTCATTCCAGTTCCGGAATGTTGAGCGGCAAAACCTACACCCGTAAGCTGGAATGCTGTTTGGCATCCACCTGAACCCTTTCTTGATTTATGTTAAGCTCGCCGCTAGTTCATTCTCTCTGTTTCTCTCCTGTCTGACTACAATCATCGCAACAACAACTCCAATTATCGAGACCACAAGCCAAACTATCGTGACGACTCTCGGGGTCAATCAAGCCGCCGTCGGGACAACCAATCAAGCCAACAAAACTCCGTGGAAACCACCGAGGAGGAAGGAGCGGACAGACATCAGGGTGCATCACATCATATGACCAACCAACACTCCTATTTCACGTCATTTAAAGAAATCCCTTATTCCTGGATCGTAAACGGAATCGGTGGTGTCCAAGTAAAAGCTCTAGGTGTCGGTACCGTTCCGATAGTCTCCCACATCAATGGGGAAAGCAAAGCCGGCACACTACATGAAGTTCTCTTTGTCCCAGAACAGGGAACTAACTTTTTTTTCGGTTGGCGTCGCATCTGATCATGGAATTGAAGCTCATTTTGCGAAAAATGGAGCAACCTTCGTGAAATACGGCGTTGAAGTCTTGTCTGGGAGGAGACTTGGAAAATCTTTATACCATCTCAACGTAATTGCAACAAATTCTTTTGAAGACTGCTCGACAGCCATCGTCGCCACAAAGTCAAATCGTCCTCTACCGCTGTCTCTCATCCACCAACGGTTAGCCCACCTGAATAATGCAGCAATTCTCAAAATGTCAAGATCCAATGACGTCACCGGTCTCAATCTTGACCCAAGCACCAAACATACTCCCTGTGAAGGATGTATATTTGGAAAATCTTGTAGAACGCCATTTTGCTCCAGCACAACAAAATCAGACGGTGTTGGCCATATCATTCATTCCGACATAGGAGAAGTACCGATTCCAACTCCAAACAACGAGGTCTACTACATCGTGTTCAAGGACGATTTCTCAAACTGGACATCTATCGTCTGCATGAAAAGAAAATCTGACGCTACTAAACGTCTCATGAAATTCATTGCATTCGTCAAAAGAGCCAACGGTCGAGACGTAAGAATCGTCAGAACAAACGGTGGAAAGGAATACGACAATGACGTCATCAATAATTTCTTCACTGCAGAAGGTATCGTGCATCAAATTACCGTCTCATACACCCCCCAGCAGAACGGAGTCTCCGAGCGTCTTAATAGTACAGCGATGGAATCTGCCCGTAGTATGATGCATATGAGAACTAACAAATTCACAAATCTGTTCAAGAAAGCCAATCGTTCAATCCTAGAACTGTGGGGAGAGTTCTTAAGAAGTGCTGTCTACGTTCTGAATCGCACTTTGTCCTGCTCACCATCATCCAACTCGTCATCAAAAACGCCTCATGAACTATTCTTCAACCAGAAGCCAGACATCAGTCACCTCCGCATCATCGGCTGCCGCGGATACCAACTCGTCCCAAAAGTCAAACACAGAAAGCTAGACCCCAAAGGTATTCCATGCTGGCTGGTCGGATACGGCGAAGAGACCAAAGGATGGAGGCTGTGGGATCCCGTCACCCGAAAAATAATCCTCAGCCGCGACGTCACGTTCGACGAAAATCTACTCATCAGCGATTGAAAAGAAGATTCCTATCCTCAGGCTACAAGGCAATCTCAATTCAATCTAATTAATCCATATCTACTAGCATCAAAGATTCTAGGCTTGCCAACGGAATGCGACAGTCAATTGAAGACTCCCGCTGATGAAGAGCCACACGTTACAGTAAATCCGGCAACAGAACCGATGGAAGTAAAGCCCAATCAACAAGATCCATATCAAGAAGACTCTACGTCTACAGATGAAAATGCAGAGCACGGTTTTCTCCAACAACCTCTTGACGCAGCCTCTGAGTCCCAACCGACTGCTCCACAACACAACGAAGCTGAAAACCTCCGCCAAACGGCCCGTCCTCACAAATACACCGCGAGGTATGAAGAATTCCGAAGATCACTTGGTCTCACCGCAACAATCAACGAGTTCAAAATTAGCCATTTCTCTGCGTTGTTTACCGAATCATTTGAGCCACAAAGCTACAAGGAGGCACTAAAATCCGACAAGGTGGAGAAGTGGATGGAGGCATTTGAAGAAGAGTACAATTCACTGATTGAAAAAAAACCTGTAGACTAGTTACTCCTCCCCCTGGATGCACTCCATTGAACTGTAAATGGATTGGTAAAGTTAAGCCGGTGTACGACAAAATCCAAGAAAGATACAAAGGAAGGCTAGTAGCAGTCGGCTGTGCACAACAACCAGGGAGAGACTACGACCAACTATATTCTCCAGTACCGCACCACGAATCGATCAAAGCTGCCCTTACCGAAAGCGCCTCCCGAACATGGAGGTTGCACAATTCGACATCAAAACCGCGTTTTTATACGCCAAACTAGACAAGATCATCTATATGAAGCAACCCAAAGGTTTCGTCGTGAAAGGAAGAGAGAACGATGTTCTTCTACTTGAAAAATCCCTCTACGGATTCAGACAAGCACCGCTTCCATTCTTTAAAGAAAATGACAAAGCAATGCACAAATTTGGACTCGAAAGCTGCGATGGAGATCGTTGTATGTACATCCGGCGTACTGGCGACGAGTTAACCATAGTCATCCCTCACATCGACGACAGTTTTGTTGCTAGTACCAGAAAGGAAGTTCTCGTTGACATCGCAACGCACCTGGGCAACAACTTTACGATCAGCTCTGTACCACCAACTCGCTATGTTGGTTTGAACATCCACCACGACCGCACAACGAAAAGAATCTTCCTGTCCCAATCACACATGATCGAAAAACTGTGCAAACACTTCAAAATGTCGGACCTTCCCCCGAAATTGATTCCGGCCGACCCTAGTGTCCATCTCGCATCAGACAACGTCACAAAGGGAGAGGGAGAGAAGAATTTCTTTCCTTATCCTTATCGAGAAGCAGTCGGCGCCCTTCTCTACGTCGCACTGATGACCAGACCGGACTTTGCATACGCCGTAGGACAGGTATCGAAATACTGCCAGAACCCAAATCAGTCCCATTGGAACGCTGTGTCGCAGATCTTTGCCTACCTCGTTGGAACCAAGGATTATGGGATCTGGCTAGGTGGAAGCCAAAGTTGGCTTATCGGTTACACCGACGCTAACTTCGCCGGCGATCGAGACGACTTCCGTTCCACCTCTGGTGGTATCTTTTTTCTGCATGGTGGCCCCGTGGCTTGGTTCAGCAAGAGACAACCCGATATCGCACAATCAACCACAGAATCTGAGTACATCGCCCTGTGTGATGGCACAAAATCCATCGTTTTTCTGTGCCGCCTTCAAGAAGACTTCACCGGCGTCGAACAACTAAAGATTCCAATTATGTGCGACAATCAAAGTGCTGTACGGCTGTCCTACAATCCTGAATACCACCAGCGCACAAAACACATCTTCGTCAAATACCACTACACGCGCCAAAAGGTCAACGAAGGAAAAATTGAAATAAAATATGTACCCACTGAAAATCAACTTGCTGATATTCTGACCAAACCTCTTCCTGGCCCCAAGTTCACCAAACTGCGATACAGAATTGGAGTGAGAAAAGTTACCGATTAAGTAGAAACATTTCGACCCCTTTTGAATATGTCCATCTTTCCGGTTGTTTGTTTTGAGGGAGAGTGTTGAGCGGCAAAACCTACACCCGTCAGCTGGAATGCTGTTTGGCATCCACCGGAACCCTTTCCTGATTTCTGTTAAGCTCGCCGCTAGTTCATTCTATCTGTGTCTCTCCTGTCATTAAGGTACTGTGTATAATCGTGTGAAAAGAGAGTGTGATACTGATATGTTATATTGCTGTACATGTGTTTATACGAGAGTACCTGATGTGTGGAATACAGTTTATTAGCAGTATATATATATTTCTATTAATCAAACTTAATACGGAAGACCAAATTAAAATAATTATAGGTCTTCTGCAGCAGCCATTGCTAAAGTGACCCACAAGAAATCATATTTAACTACAGGGGAATAAGTTTGATCATAATCTGCTCCTCAGAGCTGAGAGAACCCTTTTGCAGGTATATCAGAGGTATATGCCTTGTTTTTGTAGTTGGAACATAATATAGTGAGAATGAAATTTTGGATTCTACGCCCCTTTGGTGTGCATAGTTCTTATAGGAATATATAAAATAGCACAAAAACACAACAGAATTAAGAAAACGAAAAACTAATGAAATATCAAAATCGCCTATTTGGGACAAAGACGTCAGTGTTATGAGACCGTCCAATTAGGTCTGATAAAAGATGGCTTTTGGCAGTCTAGTTGATAAGTCGCAAAACTGGGTTTTTTAAAGGTACAAAATTAATTTCATTATAATTCATTTAATTGCTTATTCTATTTTAGCAACACTGTAGTATTTTGAGTTGGGCATAGATGATAAGGCATAGAACTGGACTTTAGCCGCATATAAAACCGGGAAAAATGGACAGATTCTCTTGTTTGGGCCTGTTTTTAGCCAAGAAACAGTCGTCTTTAAAACGGTACTAGCAGTCCCCATTCCTGGGAGAAAAGATGACTAAAAGACGGAACGGTGCTGTTTGGGGTACATTTTTCGAATATCAATTCAACAAAGACTCAGTGTGGCTTCTTGGGTGCTTTTTGACCAAGAAGCCAGAGTCAGATGACCCAGAAGCAACCACCCATTAGTAGACTAGTCAAGAAGCCAGCACTAAAAAACCACTCTGGCTTCTTGGTACTGGCTTCTTCGTAAAGTGGCTTCTTGACTATGATTTGGGGCCATCAAATAACTCAAATCCAAATCAAATCCGAAAAATTTGAGGATTTTGATTGGATTTCTGAATTTGGGAAAAGGCAGTGATTTGATCTGGATTTGACGCAAAATGTCATCAAAATCAAATCAATTTCAAATCAAAATCCAAATCATTAAGACTAACTTAAGCATTTGCCACCAGAGGTCTGAAATTGCCGCGACGCTTCGCGTTCGGCAGTAATTTCCCCTTACTTGAATGGGGCATGGTATAGGGTGGCTCTTCGGGATCTGTTTATTTTGTAGTTTTATCTGGAAAATCAGCATGGCGACGTATTTTTAAAAATAAAACAAAGAAGCCCGGGGAGAACGGGTGTCACTGCTACGACAAGCTCCGCTCCGTGGCGGAGGTAGGAAGAATGGCGAAGCTTCTTATTCGTACGTTCTCTCCGCGCTTTTTAAAAAAGTGCTTCGCCATGCTACGTTGCCAGATTAAACGGCAAAATAAAACAGATCCCGAAGAGCCCTTTCAGTCCTATAGGAAGTAATGGTACGCGTACATGAGAGAGCGAAAATGAGATAAATATTGATACAAGATTGAAATCGTGAACTATCGGAAACTATGGACTATAGCCGAACAGCTCTACATTTCGCTGTTAAAAAATCAAAGGTAGAAATTACTCGTATTTTATTAGAAAACGGAGCACGAGATGAGTGGGGTGACCTTTTTGGAACGTATGCAAGAGAGTATATTCGTGACGATAACCTAGATAACATCACAAACAAAGAGAAACTACAACCAGCACAGCGGGGAAAAGCTATTTCAACTAAAGCAAATAACACAAAAACGCAAACAACAGCTATACTGACGAACCTCCACCAGCTCCATTTAGAGCTGTTTCATTTGAAATCAGCACAGAACAGCAACTTTGCCTACCACCAACAACAACTACTGATGAATACCGGCCAGGTCCTACAAAATTTGAAAGATCTCGTATAAGCGACAGATATACAACAGATTAGCAGGCCTTTCAAGATTCAAATAACACGACCTTTTTCAAGCGACGTCATCTAGACAACGGAACGCATTCTCATATTATCTACGACCCAGACTAAGAAATGACACAAAGTTACCGAAGATAACAACTTTGGGATTATCAGTGGACCGAAGGCTACCCAATTGAACCTTAAATAATCATTTTTAAACTATCTTTTTTTATATTATTCTGGCGAAGGGGAAAGGGAATTTAGTGTTTAGTTTATTATATTTCATTTATACTTTCCACTTTACTACAAAAATTTTGCTTATTTTCATATTTACCCCCCATATATCGCATTACCGCGATCCTTATTCATTCGTATTTACTTCTACATTTACTGACCGTTATTTGCTATACGGTTCTCATTTTATTAAATTTCCTATAATTGTGTTCTCACCTTCCACTTAAAAACTTGTGTTTTTTCTTTGTTTTTCTTTTCTACTAAAAAGTTTGTGCCTTTCCTTTGAATTAGAGGACTAATTCCTCTCTCTGTAAAGGGGGAAGGAATGTAATGACCCTAAGTCATGTAGTCGGCCGCGCTCTGAGCTGAGCGGAAGTAGCTGGCATTCCTACAAGGTTGGATGCACCGGCGCTTCCTGTCTATTGAAAATCGCTCCATTATGCGAAGTGTGAGTCCTCGAGCCGCGTTCGCATCAACACACTGACATGCGTGAATTCACACGTTTTCACGGTTTGCGAAATTCTCCGCGATAGACGTTGGAGCGCGAGTGATATAAATTCGCGAGGCTTTTGCAAAGTAAATCAGAGTCAGTCAGTCCACTCTCACCTTCTCTCTCTCTCTCTATCTACGTTTCCGACGAAAACTCGATTTTTGAGAGCGCCGAGAAAATGACCTTTCCCATAAGGTTCTCTCGGGCGTTCCGATACTTTTGGCGCCTACTGTAGCTATTTTTTTAGTAATGACCTAGCTATCACTCCTATCAGCAAGAGAAACTTCAAGAATCAAAATACATTTGAATTTTAAAGGATTTGAAAAGCATAAAGCAATTGGGTTGCAGACGACTTTCCCTTTTGAACTTACTGCAGTTGACCTAAGTCAAGGAAAATTTGCGTAAAAATACTATTGGAAAAAGTAAAAAAAATCTCAAAAAAACCTTCTCTAATTTAGTAAGAAAACAATTTAGGCAACTTGGCCAAATATCAAGTAAATTGGTCAGCAAGGAAAAAAGAAGATAGGTTTAAACGAAACGGACAATAAGCCTTTTGGATTTGGAGCTCAACTCTCCAATAGATATCGATTATTAAATCGATAGGCCTACGTGCGACACGATCAGAAACTTAATTGCCTTCGGTATACTTAAAAGTCTAACCCTCAGGGCAGAGCCATAGAGTCTATGGTTGATCGATTCCATAAGGCTTTGTCCATAAGCCCATGGCCTCGTTTATGTTATAAACCTTGTTCATGTGCCTTCAGATTATTGTGATACATTTTCAAGTGTAAAATAAACAATATTCTGCATATTTGATTAAACATCTCCAAAAATCAGCATCTCAAGCAAAATACTTCATTTGGAACATGAAAACAAAATGAAGCGCCACGTCGCTCAATGCGGGTGTGACTGAAACCAACACGTCTTTGAGCAAAATTTCAGAAAATATGGGCTGTATATAAACTCTTAGAACTTTAAAACTAATTTCCCCTCCCAAAAATTATTTATTGGGTTTGTAGAAGAGAATTCGCTCTTTAAAACAGAATAAAAACGGAAGGGGAGGGGAATATAGGTAACTAACGGCAGCAATTTTCGCAAAAGACATTTCCCCGTAAGCTCTGTGTTAAACACGGAAGCGGTTTTTGGGTACTAAAAAGGGAGACGGAACTCATTTTTGGTGTGATGTTTCATCAATTTACAAGTTAGGGAAATAAAATTTGGTATGCATGTAGACCAATGACTATTAAAAACAAAGCTCATTTTTTTAATTTAAATTTTTTTGTATTTATTAAGCCTAAATTACCATACAAAAATACACATAATTTATAATTTAAATTAATCATAATAAATATTAACATTTCGAGGGAGGGTTTTAGGACAACATAAACAAGGTTAATATCAATACAGCTCATGAAAAAAAAACTAAAAAGTGCAATTTGTTTTAGGTAAAAATGCTATTCCGACCGGACTAAAAATTACTCTAGGAAGTCTCTAGGAATGAGTTCACTACACACTCACTTGAGGCAGCACAGAAAACTCCAGCTTTCATCCGGGCCATGGCCCCCTGTTAACTTTCTTATGCAATCGATCAACCATAGACACAGACTTGCCGCGATCGATTTCCAAATCGATCTCGATCCCTGTTTAATTAAATGGAAAATGATCGATTTTTGCGATCGAAATTTCGATCAATTTTTGCAATTTTTTGATCATTTCCCATTTAATTTCCTAGGGATCGAGATCGATTTGATCGATCGTTCGCGGCAAGTCTGAGACTCTATAGCTCTGCTCAGGGATTAAAAAATATTCTTTGATACCAGCGTATGCCTTGAATCACGAGGATCAAGAATCTAATAAGACTTTTATATTTAGACTTATATTAATGACGGAACAAACGATCAAAAGTTTTCAGATTTTCATCCCCCTCCCCCCCCCCCCCTTAATTGAATAAATTTTCATAATTTTTTGTGGCTAAAGTAGCCTAGAAGCCCAAAATCAATAAATTTTACGGCAATCGATCCTTGAGATCTATTTAAATCTATAACATTTTAACCGAAATATTAAACAGAGAAAAATTCTTCGAACGACAGACTTTTTTCGATCCAGTGTGATACTGGACGCAACCGGTAGAATGAAAAAAAAAAAAACATCGCTTCAAAAAATTTCATTTATTTAAAATTTCGATACTTCTAATATTTCTTTGACTTTAAATAACTTTTAGTCCATAAAACTGGAAACTGCATGTGTTATTCAAGAGTACTCATTAGTCATTACTCAAGTTCCTAAGTTCACATAATTTTATTTTTCTTGTAGCATTAAGCAATATTACAAATTTAAAAGCTTGCATAGCGCCCAAGTGCAAGTTGGAATTACAAAAACACTGATTGCAAGTAGTCTATTGCTGTGTTGTTTTTGTTGTTCTAATAAAGTTTTTATGTAAGGTTTTTCTACATCCACAGTATTTACATCGTCCGCCGTCGTATTATTTGAGCCTTTAAGTAGTTGGCTGAGTTCAGAAATGGATTTTGTTTGGCTATCACATTCATGCTGTATCATTTCTATTATGGAACATTTTAATTCTTTCCACCTTTCTTCTAGAAAATCTTTACTTTTTTCAGGTTGCAAATGCTGCGCTATAGCAGAAGAAATACGTACTGATAGTTCTTCTGTATTCACAAATAAATGGTTATTTTGGCTGGCATTTTCAACCAACTGTCGGAGCTCTTGCATTTTTAAATGATTGTTGATTGAGGACCCAAGAACACCAACAATTGTACCCAATACTGACCCAATTATTGACCAATATTTAGTCTTTTCAGCTTGAGCCCTTTCTTTTTCATGAGAATCTCTTACAGTATGAGACAAGATGGCAAAATTTTCTCTTTCTTCCTTTTCAACTAACTGAAAGTAATCTTTTAAAAGTCTTTCTTCTTTCATGATAGAGTGTTCCTGGGTAATAAGAGCAAGATATTTGTCATCACCTCTTGGAATTCTATCTAATTCAGTGTGAAGTTCATGTAACTTTAGTTGTACAAGACTCATTTTTCTTTGTAAATCTCTTCTGTCTTCCTGAGATTTGACAAATTTTTCTTCTGACTAAAAGCAAATAATGGGAATAAAAAATATTTCATTGCATTAATAAAGTGATTCCTCAAATTTCAAATAAATCACATTACCTGCAAAACACGATAATGTGCAGCTTTCACTTCTGATAGACCGACAATATCCTCATATTGTTTATTTTTAAGATGTATCCAAGTAGAAACCTTTTCTTTTAACGGATGAACAGGCAGATTGCTGGGGCTGTTAGGCCAAGACTTGACGAAACGAATGAAAGTTTCTGTTAACTTTTTATACATTTTCCATTCGGATAAACCGGATAAACTTTTCGTAAAGGTTTTACTTCTTCTGTCGTGTGTTCTTTTACACAATAGTGCTCACAAAATTGCCGATTCCGAATACTCGCTGACAAGTGTTTCTTGTTACAGAACACTATTTCAGTTTTCATGCAATAAAAATAAAAGTTCGTGTCTTCTGCTACAAAGATATCGCAATAGACCAAAAGCAATATAAGGCGGAGTAAAAAGAAATGGGCCACAATCACAGATTAGCACGTGATCTTGACTAGACGGGGCTTCTCGGTAAAGGCAAGATAGCCAGATGCGTGGCCGTAATTAAAGTAGGCAATGTCTAATAGTGAAGAAGAAATCAGATCCCTTTTCATGGCTCTGAAGAAATAGTCAAATAGATACAGGCCAATAATGGCTCTATTAGGATTTTTTAAACTTGGATTTCGCTGTTGGAAACAGGCAATTTTTTTTCGATTTGTTTTAAGTTTAAGCATGGTGAAAAATTGAAAAACCAACCTTATCAACCCTTATTATTAGTCTTCTACTACTTCTGCATCATATTATCATTATTATTAGTTATTATTACAGTGCTAAAATTCAATGATTTAAACCAAAATATTCAAAGGTTGATTTTTTAAATTTCAGAATGTTATTTGCTTTAAGAAGAATTCGACATTTTTCTTTCAAACATTTTCATCAATTTTACAATCAGAAGAATATGGGAGATTATTATCTGGCTCAGATATAGCAAAGTGAGTTTTTTTTAATTTTATTTACTCATTAAGATATTCACTGAAAATTTCTTTTAGAACAATCCAAACAAGCTTAAGAGATCAAGTAAAGAAATTGAAATTGCAGCATTCCTGCTTAACTCCTCAGTTAGCAATTGTCCAGGTGGGTTCAAGAGAAGATTCAAACGTCTACATACGTATGAAATTGAAAGCTGCTGAAAACATTGGCATTATAGCCACACATTTATGTCTTCCTTCAAATACCAATCAAACTGAGGTTTAAGTTTGATCACCTCTTTAAGTGTTCACTCTCCCCCTCGCCATCAAACTGTTCTTTAATTTTCCTACAGCTTTTGAGGGCCTTATCTTACTTAAACTTGAACCCTAGTGTTCATGGAATAATTGTGCAGATGCCACTGGATTCTGTGAATATGATTGACTCAACTCTCATCACAGATGCAGTAATCCCAAGCAAAGATGTTGATGGATTAAATACTATAAATCAGGGAAAACTAGCTGTTGGTGATTTGGTTTCTGGATTTCTGCCTTGTACTCCAAATGGCTGTGTGGAATTGATTAAAAGGTTTTACAATTAATTAATTAAGTGGGGAGAGGAATAACAATTTCCTTTAGTAATCAAATTAATTGCATATTCCATTTAATTGTTGTAGAACAGGGACACGAATTGAGGGAAGTCGGGCAGTTATTATTGGACGAAGTAAGATAGTTGGAACCCCTACTGCTGAACTCCTGAAATGGCATAATGCAACTGTTACAATTTGCCATTCAAAAACCAAAAACTTGCCCGAAGTGGTAAGAAAGTTATAAAAAATGCGCACATCTGCGTGTGATAGATTAATGAAACGCTATACAGGTTGCTGGTGCGGATATACTTGTCGTTGGTGTTGGACAGCCTAATATGGTTAAAGGAGACTGGATAAAACAAGGAGCTGTTGTGATAGATTGTGGCATCAATCATTTTCCTGGTATGACATTTTTTTTATAAATCATTCTCACTAAGGGATTTTCATCATAGTTTCGTACACTAGATACGAAGAGGTTATCCGGGTATCGGTTAGTAGGCGATGTGGATTTCGAACAAGCCAGAAAGAGAGTTAGCTGGATTACTCCTGTTCCTGGTGGAGTTGGCCCTATGACTGTAGCCATGCTAATGAAAAATACCGTTCTAGCTGCATTAAAATGCAACAAAACATAACATATTTTTAAATGCACTGTGATTTATGTTTAACTTTAATCACAAACGACGTTTGCATTTTACTAGCAAATCAACATCCACATAGGTCAAAGTCCCAAAGGGTACATTGTTACGAGGGGTTGTCGACTCCCTGCGTAGGGGAACGAATGTCATGGAATATTTGGGTTTCAAAACACAACTAGTGTGGCAACCAGCTAGTTAGTTAAAAATGTTTAAAAAATCTTTTCTTTCGGGTGAACCACGCAAGTCTTGCTCGTCTTCCAAACGATTGACAGAGCTACTGAAGATTCGATAATCCTGGTTTAGCCACTGCCATGTTAACTCCTCGAAAGTTTTCCAAAAAAATGTAGCGAACGGTAGCGAAGTGTGCGCACTTCCTTATTTTATAAGCGATGCTTACATATTGTCCATTATTTTGTTTCAACAAATGAACAAACATTACATTGAATTTAAAGAGTTTGTTTTCGAAAAACTAATTCTGGAAATCTATAGTATGCCTACATTTCCTAGGAACCTCAGTTAAAAATGAGCCCATATTAATTTGAAAATGCTAAATTGATAGAATTAGGAAATTGTTATTGTACACGTAATCCTTAACGACTTTGACGCTAGTACTATTAAGGTTGATTTACTTTTAATATCTTGACGATAAAACGATACCAACCGAAAATTTCGGATTTTTTTTTAAAGAAAGTGTTGGACGAAGGATTAACTAGTTCCCACCAATCCTCGTCAATTACGAGATGGTGGTAATTTTAAAGCTTGTGAACACTACAAGAGAAAGAAGTCCTATACCTCGATTTAAGGGTTAGCTGTCCGGGGAGTGAAAGCCGCCACCAGTTGTAGCCGAATGACGTTGGAAGGAAGTTTTTAACGTATGGGTGCGAATAACGTTATGCGTAACGCTCGAAAACCATGTAGTCTGAACGATACTTAAGGTAAGTTTGCCTACAAGATCCCATCGTACGACTTTTTTCCTGGTTTTACGTACTTTCTTAGAAAGTAAGTGGAAATTAAGTTCATTTTGAAAAAAATGAATAGCAATTTGTTTTGGTTATTTAAACCTCCTTTTTGGGCTAAAATGACCATACCATTAGTCATTAGGTAAAGCATTCTAATCTTACAGCAGGCCAGTAGCAGACGACTGACAGGCTGACAGCTTGTTACTGAGCTACACACAAGAGAGTTTTAGCTGGTATAAAAGAGCAAAAAACTTACTATCAAACAGATTTGTTTTGGTTCGAGAGTTAAGAATCCCTTTAAAAGAAAACATGCGTTGGTTTCAAGGCAGTATTCCTGAAGCTATTATTGCATCACGTAATAAGAAAAGTATTTTTGTTGTTGTTGTTACCGCAGAAGATGATGATTCACAACAGCTTTTGGTGAGATTAGAAGATGAAAATGTTTCAAGTGTTTTCAACAATTTTGTTTCCATTTCATTAAAAAATGGTAGCAGTGAAGCTAACATGTTTAGTCAGCTGTGTAAGTTAACTACTTTAATCATTTATTTTTTGGTAATATAACTAATATTGTAATCTTATAAACATTTCCTTAGATCCCCTTGTGGTTTTACCAGCAATTTATATGATTGGGCTTCAAGGATCATTGTTAGAAGTAATTGGAGGGCTTGTTGAAATCCCTACTCTGTTGAACAGAGCTCAGGCGGCTTTCAAAGTACACAATGATCAACAAAATGTTCCATCTTCACAAGTATTCAATTGCTGATGTTTTGCTTCCCTTGATTGGAAATTCATTAAATTTGAATGCAATCCTCATTAGACAACTGAAGCTGAAAATTCCCTGATGGCATCCCAGAATATAGAACCACCACAGGAAGATGAAGTGGCTCAAATAAGTGAAAACGTTAGCAACAATACTGAGGGTATACCAGTAGCTGACTTGCCATTAGAAGCTCGTTTGGAAAGAGCTGATCAGCTACTAGCTGTGTAAGTGTAAAACAGTAATTATTTCTTATGATATAATAACTGATTAGTCAAATTAATTTGATGGTGTATAGTTTTCAACACTTTAATTTATTTATATGTGAAAAATATACATATTTCAGAGTGCGTGAAAAGAAGATAGAAGAAGAACGTGAAAAAGAGAAAATAAAGGAGCGTGAGCGCCGTGAATTAGGCAAACAGCTTCAGCACTTCAAGGAAGCACAACGTGAACGCGAGCAACGTGAACTGGTCGATTCCCGCCAGAAGGAAAAACGAGAAGAAAAGGAAGCATTAGATAAGATCCGACAACAAATTTCTCAAGACAGGATAGATCGAGCTGCTAGATACCAAGCGGCTCAGACTAGCGAAGAGGAGCGACGACGTACTGCCCAAAGCGCTCAAGAACAACTTCAACGTGAGAGAGCCTCGGCTGCTCGTAGTGCGTTTGCCCGGTTGCAGTTTCGTTTACCAGATGGTTCAACTCGTACTGAGCAGTTCCCTTCCGACGTCAAGTTGTCAGCCGTCAACGAATTCATTGATCAGCAAATTAAACCACCTTTCAGGTTGTATTTCTTGATTACTTTGACATGGCAATTTTTCAGTTAATATTCATCGGTAGTTCAATCGATTTAGACCATATTCTCTCAGCACTACTTTTCCTCGTCGTGAATTCCATGAATCGGACATGCAGCAGACTTTGCGTGAATTAGATCTGGCTCCTTCTGCTGCTCTTCTTATTATTCCTATTGCTGGAACTGGTATTATTTTATTTATTTATTTCAAGTGTGTGTGAATTTCAGATTTTGTGACATTTCGAATCAAACATTTTCCGGCTTCATAAAGATTAATTTTTACCCATTCATTTCTTTATATTAGGTTTTCAAGCTCAGACTAATGCATCCGTCGGCAAGACGTGGTTTAGTTCACTTTTCACACCTCTTTTTTGGGCTTGGAACTGGATTTGGGGATTTTTTTCAAACTCGCCTCCGCGTGTGACTCAGCAAGTTCCAACAGCTCAGCAGCAGCCAGTTAGTCAAGGGTAGGATTTATGTCTTTTAATCTCAAGCTATCACACCACGATGATCATATATTAAACAAATTTTGGATACTACTACGGTGGTTTAGTGTTCGGCGTCGGCGACCTGATAGTAACATTCATCGTTTGTCTGACGCTAGCCCAGGAGACAGCAGCGATGATAATGGAACGTGGAATGGCAATTCGACGCAACAGTTGTAACTTTTAAACAAATCGTTGTAACATGTTACTATATCTAGCCGCCTCTCCTTATTTTGGAAAACAAATTTCCCTTTACTTTTGTTATTCTAATGGTATCAATTGTTGTGAACTTTCTTTTTGGGGTGTTTTTCATAAATAAACGTATTGCAAGAGCAAATGGATCTTCTAGGCTAAATTCATACACAGTTTATTCGTTTTTTTTTTTTAAATTACTATAAGAAAGGTGCAACTAGAATAGATAAGACCGGAGGAGACTGTACATAGTACAAATTCCCGGGAAGTTGTAAATCATGTCTTATGTACAAAATATAGGGACCTGTCCTATCGGATGTTCTTTATTCTGAACTAATGAATGGAAATGACGGAGTTTGGTTTTATGGACATTGCAGATGGGAAATTGGGAATCCCCAGCCGGGTTGAATAAAGTAATCACAGTTGATCCTATAAGATTAGGACAAGGAACGGAAATTCATCACCCCAACTGTGCACCACCGATGCCCGTCACCCGTTCTATCCATGGTCGATAGTAAGTCATGCGCATGTATACTCCAGGCATATTGGGATAGGCACAACGAATGCCGTGAGAAACTGTCCCAACCAACGACCACCGCCCATCTTCACGTTCCAACATCAACGGTCCTCCACTGTCACCCTGGAAATAAAGAAATTATTAGTTGCCTAATATAAGGATTTTTTGTTTGTTTGTTTAGTTATGCGAACACAGGCCAGCCAATACCTCACACGAGTCCTTCTTTCCTTCGCTGTATCCAGCACAAACGAAGCTATCTAAAATCCGTTTTTCGTGACCAGCCTTTTTGAACATGTCATGACATTCTGGATTGCTCATGATCGGCACGTCAACCTCATAGAGAACGCCGGGAGTTGGGCCGTCTAATTTTTTAAAACATCAATTATACATTAATGTAATAAAATAAACGGTGTTGCATGTCACCAAACAAAAACACTCACTATGACTCAATTTGCCCCAGCCAGTGACCTCTGCCTTCTTTCCGACGAAATCTCCCTCAGAAGTCAAAGGCAAACAAATAGGAACGATGTAAGGCTTGAACTCAACAGGTGACTCAAGTTCTAATATGGCCAAGTCGTTCTCAAAAGTCCGTTCAACATAGTCACGATGAACAACGACTCGTTTGACGTTCTTTTCCATAGGCGTGTTCGGTTCGGAGTGGCCTGTCAAGTCGAACTCCCCTAACACCACCAAAAGTGAACCTAAAAACCTATCCAAGAGTAAACATTGAACTTTTAGATTAATGTGATGGCCTGTGATTTGGATTTTCTTCAACGACTATTGACGATGGGGGAGGGAGGGGGGGGGGGGGGGGGGGATTAGCAGTTCTTTTTTTCACGCTTCATGCTTCGTGAATAGACACAAAGAAGATAACGGTCTGGACCCATTCTACCAGCTGGCTACAAAGCGTTCAGTCGTTCATGTGTTGAAAAGAGGAAGAAGAACTCTTCAGGGTATTGCCGTTTCAAAAGAGCGCCTATTTTGGTGTCGTTGAACGTCGTCGACTTTTTATCAGGTTTTTAAGGCACAGGACGTGGATATCTATTGTAGAATATATGATACCTTCTAACATTTTTTTTTAGGTATCATTAATTTTCTTTTTTATTTAAGCTACAATTAGCTTTTAGCTGATACTCAGTTTCAAAAATTTAAAGAATAAAGGAGTAGAATTTACTTTTCTTCTCACTACAAGTCCACAATTTTTACATTACTTTTTAAATATGTAGCAGTATTTCAAAGCTATATTCGAATTCTGCATCGCTCATTATTACGTTATACTGCAAAAAGAAAATACAAATTTTCAAAAGTTTGGTTGATTCAAGAAAAAGTATCGTCCAGATCATAAACATTACAGCGGATAGTTTAGCCGATTGACTTTGTCTTTCTTATTTCAATCTAATAGTTGGAAGAATACTAGAAACTGAAAGACTTACCCAGGTTGGCAATGGGCAGCAGTGAGAACGTGACGATCAGATATCAAAACGCCGCCACATTTGTTTTTGGAGAAAATTCCAAACCAGGTTGACTCGCGAATCAGCACTTGCCAAGGCCAACGTCCATAATCTGAGCGTCTACCACCTACGATCCGAGCCTCTGGAGCCATTGGTCGCACTCCGCAGTCTAAATCAAATGAATTGTACATTGCGCGTATAATTAATAGCTTCAACAAACTCCAATTTCTAATCGCAACATTTATATCAAGATTTTTATGCTGCAATCGTTTTGATACATTTAAATAATCCATTTGCATGTATTTTGTGATAGTCTACCTTTAACGTAATCGTAAACCGGTTTGGGTTTCCTGGATGTCAAAGACGTTGTCAAAGTACTATCAATCGTAGTTGGAGCTGCCGTCGTGGTGGTTTCACTAATGTCGCTCTGATTATCCATTTCATTTATTGCAGACGCGGTTGTAGAAGTCATTTTGATAGACGGCTGCGGTCGAATTTTGACTGGCTTTCTTTTCAATGGTCTCGTTACAGAAGATATGGTAACAGAAGGAGACGGAGTGACGATATCGGCCGATTGTTCATCTACATCTCCTTGGACGTCTTCTATATTTAAAAACAAATTGTATTCATTCAACTTTTACTTGCGAACATTGCTGATATTTCTGCTTATTGGCAATGAATAGTGAACTTGTGAAAACTTACCTGAAATCGGGAGGGGATACCAAGTTGTTAAAGTCGAACCATTGATGATCTCGTCCAATACCCAAGCTGGTGGATTGCTGACAAGAAATTGAAGAAGATTGGCTTGCTGGTCAGCCAAAGATTCCGTTACAGCCGAATTAGTTTCGTCAACAGAGTTGGTTATTTTGGTGATTGCGCTTTCCACTGTCTGTGTTGTTGACGTTATTTCAACGTTCTTGATGGACGCCGTTGAAGGCTTGGGTCTTGGCCTCTTGTTTGACTGGCCTTTGTTGCGCACAGGAACTCGATGGGTAACGCTAGTTGTGGATTGCAGTTCATGCTGCGGCAGTTTTGATGATTCCGTATGGGTTTGAAGCAAAGCAGTCAACTGTGCGTGTAATTCTGGTTCCACATTTTCGAGCACAACCGATCCGGCTGTAGTTGGAATCGTCTCTCCCGATGAGAGCGAGATCTGATTATCGGAAAGTGCCGTTATGGGCAAGCTAACTCCTCCACTCCAAGATCCTGGATCTCTAGGGGACGCCGTTGAGCTGGTATCCGTTGATTCTGAAACATTTTCTTCGTGGTTTTCCAACTGATGAAGCGTCGCAAACTTGTTGGCCTCAATCGATTCGTTTTTGAACATGAGAACGAGTGGAAGCTCGGGTGCCACCTCTTGTTGGCTAACACGATCAAGAAGATCTCCGTCAAACGCTGTCGGAACACGCAAACTGCCGTATTCAAGCAAATCGGATGAACTGTTTACTTTTGTCAAAACACTCGTAACACCTTTCAAACCAACATTCGCCGTAGAGTTGTCTGAAGAATCGCCCCTTAAAAAACAGAGAGAGACATTGAAGTGTTTGAGTTAGCGCGAATTGATGCATTTTCATATCTATATACTGCGTTAACACGTTATACAGGTCAAAGAGCTATAACTGCTCTACACTACTAATAATCATGATTATTAAATTATGTTACGATAAATCTGCAAGTTTTTTTCTTTTAATTACTAATGGAATCAAACGTTTAACTTACTGGCTGACTCCAACGGCTTGAAGTGTAGAGACGAGAGCGGCATTCATCGAATGGTCTGTTGACAAGTGACAGCAAGCACCAAATAAGAATCCATCGAGGCATGCGCCAACGACTTGACCTCGCTGTTGTTGACATTCAAAATTGAACATACAAGTCCCAGGTTGACCTTCGGGACCTTGGCAGTTCTTGTGAGCTATCTGCAAGAATCGTTCAGGTAGTGACGACGGCGACGATCGACTGGTTGCCAACAGCTTGCCCACCTCCGACACATCTGTGTTATTTTTGATTGATCTTTATCAATAAGGAAGTGTGATACGATTGAATTGTAATACGTCGAGTCTCTTGTTTGGGCGGCAATCAAGAGTTATAGGGAACGATAGGGAATAGCGGTCAGTTATTAGAAAGCTGCCGACCGAGTTCTGCAAATTCAATTAGTTCCCTCGGGAAAATAAAAAAAGGCTTTTGCCATTTTTATACGTAACATACCAATATAGCACTGTTGAGGTGAGTTGCCGAGAAAATCCGTGCATCCGGAAACAGTTGATACATTGTGTTTTGATATTATTTACGTCTTTACATGACATAGGAATAGGACTCAGGCTTATAAGAAGAGAATGTGGGACTGAGGGAGAATAAGGCCGGGTCCTGGTGCCAGTTTAGTGGCCTGAATAACGGGATTCTTTCTGTTTATTCTCTTTCTCTTTCTTTCTCATTTTATTTCTCGTTTGTCTTTTGTTCTCAACTCTCATCCGCAAGATAGAAAGTTGGCCTCAAGCTTCGTATCTTCCCAATTCCCCCTTCTCCGACCAAATTTTCAGAGGCTATTATACTACATCCCCTGAAACGATCGAAGAAATAAGAAAACAAAATAAAACATTTTGGTACCCGGCTTCAATTTTTACCACCTACCTGTTTTGGTTATCTAGCAATTATACTTGGTTTTCTAGCTACTTCGTTACATTTCCGATCAAATAGGGAATTTCGACCCAAAACTGTTGTGATGCTCAAGGAGTATCGTCTCTAATTTTCCTTACATGTCATATGCTATTCATAAAATAACGGAATGTCAAGTAGGTTTTTCACAACAACCCATTATAAATACATTCAAAGGTTGACATGTCATTCACAGGTTTTAGCTTTTTGTATTGAAAAAGGAAATGGTTTGACATAGTTAAGCGTATTTATAGGGCGGGAGGATGAATATACCCATACGTATATATTTGAAATATCCTATATTTACAGTTTGATTCTTTCAAGTCTTATTGTCAAAACAGCATTTCCTGGTAGAATGTATTTCGACATGAATTGTCATCGATGAATTTAGCGGTACCGACGAACCAGGAACTCTCAAATCTGTATTCTATTCGTTTCCGCTACGCTTTTGTATTTCCTACATTTATCTAGCGGAGAGTAGTTTATTCCATCGCTTTCAGTGACCCGTTTCTCGGCCTCTTCCCTTCCTACATTTCTTTACGGCTTCCTTTTGACATTGAGGTCATCGGTGGAAAAGACGTGACCTTCCATTCTTTTGATTCCAATTATGGAGGAAGAAATTGAGGCATGATTCTTTTCAATAACGCACTACGGTACCTTACATTGAACTATACAGTGTCGTCCCACTTGGTTGACGGCTAGTTCTCGACATGTATCACGCAATTTAGTCGTTTTTTTTTCGCACACTCCGCTATCTCGGTTCATATCCGCTAGAGGTAAAAAAATTTCTACAGTATTTTCGAGCTGTACAAAGATGACATTTTTTAAAAATCTCTATGAATGGCGGGGATGGTGGGATGGGTTTGGTTTTTGATCACCTTTCAATCCGGTGATTGTTATTATTCTAGCGACACTTACGGGTCAAACATCGAAAGGGCGTATTTAGAGTCAATGGCATTTTATACAGTTGACAGGATGTACACGTAGGAGGGTCATATTTTTAAATGAATATTTTACCTTCTTGGTATTGGGTTACCGTAGTTGTAATAGATTTTGCAAGGAGAGGCGAAGCAGCTAGAAGGAGCCACAGCCAGAAAAATGTAATCATCTTTGTGCAGACTCTTTGTACACTATTGGGAGCATGTAGAAAAAGAACACAAAAATTAGAAAGTTGAATGAACTCGTTTCAATGGCGTACAAATAAATCCCAGTGTGATTACGAGAAACCGGGTAAAGCTATTACACTAACAACAACAGATGGGTGAATAACCTTATCACCACCTGTTGCTGTAGCTATATATACGACGTATGTGAATCTGCCCATGATACAAGCATTTTCGTTAACTTGACCAACGTTTTATTCATCTAGATTTGAATTTTCAATCATGAATGTGTTGTATAGCAAACGACTTGGAAACGACCCATGGAAGAGACGCATTTACATTCCACCACCCTGTGGTGTAAGTAAAATAAAAAATCAAGCTCACCTAAGTTGGCCGCATTCCCTTCTTAGAGTAAACACCCTATTAGATAATGAGGGAAGGTAAATCTTGGTGAAAAGTTTGCTCGTAGTTCTTCCTCAATTCGGAGGATGCGTTGAGTGGGAGACAACAAAATGACTCCGTTTCTTTTTTCTATTTTCTCGTAGAACGAGTTGCACAAGTCTAGAGGATTTGACGAGAATCCGATATGGTGAAAGATTTCCCACCGAGGACGGCTGGAGGAAAAAAAAAATCGACAACCGTTAGATCTCAGCACGATGGGACGTTCACCTCGGAAAGATTTTTTCTCTGGCTAGTTTAATTGTTTTGGTTGGCTTGTCTATGAGGCGATGTAGGCAAGGCAGGTATATAAACTATATAGCATATATTGCCTTTTCACTTCCGCCTTCTGTTTTTTTTTTTGTTTTTTTTAAAAACCGGATCACTTCCTCGATCATCCAGCTGTAATGATGCTGTTCTTATCCTGTACGTTTACTGCTTCCCCACTGTCTAATGACAATTGACTTAAGCCAGAAGAAGGTGGAAGGCGCCAATGACTCGTTGTTTGTTTGATTAAAAAGGTAAGGTTATCCGGGCGTAAAGAAACCAGTAACACTGAAATGACACGAAATATTCCCAAACACACCACAAATTGTTTCAAATGGGAAGGGACAGTAAATGAACGAGGAACGCCAACAAAACAATTGAATTCATAAATGACGCCTCCACACTCAACAGCGAGTCTGTTCTCGACCAACGCTACCAACTGACTGAGCTTCCCTCCTACCTGGCTCAAGGGGGATAACATAATAGCAGCTGCTGCTCACTTCTCCCACTGGCGATGGAAAAGAGGTAGAATGAAGCTCGATGTAGAAAACAAAAACTTCTTTTAAAATTTCCGATATTTGTCGAATGTAGCCTTGGGGCACCTGCGCCTCAACAAAAGGTATATATCCGTAATTTTTTCTAGATTTATTATTGAGTTAATGGGATGTACAATTCAAGAAAAAAAAATTTTTTTCTTTTTCTCATAGATTCAGAATGCAAGCCAAATCACCATTGATCAATTATTTGGCAAGTGTGGTTATTGTTTTCGTGTCCTGAATTCGGAAATCATTTCACAGTATAAAAAGAATGGCTGTCCACATGTGATGAATGAGAGACTGTATATACTTTGTAAATCGAAGGAACGGATTCGCAGTTCCGCACTAAAAGCTGTTCAGAAGTATCGTCTCATTTGTGCATTTCTGCTAATTGAGTTTTTTCTTGAAAATTTTATTTTGCTAGCATTATATATATTTAAACTGTCACAGTGTCACTCGCGACGTAGACGAGTAGTGATTACTGATTAGTGAAAAACTGAAAATCGGTGAAAATGCGCAAGTAGCGGCGCGCAATGCGTATTAATAAAATAACAGTAGGCGTACTGTGTATTTGTGGTCTATATTCTGCTTCTGCATTCTGCTGGCTGTGGCTGTCAGCTAGTGGACTAAGCCATGCAATATTGCAATAGGATGGGGCAGGGGATGTAGTTTGTAGGGTAAAAACAATATTTGATCACGATTTTGATCACCATCCACAAGAATTCTTTCCGTCAGTTTGTTTTTAAGCTTATTAAAAGAGTTTTTAGCCGTAAACTTTAGTAGTTAACGGCTGTGTATACTGCTGAAGTTTTATCTTTTTTGCAAAGTTGGTCTCTCACTCATGCTTATTTGTTTGTTGCGATAAAATGTTGCCTCAAATGATGGACTCGAATGATAGTTTTACACCACGAGATTTTGAGGTATGTGTAGGATTTCTTAAATATTATTTATGTTAATTACTCTTGAACGTTTTGAAAATTTTATTGTTAGATATGTTATACTACATTGTCCATTAATTTCTTTTAGGTTGAACTTTTTGAATCTGCAAAAGTGAAAAATACCATTGCATGTTTAAAAGCTGATTTGGGTAAGATGTTCATAGCTGTAATGTTAATTCAAGAAAAAGCATTTGAAGTTTGCAAGTAAGTTGTAAATTGATGTAATACATAAACAGATTAATTTGCATCATTCTTTTTTAATTAGTCCTCTATCCTTATCCAAGGGAGTCCTTCACTCAGTTTATCTTATCCCAACAGTCAAACTGGCACTTCAACGGTCAGCTTACTTGCGCCATCACACTCCCTTAAAAATAGGAATTTTTCATGAAAAAAAAGGTGTATTGCAGTGGAGTGGTCAAAGGTAGATATTAATCATAAGTATATTTTTAAAAAAACTGTTTAACACACATTGTTGTATGTTACTCAAGATGGATTGAGGAGTTAAGGAAAAGCCAAGTTCTGGTCATGACATATTCAATATTCCTTGAAGTCATGGAAAAAAACTATCTTAAAATGAATGAGCTCAATTTACTGATATTGGATGACTGCCATAATGTTATGAACAATGAAGATTTAAAAGGAGTTTTGACTCTGTACGAAAATTTTGCGAAAAGTGGTCATCCAAGAATTCTTGGATTAACTGCTTCTATTGTCAATAACAAGTGCAAGCCAATGGAACTTTCTCAGTTGATAACCATTCTGGAAACAAAACTAAAATCAGTTATTTCTACTTCCAACAGTGTTTTGTCAGCCTTACAGTAAGTTTAACATTTAATTCCCTATTGGCTTGTGATCAATTTCATTAAAGATTTGTTTATATCTGTTTGTGTGAAAAAAAATCGGCTCTCTTAACGTTTTTTTTCCCAATCTAGACATTCAACTCGACCCAAAGAATTAATATGTGAAATATCATCGAAGTATGAAGTCACTGAGCTGCAGCACGATATTATGGATCGTATTCTTCTATTGAATAAGTATTTGCGAGATCATCGATATGACCCCGCAGAATATTATGGAGAACAAGATTATCTTAAAGAGATTCCTGATCCATGTCATGAACCTATTGATCTCCTTGAAGAATATATTCAAATCATTCAAAATTTTGGTTGGCAATCATAAATTTATAGTCTTTTGTAAATATTTGATTTTTACGGAATAATTCTCAATCAACCCGATTATCATTCAAAACAATTTGATCGGCTTAGGTCCCTGGGGAGCAGACCGTGCTGCTTTGGTATACCTCATTCATATAGAAAAATTGAAAACGAAAGCAGTTTACGAAAGGCATTATCTTCTGTTGTGCTTAGTCTTCACAGTTTTACTTGAAATAAGGTTGGCTCTCTTTACTTACCCATTTTTATGTACGTGTTTTTCATAAATATTCGCTTTCTAGATCATTGTGTGAAGAAGAATTCCAGAAATACTCAGAATATGAACGCATTGAAAAGTTTAGCCATCCTAAGGTTCTTCGCCTTTTGGACATTCTACGCATCTACAGACCGCCGATACCATCCATGCCCACATGTACCGAATCAGTTGAATTAACCGATTCACTGACTTCACTAGTTTCGTCCGAAGAATTAACTGTTCAGACCCCTAAGGTTGCAACTGAAATGGCACAAACATCTGAATTATTGGAAACCGGACCAGCAATTTTGCGTCAACCAGGACACACTAGTCGTCGAAGGCGTCCTGATTTTTCAAATCGCCATCACAGAAATCGAGAAGATGCATACCAGCTCTGCGGAATGATTTTCACTGAGAGACGCACTACAGCTAAACTACTCTATCACCTTTTAAAGGTTCCAAAACGACAAAGTTTCGCCCTGTGCTCTGCAATGCTTCATTCATACAAACCATTTCAATTTTTTAGGATGCAAGTCGATGTGATCCACAGTTAGCTTATCTCAGTCCATTGTATACGGTTGACCGAATGGAAGGCGTGAGTGTCAAAGAAATGGAAAATGAAGAACGAAAGCAAGAAGACGTCATGAAGAGATTCCGTAGTCGTGATTGTAACATTCTCGTAGCCACTAGCTTGTTAGAAGATGGGATTGACGTTCCTGCGTGTCATCTGGTTATTCGTTACGATTTACCACAATCCTACCGGGCTTACGTTCACTCAAAGGCTCGAGCTCGCGCCAAAAAGGCCCATTACATCCTGATGGTTGAAAATGAGCGCATGGATGATTTTTTAGTGGATTTGTCTCATTTTCACGCAACAGAACAAATTCTGTTAAGTAAAAGTGGATATCATAATTCGGTTGCTGAGTTCTTCAATCACAATGGAAATATGCTTAATTGCATTCAGGCACCATATCCTTCTAGTGAAACTTCTAAATCGTATGCTTCTTTACAAAACGCGATTTCTATAATCAATAGGTATACCATTGTTATGTGTTTAAGTAAAAGAAAAATGTTTATGACAAAATTTTGTATCAGGTATTGCGCAAAATTGCCTAGCGATTGTTTTACACGCTTAACCCCTGTGTGGAGGATACACACCATAAAACGAGAATGTGTCGAACCGTCGGTTATGGATAAGTGGATTCAACTTTTTCAGAAAAGTGGTGTAGCAGAGAAAGTCTACTTTGGGAAAGCATACACATGTTCATTGCAGCTACCGATTAATTCTCCTCTCCGAAGGACTGTGACAAGTCTTCCTATGCCATCCGAAGTTATTGCCAAACGATCTGCGGCGCTGGAAGCATGTCGGCTTTTACATCAAATGAAAGAGCTGGACGAAAATTTCTATCCAACAGGCAAAGAAAACCTTCGACTTGAAGAGGAAGAGGATTACAATGCCGATTTAGAAGAAGAAAATGTACCAGAAAACTTGCCTCGTCCTGGAACTACCAAGCGGAGACAATACTATTATAAACAAGTGGCTGATCCGTTTATTAACGGCATTCCACGTCCAGATCAGCCTTGCTATCTGTACGCAATCGCAATGGTATTCATATTAGTCTGTCAATTCATAACTCTAATTAACAGAATTTTTTAGGTATTGACTGAACCGATACCTGAGGAGCAAAACACACGTGGCAGGAAAATTTACAAACCCGAGACTTCTATTCAGAGTCTGGGTATTTTGAGCAGCAAACCTCTATCTCAAATCTGCCCATTCCCAATTTTCACTCGTTCTGGTGAGGTGGAAGTTGAAATTGTGAAAATTTCTGATGCCGTTATAGTGACCGAAGGACAATTGAAACAAATTTCTGATTTTCAGCGCTATATATTTCGAAACGTTCTTTCATTGGAAAAAGATCCCATGTTGTTGGATGTATATAATGCAGACTGTTCTTATCTAATCGTGCCTTTAAGACGGAGTTTATTCACGGACGACTCTAAATTAAGCTTGGATTTTGCTTTCATCGATTTAATTTCATCTGTTCGAGATTCGAAACCTCAACTGATAGCCGAAGAAGTTAGATCTGGATATGTCTTTGATCCCCGATCGTTCGCCGACGCCGTCGTAATGAAATGGTATCGTGATCAGGAGCACCCACAATGTTTCTACGTGGCCGAGATTTTCTACGAACTCAACCCTCAATCCAAATTTCCTGATAACAATTATCCAACTTTTGAAAAATACTATCGCCATAAGTATGGAATTCAGATCCAGAATTTGAAGCAGCCACTATTAGATGTCGATCATACCTCAGCTAGACTAAATTTCTTAACTCCAAGGTGGCTATAAAAAATTGCTTAGCGAATGTTGACAAAAAAAATTCTCTTTGAATGATTTCTTTTTTAATATTTAGATACGTTAACCGCAAAGGAGTAATGTTACCAACCAGTTCAGAACATACCAAGAAAACGCAGCGAGAAAGCCTGCAACAAAAGCAAATATTAGTTCCGGAATTGTGTAGCATTCATCCTTTTTCGGCGTCATTATGGAGACAAGCAGTGTGGTAATATCAATTATAAAAAAAAAAAAAAAATACCATGATTTCCTACTAAATTTTTTTTTCTATTCCTTATTTCGTCCTTTCTTTAGTCTTCCTTGCATCCTCTACCGATTAAATGGTCTTCTTTTAGCAGAACAGCTTCGTTGTAAAGTAGCAACCGAGATTTCTTTGGGAAAGAGCCAACTGGAACCCGGTGAGTTGATTTAAACTTGAAGCTCATTTGATTTATTCCGGCTTGACTTTCAGCATATTATTTTTAGGTTTTCGCTGGCCAGCATTACGGTTTGATTGGAAATGCAAATCTTCGGACCCCGCATTGCTTTCTTCTCAGAAAGAAAGCATTACTAAAAAAGTAGAAAATATTGAAAAGCAGAAAGATGGAACTGAAGAAAACGATGCGAGCAAGTCCTCAAAACTTCCCAAAAAAGAAATCAAAGAAGGGAAAAAGTTAACCGGAGCATCTGAGTTGGATATAGGCGTATGGAACCCAAATGCAATGAGTGGCAATCAGAGTGATAGTACGTCATGACTTAATTATTGATCACATTATAGTTTACGCTTATTTCCCATTATTATTATTTTGCCAGATAGAAACACAGAAACAGTAGATGAAGACTATGATTATAGCGATCTACAAGCTGTAGCTTTGCTTACTAACGATAGCGGAACGGATTTTGATTGGTCTAAACCAGTAGTGGATATTACTGGACATGATGGCTCTCTTCCGGCATTTGGCGTGGGGACACAAGACTATATTGAATCTTGGAGCGATTCTAAAACTAAGCAATTCTCTCAGTACCACCCTCAGTCTCCTTCTGAATTAGTTAGCAATTTTTCAGATGGCTCATACAATAGCGACCACAGCGCGAATGACAGTGATACAGACGATGTTTCAGAGGAAGAAGAAAACAGTTGTAAAGTAAAAGAGTTTGGACCCAAGTTTGTCTGCAGAGGTGATACTGCTGAGGCAATTGAAGAACCCATTAACCTTAAAGCAAGAAAATTTAAAAGTCCTGAAGAAGAAGAATTAGAAGAAGATTTAATAGAAGACGAAGAATCTTGTGAAAAGATTGAAGATCTACTTAGCATGAAAATGCAATGGAACGTTGATATTCCCAATACGGACTTGGAAATCAAATGTGAAAATTTACTAAGACTGCACAAAGCATTGATTGTTGATGAATCAGTTGTTCCAATGGATAAAGATATCCCCATCATGACGCCTTTCTCTCATCACATTATGGAAAAACCAGAAAATAGCACATCGGTTCCCGAAAACTGTACAAAGCCACTTGAAATCTCTGACACAAAAGCCAAATCAAACCGTAGACTGGCGTCCGAAAGTTCGCATATGTTGGAACTCACTCGATTACTGCTCGAAGAATGCACAAGTGAATTTTCTTATGACTGCGAACCTTCTCCGGATCCACCAATTCCAGAAACTCCCTTTGTATTTCCCAAAATAGAAGACCCTGGATTATTAACTAAAGAAGAAACAGTTCCTGGATTGGATTTCCCGTTCAGTTTTGACGAACAGCAAGGATTAGAAAGCCATCCGGGACCATCGCCGAGTGTGATTCTGCAAGCATTTACTATGTCTAGTGCTAATGATGGAATTAATTTGGAACGTCTGGAAACTATAGGCGATTCTTTTTTAAAATACGCCATCACCACTTACTTGTACTGCAAATACAGTAGTATTCACGAGGGAGAGCTTAGCCATTTGCGCTCGCGGCAAGTTTCTAATCTGCACCTGTATCAGTTAGGTAAAAAAAAACTTTTCGGTGGTTGTATGGTTGCAACGAAATTCAATCCGCATGAAAATTGGTTACCACCGGGTTATGTAATCCCCGATGCCTTGGAGGAAGCACTTATTTCCTCTGGAATTCCTTTAAACTACTGGAATGTTGTTGATCTTCAGGTATTTGTTGCTTAAGTTGATTTATAAATTTATAATTCTCCATTGATTTATTTATTTTAAAAATTATTACCATTATTCAAGAGCTTAATATATTTGTATTATTTTATCGTAATCTAGGGAATGGAGCACATGTCAAGCGAACAAGTAAAGGCCTTGGTCCAAGAAAAATCGGAACAGATAATGCTGAGGTTCGGTGGCAAAATTCCATCAGTCGAAGAAGTGGCTATGGATGGAAACATTTTTCATGCTCAAGATTTACCTCGATTCGTCCCTTACAACCTACTAACGCAACATAGTATCCCGGATAAAAGTATTGCCGATTGTGTCGAGGCTCTCATCGGAGCCTATCTCAGAGCTTGTGGTCCTCGTGGGGCTCTGCTTTTCATGTCCTGGCTTGGACTTAAAGTACTTCCTGTCATTGGCGAAGGTTCTTATGGATACTGGACTCCGCCGATCTCACCTTTAGTTGATCAACCCTTGAATGTACATTTTGGGCTGGAGCGCATGTTGGCGGGATTTGAAACTTTCGAAGAGAAGATCTGTTACAAGTTTAATGACCGATCTTACTTGCTCCAGGCTTTTAGCCACGCATCTTACTATCTCAATCGATTGACCGATTGCTATCAGAGGCTTGAATTTCTCGGTGATGCCGTCTTAGGTACCATACAAAAACTATGTGAATTTCATGATATTCATTTAAATTTTCCCTTTTTTAATGTCTGTAGATTATCTCATAACGCGATATTTATACGAAAATTTACCACGTCACCCACCTGGTGCTTTGACTGATTTGCGTTCGGCATTGGTGAACAACACAACTTTCGCCGTTTTGGCTGAGCGTTATGAATTCCATCGCTATTTTAAACATTTGTCTCCTTCTTTGAATCAAATCATGGATAAATTCATAAAAGCTCAAGAAGAAAACGGACATTCCATTAATGAAGAGGTAAAAGTTTGAATATCACATCTAAAAAAAAAAGAAAAAGAAAAAACTTGCTTTATCCTTTGTAGTATTACATGATAGAAGCTGAGGATGTTGAAGTACCAAAAGTGCTAGGTGATGTTTTTGAATCAGTTGCTGGTGCCATTTATCTCGATTCTCACATGTCTCTGAATGCAGTTTGGAAAGTGTATTACAACATGATGAAAAAAGAAATAGGTAATTGTTTTTAATGCTTATTGATTTTAGTTTTACCTAATGTAGTTTTTAAAAAAATAATAATCCGTAGATGAGTTTAGCAAAAATGTTCCAAAATCTCCTATAAGAGAACTACTGGAATTAGAAACCGACCGAGTTAAGTTTGGGTAAGAAAATCAGCTACAGGAGTGTATTCCTTTTTAAATATATCTATATCAATTATACTTTATCAATTATTACATTAATTGGATAAATAGGAAAGCTGAACGTTTACCAGACGGGCGTCTAAGGGTTACTGTTGACGTAATCGGTAAAGGAACTTTCAAAGGAATCGGCCGAAATTACCGCATTGCCAAGTGCACGGCAGCCAAATATGCTCTTCGAACTCTGGAAAAGCGCAAAATGCTGACTAAGCGTGGCGAACAGTGATTTTGACCACCATACAGGATTTGCCGACTCAGTATTAAACCTTAATCTATAAATGGAAAAAAAAGAACATAATTTCTTTCCTGCTTTTTCTGTCGACGTTGATTCTACCGACGTTCAAAGCAGTTAAGAATTAGGTTCTTTATTTGGATATCATATGGTAGCTAATATACTGTACTTCTATGATAAAACTGTCGAACCAAATTATTTCAGCCGTTTTTTTTCCGTTATTATTTCAATATTTATTGTAAATCAAACCTAAACTAGAAGCCGCTAGAGTATAACTTAATACCCTGTGGTTTAATTATAATAAGATTAATTAATTGAAAAAAAAATACACGAGGTACGAGTTAAAATTAGATCTTCAGCCCAGAAATATCATTGTTACATTTTTTGAAACTAGTCTTAATCACTAGAAAAAATAGAGAAACATTCATAATTTTTTTTTTAAATTTTTCCTTCTACCAAGATTAGAATTTAAGACACAGAGAGCTGTAGATTTTTACTCTTTGAAACAACAAATTAAATAATGAAAATAAATTATTAAAAAAAAAACAATTAAAAAATAAAAGAGAGAAGGAGTTCGGCAACGGTTAATGACGAACATCCTTTGACGTAACCCCTATTGATCGAATTCTTTGAACTCGTCTGGATCTCGTCTCGAACGCACGTCCCGTCAGACCTCAACTTCTCACAGCGAACACCTTACACGTCAGCTATGGTCCGCCAACTACTAAATATTTTTTACAATATTTATACTTTCACTGATTTCAGTGAGAAAGTGTTCATTCCTACTTTTATAATTTTTGCTACAAGTAATACATTTTATAAGTATTCAGTATCAAGCGAAAACTGGTAATTTGTGTCATAAGTAATTTTTTCACAATTAATTATTTCTCAAGTAGGTATTTTTCCAAGTTAATGTGGCTATAAGTATTTACCTAAGTAATTCTTTTCTTAAGCAATTATTATCTTAAGTAATTCTTTTCATAAGTAATATTTTTTTAAGTAATTATATTATCTGAAGTCATTCTTTTCTTAAATAATCATTTATTTAAGTAATTATTTTCTTAAGTACCTCTCTTTTTAAAAACAAAAGGCCGGCATTCCCGGCAAGATCCAGCGTCCGTTTCGTGTCCGCTCCAGGATTAGCTCCTCTTAAGTATTGAACACGTTACCCGGTTTTTTCCCAGCCAATTCCATAACATATCGTTCTCCCCCCGCCCACTGCTTCACGTCATCTCTTCTTATACACGGGATATGTAATAGGCTACAATGAAAAAGACGAAATCAGTGACTGGGCCCCGGGCAAATGGACAGCTACTCTGTGATGGCCAATAACGGAAGACAGTGTAATAAGCCAACACCTATAACTTCCAAAATTATTATACATCCCACCCTGAATAATATCTTTGTTTATTGAGACGCCGACACTCTTTCCGACCATCAGTCAATACGTTTCACTTGTGAATAATCTTTGAAAAATATTAATTATGGTATTCTTTCTAACATTCAATTTTGAACAGGAAATTCAGGACAATATAAGTTTGTACCCAATGTTCGAGGTATAGATGCGAGCAAAGCAAATAATATCATCAATTCATCAATCGTATATTTCTTTTTTGTGAAAACAAATTTCACACTAGCATCACTTTCACTCATAGTACGAGCTATTACACACACAGAGCGACTGTGCAATGTGCATATATTTAGCATTACTCAATATAATGTATGAAGTGTAGCATATAGAATGTATAATACTCATCCCAGTCGATTCCGTATTGAACTTTGAGTTGTTGAACGGCTTTAACAGCTCCAGGGCCCATGACGTTTACATATCCCCAGACATTTGGAATCTAAATACATAAGGGTTTGTTATTACAATTATTTTAATTGGATGTGGATTATGAGAAGATTACATCCATCTGATAAAGTTTGGCGAGAGTGTCTCTGCTAATGCGCACCGGTTGGCCAATTATTACGTAAATGGAGATGAAACCGCCGTCGACCATGCGCAATTGCGCATCGTGTTGAGCCAAGTGGCAACCATTTCCTGCAGATCACCGATCCCGTCGCGAGCCAAATAGACGAGAAGGGCGGAGGACGTCAATTCGACGTCCACGGCGTCTTGGTGCATGCGCAACGCTGATTCTCGTAGAGAACTTCATTGGAAGGAACCGGTTCCCGTGACCAGTACACCATTCCCCCTATTGAATAAATCACTGTATTGGAACACTTGTTGATTTTAAAAACAATTCCAACTTACCGCTTTCGTTTCATGCTGTGAAGTAAATAAAAAGCCGCATCTTTTGTCGGACTATGTCTGCAATCGAAAGTGCATTTTAATTTTTTTTAAGGTGTATATTCGCCAAGGCGAATGTTACCTCGAAAGTGCATAGGTTAAAATGGCAATTTCACTAGGATCCGTCAAATGAGACCTGACTTGTTCTAAATAGCTGAAAAAAAAATCAGTAATAGATATATTAAAGAAAAACAAAATGAAAATAACACCATAACGCGCTAGTTATTGCAGTACTACGTATAACTTACTGCTGGACTGCCCGAACTTCAGCTACTGCAATTTTTACTCTCAAATTTCTTCGAGATTTTATCTGCATTTCATCAAACTGATTAAAACATATGCGGTAAGACTATATCATTTCGAGTAACGTTATTAGACAACCTGAATAATCGTTAGAAATTTAAACAACACAAGATAGCATAAATGTTATTATAGGTATTATTCATTTTATAATAGTGTTCGTACCAATCTCAATTCAAGAGGGAAAGTAATCGTCAGGGTCTTTGAAACTGCCGTCATTCGTTTGATGATTGAGAATCCATTCAACGGATTTTCCAAGCAATCGCCTGTCGACACAAAAATGATTTTCCCAATCTTGAAACTGCGATTGACCCATAATTCGAATCACCCAAGCCTGTAACATGAAACGAATGACAAATTTCATGTTTTTGTGGATTATTTTGTACACGCAATTTATGGCGATATTCTAAACTCACCTTCACCCAGATGCTGGGATTCGAATTGGTATGTCCTCGAAAATGTCCGTCGTGACTATAAAGACGCATAAACCCCGATGAATTCCGCCATTTGGACGTTCATGTCGTTCAGTCCGCTGTACAAAACATCCAACTCAAGTTGGTTCGTCAAACGGAGATAGTGAAGACCACAAAGTGGTGGCCAAGTTAAACAATGTGGCCTCTGTTCCACGAAGAGATCGGCTCGGCATCGAGTTGGTGGTGATGGGCGTCGATGGGAAAACGGGTCCAAAGACGTCAACTATTAAGGAAGAAAGAATTGAGCGTTACTTAAGACTTCATTTAAACCCATGACTACTCTTACCGCAAAACGTAATGGAGGCTTTATAGGACTTCCAAAAACGTAACGACGGAATTTTGAGTAAGGAATGATGGGCGACTCTTCGACGGGAATGTCGAGCAATCCCAAAGCATGAGCCCGATTCTTCCAGTCCAACAGGAGTGAAGTGTGTCGACTGATGGTGGCACCTTCAGGCTACGTAAAAATGAATCATTTTCATTAAGTTAACCATCGGTTTGATGTTCTTATTCATAATAACTTATACCATAATCTCTAGATCGATGCTGAAATCTTGCCGATTTAATAGTCTTAAATTATTAATAGCCAGCATAATTTTGATTGTGATTGTACCTTGCTCCACCTGTGGAGCGATAGGTAGATAAACTTCTCCATAAGATTCCGGCTTCACCTTATTGTCAACCATGAAAATTCTATCTAACCACAGCGACTTAATTCGTCATTGCGAAACCGAGTTTCGGATGGAAACTAAAGGCGGTTATGTACCACACTTCAACGTCGACGGCAACTTCTCGATCGCGGAACTCGATACCGTCCCAATCGCCGTCCAGCCAGTCGTAGAAATCCTATGACAAAAATCGATAGAGTTAAACTCATTGACAGTATTAGGGGAGTTTGAAAAATTGTTTACGTGATTACGGCTCCATTGCATGAGACGAAATTGCATCTAGTCTTCCACTTTAGAGCCAGGAATGACGAAACATACATAACGAAACATTCATAATTTTTTTTTAAATTTTTCCTTCTACCAAGATTAGAATTTAAGACACAGAGAGCTGTAGATTTTTACTCTTTGAAACAACAAATTAAATAATGAAAATAAATTATTTAAAAAAAAAACAATTAAAAAATAAAAGGGAGAAGGAGTTCGGCAACGGTTAATGACGAACATCCTTTGACGTAACCCCTATTGATCGAATTCTTTGAACTCGTCTGGATCTCGTCTCGAACGCACGTCCCGTCGGACCTCAACTTCTCACAGCGAACACCTTACACGTCAGCTATGGTCCGCCAACTACTAAATATTTTTTACAATATGTATACTTTCACTGATTTGAGTTCTATTTTTATATAATCTAGTTAAAAAATACTAATAATCCGAAGATGAGTTTAATAAAAATAGTCCAAAATCTCCTATAAGAGAACTACTGGAATTAGAAACCGACCAAGTTAAGTTTGGGTAAGAAAATCAGCAACAGGAGTGTATTCCTTTTTAAATATACCTATACAGTATCAATTATACCATATCAATTATTACATTATTAATTGGATAAATAGGAAAGCTGAACGTTTACCACACGGGCGTCTAAGGGTTACTGTTGACGTAATCGGTAAAGGAACTTTCAAAGGAATCGGCCGAAATTACCGCATTGCCAAGTGCACGGCAGCCAAATATGCTCTTCGAACTCTGGAAAAGCGCAAAATGCTGACTAAGCGTGGCGAACAGTGATTTTGACCACCATACAGGATTTGCCGACTCAGTATTAAACCTTAATCTATAAATGGAAAAAAAAAGAACATAATTTCTTTCCTGCTTTTTCTGTCGACGTTGATTCTACCGACGTTCAAAGCAGTTAAGAATTAGGTTCTTTATTTGGATATCATATGGTAGCTAATATACTGTACTTCTATGATAAAACTGTCGAACCAAATTATTTCAGCTGTTTTTTTTTTCCGTTATTATTTCAATATTAATTGTAAATCAAACCTAAACTAGAAGCCGCTAGAGTATAACTTAATACCCTGTGGTTTAATTATAATAAGATTAATTAATTGAAAAAAAAATACACGAGGTACGAGTTAAAATTAGATCTTCAGCCCAGAAATATCATTGTTACATTTTTTGAAACTAGTCTTAATCACTAGAAAAAATAGAGAAACATTCATAATTTTTTTTTTTAATTTTTCCTTCTACCAAGATTAGAATTTAAGACACAGAGAGCTGTAGATTTTTACTCTTTGAAACAACAAATTAAATAATGAAAATAAATTATTTAAAAAAAAAAACAATTAAAAAATAAAAGAGAGAAGGAGTTCGGCAACGGTTAATGACGAACATCCTTTGACGTAACCCCTATTGATCGAATTCTTTGAACTCGTCTGGATCTCGTCTCGAACGCACGTCCCGTCGGACCTCAACTTCTCACAGCGAACACCTTACACGTCAGCTATGGTCCGCCAACTACTAAATATTTTTTACAATATTTATACTTTCACTGATTTCAGTGAGAAAGTGTTCATTCCTACTTTTATAATTTTTGCTACAAGTAATACATTTTATAAGTATTCAGTATCAAGCGAAAACTGGTAATTTGTGTCATAAGTAATTTTTTCACAATTAATTATTTCTCAAGTAGGTATTTTTCCAAGTTAATGTGGCTATAAGTATTTACCTAAGTAATTCTTTTCTTAAGCAATTATTATCTTAAGTAATTCTTTTCATAAGTAATATTTTTTTAAGTAATTATATTATCTGAAGTCATTCTTTTCTTAAATAATCATTTATTTAAGTAATTATTTTCTTAAGTACCTCTCTTTTTAAAAACAAAAGGCCGGCATTCCCGGCAAGATCCAGCGTCCGTTTCGTGTCCGCTCCAGGATTAGCTCCTCTTAAGTATTGAACACGTTACCCGGTTTTTTCCCAGCCAATTCCATAACATATCGTTCTCCCCCCGCCCACTGCTTCACGTCATCTCTTCTTATACACGGGATATGTAATAGGCTACAATGAAAAAGACGAAATCAGTGACTGGGCCCCGGGCAAATGGACAGCTACTCTGTGATGGCCAATAACGGAAGACAGTGTAATAAGCCAACACCTATAACTTCCAAAATTATTATACATCCCACCCTGAATAATATCTTTGTTTATTGAGACGCCGACACTCTTTCCGACCATCAGTCAATACGTTTCACTTGTGAATAATCTTTGAAAAATATTAATTATGGTATTCTTTCTAACATTCAATTTTGAACAGGAAATTCAGGACAATATAAGTTTGTACCCAATGTTCGAGGTATAGATGCGAGCAAAGCAAATAATATCATCAATTCATCAATCGTATATTTCTTTTTTGTGAAAACAAATTTCACACTAGCATCACTTTCACTCATAGTACGAGCTATTACACACACAGAGCGACTGTGCAATGTGCATATATTTAGCATTACTCAATATAATGTATGAAGTGTAGCATATAGAATGTATAATACTCATCCCAGTCGATTCCGTATTGAACTTTGAGTTGTTGAACGGCTTTAACAGCTCCAGGGCCCATGACGTTTACATATCCCCAGACATTTGGAATCTAAATACATAAGGGTTTGTTATTACAATTATTTTAATTGGATGTGGATTATGAGAAGATTACATCCATCTGATAAAGTTTGGCGAGAGTGTCTCTGCTAATGCGCACCGGTTGGCCAATTATTACGTAAATGGAGATGAAACCGCCGTCGACCATGCGCAATTGCGCATCGTGTTGAGCCAAGTGGCAACCATTTCCTGCAGATCACCGATCCCGTCGCGAGCCAAATAGACGAGAAGGGCGGAGGACGTCAATTCGACGTCCACGGCGTCTTGGTGCATGCGCAACGCTGATTCTCGTAGAGAACTTCATTGGAAGGAACCGGTTCCCGTGACCAGTACACCATTCCCCCTATTGAATAAATCACTGTATTGGAACACTTGTTGATTTTAAAAACAATTCCAACTTACCGCTTTCGTTTCATGCTGTGAAGTAAATAAAAAGCCGCATCTTTTGTCGGACTATGTCTGCAATCGAAAGTGCATTTTAATTTTTTTTAAGGTGTATATTCGCCAAGGCGAATGTTACCTCGAAAGTGCATAGGTTAAAATGGCAATTTCACTAGGATCCGTCAAATGAGACCTGACTTGTTCTAAATAGCTGAAAAAAAAAAATCAGTAATAGATATATTAAAGAAAAACAAAATGAAAATAACACCATAACGCGCTAGTTATTGCAGTACTACGTATAACTTACTGCTGGACTGCCCGAACTTCAGCTACTGCAATTTTTACTCTCAAATTTCTTCGAGATTTTATCTGCATTTCATCAAACTGATTAAAACATATGCGGTAAGACTATATCATTTCGAGTAACGTTATTAGACAACCTGAATAATCGTTAGAAATTTAAACAACACAAGATAGCATAAATGTTATTATAGGTATTATTCATTTTATAATAGTGTTCGTACCAATCTCAATTCAAGAGGGAAAGTAATCGTCAGGGTCTTTGAAACTGCCGTCATTCGTTTGATGATTGAGAATCCATTCAACGGATTTTCCAAGCAATCGCCTGTCGACACAAAAATGATTTTCCCAATCTTGAAACTGCGATTGACCCATAATTCGAATCACCCAAGCCTGTAACATGAAACGAATGACAAATTTCATGTTTTTGTGGATTATTTTGTACACGCAATTTATGGCGATATTCTAAACTCACCTTCACCCAGATGCTGGGATTCGAATTGGTATGTCCTCGAAAATGTCCGTCGTGACTATAAAGACGCATAAACCCCGATGAATTCCGCCATTTGGACGTTCATGTCGTTCAGTCCGCTGTACAAAACATCCAACTCAAGTTGGTTCGTCAAACGGAGATAGTGAAGACCACAAAGTGGTGGCCAAGTTAAACAATGTGGCCTCTGTTCCACGAAGAGATCGGCTCGGCATCGAGTTGGTGGTGATGGGCGTCGATGGGAAAACGGGTCCAAAGACGTCAACTATTAAGGAAGAAAGAATTGAGCGTTACTTAAGACTTCATTTAAACCCATGACTACTCTTACCGCAAAACGTAATGGAGGCTTTATAGGACTTCCAAAAACGTAACGACGGAATTTTGAGTAAGGAATGATGGGCGACTCTTCGACGGGAATGTCGAGCAATCCCAAAGCATGAGCCCGATTCTTCCAGTCCAACAGGAGTGAAGTGTGTCGACTGATGGTGGCACCTTCAGGCTACGTAAAAATGAATCATTTTCATTAAGTTAACCATCGGTTTGATGTTCTTATTCATAATAACTTATACCATAATCTCTAGATCGATGCTGAAATCTTGCCGATTTAATAGTCTTAAATTATTAATAGCCAGCATAATTTTGATTGTGATTGTACCTTGCTCCACCTGTGGAGCGATAGGTAGATAAACTTCTCCATAAGATTCCGGCTTCACCTTATTGTCAACCATGAAAATTCTATCTAACCACAGCGACTTAATTCGTCATTGCGAAACCGAGTTTCGGATGGAAACTAAAGGCGGTTATGTACCACACTTCAACGTCGACGGCAACTTCTCGATCGCGGAACTCGATACCGTCCCAATCGCCGTCCAGCCAGTCGTAGAAATCCTATGACAAAAATCGATAGAGTTAAACTCATTGACAGTATTAGGGGAGTTTGAAAAATTGTTTACGTGATTACGGCTCCATTGCATGAGACGAAATTGCATCTAGTCTTCCACTTTAGAGCCAGGAATGACGAAACATACATAACGAAACATTCATAATTTTTTTTTTAATTTTTCCTTCTACCAAGATTAGAATTTAAGACACAGAGAGCTGTAGATTTTTACTCTTTGAAACAACAAATTAAATAATGAAAATAAATTATTTAAAAAAAAAAACAATTAAAAAATAAAAGGGAGAAGGAGTTCGGCAACGGTTAATGACGAACATCCTTTGACGTAACCCCTATTGATCGAATTCTTTGAACTCGTCTGGATCTCGTCTCGAACGCACGTCCCGTCGGACCTCAACTTCTCACAGCGAACACCTTACACGTCAGCTATGGTCCGCCAACTACTAAATATTTTTTACAATATGTATACTTTCACTGATTTGAGTTCTATTTTTATATAATCTAGTTAAAAAATACTAATAATCCGAAGATGAGTTTAATAAAAATAGTCCAAAATCTCCTATAAGAGAACTACTGGAATTAGAAACCGACCAAGTTAAGTTTGGGTAAGAAAATCAGCAACAGGAGTGTATTCCTTTTTAAATATACCTATACAGTATCAATTATACCATATCAATTATTACATTATTAATTGGATAAATAGGAAAGCTGAACGTTTACCACACGGGCGTCTAAGGGTTACTGTTGACGTAATCGGTAAAGGAACTTTCAAAGGAATCGGCCGAAATTACCGCATTGCCAAGTGCACGGCAGCCAAATATGCTCTTCGAACTCTGGAAAAGCGCAAAATGCTGACTAAGCGTGGCGAACAGTGATTTTGACCACCATACAGGATTTGCCGACTCAGTATTAAACCTTAATCTATAAATGGAAAAAAAAAGAACATAATTTCTTTCCTGCTTTTTCTGTCGACGTTGATTCTACCGACGTTCAAAGCAGTTAAGAATTAGGTTCTTTATTTGGATATCATATGGTAGCTAATATACTGTACTTCTATGATAAAACTGTCGAACCAAATTATTTCAGCTGTTTTTTTTTCCGTTATTATTTCAATATTAATTGTAAATCAAACCTAAACTAGAAGCCGCTAGAGTATAACTTAATACCCTGTGGTTTAATTATAATAAGATTAATTAATTGAAAAAAAAATACACGAGGTACGAGTTAAAATTAGATCTTCAGCCCAGAAATATCATTGTTACATTTTTTGAAACTAGTCTTAATCACTAGAAAAAATAGAGAAACATTCATAATTTTTTTTTTTAATTTTTCCTTCTACCAAGATTAGAATTTAAGACACAGAGAGCTGTAGATTTTTACTCTTTGAAACAACAAATTAAATAATGAAAATAAATTATTTAAAAAAAAAACAATTAAAAAATAAAAGAGAGAAGGAGTTCGGCAACGGTTAATGACGAACATCCTTTGACGTAACCCCTATTGATCGAATTCTTTGAACTCGTCTGGATCTCGTCTCGAACGCACGTCCCGTCGGACCTCAACTTCTCACAGCGAACACCTTACACGTCAGCTATGGTCCGCCAACTACTAAATATTTTTTACAATATTTATACTTTCACTGATTTCAGTGAGAAAGTGTTCATTCCTACTTTTATAATTTTTGCTACAAGTAATACATTTTATAAGTATTCAGTATCAAGCGAAAACTGGTAATTTGTGTCATAAGTAATTTTTTCACAATTAATTATTTCTCAAGTAGGTATTTTTCCAAGTTAATGTGGCTATAAGTATTTACCTAAGTAATTCTTTTCTTAAGCAATTATTATCTTAAGTAATTCTTTTCATAAGTAATATTTTTTTAAGTAATTATATTATCTGAAGTCATTCTTTTCTTAAATAATCATTTATTTAAGTAATTATTTTCTTAAGTACCTCTCTTTTTAAAAACAAAAGGCCGGCATTCCCGGCAAGATCCAGCGTCCGTTTCGTGTCCGCTCCAGGATTAGCTCCTCTTAAGTATTGAACACGTTACCCGGTTTTTTCCCAGCCAATTCCATAACATATCGTTCTCCCCCCGCCCACTGCTTCACGTCATCTCTTCTTATACACGGGATATGTAATAGGCTACAATGAAAAAGACGAAATCAGTGACTGGGCCCCGGGCAAATGGACAGCTACTCTGTGATGGCCAATAACGGAAGACAGTGTAATAAGCCAACACCTATAACTTCCAAAATTATTATACATCCCACCCTGAATAATATCTTTGTTTATTGAGACGCCGACACTCTTTCCGACCATCAGTCAATACGTTTCACTTGTGAATAATCTTTGAAAAATATTAATTATGGTATTCTTTCTAACATTCAATTTTGAACAGGAAATTCAGGACAATATAAGTTTGTACCCAATGTTCGAGGTATAGATGCGAGCAAAGCAAATAATATCATCAATTCATCAATCGTATATTTCTTTTTTGTGAAAACAAATTTCACACTAGCATCACTTTCACTCATAGTACGAGCTATTACACACACAGAGCGACTGTGCAATGTGCATATATTTAGCATTACTCAATATAATGTATGAAGTGTAGCATATAGAATGTATAATACTCATCCCAGTCGATTCCGTATTGAACTTTGAGTTGTTGAACGGCTTTAACAGCTCCAGGGCCCATGACGTTTACATATCCCCAGACATTTGGAATCTAAATACATAAGGGTTTGTTATTACAATTATTTTAATTGGATGTGGATTATGAGAAGATTACATCCATCTGATAAAGTTTGGCGAGAGTGTCTCTGCTAATGCGCACCGGTTGGCCAATTATTACGTAAATGGAGATGAAACCGCCGTCGACCATGCGCAATTGCGCATCGTGTTGAGCCAAGTGGCAACCATTTCCTGCAGATCACCGATCCCGTCGCGAGCCAAATAGACGAGAAGGGCGGAGGACGTCAATTCGACGTCCACGGCGTCTTGGTGCATGCGCAACGCTGATTCTCGTAGAGAACTTCATTGGAAGGAACCGGTTCCCGTGACCAGTACACCATTCCCCCTATTGAATAAATCACTGTATTGGAACACTTGTTGATTTTAAAAACAATTCCAACTTACCGCTTTCGTTTCATGCTGTGAAGTAAATAAAAAGCCGCATCTTTTGTCGGACTATGTCTGCAATCGAAAGTGCATTTTAATTTTTTTTAAGGTGTATATTCGCCAAGGCGAATGTTACCTCGAAAGTGCATAGGTTAAAATGGCAATTTCACTAGGATCCGTCAAATGAGACCTGACTTGTTCTAAATAGCTGAAAAAAAAAATCAGTAATAGATATATTAAAGAAAAACAAAATGAAAATAACACCATAACGCGCTAGTTATTGCAGTACTACGTATAACTTACTGCTGGACTGCCCGAACTTCAGCTACTGCAATTTTTACTCTCAAATTTCTTCGAGATTTTATCTGCATTTCATCAAACTGATTAAAACATATGCGGTAAGACTATATCATTTCGAGTAACGTTATTAGACAACCTGAATAATCGTTAGAAATTTAAACAACACAAGATAGCATAAATGTTATTATAGGTATTATTCATTTTATAATAGTGTTCGTACCAATCTCAATTCAAGAGGGAAAGTAATCGTCAGGGTCTTTGAAACTGCCGTCATTCGTTTGATGATTGAGAATCCATTCAACGGATTTTCCAAGCAATCGCCTGTCGACACAAAAATGATTTTCCCAATCTTGAAACTGCGATTGACCCATAATTCGAATCACCCAAGCCTGTAACATGAAACGAATGACAAATTTCATGTTTTTGTGGATTATTTTGTACACGCAATTTATGGCGATATTCTAAACTCACCTTCACCCAGATGCTGGGATTCGAATTGGTATGTCCTCGAAAATGTCCGTCGTGACTATAAAGACGCATAAACCCCGATGAATTCCGCCATTTGGACGTTCATGTCGTTCAGTCCGCTGTACAAAACATCCAACTCAAGTTGGTTCGTCAAACGGAGATAGTGAAGACCACAAAGTGGTGGCCAAGTTAAACAATGTGGCCTCTGTTCCACGAAGAGATCGGCTCGGCATCGAGTTGGTGGTGATGGGCGTCGATGGGAAAACGGGTCCAAAGACGTCAACTATTAAGGAAGAAAGAATTGAGCGTTACTTAAGACTTCATTTAAACCCATGACTACTCTTACCGCAAAACGTAATGGAGGCTTTATAGGACTTCCAAAAACGTAACGACGGAATTTTGAGTAAGGAATGATGGGCGACTCTTCGACGGGAATGTCGAGCAATCCCAAAGCATGAGCCCGATTCTTCCAGTCCAACAGGAGTGAAGTGTGTCGACTGATGGTGGCACCTTCAGGCTACGTAAAAATGAATCATTTTCATTAAGTTAACCATCGGTTTGATGTTCTTATTCATAATAACTTATACCATAATCTCTAGATCGATGCTGAAATCTTGCCGATTTAATAGTCTTAAATTATTAATAGCCAGCATAATTTTGATTGTGATTGTACCTTGCTCCACCTGTGGAGCGATAGGTAGATAAACTTCTCCATAAGATTCCGGCTTCACCTTATTGTCAACCATGAAAATTCTATCTAACCACAGCGACTTAATTCGTCATTGCGAAACCGAGTTTCGGATGGAAACTAAAGGCGGTTATGTACCACACTTCAACGTCGACGGCAACTTCTCGATCGCGGAACTCGATACCGTCCCAATCGCCGTCCAGCCAGTCGTAGAAATCCTATGACAAAAATCGATAGAGTTAAACTCATTGACAGTATTAGGGGAGTTTGAAAAATTGTTTACGTGATTACGGCTCCATTGCATGAGACGAAATTGCATCTAGTCTTCCACTTTAGAGCCAGGAATGACGAAACATACATAACGAAACATTCATAATTTTTTTTTTAATTTTTCCTTCTACCAAGATTAGAATTTAAGACACAGAGAGCTGTAGATTTTTACTCTTTGAAACAACAAATTAAATAATGAAAATAAATTATTAAAAAAAAAACAATTAAAAAATAAAAGAGAGAAGGAGTTCGGCAACGGTTAATGACGAACATCCTTTGACGTAACCCCTATTGATCGAATTCTTTGAACTCGTCTGGATCTCGTCTCGAACGCACGTCCCGTCAGACCTCAACTTCTCACAGCGAACACCTTACACGTCAGCTATGGTCCGCCAACTACTAAATATTTTTTACAATATGTATACTTTCACTGATTTGAGTTCTATTTTTACCTAATCTAGTTAAAAAATACTAATAATCCGAAGATGAGTTTAATAAAAATAGTCCAAAATCTCCTATAAGAGAACTACTGGAATTAGAAACCGACCAAGTTAAGTTTGGGTAAGAAAATCAGCAACAGGAGTGTATTCCTTTTTAAATATACCTATACAGTATCAATTATACCATATCAATTATTACATTATTAATTGGATAAATAGGAAAGCTGAACGTTTACCACACGGGCGTCTAAGGGTTACTGTTGACGTAATCGGTAAAGGAACTTTCAAAGGAATCGGCCGAAATTACCGCATTGCCAAGTGCACGGCAGCCAAATATGCTCTTCGAACTCTGGAAAAGCGCAAAATGCTGACTAAGCGTGGCGAACAGTGATTTTGACCACCATACAGGATTTGCCGACTCAGTATTAAACCTTAATCTATAAATGGAAAAAAAAGAACATAATTTCTTTCCTGCTTTTTCTGTCGACGTTGATTCTACCGACGTTCAAAGCAGTTAAGAATTAGGTTCTTTATTTGGATATCATATGGTAGCTAATATACTGTACTTCTATGATAAAACTGTCGAACCAAATTATTTCAGCCGTTTTTTTTTTCCGTTATTATTTCAATATTTATTGTAAATCAAACCTAAACTAGAAGCCGCTAGAGTATAACTTAATACCCTGTGGTTTAATTATAATAAGATTAATTAATTGAAAAAAAAATACACGAGGTACGAGTTAAAATTAGATCTTCAGCCCAGAAATATCATTGTTACATTTTTTGAAACTAGTCTTAATCACTAGAAAAAATAGAGAAACATTCATAATTTTTTTTTTAAATTTTTCTTTCTACCAAGATTAGAATTTAAGACACAGAGAGCTGTAGATTTTTACTCTTTGAAACAACAAATTAAATAATGAAAATAAATTATTAAAAAAAAAACAATTAAAAAATAAAAGAGAGAAGGAGTTCGGCAACGGTTAATGACGAACATCCTTTGACGTAACCCCTATTGATCGAATTCTTTGAACTCGTCTGGATCTCGTCTCGAACGCACGTCCCGTCAGACCTCAACTTCTCACAGCGAACACCTTACACGTCAGCTATGGTCCGCCAACTACTAAATATTTTTTACAATATTTATACTTTCACTGATTTCAGTGAGAAAGTGTTCATTCCTACTTTTATAATTTTTGCTACAAGTAATACATTTTATAAGTATTCAGTATCAAGCGAAAACTGGTAATTTGTGTCATAAGTAATTTTTTCACAATTAATTATTTCTCAAGTAGGTATTTTTCCAAGTTAATGTGGCTATAAGTATTTACCTAAGTAATTCTTTTCTTAAGCAATTATTATCTTAAGTAATTCTTTTCATAAGTAATATTTTTTTAAGTAATTATATTATCTGAAGTCATTCTTTTCTTAAATAATCATTTATTTAAGTAATTATTTTCTTAAGTACCTCTCTTTTTAAAAACAAAAGGCCGGCATTCCCGGCAAGATCCAGCGTCCGTTTCGTGTCCGCTCCAGGATTAGCTCCTCTTAAGTATTGAACACGTTACCCGGTTTTTTCCCAGCCAATTCCATAACATATCGTTCTCCCCCCGCCCACTGCTTCACGTCATCTCTTCTTATACACGGGATATGTAATAGGCTACAATGAAAAAGACGAAATCAGTGACTGGGCCCCGGGCAAATGGACAGCTACTCTGTGATGGCCAATAACGGAAGACAGTGTAATAAGCCAACACCTATAACTTCCAAAATTATTATACATCCCACCCTGAATAATATCTTGGTTTATTGAGACGCCGACACTCTTTCCGACCATCAGTCAATACGTTTCACTTGTGAATAATCTTTGAAAAATATTAATTATGGTATTCTTTCTAACATTCAATTTTGAACAGGAAATTCAGGACAATATAAGTTTGTACCCAATGTTCGAGGTATAGATGCGAGCAAAGCAAATAATATCATCAATTCATCAATCGTATATTTCTTTTTTGTGAAAACAAATTTCACACTAGCATCACTTTCACTCATAGTACGAGCTATTACACACACAGAGCGACTGTGCAATGTGCATATATTTAGCATTACTCAATATAATGTATGAAGTGTAGCATATAGAATGTATAATACTCATCCCAGTCGATTCCGTATTGAACTTTGAGTTGTTGAACGGCTTTAACAGCTCCAGGGCCCATGACGTTTACATATCCCCAGACATTTGGAATCTAAATACATAAGGGTTTGTTATTACAATTATTTTAATTGGATGTGGATTATGAGAAGATTACATCCATCTGATAAAGTTTGGCGAGAGTGTCTCTGCTAATGCGCACCGGTTGGCCAATTATTACGTAAATGGAGATGAAACCGCCGTCGACCATGCGCAATTGCGCATCGTGTTGAGCCAAGTGGCAACCATTTCCTGCAGATCACCGATCCCGTCGCGAGCCAAATAGACGAGAAGGGCGGAGGACGTCAATTCGACGTCCACGGCGTCTTGGTGCATGCGCAACGCTGATTCTCGTAGAGAACTTCATTGGAAGGAACCGGTTCCCGTGACCAGTACACCATTCCCCCTATTGAATAAATCACTGTATTGGAACACTTGTTGATTTTAAAAACAATTCCAACTTACCGCTTTCGTTTCATGCTGTGAAGTAAATAAAAAGCCGCATCTTTTGTCGGACTATGTCTGCAATCGAAAGTGCATTTTAATTTTTTTTAAGGTGTATATTCGCCAAGGCGAATGTTACCTCGAAAGTGCATAGGTTAAAATGGCAATTTCACTAGGATCCGTCAAATGAGACCTGACTTGTTCTAAATAGCTGAAAAAAAAAATCAGTAATAGATATATTAAAGAAAAACAAAATGAAAATAACACCATAACGCGCTAGTTATTGCAGTACTACGTATAACTTACTGCTGGACTGCCCGAACTTCAGCTACTGCAATTTTTACTCTCAAATTTCTTCGAGATTTTATCTGCATTTCATCAAACTGATTAAAACATATGCGGTAAGACTATATCATTTCGAGTAACGTTATTAGACAACCTGAATAATCGTTAGAAATTTAAACAACACAAGATAGCATAAATGTTATTATAGGTATTATTCATTTTATAATAGTGTTCGTACCAATCTCAATTCAAGAGGGAAAGTAATCGTCAGGGTCTTTGAAACTGCCGTCATTCGTTTGATGATTGAGAATCCATTCAACGGATTTTCCAAGCAATCGCCTGTCGACACAAAAATGATTTTCCCAATCTTGAAACTGCGATTGACCCATAATTCGAATCACCCAAGCCTGTAACATGAAACGAATGACAAATTTCATGTTTTTGTGGATTATTTTGTACACGCAATTTATGGCGATATTCTAAACTCACCTTCACCCAGATGCTGGGATTCGAATTGGTATGTCCTCGAAAATGTCCGTCGTGACTATAAAGACGCATAAACCCCGATGAATTCCGCCATTTGGACGTTCATGTCGTTCAGTCCGCTGTACAAAACATCCAACTCAAGTTGGTTCGTCAAACGGAGATAGTGAAGACCACAAAGTGGTGGCCAAGTTAAACAATGTGGCCTCTGTTCCACGAAGAGATCGGCTCGGCATCGAGTTGGTGGTGATGGGCGTCGATGGGAAAACGGGTCCAAAGACGTCAACTATTAAGGAAGAAAGAATTGAGCGTTACTTAAGACTTCATTTAAACCCATGACTACTCTTACCGCAAAACGTAATGGAGGCTTTATAGGACTTCCAAAAACGTAACGACGGAATTTTGAGTAAGGAATGATGGGCGACTCTTCGACGGGAATGTCGAGCAATCCCAAAGCATGAGCCCGATTCTTCCAGTCCAACAGGAGTGAAGTGTGTCGACTGATGGTGGCACCTTCAGGCTACGTAAAAATGAATCATTTTCATTAAGTTAACCATCGGTTTGATGTTCTTATTCATAATAACTTATACCATAATCTCTAGATCGATGCTGAAATCTTGCCGATTTAATAGTCTTAAATTATTAATAGCCAGCATAATTTTGATTGTGATTGTACCTTGCTCCACCTGTGGAGCGATAGGTAGATAAACTTCTCCATAAGATTCCGGCTTCACCTTATTGTCAACCATGAAAATTCTATCTAACCACAGCGACTTAATTCGTCATTGCGAAACCGAGTTTCGGATGGAAACTAAAGGCGGTTATGTACCACACTTCAACGTCGACGGCAACTTCTCGATCGCGGAACTCGATACCGTCCCAATCGCCGTCCAGCCAGTCGTAGAAATCCTATGACAAAAATCGATAGAGTTAAACTCATTGACAGTATTAGGGGAGTTTGAAAAATTGTTTACGTGATTACGGCTCCATTGCATGAGACGAAATTGCATCTAGTCTTCCACTTTAGAGCCAGGAATGACGAAACATACATAACGAAACATTCATAATTTTTTTTTTAATTTTTCCTTCTACCAAGATTAGAATTTAAGACACAGAGAGCTGTAGATTTTTACTCTTTGAAACAACAAATTAAATAATGAAAATAAATTATTAAAAAAAAAACAATTAAAAAATAAAAGAGAGAAGGAGTTCGGCAACGGTTAATGACGAACATCCTTTGACGTAACCCCTATTGATCGAATTCTTTGAACTCGTCTGGATCTCGTCTCGAACGCACGTCCCGTCAGACCTCAACTTCTAAATATTTTTTACAATATGTATACTTTCACTGATTTGAGTTCTATTTTTACCTAATCTAGTTAAAAAATACTAATAATCCGAAGATGAGTTTAATAAAAATAGTCCAAAATCTCCTATAAGAGAACTACTGGAATTAGAAACCGACCAAGTTAAGTTTGGGTAAGAAAATCAGCAACAGGAGTGTATTCCTTTTTAAATATACCTATACAGTATCAATTATACCATACAGTGCTGGTCCACTTAGAGAACCGCCCGATTATAGAACCATTCCGGTTATAGAATCGAAATGGCTCTGCCGTGTTTCAGCGCCACCCACGGCGCATTGAATAACTTGATGAACGTTTCATAGCATTTCAAATTATAGGATTTTGTCTATAGACAGAATCGACGGCAGGTGGCACTGGGATCAAGGGCTCGATTATAGAACCACCCGGTTATAGAACCACGCACAGGTCGGTTCTATAAGTGGACCAGCACTGTATCAATTATTACATTATCCCTGAGGGTTATACTTTATCCCTAAGTATACCGAAGGCTCTTAAGTTTCTGATCATGTATCGTATCGTAGTATCGTATCGTAGTAATCGATACCTTTCTTGGAGTTGGGCTCCAAAAGGTTTATTGTCAGTTTCGTTTTTTGCTATCTTCTTTTTTTCTGCTTGACCGATTTATTCCAAATTTCGGTAACCTTCTTAACTTAATTTCTTACAGCATTACTGGATATTTTCGTTCGTATCGGTTTAAGTTTTTTTTTTGTATTTTTTCCGTAATCCCCATGTGTAGCTTTTCTAGTCTTAGGGCAACTGCATGTTTGGTGCGCATTTATCCCTGAGGGTATACTTTGTATACCGAATTGAATTGGTTCAAAAGTTTGAATTTTGATTTTCTCTCTCTGATAGGAGTAAGTGATAGTGAGGTTTTTATTGTCTTAATCTAAATTTATTTTTATCTCTTAATTCATGTAAAAATTAGTGCGACGTGGGGTGGTGGGCGTAGCCCACCGCACCAAAGTCGCACAGCATATTACTTTAAAAAAAATTTCAACCTGAACCCGAAGGCGTATACCCAAGGACCTTGTTAATTGGATAAATAGGAAAGCTGAACGTTTACCAGACGGTCGTCTAAGGGTTACTGTTGACGTAATCGGTAAAGGAACTTTCAAAGGAATCGGCCGAAATTACCGCATTGCCAAGTGCACGTCAGCCAAATATGCTCTTCGAACTCTGGGAAAGCGCAAAATGCTGACTAAGCGTGGCCATGGTTGTAGAATGTAGATATAATGGTTCCTAGACTCTGTGTTATATGGTCCCATAAGAAAAAATTGAAAGTTCTCCGTCAATGATCTTCCCCCAGGCCATGGTTACTACGACAGTCCTGCCATCTGCACACACAATCTCTAATAATTCCTACTGAACTACTAGGCCTGCTTTTTTCACTCATCCCCTTCTTCCAACCTAATGGCAGAGAGCGCACTTAGCGGCGAGATGCGGTGACTCCAATTCAGGATCATGCGGTGAGCCTAGGAGTTCAGTAGGCCTTAGTTATATTTAGGTTTCTGTTGTTTTTAATACAAATTTTGCACGAAATGCAAGCAATCTCATTGGCTGCGCCACCAATGGCAATGGGAGGAGTTATTTTTCCGATGTGGCTATTTTTTTTTATTTTAACAAAAACATTAATTTCCCGTGGGGGGGTTTATGGGTTTTTTTTAATCCTAGCTTAATTAGATTATATACATACAGCTCATTCAAAACATTTCGGCTTACAATTTCCAATTTGTTCCATTCAAAAAAATAAAAAAAAATCATTTTGCCTGTACTAAAAGACTACGATCGGGTTGGCGCAAGCCTCTGTAGGAAGTACAACTTAACGGATTTTTTCCTTTCCCTACTGATTTGATTCTTCACACACCCGGGATTTGTGAGAAAACTAAGATAGTAAACTTGTTTATTTTATCTCTTAATTATAAGCAAAAATTCTTTATACCCCCTTATTCATTTCAGCTGTATCGTCCCAAACTTTATAGATCAATATTAAGCGTTTCACTATAGAAAGAAACAATCAAGAATACAAGGCAAAGATGGGGTTTTGTACAGAAATTAATATTGATATGCACGTAATCAGGGTTGGACAGATCGCGCTCATTTTCAGATGTGATCACCCGATCGATCAACGATCATTGAGCGATGATTTGATCGAAAAAATCTTTTTGATTTTATCGTTGATCAAATAGATACGTTTTTGGTTTGCGCTCAAATTTCCGATCAATTTGCGCCATCAATCATGAAAAATACATGAAATTATGTATTTCGAAAAATCGTTTCATGGGTGCGAAAAGGTTTCTTACTACCGTTGTGTTCGCCCTAATTTACTGCTGTTGTAACAAACTACTTTATTTTACTACTTTTGAGTAAAAAAAACTGTCATTTGCAAAAAATGCGGTTTTTTTTTGTAGATGGCGTTGATTTTAATCGGATAAATGTTTTGATCGGTGTTTTTGCCAAAGATCTGATCGGTTATCGGATCGGGAACTTATATTTTTTGAAAGATCGGGATCGGAGCGGAAAATGAAAAAAACTTGATTGTGTCCAACTTTGCACGTAAATCGGTTTAAGCAACCTTTGGTTGGAATGCAAAGAATTTTTCTGGGGCGTTAAACCGTTGCTTAAACAGAATTACGTTGGACGTAACACTAAAAAAAAGACTGTCGCGTGAATTTTTAAGGGGATGGACGTTCAAATACGACGCCACGACTTTTTTTCAAAAAGGCATTTGGGTGTCCGTCTTCGGGATTTGGGTGGTCGTTTGAACAGCCAGATCTGCGCGCCAACGCCTCTAATGGCACAAGGAGAAGTAACAATTTTCGCCCCTCATCATTTTTGGAGGGAGTAAACTTCAGGGGATAGGAATTTTAAACGTAATTCTAGTTGTATATCGATCGATAACATCGATCTTAACTGTGTTGACCATTTATTCTCAGACCATTTTAGCTGTCGGTAGCGGAAGGTGATCAGAGTTTTTGCTCCTCAGTTTCGCTTGAATTGTTCGAATTTTTTAGTTAAATCAGTGTGCTCACCTAGTCTGCAAAATACCGAGACGAGAGTTTGAAGATTCATTTTCGGGTTCTAGTTCGTCCTCTTCTTCTTCGAAACATCATCATCAGATGAGTCGACTCGGGAGACCCGCCACGCTAAAAAGGTTGGGAAGGCGTAGAAGGTTCGCCCTCCTCCCCTTTCGGAAGGTTCTCGCATCCAGGATAATCCCGGCCATCCTCAGGAGAACGAAGCCGTCATCGTGCCAGGTGCCTTATCGCTCTTAATTCAGTAGACCCTGGGCCAGAGAGAGAATTTGGAGGAGAGAGGAGAGGAAGGCAGAGGAAGTGAACCATCGGTTGCAGCCAACCCAACGATCACACCCTTGGCGGATAGTGGTTTGGAGAGAGGAGAGCAGTTTTTGGCGGCTCTAAAGGGGAACGAAGAATCGAGGAAGAGGAAGAAGCTTAAGCCGTCATTCAGAACCTGTAAACGCATGCTGAAGCGTTTAAGGTAGGGGACGAGCAACAAGAGATTGAAGGAGCTGAACAAGTTGTACAGCATGGACGTGGAGGACGATCTCGATTTTAGAGCTCCTTCTTTGGATTTCGAAATACTGCTGAAATGCCAGGCGAAGTTGGGCACATCCATAGGCAAAGAAGTGAACGACTTGGAGAAGGTGTTGTATAAAGTCAACCAGTCGATGTTGCCTGTATTTCCAGTGCTTGCCTTCCTGGAAAGTTTGGAGCTCGGAGGGAAACCAGGGAAAGCAATAAAGCACGCTTTTGAGTTGGCAGGAAGAGCGTTTTATGACGTTTCGGATTTCCGTCGGAAGAACGTCCTCCCCATCGTGGGTGAGAATTGCATGCAGTTGATCGAGAATCGGGACGTATTCGACGTACTCGAGCACAAGAAACTGTTTGGAGCGTTGATCATCGACAAATTGTTGAAGAGCGGGAGATTGCTCAAGGCGCTTGTCAGCCTGGACGTCGGGGCGAAGAAGAAAAGCGGAGAGAGTGGAGGAGATCAGCGCACGGCTCAACTGCACCAACATCAGCAGCAGCCGCGAAGCAAGCCTCCTGGTAGTGGCTACCAGGGGCGTCCTTATACTGAGAACTTTTGCGGTGGAGGCGGAGCGTCTCGTTTTGTTAAAGGAGCCGGGCCGTCTCATCAGCAAGTCAACGTCGGAGCCGGGACATCTCACCGGCAGTTCGACAACGGTGGTGGCTTGATCAACGCCAATCATGGGTTCGTAGTTAATGCTATTTACGATTTATTGCTTAAACCTTTTGCACTTAGTAAGGGGTTCATTGGGGGTAGGATTAAGTATTTTTCGAAGGCCTGGGAATTAATCTCGACTGATCCTTGGATCCTCAACGTAGTGAGGCACGGGTTGGAGTTGGACTTTAAGGCACAACCCGTAATGGTTAATTTTCCTTGTAACGCCACATGAGTGCCGATCAGCTTTCAATAGGAAATGAGGAAGTAGGGGCGTTGCTTTGGAAAGGGGCGGCAGTCAGGGCCAGTAAGATCGGTTTCGTCAGTTCTATGTTTATTATTAAGCAAGCATCGGGGGATTTACACCCATCATTAATTTAAAGAAACCAAATGATTTTCTAGTGTACAGACATTTTTTAATGGAGGGATTGCCCACCCTTAAATATTTGATTAGGGAAAGAGATTGGATGGTCAAGATTGATTTGAAGGACGCCTATCTGACGGTCCCGATAAATGAGGATTTTCACGAATTTCTACAGTTTTTGTGGGCGGGGGATGGTTTTCAGTTCACAAGTCTCTGTTTTGGTCTGGCGTCGGCACCGTGGGCGTTTACAAAGCTTTTGAAGTCAGTAGTTGCCATTTTGAGAACTTTGGGTTTCATGGTGGTGATATAATTGGATGACCTTTTGATCTTGATTCAATGCATGTCGGGAATTTTGGAGCAGTACCGTTTCATTAGGTCCTTATTGCAGGTACTGGAGTTTGTGATCAACGAAGAGAAGTCAGTAGGGACGCCATCTCAGGTGATGGAATTCCTAGGACTCATAGTTGATACAGTCACCTTGAGTTTTCGGTTGCCGTCAAAGAAAGTGGATTCCATGATTAAGAAATCAGTCAGATTACGCAGTCAGATTTTGCAGATAACACAGTCAGATTTTGAGCAAGAAGAATGTTCAGCTGCGTGTGTTAGCAAGCCTTTTAGGTGACTTTATTTGGGCGTCGTTGGCAGTTCCATTCACACGTTCTTATTACTGGGAGGTTCAGTCGCTGGGGATGCTGACGTTCGCCCGACAAAACTTTACTTCGACATTGACACGAAGTATCTTCGACAGGTTGCGAGAGAACTTCGACAAAATTGCGTGATGACTTCAGCAATGAATGCGGGACGACTTCGACAATAACCTAACTTTACCTGGCTTTACCTAACTAACGTAACGTAACCAAACCTAACCTAACCTAACCTAACCTAACGCTTAAATTGTCAAAACAGTCTCGCATATTGTCGAAGTACATTCGCATATTTGTCGAAGTACATTCGCAAAATTTTCGAAATAGTCTTGCATATTTGTCGAGGTACTGTCGCCACCTGTCGAAACTAAATCGAATAGGTGTCGACGTAAAGTTTTTTCGGGCGAAACTACCCATACCCAGTCGCTGTATTTATGTAGCTCCAAATTTTATAGGGAAGAGTTGGACACTAAAGTGGGCCTTACTGATTCAGCGAGATCCGATTTGTTGTGGTGGATAACCAATATTGCCTCCTGCCAGGGCAGGCCTATGTTTGAGGCGGAGCCTACGTTATCAATCTGCTCAGACGCATCCTTGTCCGGATGGGGAGCGGTGTTACGACAGGCATGTCTTGGTCGGGCGAAGAGAAGGAGCGCCACATCAACGAGCTTGAGTTGTTAGGAGCATTTAATGCCCTCAGGGCCTTTGCAGACTCAGGCGCAACTGTACCATCGAGTTGAAATTAGACAACACGACCGCGGTTGCATATATGTAAATAAAGAGGGAGGCACTCGATCGGCATCCCTTAATAGCTTGGAGTTAGATATGGCTCGGTGGTTTGAGGTGAGGAATATTGTTTTGATAGCGGAGCATTTACCGGGTGTATTGAATTCGATTGCAGACAGAGAATCCCGCAGGGCAGTGGACTGGAACGATTGGAGGTTACATCCGGAGGTTTTTCGGGCTCTATCGAGAGTTTGGAGGACTTCGGTCGACCTTTTCGCCAACCCATGGAACAGCCAGTTAGTGAAGTTCGTATCTTGGAAGCCTCACTCTCGGGCGTGGGCAGTCAACGCGTTCTCACTGACCTGGAAGGAGCTGGAAGCCTATTCTTTCCCCCCTTCTTCTTGATTCAAGAATTTTTGTCGAAAATCCACAGGGATCAAGCGACTGTAGTTTTGATTTGCCCGCTGTGGTGGAGCCAGCCTTATTTCGCGTCGCTGTTGAGTCTAGCATGCGATGTGCCGCAGATTCTGCCTCCGTCGCTATTGCGTTCGGTCAAAGGGGAAAAAAAACCCGCTGTGCAGCGTTCCCAGCGTCCGGCTAGTCGCTTGGAAGTTGTCAGGTATAGATACGCTAAGCGGGGGTTTTCGGCAGAGGTGGTCTAGTTATTGTTTGGAGCAGTCAGAGATAACACAAATCCCGCATACGATTCCGGCTGGAAAATTTGGTCAGATTGGTGTTTGGGAACGAGTCACGATTCCCTGTGCAACGCAGTTCCGGTAGTAGCATCCTTTTTGGCCGAGCAGTCCAGATCCAAGGCCAACAGCACGGTAAATATATATCGATCGACCCTATCGTCTGTCCTGGAGCGAGTAGGTGGGCTCCCAATTGGCCAGCACCCTGAGATTATACTGCTCAGAAGGACATTTTTAATAGAAGACCACCTTCGGCCAAATATAATTCCACTTGGTACGTCGATGTGGTTTGTCCTATCTTAGGAACCAATAAATACCTCGCTTCCATTAAAGGATCTGGTGGCGAAGCTGGCCCCTCTCCATGCCCTAGCAACCCTTTTCCGGTATTCGGATTTGGCTGCGATCAGTAGGAAATCCATCAAGTTTTTGGCCAATCAGGTTTCATTTTCCTTGACCCGCCCTCGCATGCTTCAGTCGTTCACTCTAGAGAGGTTGGGTGATGAGTCGCTGGACCCCGTGGCGGGTTTAAAGTGCTACATTTCAAGGACCGAGAGCTTCAGGAAGAACTCGAACAACGATCTTCTTTTCATTAGCTCGGATGGACAGCCCAATCCATTTAAAAGCCAGACAATTTCAAATTGGATAAAGAAAGTGCTTAAAGACGCGGGCATTGATGTGGAAATTTTTTCGAGTCACTCAACCAGGGGAGCAGCAGCCTCCAAGGCAGTAGCGGTGGGAGCATGGTTAGATTCAGTCCTAAGTGCAGGGCACTGGGCATCATCTTCAACATTTAGGAAATTTTATCACCGTGAGAAAGATCCAGGGCCATCTTTGGCCGCATCAGTCTTGATCCCGGGTGTAGTGCGCCAATATTAGGTCTCTGTTCACCTTCTTTTGGCTTCGGATCCACACGCATCCTTCCTTTACCCACGTCATGATTTCCTTCCTCTATCCACGTCCTCTTGTCCTTTCTCTATTCACATCTTCCTTTATCCGAGGAGCGTTTGCTGTTCTGTTCGTATGAGAATTTCTATGTAAACTGTAGAGTATAAAAAGCCACTGCAAAGATCGAGTAGTCAGTCAGTCTGCTGAGTAACTCCTCTCTACAAGATCTTCAAGTGGTAAATAGAAAATAAACTAGTTCTGTCTTAAATTGTCTTGTGTCTATTGAACCTAAGTAAGCGCATCTTTTACTCGTCCATAAAAGTGCCTTACAATTGGTGAACGTGCCAACTTACGAACCTTGTCAGACCAACAAGACTACGATCATCTCATTTTCCAAAGAATAGAATCTCTAGTTTTTTTTTTCGTAAGTAAAAAACTCAGACAGGAGAAGCCATATCTTCTCCCACAACAGATATTTTAACTCCCGCGGAGCTAGATAAACGAAAAAATAAAGTCAAAGCGGAGCTAGCAAAGGCCGAAGCCAGAATTGCATATATAGCGGGTAGACGACATTGCCCAAAAGAGGGAGATTCTAAAGAAATTCAACAATTAGAAGCAGAAATTTCAAACCTAGAGACGAAATCTAAAGAAATAGTAGACCCCAATTGGGTTATCTATAAACAGAAAAAACAACCAACACCTTCGACTCTTGAGAACGATAATTTTGCCCTCCTCAACACAGTACGGATAAAGAAAAATCGCGTTAGTGAATTATTTGACTACATCGAAGAATGATCAAGCTCAAGCTCAAGATCAAGCTCAAGCTCTAGATCAAGCCCAGGCTCAGGCAGCTTCACCGCGTAACGTAGAAGAACTCGCAAGTCAGTGCGCAAACTGTAAATAAACTGTCTCACATTCAGCACACGCCACAGTAGGACAGTGTAGCAGGTGCAAAGTTGTTATACAACTAACAACTCTAGTTGAGAAAACAGATACCTTGGAAGAAGACACTGAAAGCTACGAAGAAACTAGAAGAAGGTATTTACAATCTAGGTTTCCTAAATTTGTAAGCATATATTTGACATCAGAAACAGAAACATCCCAAATCGATTCCCACAAAACGACATATTTGAAGACCAACTTGAATACTATCACGAACAACCACAAAACAACGAAGGCATACAAGAAGAGGACTTACTCGAAAACGAACAAGAACCAGAACTCAACCTCCAGGAAGAGGATAACGGTGAACAAGAAAACCCAGTAGAAGAAGAAGAGGCAGCAGTACAACGAAATCAGCGACAGTCTACAGTACTTGGACACTTATTCGAACCGGACGAGGTACTAGACAACCAAGTACAACCATATATACCAGCTCATCTTTTCGACGAGGAAATGGCATTAACACAACAAACAGTGAATGCCTGGCGAACAGCGGTGGAAAGACAAGCCCAGATTTTGGAAAATGGACTCGGAGTTATAAATGCGCAAACAGCTAAGAAAGAAATACCATTTTTTACAGGCGAGATCGAGGGTAAACTAGCAATAGAACAAAACTTTTGAACTTGGTTCAAAATAGCCGAAAGAATAGCAACAAACGCAGGATGGACGAACGAACAAAAACTACGTTTTTTTCAAGAAAAGTTAATTAAATCTGCAGCAAATTTCAATGATTCATTAACTCCAGCCCAGAAAGTGAACTACCAAACATGGAAAAATAACATACAAGATGGCCTCGCTGATAACACAACTAAGGCAAGAAAAAAAGAACAACTTAAAACTCTGAAACAGGAAGACACAGAAAGGGTCAGAGACTTCAAAATAATAATCGATGACTACTATAAAATCGATAACGGTGAAAATGCGGTAACAAGCTTAAACATAACTAACATAGCATTAAGAAATGAAACTAAAAAAGACGTCTTACTAAATGGTCTAAAGACAGCAATAACAGATTTAGTATGGAATAGACCAAATATTCACAATGCAACTTATGCGGAGACAATAGACATGGCTAAGGAATGCGAAAAGATAGTAGAAATCAAGAAAATATCAAAGAATAAAGACCTAACTTCTGCTGTTACAGTGATTTCAAAAGAAAACGAGAAGAACGCAGAGAAAATCAACAACCTGGAACAACTCATTGCCCAGATGGTGGCCACAGGTATCAATCATCCTGAAAAACCAAGCTTGGAAAAAAATACAGTAGCAGCGTTTAACAGAGTCGCAGTCTCCGGCTCAAGAGGAAATAATTCAGTCTGGGCGTACGCCACTCGTCGATCACTTGCGACGAATCGCACCTGCAATTTTTTAAATGGGGAAAGTCGATTCTTATCGACCAACCTTTTTGATATAGGTATTAGTTAGTTTGTTTATATTGTTACCAATATTATATGTTTATTTCTAACCTAACCTTATTACCTAACCTAACCTAACAATGATTATTAATCATTAAAATAATATAAACTAGTCTATAATTAAGAAATAAAGACTAGTCCATAAAAAAGTGCAGAGTCGTGCAAAGTCGATTCTTATCGACTAGCGTTTTTTATATAGGTATTAGTTATTATTTTTTTTTATTACCTATATTATATGTTTATTACTAACCTAACCTAACCTAATCTAACCTAACCTAACCAAACAATGATTATTAATGATTAATATAATATAAACTAGTCTATAATTAAGAAATAAAGGCTAGTCTATAAGCATCGACCAGTCGATAAGAGTCGATTAGGTAGGGGGCAGTTCCATTGGGTAGGGAACTGCCCCAATGGAGAGTATCACCTGGCTAGTCGATAAGAATCGACTTTCCCCATTTAAAAAAGTGCAGGTGCGATTCGTCGCAAGTGATTGACGAGTGGCGTACGACCATGTTGAAATAATTCCGGATTTATAGAAAGGTAGTGCATTTTCAAAGCGACTCACCTCAAAGAAGCAGAAGCCAAACGCCAGACCAAAGAAGAACTTACAGAAGAGAAACTTCATACCAAGACCCAAATCAAAATTCTAACTGGGCAATCAAAAATCTTACGAATCACGCAGATGTTACATCTGCGACAAAGAGGGACATATAGCAAGACAATGCTGGAGAGCCAACAGAGATATGAATCACAAACAAAAACAAATGCGAGACGGTCAACAAAATTATCGTCATATACGTTACGACAACAAACCAAACACGCAGTTTTAAAGATACAGACGCGACAGCTTTCAACGAGAAGCTGGCTGGAAAGGAAGCAATTAAGAATACGTAAGAGAAGAAAATGTAAATATCCCCAATATAAGCTTTTTCATGTAGCAATCAAAATAGGAGACATAGCAACCCACGCACTAGTAGATACCGGCGCCTCGGTAAGCGCCATTTCAGAATTTTTTTTTCGAGATTACCTTTAAAAATTAGAAATAATAAGATAGAAAGCGACGACGTAAATAAAATAACGTAAATAGTATTAGTGGACAAGAATTAGAAATAAAGGGAATATTCGAACTACCTCTAAGTTTAGATGTAAACGAAAAATAATATCTCATCAATTCTATGTAATACCGAACCTCACAGAAACTTGTATTTTAGGCATCGACTTCTTAACAAGAAATTCCATAATATTTAATAGTAAAAGAAGACAACTATCTTACGTCGTAAATAAAAATACGATAACTATAAACGATGAAATAAAAAAACGTTAGGAAGTATAAAGTAACAGTAAAAGGAGCCGAGGTGACTCTCAAATCCAATGGTCCTACTATAAACATAGAAGATCCAGCCATGGAAATACATAGAGAGAAAATTACAAAGCTATTGGACAAAAATATAGATATGATGGCATAAAATTTCTATGAACTTGGAAAAGCCAAAGGGATTAAACATACAATCCCTACGAAGGTCAGATTGTTTACCAAAGACCTAGACGACAAGCAAAATTATTAAAGAAATTTATAGAAAAATATTGTTATTATAGGAAATTTATTAAAAATTTTGCTACTAAAGCTCATGTTTTGACGATGTTAACACGGAAAAACGTTTCGTGGAAATGGACACAAGAAGAAGAAGATGCTTTCCCATTTTTAAAGAAGTGCTTAATTAATTTACTAATCTTACGCTATCCGGACTTTTCGCGAGTGTTTCTTATTCATACAGATGCGTCAGGATATGGTGTAGGATCAGTATTAAGCCAAATGCATAAAGAAAATGAAGAAGAAAAAGAAGTAGTAATTGCGTACGCGTCCCGACATTTGAATGATGTCGAGAAAAATTGGAGCACTATAGAGAAAGAAGCTTACGCAATTGTAGATGCGGTAAAGCAGTTTCCCCCGTACTTATACGGAAGGAGATTTCAAGTTTTAAGTGACCATAAGCCGCTGAGAGAATTATTAAGAAAGAAAGAAACTTCAGCAAAATTAGCTAGATGGGCTTTGTGCCTGCAGGATTACGATATCGCAATCGATTACAGAGCTGGAAAGGTAAATCAAAATGCTGATTGCATTAGCAGAATTCCCGAAACCGATGGAGCGACAACAACGTAACCTGAAGTTACACCAGTTGACGCGTTGACAATCGTAAAACTCGCAGAAGAGCAGGAGAAAGATAAATATTGTAAAGGTGCGCGCACTAAATATTAAGAAGCAAAGAGAATGCAAGATGAATTATTAAACGATATCGAAATAGAAATGAAGATTTTAAAAGAAAATAATGAAATCAAAGACAGCCCCCGAGACGGTGACGAAGGATATCTTACAGAAGACGATAACATCGATGGCGATGAAGAAATCATTGAATTAGATAATGGTCTCTTAGGAACAACAACAGGAAGAATCCTAGTACCGGAATCCTTAACAGAAAATATTTTAAAAATATTTCACGACAGTCCATACGCAGGACATTTAGGAATAAAAAAAAACAGCGGCAAAGATTCAACGTAGATTTAAATGGCCTAAAATGGGAAAAGACATTAAAGAATATGTACGTGGATGCATAATCTGTGCCAAAAGAAAAGCAATAGGAAATCACAAATCACCTTTAAACCCTATCCCTCCTCCAGAAACAGTCTGGCAAGTCATGGCCATGGACATCATGGGACCATTGATTCAATCAGGGAAAGAAGGAAATCAATACATATTAGTGATGGGAGAATATTTAACAAGATATAAAATTACGGCACTGATGCCAGATCAAACAGCTGAAACAGTAGCAAGAACCTTTGTAAATAATGTAATTTTAATTCATGGAGTTCCGGAAAAGGTATTGACTGACCAAGGAACAAATTTTCAGTCTGACCTCATGAGTATACTGTATAAACAATACGGCATCACGAGAGTCAAGAAAACAGCTTATAGACCACTATGTGATGGAATGGTCGAAAGAGTAAATAGAACTCTAGCAGATATAATAGCAAGCTACGTATCAGAAGAACCAAACAAATGGTCTGATTTCCTTCCATCAGCAACATTTGCTTACAACACAGCAGTCCACTCTAGTACAGGGTACAGCCCATTTTATCTCATGTACGGAAGAGAAGCGACAGAACCACAGGATATGATTCATCCCGTCAAAAATCGAGATATGACAGATGTGAACATGATTTTTTCACAAATGCGGTACGACGCAGTAAAGAAAGAAAAAGAAAAACTAGAAGAAGCAAAAGAAAAACAGAAAAAATATTATGACATAAATGCGAAAAGGGTAGAATTTGAAGTAGGAGACAAAGTATTGTTTAAGGAAATGGAAAAAATTCCCGGAAAATTTAACATGCGCTGAGAAGGACCATTTTCCATCGCAGAAAGAAAATGAAACGTTAACTACAAAATAATATCTCAAAACGGAAAGAAATTGTTAATTGTTCATTCAGACAGATTAAAAAATTTAATTCCTTGGAGAAAAACGACAATGAAACTTTAGAAGTTAGCGTAGATAAAGTAAATAAAGAGCCTAGCCTAATAAAGAAACCAAGATACTCTTTAAGAAAACGGATTTGCATGCCACAACGCTACGGAATAATATTATGTTAACGTTTTAGATGGCAACCTCCTTCATACTCATCGCCACCCTCTTGACCAATGTCATGATCATCAACCCTTCATCAGCACTGAACATCACAGTATGTGATGGTAAAACCCCGAAATATATTGGAATCATGGATACGGAAACACCAGCTTACTGTCGACCGAAAATTGAGACAGATCCCATCATCGCTGACGACACTTTTTTATAAAAAGAAGAACCACACATGTCCTGGGAAGGATATGTATGCAAAGCATGGTTGAAAAAGAAAACAGTTGGCGGATTCTTTTTCAGTGGATATGATACTGTATTTTACTCAGAAATACAGCATCTCTCCGAAAACGACTGTATCCGTATGCAACAAAGAAAATTATGTGGTGAAAATAAAATGACAGAAGGTGGAAATTAATACGTCTTCACGTCAGAACCGACAGGTGAAGGCGTATGGATGGAAACAGAAAGGTATAAAGCTATAAACTGTATGTTGCAGAAAGAAATTTTGAAGAAAGATTGTAGTGCATGCCCAGTAACATCACCTTTTGGCCCATTAAAAGTAAATGGAAACGAAACGTTTGTTTTTCACGACGACTCAGTTATAATTTGGTCAAAACAAAATACCTTGAAAAAGAATGTAAAATCAAACAATTGAGAAAAAGTTCAGGATCGATTATAAAAATTAGCGAAAATACTTATAAATTAGTAGATACACCCAAATAATTTGGATAATTTTGTTGTAAAGGTAAGTAAACTGACTTTCTTTTTGTGTGAAATTCAATATCTTATTGTTGTAGTATAAAGAAAAATTAAAATAGTAAGTGTAAGAAAGTAGAGTAAAAGTAGAGAAATTTAGTCAACATTACACTTACTATTTTTACGTCTGTATGTGAAACCAGTTGAAACACACCCAGGAAAAAGACGTCGAACAACTGAATAGTTTTTATACAATTGACCCATCAATTAAGAATCATCTCGGCGAAACATCACTTATAATAGCAACACAAATAGGAGCTTACAGGTACGCAGAGAAATTAATTGCTCAAGGTACCGACATCACCGTATCCGATGTGCTTCAAAAGACACCTTTGCATTATTGTGTAGAAGCAAGCCTGTTTACAACAGCTAAAAAACTTCTACTACGCAATGATGTGAACGTAAATGCTAAAGATATTTATGGAAACACGCCTTTACACCTATGCGTTGAAAATGAAAACACCACTATAGGTAGAATATTGCTTGCTAAAGAAGGCATCGATATCAGCCTAGAAAACAATGATGGTGAAACACCGTTTTCATTATCTATTAAAAGAAACAAAACAAATATGATACGACTTTTTCTTCCATTGGTCAACCTGAATGAGCAAGACCATTTAAAAAGAACACTTTTACATTGGGCAGCAAAGAAAAACGCGCCGTACGCTCTGGCAGCCATACTAAATAGGACATCTAAGAATGTAAAAGACATATTAATGGTGACACGCCATTAACTCTAGCACTAAAAAACAACAACGAAGAGGCAGTCCTGATGCTCAGTTAAACAAAGCATTTCGATGTCGATACCATGGACAACAACGGAGACACTCCGCTACACATAGCATGTTCCCACGGAAATAGTTATTTGATCCAAAAAGTACTGAATACTAAAATGAATATTAATTCACTAAATAACAACGCGGAAACTCCTCTACATGTGGCATGTAAATTAAACACTGAAACAGCAGTCAAGATTTTAAGAAAAAAAGGCGCAAATCTGACTTTTGTCGATAAAAGCCTACGGACGCCTCTAATAACGGCAGCCTATTTCAACAACAGAGAAGCAGCAAAAATGTTATTCCATGGGTCAGCCAACCAGAAAGACCCTTTTCTCTTCATTGATACCGATCTATTGATGAGTGACATTGATTATATAAGTAAACAAAATCCAATAGACGCTAGAGACATGGAAGGTAATACGGCATTACATTATTGCTCTACTAGTCGACCCGCTTTTTGTTTTTAAAATACCCTGCTAATTTCCCCAAACAGACAAAAAAACATTTTTTAAAGTATATTTGCAATGAATGGAGCTTTCATGACATATTAGAGATTTAATTAAACAAATATGAATGAAATTTTGAAAAGATGATCTCCTTTTTCAATGTAAATTCGGGTCGCTAAAACCTAATATGAGGCAAAAAGTAAATTGGCGTTGCCAACAGTCTCATATTTGTTTTAAACATAACAGACGACGGTAAAGTGAGACCTCAACCGTCAATTTTCTCTAAATGATTGCGTTATATTTTATTCCTTCTTTTGCTTTGAGCTCCCGCGTTCTTTTGTTCATTGTCTAGTTAAATACAGGTGTAACGCCGTGTAGCGTCGTGCCCTCTATAGATGGCCGTCCTGCCTCACCCCCGTCGCTTCTTGTATGATCGGTCAGTCTTTTCTTGAGTTTTGCTCGGATATCGACCCCGTCTGTAGTCAAGACTTCTTAACAAAATACAGTTATATTTTGAGCGTTACTCAGAAAAAAGTGAGCGGTAGAACATAGTGATTCATATACGAAAAAACACGGGACATTGAAAATAAAACCTAAAATGACATATTGCGTTATGAATAAATAAATAACAGTATCCATTAGGTGCGCAAGTTTGACCTTGTTCATTCCTGCATCTGGCCTGGTCAGGGATGAGGTACATTCGTAGTTCATAAAATCAGATTCCTTTTAGTATGTTTGATGAATCAGAAATAAATTGATTAATATAGGGAAAATAGTAAGAAACCTGAAGTAACAGCGGCTTTCATGATGAACCATTATTATGTCAAACATGTCTATAAGAAGAATTGCGATCCAAGTCGTTTAAGATTCCCATATCAAAAAAATAATTTAATAAAAAATGTTCTTTCATAACTGTCTTATTTCAGACTCAAAAGTAAATAAAAGTGAATGAAACAACAACAGATAATAATTAGCTTGAATCTCGATCTTCATTCTCCATCCATGTTAACCACTTTCGGTACTCCTCACAATCGGGATTGATCTGAAAAAACAATCCAGTTGTAAAGCAAATTCTTTTACAAAATTTTTATAGTTATCTTACCGTGATAATTGAATCATCAAAGGAATCCAAACATACAACATCTTAATGGGGGCTGACATATGTTGACACTTGCACACCACCAAAGCCAACGACCACTTCGTTGGTGCTGGTATTTTAAATATCTTTGATGAAGTTCGTTGCTGTTTCACCCCACATGGTCACACTAACCTACAAAAGTAGAATAAAAAATAATTTAAACATACATATGCTCTTCACATAATGTAGTTAACAAAAGCATACCATTAAGTCTTTCAGATCTCGTTTCACTACTGTCTTTAAAGAGGCTTTTGTTGAACGGATACTGGCTGGATTCTTTATTTCATCCAATATTCCTATGATATCTAAATTAAAATTATTTTAGCTACAAAGTAAAACAAAATTATTAAAATCTGATATTTTACCTGTCACTTGTCCTGGCCTGTTGCATGAATCAAATGTGATAGGTCGATACTGATATAAAGTCTTTGGCCATTCAACATCAAGAATCTCTACCTGGAATCAAAATATTTGTTAGTAAGAAACATTTTAACTGTATTAATTAATTGTACATACAATTGAACACAGATTAAAACTTAGCTGAGATTGGTTTTTAACCCAGGTATATTTGAAAGTTGCATGAGCACTTTTCACATCGAAATGTGAAAGTTTGTAAACTTTGTTCACCTACGGTCAAATCATATAAGACTATGAAATGCTACTAACTAATTATAACAAGTTACCTCAAATTTTGGATAGAATAAGTCGACTAAATCTTTATTCCATACTACCACCTTCATGGTAGCGGTGCCGCCATAAACAACACAACTAAAGACTTGATTTCTATCAAAAGACGTTATCACAGTTTTTGCGAGCACGCGAAATTTCACGACGAATAAACTAAAAATATTAACATTCACAAAATTTCAGGATACACTTTAAAACAATTTCAGCATACACTCAAAACAATATTGCTAAAAAAACATCTGTTAAAAAGCTAGCTTCAGTCATATACGCCATCTGGACGACAAAAATATGAGCTCAAAATTTTGACATAAGTTTCACAGGTTAAACCAATATATGAATTGAAATGAATCATAATACACAAAATAAAAATAAAACTTATATTCACCATTGGTTGCCAATCTTCAAATCAACCAAATTGTCATAGACAACAGGTCTAGAAGTAGAATATGTCGAAGTAGACGACCTGGATCTATGCCGGATTACCATTGCTCTTACGCCTTTTTCCAAAATGTTAGCGGAAAGCAAAACCGTCTGCTTCGTTCAAATCGGTAGCCGTTTGAGCTTTTTTTGGAAATACTTCGGACATACTTATGTTTGGTGAGATTAGAGTAGAAATAAAATTGAAACAATTATGTTACGTTCCAGCACAACTTCATCCCTCTAACGGTAATGAATAGATTCCTGTACAACTACGTCGCACTAACGGTGGATACAAAAACATCAATAATAGTGTAGTTTATAAAGGGGCGAAATTATGGTGTATGGTATACGTTGTGACGTCACGTGCAGGAAAACCATGCGACAAAGAATATCTACGACGGAATGACACATGTTCAAGCATACTTTACATATGATAAATGATACTTCTTAGAATTAATAAAAGTATTAAAATACGTACAATTGTAAGACAAATACCCAGTGTACTTTTGAATACTTAAGTAAGTCTGCAGTGCTTTAAATTGTAATGACCCTAAGGCTACTGACTGCACTCTTACCACACGGAAATAAGAGGCGCAGCGAAAGTAGCCGGCACCTCATTAGAGGATGCCCATATATGGCAACCGGCGGTGTGCCATATATGGAAACCGGTACTTTCTGTATACGGGAGCCGTCGAAACATGCGAATCAGGACGTGTATTAATCTGCACGTCGCTTTCGCATGTTTCCAAAGGTCTCCGCAATAGGCACTCTGGCGTGCGTGAATCGCACGTAATGCTTTCTTACGTTTGCGAAAGTCTCCGCGATAGACGTTGGAGCGCGAGTTGTTCACTCGCGCTCCGGTATAAATCCGCGAGACTTTTACAAAGAAAGCAGAGTAAGTTCAGCTCTTCTGCCAACCACAACTCTCTCTCTCTCTATCTCTCTTGCTCATTGCTTGTTTATGTACCTTGATTTTATCAGCCAGTGACTACTACAAAATACACAAAATATTTTTTTCTGCCTCTAGGCTGTATACGTGCAGTATACATGTGTTTAGATCTATAAAAATGTAGAACTGGCTAAATTTTTGGTAACACGCAGCGCAAGAGCTACCATTTTGAACAATTGTCAAGAAACGGCAGCATCTATAGTAGTAAACCAAGACAGTGGAACGGCAAGCGAAATCTATACTGACGTTTTCCAACCACTGTTGAATGTGGAATGGACCAATCCAACTGAAAGCAGTGAACTTTTTACAGAGTTTTTCCCCGCCACTTACCAATAAAGACACTTAAAGTGTTAAATTACAATTGAGGGGACGTACTCAATAACTCTCTCAAAGACAAACTAGCTAAACAAAAACCAAGTGTGGAACCATTTCAACAATCTTCGTTTGAACTCTCAGCGAAACAGTCATCATCTATAATGTCCGGTTACGGAAGAGGACGTTTACTATTAGGCAGCAGTAGTAGTGACAGTGAAAGTGAACGAAATAGTGACTCTCGCCAACGATCAAATGTTACACCTTACGACCGCCAACCTGTGCCTTACACCAGGTGTAAGCGGTGAAAGACAAAGTGTTATTACAGAACGGCGTCCATCGAGATTTGAAATATACGGCAACACACGCTGTATACCACTCGATAGAGTTGATAGTTCATCGACAGTGCCCAAAAACAACTTACCAGGTCTCAGCATTCATCACCAAGGTGAATACCAGGATTATCTAAATCGTCCGACTACGACAAACATCGTCAACAGCGAGCAACCTCCATCGGACGACTCTTTGTTTGGGGCGCGTCGATTTTACACCAGCCCTGTGGAACGAAGAGAAACGCTCGAGACTAAGATCGAGAATATATCAACAAAACTTATCGTCGACATGTAGTTCCTGATTTCGCAATACGAAAACGACAAACGTTTTCTAGTGCGACAATTTTACGAAACATTATTATTACAATAATATTATTATATAATATATTATTTTGTTTCTTCTAAGAAATTTTTTTTTAAATATTCGTTTTCTACATTCAACTTTTGTCCTTTATTTTTATGTACGCAAGTTCGCATTACAATGTTTTTTTTGTCTCTCTCGTTTACCCTACGTCTAGACGGTCTTCGCCCCCTGCGTTGACCTAACTAGATGATTTATTGCTGTCCCCATTGATTATGTGCGTTTAGTTTTTTTTCCCATAATTTTTCCCGTAATGTGTAGTATCATATTTCCCTTTTAAGACCCGTGGACGAGTCTTTTATGGGGGGGGGGGGAGGTTTGTAGTGCGCCGATATTAGGCCGCACTCTGTTCACCTTCTTTTGGCTACGGATCCACACAACCTTCCGTTGGCCACGGATCTAAATCCTTCCTTTGGCCACGTCATGATTTCCTTCTTCTATCCACGTCCTCTTGTCCTTTCTCTATTCACATCTTCCTTTATCAGAGGAGTGTTTGCTGTTCTGTTCGTATGAGAATTTCTATGTAAACTGTAGAGTATAAAAAGCCACTGCAAAGATCGAGTAGTCAGTCAGTCTGCTGAGTAACTCCTCTCTACAAGATCTTCAAGTGGAAAATAGAAAATAAACTAGTTCTGTCTTAAATTGTCTTGTGTCTATTGAACCTAAGTAAGCGCATCTTTTACTCGTCCATAAAAGTGCCTTACACGGGCAACGATTGGTATACTTTTATTTAGTTAAAGTTTGTTAATTTTCCCCGGACAGATCTTTTAGTGTGACCATTTTAGGGTCACTATAATTCTGGCAGTTCTGGCTTTGGTTGTCACGTAAGCTTTAAAGTCACAGTTAAGATCGATGTTATCGATCGATGTACAATTCTTGATTGTCCAAGCTGGCGACGGGACAATATTGATTGCATGAGTGAGTATAACACGATCTTAACTGTAAATTTCCCACAACCCGCCCATATTTTACAGTTAAGTTGGCTGGGCGGAGCCCGTTATTTGTGCCATTGACTGAGTCCGTTTGCTTACTTTCAGATCTTATGGAAATGGCGTGGCGGTTTTAGAGGAAATCACGGCCCCGGGAGACAAGGAGCAATATCCGGTTTGGATTGGCCACTGCTTAAATTTTTTCTAGCTTGTGTTGTTTAATTGTTATCCTGGTTGTTATGTTTGTGTGTTTGTTACAAACTGTAGAATTTTCTGAGGCTCTGGCGGCAGGCAGAGTTGTCAGGTCATTTTCTTTTCCCTACCTTTAAACAGCTGAGAATAAATGGTCCACACAGTTAAGATCGTGTTATACTCACTCATACAATCAATATTGTTCTGTCGCCAGCTTGGAAAATCTAAAAATTTTGTAGGATACGTAGCACCATAAGAAACGCAAAACAAAGGAGGTGTCCTCATTAATTGCTTGGTGGGTACTGTACGAGAAAAAAGAAATCTGTCCTGCCTTACTCCAGTCTTCTCTACAGGGTCGCAGACCACTCGTCGATCCTTAGCGACGAATCCCATCGTCACTTCTACTGGGGAAAGTCGATTCTTTTTTACTAGTCTATAGGAGTCGACTAGTCCATTAGAGTGTGTCTTTTTGATATAGCTAGGGCTCGGCCCCGATCAACGTTGATCGGGGCAACCTGCGGGTTGTATAAAACGCGATTTTCTCGGGCGGGTTTTTGGATTGGTAAGTTCGGGTCGGAGCGAGGGTCGAGGTTTTATCCGCCCCGCCCCGGGGCGCCCCGCAAAATTTGACTAGACACAAAATTTGTGCGGGATTTTTAAATTAGCCAATCAAATTCATTCATCATTCTTAGCTTACCAGTCTACTATCTACTGGGAGGGTATATTAAATACAGAAATAAAGGCACAGTGTTACTAAGTCTCTGCCCTGAAACCGTTTAAGCTTAAATATGTCTGCGCACATGGTATAGTGCAGGATTACTAGAAGATGTAAATGATGTTGCATTTATTCGTGAAATGGAGAACGCGAGTGCTGATGACAGCAACACATTGATGGATGAACACGAATAAATAACTTATGCTAATGTGTCGTGTTATTCGTTTTTTGTTGATGGACAAATAAATTTGTCAATACAACTTCTTTCGTAGAACCCATCATTTTGTGTGTACATGACGTGTCAAACCCGCGGGGCGGAAGCAAGAACCCAATCAAGATCGGGGACTGAAATTGAAGATCTCAATGGGCTCTTTCGATTTCTGGAAAATTTAATGCAAAAATTATGAATGGAAAAAATGTTTCAAACAAGAATTTTAGTTTCCGTTTTGTCGAAGTTTTTCATGTTCAAGATTTTTTTCCTTAACAATATTTGATATTAAATTTTACAGAAATCGAAAGAGCTCAACGAGATCTTTTGATTCTCGTAAAAATAAAAACATTTCGACTTAAATTGTAGGAGTTATTAATAATTAAATTTTTTACATTTTTAGAGGGTGGGGGGGGGGGGGGGGGGAAAGCTTACACACCGAGACTTTGGGCGGTCATTTTTAAGGCGGATATTCAAAAATATTCCGCAACGTAAGGCAATAGCATGATATTAAACTTATTACTGTTTAACTTCATTAACTATAAATTAACTAACCATTTCTTATTAAGACTAGTCCATAAGCATCGACTAGTCGATAAGAGTCGATCGATTACTACATTGTCCATTGGTTGGCGAGCTATATTTGCTCATCCTATAGTATGGTTATTTTAGCTGAAAAAGAGGGGTATACCTAGGACAATTAGTAATTTGAATTTTTTAAATGAGCACGACACGGCGAACTTCACTAACTGGCTGTTCCACGGGTTGGCGAAAAGGTCGACCGAAGTCCTCCAAACTCTCGATAGAGCCCGGAAAACCTCCGGATGTAACCTCCAATCGTTCCAGTCCACTGCCCTGCGGGATTCTCTGTCTGCAATTGAATTCAAGACACCCGGTAAATGCTCCGCTATCAAATCAATATTCCTCACCTCAAACCACCGAGCCATATCTAACGCCAAGCTATTAAGGGATGCCGATCGAGTTCCTCCCTCTTTATTTACATTTGCCACCGCGGTCGTGTTGTCTAATTTCAACTCGATGGTACAGTTGCGCCTGAGTCTGAAAAGGCCCTGAGGGCATTAAATGCTCCTAACAACTCAAGCTCGTTGATGTGGCGCTCCTTTTCTTCGCCCGACCAAGACATGCCTGTCGTAACACCCTCGCAGACCGCTCCCCATCCGGAGAAGGATGCGTCTGAGCAGATTGATAACGTAGGCTCCGCCTCAAACATAGGCCTGCCCTGGCAGGAGGCAATATTGGTTATCCACCACAACAAATCGGATCTCGCTGAATCAGTAAGGCCCACTGTAGTGTCCAACTCTTCCCTGTAAAATTTGGAGCTACATAAGTACAGCGACTGAACCTCACTGTAATGAGAACTCGCGAATGGAACTGCCAACGACGCCCAAGTAAAGTCGCCTAAAAGGCTTGCTAACACACGCAGCTGAACATTCTTCTTGCTCAAAATCTGACTGCTTAATCTGCAAAATCTGACTGCGTAATCTGACTGATTTCTTAATCATGGAATCCACTTTCTTTGACGGCAACCGAAAACTCAAGGTGACTGTATCAACTATGAGTCCTAGGAATTCCATCACCTGAGATGGCGTCCCTACTGACTTCTCTTCGTTGATCACAAACCCCAGTACCTGCAATAAGGACCTAATGAAACGGTACTGCTCCAAAATTCCCGACATGCATTGAATCAAGATCAAAAGGTCATCCAATTATATCACCACCCTGAAACCCAAAGTTCTCAAAATGGCAACTACTGACTTCAAAAGCTTTGTAAACGCCCACGGTGCAGACGCCAGACCAAAACAGAGACTTGTGAACTGAAAAACTTCAAATCAATCTTGACCATCCAATCTCTTTTCCTAATCAAATATTTAAGGGTGGGCAATCCCTCCATTAAAAATTGTCTGTACACTAGAAAATCATTGGGTTTCTTTAAATTAATGATTGGTGTAAATCCCCCGATGCTTGCTTAATAATAAACATAGAACTGACGAAACCGATCTTACTGGCCCTGACTGCCGCCCCTTTCCAAAACGCCCCTACTTTCTCATTTCCTATTGAAAGCTGATCGGCACTCATGTGGCGTTACAAGGAAAATAAACCATTACGGGTTGTGCCTTAAAGTCCAACTCCAACCCGTGCCTCACTACGTTGGGGATCCAAGGATCAGTCGAGATTAGTTCCCAGGCCTTCGAAAAATACTTAATCCTACCCCCAATGAACCCCTTACTAAGTGCAAAAGGTTTAAGCAATAAATCGTAAATAGCATTAGCTACGAACCCATGATTGGCGTTGATCCAGCCACCACCGTTGTCGAACTGCCGGTGAGATGTCCCGGCTCCGACGTTGACTTGCTGATGAGACGGCCCGGCTCCTTTAACAAAACGAGACGCTCCGCCTCCACCGCAAAAGTTCTCAGTATAAGGACGCCCCTGGTAGCCACTACCATGAGGCTTGCTTCGCGGCTGCTGCTGATGTTGGTGCAGTTGAGCCGTGCGCTGATCTCCTCCACTCTCTCCGCTTTTCTTCTTCGCCCCGACGTCCAGGCTGACAAGCGCCTTGAGCAATCTCCCGCTCTTCAACAATTTGTCGATGATCAACGCTCCAAACAGTTTCTTGTGCTCGAGTACGTCGAATACGTCCCGATTCTCGATCAACTGCATGCAATTCTCACCCACGATGGGGAGGACGTTCTTCCGCGGAAATCCGAAACGTCATAAAACGCTCTTCCTGCCAACTCAAAAGCGTGCTTTATTGCTTTCCCTGGTTTCCCTCCGAGCTCCAAACTTTCCAGGAAGGCAAGCACTGGAAATACAGGCAACATCGACTGGTTGACTTTATACAACACCTTCTCCAAGTCGTTCACTTCTTTGCCTATGGATGTGCCCAACTTCGCCTGGCATTTCAGCAGTATTTCGAAATCCAAAGAAGGAGCTCTAAAATCGAGATCGTCCTCCACGTCCATGCTGTACAACTTGTTCAGCTCCTTCAATCTCTTGTTGCTCGTCCCCTTCCTTAAACGCTTCAGCATGCGTTTACAGGTTCTGAATGACTGCTTAAGCTTCTTCTTCTTCCTCGATTCCTCGGCCCCCTTTAGAGCCGCCAAAAGCTGCTCTCCTCTCTCCAAACCACTATCCGCCAAGGGTGTGATCGTTGGGTTGGCTGCAACCGATGGTTCACTTCCTCTGCCTTCCTCTCCTCTCTCCTCCAAATTCTCTCTCTGGCCCAGGGTCTACTGAATTAAGAGCGATAAGGCACCTGGCACGATGACGGCTTCGTTCTCCTGAGGATGGCCGGGATTATCCTGGATGCGAGAACCTTCCGAAAGGGGAGGGGGCGAACCTTCTACGCCTTCCCAACCTTTTTAGCGTGGCGGGTCTCCCGAGTCGACTCATCTGATGATGATGTTTCCAAGAAGAAGAGGACGAACTGGAACCCGAAAATGAATCTTCAAACTCTCGTCTCGGTATTCTGCAGACTAGGTGAGCACACTGATTTAACTAAAAAATTCGAACAATTCAAGCGAAACTGAGGAGCAAAAACTCTGATCACCTTCCGCTACCGAGAGCTAGAATGGTCTGAGAATAAATGGTCAACACAGTTAAGATCGATGTTATCGATCGATATACAACTAGAATTACGTTTAAAATTCCTATCCCCTGAAGTTTACTCCCTCCAAAAATGATGAGGGGCGAAAATTGTTACTTCTCCTTGTGCCATTAGAGGCGTTGGCGCGCAGATCTGGCTGTTCAAACGACCACCCAAATCCCGAAGACGGACACCCAAATGCCTTATTGAAAAAAAGTCGTGGCGTCGTATTTGAACGTCCATCCCCTTAAAAATTCACACGACAGTTTTTTTTTTAAGTGTTACGTCCAACGTAAGTCTGTTTAAGCAGTGATTTTACGCCCCAGAAAAATTCTTTGCATTCCAAACAAAGGTTGCTTAAACCGAATTACGTGCAGGGCTGGACATGATCAAGTTTTTTTTTCATTTTCCGCTCCGATCCCGATCTTTCAAAAATAATAAGTTCCTGATCCGATAATCGATCAGATCTTTGGCAAAAACACCGATCAAATCATTGATAAAATTAAAATAAACTCCATCTATAAAAAAAACCCGCATTTTTGCAAATGATAATTTTTTTACTCAAAAGTAGTAAAATAAAGTAGTTTGTTTCAACAGCAGTAAATTAGCGCGAACACAACGGTAGTAAGAAACCTTTTCACCCATGAAACGATTTTTCGAAATACATAATTTCATGTATTTTTCATGATTGAGGGCGCAAATTGATCGGAAATTTGAGCGCAAACCAAAAACGTACCGATCCGATCAACGATAAAATCAAAAGATTATTTCGATCAAATCATCGCTCAATGATCGTTGATCGATCTGAAAATGTGCGCAATCTGTCCAACCCTGATTACGTGCATATCAATATTAATTTCTGTACAAAACCCCATCTTTGCCTCGTTTTCTTGATGGTTTCTTTCTATAGTGAAACGCTTAATCCTATACTAATAAAGCAGATGGGTCGAAAAGGTGGAGCCTAAAGGTTGTGCGCATGTGATGGTTGGTCCACGAAGTCACGTGTCTTTTGGTACCTGAAAAAGGGTCGAAAAAGGGTTCATTCCCTTGGGGTGGGCTCTGACCCTTTTTCAGGTAGCAAATAGTCACGTGATGGCGTAGACCAGTGGCAAAAAGATAATTTAAAAAAGGGAATTTTGCTCCAACTACATGAATACTTTTCGTAGTTTTTCATGTATTAAAAATCATATTAATATTGATAAAATTACAATTGTAGTTCATGAGCTTTATTACTTTACGTGTAATCTATACTCAAACTTATTTTCATTAAAATATATCACACAATGGTTAGAAAAATACAGAAAATATGTAGTTTTCAGCACTTTTTTCCGAGTTCCGTGTTTAACACGGTGCTTACGGGGAAACCGCTTTCATTTTAAATTAAAATTACAATTAAAGTTCATGAACTTTATTAATTTACGTGTAATGTATACTCAAACTTATTTTCATTAAAATATATTACACAATGGTTAAAAAATACAGGAAATACGTAGTTTTCTGCACTTTTTTCCGAGTTCCGTGTTTAACAAGGTGCTTACGGGGAAATTACTTTCATTTAATCACCTATATATACCAAACCATTATCTCTTTCCCTATAATTTTTGTAATTTATAAAGTTGAGATAATAATGTAATTGTCTATAAAAAAAATTGAGCAGGGACATTTGGTTCCATTCTACTCAGTACATATTAAAGGAAAAAAATTCAGTATACACGGAGTTGGAACATATTAATATACATAAAAAATAAAAATATAATATTGCGCAGCGATTTTGTACCTACTCAATCCCATTGAGCATAAGGGACATTTCGTTCAACTAGAAATATTGGTTTCATTTTAAGCACCAAGTGGCGCTTTGTGCTGCAGCGGGTGTGATCAATACGACAACTACACGGTCAAAAATTTTGTTAATCCTAGAAAATAGGAATATACAAACCAATATTTCTAATGGAACAAAATGTATCCTATTCTCAATAATTTTTTTTATGAATTAGTTATCTAAACATTATAAATTCAAAATTATAGGGAAGGGGATAATAGTTTTTAGCTGGTAAAATGATGGTGATTTCCGTTAAGTACCGTGTTAAACACGGAATTTGGAGTTAACTACGTATTTTCTTTATTTTTAATCCTAATAAATTTTAAATAAAATAATTTTTAGTTAGATTGCATGTATATAAATAAAGCTCTTGAACTACAATTTTGTATTTGACATTGGACTGGCAAATTTTTTAATTTTGCTTTGAATGGAAAATCCAGCAAAAATTTAAATCACGCTTTTAGAGAGAAGGCGGCTGTCAAATTTTGGAATTTTTATTTTAACGGACAGTCGTCAAGCCAAAATTAAAATCCGTCAAAATCGCTCATTTGTCTGGCTCACGGCTAGCAAATTTTTGAATATTGATTTTAACGGACAGTCGTCCAACGAAAATTTAAATAGTGGTTTTGGAGAGAAGGGCACGGCGGCTGGCAAATTTTTTAATCTTGCTTTTAAGAGACTGTAAAAAAAATCAAATAGCGCTTTTTGAGAGAAGGCGGCTGGCAAAAATTTGAATTTTCATTTTTTCTGGCAGTAAAAACATTATTTAAAAAAGGGTGACTGACGTGAAAAAAATTAGATTACAAACGGATATATTCATTCGCACTAATTCCACGCGGGCAGAGAGGAGATTTAAATTTTAAAAATGACTGGCAGAAGGAAAAGGTTAATTAAGGGGCAGAGAGATTATTAAATTTTAAAAAAGACAATAAGGTTCGTCAGTCCGAAGATCGTTCACACAAAGGTTGGGTTAAGTTAGGTTAGGTTAGATTAGGTTAGGTTAGATTAGGTTAGGTTAGGTAAGATTAGGTTAGGTTAGGTTAGGTTAGGTTAGGTTAGGTTAGGTTAGGTTAGATTAGGTTAGGTTAGGTTAGGTTAGGTTAGGTTAGGTTAGGTTTGGTTAGATTTGGTTAGGTTAGGTTAGGTTAGGTTAGGTTAGGTTAGGTTAGGTTAGGTTAGGTTAGGTAATAACCAGGTATTGGTAAAAATAATGTTCGACAGGCCGTAGGCCGATTGGTAAAAATAAGGTTCGTCAGGCCGTAGGCCGATTGGTAAAAATAAATTTCATCAGGCCGTAGGCCGATTTGTAACAATAAAGGTTCTACAGGCCGTTCACGCTAAGGTTAGGTTGGTTAGGTTTGGTTAGCTTGGGTTAGGTAAGTGCTGTTACTTGAGGTACGACGCTGTTACTTTTGACATAAGCATTTCGATAGCTGGGTTCCAGAATCATTAATGCACAAAATTCTCATGTTTCAGCTATGCTTTCTTTACAACCGGCGGGCAGGTCATGGGCAGGCAAATGTATTCGCACTGATTTTAACCTAACCTAACCTAGCTTAACTTAACGAAGAGAAATCTATTAGCGCGCCAAATTCACCTAAATTCCTGTTATGTTCGGTGTTCAACTGGCCTCTGCTACTCTTGAAAAAAAAAATTTCTATAGCCAAGTTGAAGAATACTCATTCCCGCACCAAATTCTCATGTTTCCCTTATACTAGCTTTAAAACTGGCTAAAGATGTCTAGTATTGATCTATAAAGTCTGGGAGCGTCTGCAGCGGGGCCCTAGACGGTCGCAAACTCCCTCGCTCTCTAAAAAGTCCTCCATTTTCACAACGTTTCTGTAACTGTATTTAATATTTCAATACATTGAATTTGTAACCAAAACAGAGTCGTAATTTCTCGACATTTGGTGCCGTAACCAAGATTGATTCCGGTGTTTATGGTCGTTTATTCGTCCGAAACACTTTTCTTTCCTTCGGTCAAGACTTTCAGTCTTTCTCTCTTTTTCTTATTTGAATTCTCTCAAACTGTTTCACTCAGCAGGTCATATTGAATTCATTAATCTCTCATTGGCAATAAAAATTTTATGCAAATTTCCTCTGTCGAAACAGCATTTCTTTATTCCCCCCTTCCCCTTTCTCGTTCTACGTTGCTGCGCACGACACTGCTTTATGCACAAAGCACTTCCCTCGTGGTGCCCTCAGGCTATTGTACGTTCTATTATCAACAATGGACTCGTGCAGTTCTGTTCTTGGTCGTTAATCGGTCAGATCTCTGGGCTCATAGTTCATTCATTCATTTCTTCTTATGCCACGAAGTCGGAACAGTAAGATCAATCGTAGAATTCTCGCTGCGGTGCGAGAACAGGAACTCTTATTGCGTAACGTTCCTGAACATCAACGGCCAGCACCTCGCGAGCCCCTCATATTGAACAACGCGATCAGCTCTTTCGTCAAGCAAATTTGCGATTGCAAGCGATTGCAGAAGCAATACAGGCACAACGTCGAATCATTCCACCCCAATTGCTTCCTCCAATACAAATTTTGGCCCAACAGATGGTAGGAATTTATCGACCAGCTGCCGTTTGTGAAGTTCCAGCTCCCGTTCGTAATATTCCAGCTCAAGACGAAGACATATTACAGATCAAGCACATCCATTAGGATGAATAACAGATTAATGGTCCTTTATTTTATCTTGGTCGTTAATTGGTCAGATTTTAATCGGTCCTCTCTGTAATTGGTTTATTCTTCAATAAAGAGTCATCATACCAATGTCTTCTCTCTAATTCACTGGATCGTTACAACAAATATTTGTCTTCTCACATCTTATATTCTACTCATCTCTGATAGTCATCTCATTTTCGTCATTCTTTCTTCGCTCTTCCATCATAATGGCCGACTTAGCTCGTCTTATCACCTTTCGTCGTGCCAATCGTGGAGCAGCCACCAGACCTATCAATACGGTTAACAATTTGATTGCCGATGCTACACTGTCTGGAACTCATCTAATCCACCAGTTACGAAGGAAAATCGACAGTCTTGAAATAAAGCTTACGTTGATCGAACAATTCAACAACAATATTTTCCAATTAAATGCTGCTGCAGACTTAGAGGCGGAAGTGGACAACACGGATCAAACCAATCAAGTCATTCGTGATGCAAGAGACAACTTTGAATTTCGACTCACAACTCTTCGAGATGCTGAAAACGCTGCCAATCTTCCGTTAGCCATTCCAGCAATCCCGTTAGCAGTTCCTGCTCTACCAGTCGTACCACTTCCATCAGCAAGTGCGTTACCTAAACTGGAATTACCAGTCTTTAAAGAAGATATCCTTCTTTGGTCTGGATTTTGGGACATATTTGAAGCAGAAGTTGACTCGAAGAACTATGCTGGTGAAACAAAATTTAATTTTCTCATCTTAAAACTTGAAGGAGAAGCCAAGGCAGCTCCTCTCGGCCTCACTTCTTCAAATGATAACTACAACAAGGCGAAGAATCTACTTCAGCAACGCTACAGTCAGCCCAAGAAAGTTGTTAGTGCCCACTTCAGAGCGCTAATCAATTTGCCTACTGCAACATCATCTCGTTGTAATCTTCGCTCATTCGCAGATCAAATCGAATCACATATTCAAGGCCTCAAAGCTCTTGGCAAAGACTACTTCATTTGGAGATCTTGTAGTATGCCTTTTTGTAGACAAGCTAGCACCTGAAGTACGTAGAAATCTCACTCGTAATCTCACTCTTGATGACTCTTGATGAATTAAGAGCAGCCATACTTCGCGAGATCTACATAATGGGTGATTCATGCGACCAGCTTCCAACACCTCGTCCTGCCTTGAAGCAAGTCCTTTTCACCACATTACAGCAATCTTCGAAACAATCTAAACCATCCAGGAAGAGATCATGCCCATTTTGTACTGGCAACCATCCTCTATCCAAATGTACGGATGTCAAGAGTCCGGAGGAACGGATGAAGGTTGTCAAAGCAAAGAAGCTATGCACAAACTGCCTAAGTGATGGACATTCTAACACTAAAGACTGTCCGTCTCGCCATCGTTGCTTTCTCTGCCAACAAATGCATCATACCAGTCTCCATAACGAGAAAGGTAGCAACCAACCAAAGACTTCCACGTCTCACACCGGATGCCTACTCACCGTAGCATCTTCCAAAGCTCTTGTAACCAAGGATTCTCCAGCTAGTGATCATGGAACACTACCCTTCGTCTTACAGTCAGAAAGGACGTCGCCCAGCATTAGTCTCTCTATTGGATCTCGTTCTGGAGCAAGATTCACTCATACGCTGTCGAGGACGACTACAAGATAATTATTTACCTATCGACGCTCGAAATCCCATTCTTCTTCCAAGTAACACCGAGATCACACTTCTCATCATTCGTCATCATCATGATCGAGGCTTTCATTCTGGAGTTTCCTCCACAATTTGCAGCATCCGTCAAAGATATTGGATAGCATCCATTCGTCAACAAGTTAAAAACATTGTTCGCTTATGGACTAATTGCGGCCGGATGAACGGACCTCCGTATAGACCAAATCCTGCCATTTTGCCCAGTCACAGATTACGAGGAGACAGAGCCTTTCTGTAGCAGGCATTGACTTCACCGGCCCGTTTACAATCCGTGCTTTACCTGGTCAACAGGAAACAAAGGCTTACATCTGCCTCTTCACATGTACCACTTCTCGTGCTGTACATCTAGAGCTCGCGGAAGATATCTCAACTGCTAGTTTTTTAATGGCTTCCGCAGCTTCATTTCGCATCATTTCCAGCCTAAGATGGTTCTTTCACACAACGCTACAACATTCGAGAGCGCTGCCCGAACCCTAAAGAAGCTTTATGAGAACCCAGAAGTGACGAAATACTTTTCAGATTGCCAAATCGAATGGCGCTTCATTCAAAAACGCGCTCCTTGGTATGGTGGTTTTTGGGAATGCCTGGTTGGACTCACAAAAGAAGTCCTCAAGAAGATGCTCGGACGTACTAAACTCAAGTTCAATGAGTTCCGGACAATTGTCACAGAGATTGAGGCCATCTTAAACAACCGACCACTTACTTACGTTTCATCAGATCTTGAAGATTCTCAAGCGTTTACACCCTCTCATCTCCTTTATGGTGATCGTTTAACCTCTTTGCCGTACGATCCATCCGTGGAAGAAGAGTTGCTGGATCCTTCATTTGGTGAAAAACCCTCCCAGCAATTGGATATCTTTTCGCGTCGACAACGGATCCTCAAGGCCTTTTGGACACGAAGACTACTTGACCAGCCTTCGAGAGATACATATTGTGTCAAACAAGCAAGTCAAGCCTAAGATCGAAGTCGGCGACGTAGTTCTCGTTCACAACGAGGGCCCTTGTATCAAGTAGAAGTTAGCCGTCATCGATAAGCTGATTGTAAGCCCTGACGGTAAAATTCGCGCTGCTGACATCCGCACATCGAAGGGAAACACAAATCGTCCAGTTTTCAAACTCTATCCGTTGGAAGTCACCGAAATGATCGAGACTTCTCCGAATTCTCCATTTCTACAACCTCCTTGATAACTCATTAATAATTATTTTTCTAGGCTACGACCCAGACGGAAAGCAGCCCTAGCAGCAAAGGAACGAATCCGGAACATGGCACAAGAATAGATTCTTCCGGGCCGGCAGTATGTCGAAAATATTTCAATTTCCCTCCAAATACATTTTGATGTGTGACCCCCGTCCCGTATTTTTGTCTTTTTGCTCTCTCCGTTCATTGTTCTTTATGTGTTTCAAACGGGAGGGGGGAGGAAAAGACATGAAACAACCTAACGGCAACGCCGAATAAAATGCTTTGGAAATCGTTCCAAATGGGTACATCACGAGATCGATTCTGGTAAGGAAGTTAAAAAAAAATAGAAATAGTCCAAGTCCAATTTTGGCCTGTTTTTCGGTTTTTCGGTGTTTGGGGGGGGGAGGGGTTAAAAATTTTTTGATTCCATTCATTATTGGTATGCTAGTTCCTTATTATAAGATACACCCCAATCCCGAAGTTCGTGAAAATCAAAAAATAAAAGCTGAAAATGAAACACCCTTAGGGGTGTGGCACGGGTATAAAAAACCCGGGCCATGGCCCGGGTCTAAAAAAAATGACCCGAAAAACGATGACCCGGGTCACAAAATTTTGTTCGGGTCGGGTCCCCGGGTCATTTTTTTTACCCACGGGCGACCCGAACAAGTGGCGCAATTTAGTATTTTTAAAAAGTTTGTTGATTATTTCCGTCTACCACATGTTTTTTTTACTTGAATCAATAAAAATTCTCAATTTCAGTTTTCAAAAACATCCTCCGCACACAGTAGCGACTCTAGCGTATGGATTGCGAATGACTATTGACTAGCACAACTATGACAACGCTTGCGGCGGATGTTTTCGAAAACGAACTAGTTTTGTAATAAATTTTTACTCCACTTCACCTTGCGGTGACTAAAACCCGCTAAAACCACCAATAAAACAAACATTTCGTATTTTTGAAGTTAGGGTCTATTGAAAAAACAACCCCTACAAGTCCCTCCTCTGAATCGATACCTACCCTACTAGCACACCGCATCCATAGAACGTCCATAGAACGTCTGGCCATCCAAACTAGGTTCGTCCGTTTTCAGTCAGCTGCGGACATCCTATGGACGGTCAATAGGGATCCTTTTTATGTAAGTCAAAGCGAATATATCCATTGGATATCCAAGTGTACTTTTTTGGTAGAATCTGGACGTTCTATGGATATACTCACTTGGACACTTGGATGTGCGGTGGTAGAAATGGACATTTTTCTATCAGTTGAAAAAAAATAATGATCATTTACCTTCGGAAATGTAAAAATTGTCACATTTCACGATTCTATGTTTAAAAAATAAATAACAATAAAATTTATAAATTGCAATTTTTTTTTATTATTATTTTTTAAAATTGTTTTGAATTTGATTCTGTATACATTTCCGGACTTTTATTGGCTAGATTATGATTATTTTAATTTATATTTATATTTATCTACTACTATATAAAATAAGCCTACAAGTCGGTGGTAGGACAGTTTTATTTTTGTGTTTACAACATTACAAGAAGTAATGCCGTAGCAAAGTTTTTTCGGATTTCTAAGATAAGCTTAAGTGAATTTTTCTATGGGTCGAACGTAACCTAACCTGGTTAATCGTAGGAGGCTACAGATGTTATCTTACAAACTATTTCATTTGTTGAATTGCATTAAAACTGTTATGCTTGATTATTGCTTATAAAATGAAATCATCATGAAAAATGATTCTTTTCTCGGCATTTTGTATTTTTTTTTCCTGGAAGATATTCCTCAAACTGGATGTGATGATCACCATAGCATAAGACAATCTAATCTATGCTGATTTTATTATGATCACTCGTTTCAATTAAGTGTGTGGCTCGCAACTCAAAGCGCGAATCCCTGCACAAATCTTTAGAAAAAAAATAAGGGCTAGTCATTCAAAGAGAAACCAAATCAAGCTCTAATAATTTAATTAAAGTGCAAAACAATCTTAAGAAATTAAATTTTCAAAGTCAGTAACTTTTATTACAACGACATTTGTTTATTACGAAGATTTACAAGGGAATTTGTATTACAACTAATATTTATGTTCTCAAAATGCCTATTAGAATATTTGTTTCTCGATCTCCATTTAATGTTTTGAAAAACTGCCCTACCACCACCCGAGAAAACTTTGCTACAGTGGCTACAGCAGGTAACTTCTTGTAATGTTGTAAACACAAAAATAAAACTGTCCTACCACCGACCATGCGCTTCCAAACGGATTAGTTCCAGCCAGGCTTCAGCATGATATCAGATTTTGGTCTGTTCTGTTGCTTCTCCTGTCATTCTTCTTCATGGTTCTACGGAGATGACATTTGGACGTTCTATAATGGTTAGAATAACGTCCACCTACGTAGGACGTCCAGGTTAGAAAAATGGACGTAAATGAAACGTCCAATAGACGTAAGTGTGCTAGTAGGGTAGAGGGGAAAAATCGGGTCAAATTCGGGACAACCCGGGTCAAGCCCGGGTTCCAAAATCCCGACCCGGGTCACAACCCAAAAATGAAAATGGCCCGTTTTCGATGACCCGGGTTGCCCTTGACCCGCCTTTTTTGACCCGGGCCACAGCCTTAAACACCCTAGCAGGGGTGTAGAAGAGATGGTTGCCCAACTTGTATCCTTTTTTAACATGGGGCTCTGAAAACAGTTCTCTCTTGTGGATGTTGTGTAGCTCCGCCTCTAACTCCTCCCGTTTTTGGTATACCATGAGGGCATTGACATCTATGAGTGAAAATCTAAACTGTAAACAGGTTAGAACAGCATAGCGGACATGGCAGCCACTGCTTAACTAACTAACCATGGCAGCCACTGCTGATCCATTACAGAGAAAGAAAAACTATTACTGTTTTATATGTGGTAATGTTTACGATAAAGAAAACGAGAAACAAGTACAAATGTTTCCAGTTACAAAGAGTAGGATTGATTCGTGGCAGCAAGTTATTAAGAAAAGAGGATTGAAGATTGGATCCAAGTTGTGCTCGAAACATTTTGACAAGGCAGATATTGTGGAGGGAAAAAATTTGTCTGGTCCTTTGTCTGAGCCATTTTATAGCTACAAAGTTAGTAAACTAACTGCTTCTGCTATTCCCAAATATCACTTAAGTAAGATTGGTAGTTAACAAGTTTTTATCGTGTTGCTCACTAATCTTGTATTCTAATTTTTTAGGTTGCTTATCCTCTTCAACTTCATTCCGATGTCAGAAAACTAAACAAAATGTGAAATCAGTGAATGGAAAAGGTATTGACTTTTAAAATGAGTAAATCAACAACTAACGATAACTTTCTATTTCCTGAACTTTACCACAGATCTTCTAGACAATAAAGCTAGTCGAAGACCACTTTCAATTATAAGGCCTATTGTTAATACTCAACACCAAAGTGGTAACTAAATAGTTAAATAAAATGTATGGATTGTTAACTATTTTATCAATGCATTATTATCTTATTATAGGATGTGTTTCTGCTCATGGAAAACAGGGAAAAAGGTGTAATACGATTGTAGCAGTGAAGAGAGGAAGCACATTTGGCAAACCTATTGTTAATAATCCCATTCCAATATTTGTTGATGTTAAGTCTGAATGAAACTTCTGTATTGTAAAGACACATACGATACACGATCAACACAATCTGAGAAGCCGAGACGGACATGAAAGCCGAGACCTTGTTGCGATCAAAACGCAAGCCCGAATGCCAATCCTCCGCTTCCTCTCCAGCTGCCGCGATCGCCGCGACATCTGTCTCACCATCCAACATTGCCTACAGACACAACAACTCTCCTCGAGCCGACGGTCGATATGGAATCCGTCCGTTTACGGCCGATTGATACACATGGGTATGGCATCGAGTAAACATACAAATGACAGTCAAGACAACAGAACAGAACAGACAGAACCGAGCAGACATGTGATGATACGTGACAGTAACGTGTTGCAGATAGAACATTCTAAATTAAATGGAGAACTTCACGCATGGTTTGCGCGCACGGGTGCTTCGGCGTAGAACCGCGGGGGGAACCTCCCTCTTGGGTTGCTCTTTCTCTGGCTCCTCCGCGTCTGCCGTCGCCTTTTGGACTTCTGCTGCTGATGAACTGGATTTCTCACTGCTCTCGTTCTCGATCGGTGCCGGAACCATCAGGCGGAGGAACCGCCTATTGCGCCACAGCACACTGCCGCTGGCAAATTTAATCCGATAAGACGGGTATTGGCCGACCGCAACAACCACTCCCCTCTGGCTCCACAGCTTCGTCTTCGGATCTTGGACGCGTACAGGTGCACCGACCGGTAATGGTGGCAGCGAGCGTGATTGTAGATCGTATCGGAACTTCGTTGTTACATCTGCTTCCGCCTGACGTTCTCGCGCGGCCATGACTTCTTTCCATTGATTGGAATAAGACGATCGATGGGCGGGCACCATCGATCGGAGCTGATGACCGAATACTATTTGGGCTGGTGATAATCCAGTTGCGTGTGGGGTGTTTCGAAATTCCAGCAGGCCAGCAAGGAACGCTTCCGACGACAAATCCCCTGATGGAGCTATCTTCAATACCAACTCTTTCACCGTCTTTACAGCCGCTTCAGCATGCCCATTGCTTTGAGGGTAATGAGGAGTGGAGTTGCCCCATACTACCCCCCAACGCTTCAGGGCCGCTTGAAAGACGCCCGCTTCGAATTGCGGGCCGTTGTCCGATCGTAGTCGCATCGGCACGCCTAATTCCACGAAGTTGTTGATGACGGCTTGCACCACCTCCCGGGCCGAAGGGTCGTGGCGCCACTGGTGCACCACCGGCCATCCTGACAGTCGATCGGCATACACCAACACATGTAGTGATCCGTGTTGAAATAGATCTGTCGATACATCCTGGAAGACGTATGACGGCAACGGGTCCGCCAATAATGGTTCTTGAGCTTGGCTGGCCAATCGTTCCTGACAAATGTCGCATCGTTCCACCAGCATTGTGATGTCATTAGAAATCCCTGGCCAATACACCGTCTGTTGCGCTCGACGTTTAGTTCTCACAATTCCTTGATGAGACGCGTGGAGTTTTGCCAGAATGCCGTGACGTGAAGCCGATGGAATCACGATACGTGATCCGTATAGCACGATACTGCCATCTGTCGACAACTGCTCTCGGATAGACCAATATTGCCGGACATGCGTCGGAGTGTGCGCCCGGTTGGTCGGAAATCCGGTCTCAATCGCCTTGATCAAATCAGCATACTGGGGATCAGCTGCCGCCTCTGTTCTTAAATCCTCGATCAGCTTGTCTGGTAGATGGGGCGATGGCGCTTCATCGTCTGCCGGGTCAAGGATAATTTGCATGTCCTGGATTGCAACATTGCATACCGAAAATGCCAGATCCGTTTCAACGCACTCGTCTTCCGCCACCGGGTCGTTCACCGGAGCTCGTGATAACGCGTCCGGTATGGCGTGATCCTTCCCCTTTCGCCACACCGTCGTGAAAGAATATGGTGATAATCGCTCCTTGAGGCGCTGAATTTTCGGGTTGTCGATGGCGTCGAGAGTATATTTGTCTAAGATGGCTACCAGCGCCTGATGATCCACCATCAATGTAAAATTTGGAAGACCGGATAGATACAAGCGACACTTCCGTATGGCCCATTCTACAGCTGCTAGTTCCAGCTCCACAATAGCGTACCTGGACTCCGTGTCTGAACACCACCGAGAATTAGCATCCACCAGCCTACATGAATCACCATGACGCTGCAGTAGTGCATACCCCATGCCATTTTTCCGGGATGCGTCAACCTGAATGATAGTTTCACGTCCTGGGTCGAAGTGAACTATAACTGGTGGCGACGTGAGGGCTGCTTTCACTGCTTCAAACGCTAGATCATGATCTGCGTTCCACACATACGAATTACGGGTACTGAGTAGAGGGCAAAGAGGAGCTTTTGCTGCCGCCACCTCTGTGGAGAATCCTGCTAATTGCTCGACTAAACCCATAAATGACCGGAGCTCCGATATGTTGGTTGGACTTGGAAACTGTGATAGCGCTCGCAGTTTATCCTCCTCGATAGTAATGCCACCATGCTGGATGTCGTATCCAACCCACGACAGGCGGGTTTTGGCAAAACGGAATTTTTCTCTGCTGAACGTGATGCCGGCTACGCTGGCGGCCTGCAAAATCGCGCATACTCCCGCAACATGGGCAGGGAATGAACGGTCGAATCGCAGTAAATCATCCACTACACGAACGGTGTTTGTGATGGTCGTAAACGCGGCGTCTGCTCGACGATTGTATTCATCTCCTGAACTGCATAATCCCATCAACGCGCGTAGAAACTTGTAACGCCCCCATGGCGTCATGAAGGTTGTCAGATGTTGGCTGGATGGATGAAGCGGGATCTGATAGTATCCATTCACGGCGTCGAAACTGGTGAAAAAGCGACACTCACTGTCGATTTCCGCTACAGCGTCTCGCGGTGTGCGGGTCGGATGCGTTGGCCGCAGAACAAATTTGTTCAGCCGCGTATGATCAACACATAACCTGATTTTTCCGTTTGCACCACGGATCACCACTAACGGAGCTGCCCACTCCGATGGTTCACTAACCGGCGCGATCACTTTTTTAGTAACTAGTTTATCCAACAAGTTTTTCACGTCTGCACGATCCCCAAACGGAATCGGTCGCGCTCCATTAACATAAAATGAAACAGCGTCCTCTCGCAACTGAATCACCATGTCTGGTCCCACCATTTGGCGGAGCTCATCATCTTGATCAAACACCGTCTCAAACTCAGCTACAATAGCCGATTCGATGAGAGAAATTTGTTCCGCGCTCGGTTCCATTGGAATGTAGACACCACGTAGAAAGGGGCCACCGGGTGGAGCTGTTGTAGTTCCCGGAGATAGTGAAATGTCCGCTGCTGCCACTGACGCTATTGACGTTAACGGTTTGGGATAATCATGATGTAAAATGTTCAAGCTGATGCAGTCTACCCGGCACAGCAATATTCCGTTAACCTCGGGACAGAACACAGCCGTAATGCGAGCGTCCTGGTCACCGTATCGCACTGAAAGATCCCGTTGCCCAATCGATAACAGCGGGGATAAGCGGTCGGCCATCACCAAATCAAGTGAAGAAGCTGACAACTGCTTCTCTGATAATCCGATGGCTTCCATAACATCTCTCCCGCATACACTGACTTCGGCTCCGGGGTCCGGAATGACATTGGTCAAAATCACCGCTCCCTCACTGTTGTCCTTTAACACTACCAAGGAAATGGCAGAAAATCCACGACGCCTGTCATTTGCTTGGATATTGCCGATGATGATGTGCGCCATTTTGGTTTTAGCGCCAACGCTCGCGCCACCTCCCTTTCCGCCTTTATCCTTTTCTCGATTTGGGCATTTAGGAGAAAAATGATCCAATATCCCACATGTGTGGCATGACTTGCCGCTTGCTGGGCATGATTCGGTTTGGGAATGAGATGCCCTGCCACACGCGCCACATTCGCCTTTGGTTGAACGACGGTCCGGTTGAAATTGCTTTGTTGTTATAGCTGCTACGCCCGATTGTCCACTGAGGATGCGTTCGTTTGCCCGCGCTGACTCTTCCCTACGACAAATGTTAACTGTGGCTTGCAACGACGGAAACGGGCTGATGGCCAACAACTTCTTTTTAGTCTCCGAATCTCGAGTACCCGCAATGATACGTGTCACTAGTCTTGTTTCAGAGCACGTTCCGCACAAATCTGCCGCATCGGCCAAACGACGACGTCCGATGAAGAAATCATCAAATGTCTCTGACGGTCCCTGTCGACGCTCCTCGAATGCCACTCGGTCGAGTGCGACGTTTCTCTTGGCTCGGATGTAATCTGCAATGCGGTCGAGTACGTCATCAGGTGTAGTTATGGTTGCAGGCGTGATACCTAACCCAACTTCCACCACCTGCTGCATCGTAGAGTCTAGTGTCATTCGAAATGCGGCCATCTGCTCCGAATTGGGGTAAATTGCCAGCTGGTTTAACTCCGTGAAATCATTCCACCGATTTCTCCATGATTTTAAAAGTGGGAGAGATATGTCACTGTGGAGCTTGTCTACGCCGAAGGGGTCTAGCCGTCGCCGTTGTGGGAGCACCAGATGTCCGCCTCCACCAGCGCCACTGCCAACACCACCTCCAGCAGCGCCACCACCACCTCCAGTAGCGCCACTACCACTCCCAGTAGCGCGACCACCACGTCCAGTCGCGCCACTACCACCTCCAGTAGCGCCACCGCCACTTCCCGAGATACCGCTAACAGCAGCGCCACCACCGGCTTGAATGAGAACCATAAGTTGAGCTAACTGAGTAGATATGGCCGTTTGACCGGTTTCTAAGGCATCAATTCGTGCGTCGGTTGCTGCAATGGCTGCCGTTGCTGCGTTGGCTGCTGCCAACGCATCTGCTGTTGATGTCGTTGTAAGAATTTGAACAAATGTTGAATCAGTTTCTCAGAGGCTTCTGTATTGTAATAAACAGGATAAATCATTCCACATTAATGGAGCTTCTGAATTAACAGGATGACATGTCTCGTGGTATGAATTGATACACGAGTCACGTTACACATTATACAGATGGAATGATTTGACAAATATGGCACATTATAGAATGAGACATGTGGCGTAAACTGATTGATTCGTGTTACGATAACGTACACACGCTGAACCACACATAAATATCGTGTAACGATAACGTTCACACGTTGAGACATGGGCACATTGAGACAACACAAATTATTAGAATATTTACCAGTTGTAAGCAGATGTGGGGAGAAAAAGCACAGATAAAATAAATGCAAAAACTCTTAAGTGTGTGAGACCGTAAGGCTAGAGAGAACCGTTCCACAGCGTGGTCGGAGCGAGAAGAAGAAAGAAAGGGGAGAAGAGAACTTAAAAGGTGACTTGATGGATAGAGAAAGGAGGCCGACTATTGGGAATAGTCAACCTGCGCCATCTATCGATAGTTCCTCTAACTGATACAAATGTATGCTCCAACACTCCCTCTCATACATTAGGAAGAGAGGAAGATGAAAAAAGAAAAATAACGTAAGATTGTTTGCGATAATTTGTTTTGCGTCATAGCGTAGAGCTTGAAATACTGATTATTCTCCCTCTCAAACAAGATAAGAGAATGGATTAGGTCTGTAGAATAGAGAAAAATAATAGAAAATAAAAATTTCTTAGAATCATCATTGTTCTTTCCGTTTGGATTCCTGGATAGAGAGACAAAATTATTGAGAAGGTGTGACTACAATACCAATCAGACTGCGAAGATTTGAAAAACGAGGGTTAGGTAGTGGTTTGGTGAAAGGATCAGCCAGTTGATTGTCAGTGGAAATGTATGCGACTTCAATTTCTTTGGCCTCTTGATGTTCACGAATAAAATGGAAACGGATGTCAACGTGTTTGGTTCGTTGGTGGAATCTAGGATTTTTAATTAGCTCGATTGCCGACTGATTGTCACACTTGATCGGTATTGGTTTGTTCCATTCCGGAAACAGCTCGAGAAGGAGACGACGAATCCAGATGCCTTCTTTCGTGGCCTCGCAAGCAGCAATAAATTCGGCTTCTGTGGTGGAAAGGGCGACACACGGTTGACGACGGCTGCTCCATGCTACGGGGCCTCCGTTCAGGAGAAAGATGAAACCGGATGTGGATTGACGAGTCTGAAAATTACCAGCGTATTCCGCGTCGGTATAGCCAATGAGGGTATCACCTGTACCAAAACGAAGACCATGATTTGGAGTGCCTTGGAGATAGGCCAAAATTCTTTTGACGGCTGCCCAGTGTTCCTTTTTGGGATTTTCGCTAAATTGAGATACTTGGTTTAAGGAGAATGCAATATCTGGTCTTGTCGATAACATCAGATACATGAGACTTCCAATTGCTTCTTTGAATGGTACTCGTACATTTTCAGTTGAGTTGTCCTGATTCTTGCACAATCGTTGTCCAGGATCAGCAGGCAGTGATTTCGGGTGACAGTGATCCATGTGGAAGCGTCTCAGGATTTTTTGAGTGTATTCTGGTTGAGACACATAGAGTGTTCGGTTGACACGATCACGGGAGATTGACATGCCTACAAAGATGTTCGCCGGTGATGAACGCATGTCAAAGTGTTTGCTGAGGTAGTTGATGATTCCGCTTACTGTATCGCCATTGCTGCTGCAAATCAACCCATCATCTACCCAGATGGTGACAATAGTGAGTTCGTCGTGTGTTCGACGGAAGTAGAGACACGGATCTGCTTCACTTGAGGTTAACCCGAAATTTTTTAGGAAGTGGTCGAAGTGTCGGTTCCATACTCGGGAAGCCTGCTTCAGCCCGTAGAGACATTTGTGAAGGCGACAGACGAGATTCTCTTGGCCCGGAACTATAAATCCTTCTGGTTGCTGTAAGTAGATTTCTTCGGTCAGTTCTCCATACAGGAATGCAGTTTTGATGTCGACTTGCTTCATATCTAAATTGTGGGAAGCAACTAAGGATAATATTATTCTCAGTGTGTCGTGTTTGGCTACTGGTGCATACGTTTCAGTGTAATCAATTCCCCAGCGCTGGGAAAAAACCCTTTGCCACAAGTCTGGCCTTGAATCTGGGATCTTCACCACGAACAGTGGGTTTGATTTTAAAGATCCATTTGGATTTGATGAATGATCTGCCAGGAGGAAGCTGTACCAGGGTCCAAGTTTTGTTTTTTAGTAAAGAATCATACTCATCTTCAGCTGCTATCTTCCACAAGTGGGCATTGCTGGATTTCATCGCATTGGAAAAACTTGTTGGTTCATCTTGTTCGTTATCATGTTGCTGAAGGATTGACTGTAGCGATGATTCTTCCCATTGTCGCTTTGGTTCCCGTGTTCTTAGTGGGTATGGAGAATGGCGAACATGCTCAGCTGACTGAGAAGGATTTTGCGTCTCTTCTTCGGGTTGATTTGGAGGTTCAGGTTCTTCTGGATCTGCTTCGTCTGAGTGTTCCGATTCAACGGATTGGATCGCATCTTGATTATGTAGATCAGCGTCTGGAGTATCCACTGGAGAAGAAGAAGATGGATTGAGGGGTTCTCGGTCTGTTGTAGAAGTTGAAACTGAAAAGTTAGTTTGATTGGTGAGAAGATTTAAGATATCATGAGATTCACGACGAGGCATAGGATTTTCAGTGTGAACCAGTTCTTCGTTAAAAATGACATCGCGGCTGATTTTGACTTTTCCAGTAGTAGGTATCCAGAATCTATAGGCCTTTTGGGTCAAGCAATAGCCAATAAAGTAGCACTTGATGCTCTTGGGTTCAAGCTTCTTTCGTTCGACTTTTGGTACGTGTATAAAAGCTGCGGAGCCAAAAATTCTTAAATTTTAAATATTAGGTTTAGTTCCATACCATCTTTGAAAAGGCGTGACCGGCGAGGTTTTGCTGATTACACGATTTCGCGTATAGACAGTGTAGGCAATAGCTTCAGCCCACAACTCAATTGGTAGATGTTTGGCATGTAGAATGCACCGACCTCCTTCGACGATTGTACGGTTGGCTCTCTCGGATACGCCATTTTGTTCTGGTGTATAAGGGGCGGATTTTTCAAAACGAATTCCTTTTTCGGATAGCCAAGCTAGGAAGGAGTGTCCAGTGAATTCTCCGCCATTGTCAGCTCGGAGGATTTTTACGGCTTTTCCAGTGTCAGTGTGAAGGAGATTGACGTAGTTTTTGAAGTGGTCGGCTACTTCTGACTTTTGTTTTAGGAAGAATACCGTGCGCCATCCACTGAAGTCATCTGTGAACAAAACAAAAAATTTGGCTCCTCCTAGTGATGCCACATGCATGGGGCCACATACATCTGAGTGTATTATCTGGCCGATCTCTGTAGCTCGAGTTCTTCCTATCGGGAAAGGCAAACGCTGCATTTTGCCAAACATACATCCATCGCAAGGGGTTGTTGGAGTGGGGTTTTTAGTTGGTAACGAAAGGCCATCGACAAGTTGTTGGCTGGCCATCTTTGAAATGGTTCTGTAGTTTACATGTGCCAGTCGGTGGTGCCAGATGACGATAGATGGTGGTGTTGATGATGATAGACAGGCCACTTCTTCTTGATTATTGGTCGTGATTGCTAGTTCGTAGAGCGTCCGGCCGACGCGTTTTCCAATGAATACGACAACATCTTTATCAAAAATGCTGACGCAGGACTCAACAAAATGTACTGACATACCAACGTCTGTGACTGCTGCAATGGATAAGAGGTTGGTTCCTAGATTGGGTACATATAAAACCATTTTGATGACTACATTGCGCTGGAGGCCGCCAACTGTTGCTGTGAAAACTACGCTTCCATAACCATGAACCGAGAGACGAATATTGCCAATGCCTCTTACAGTCCATGTACCTGGTTCAACTGGAATGAAGTTCTTGAAACATGATCGTTGGTTGGACATGTGCTGGGTGGCACCGGAATCTGCAAACCATTGAGTTGGACAGTTGGTCGTTGAGCACGTTGACATGAAACCTTTTTCTTCCTTGTCTGGTTGTTTGGAAGTTGATGCGACGAGGCTGTCTGAAAAACGTTTTGCTGCCGCTTCATCTCGAAGTCGCTGACGACATACTTCTTGCTTGTGATTAGGTTTGTCGCAATAACTGCATTTTGGATATGGGTGATGTCTCGATGATCCGCCACGTTTGATTCCACGTCCACCTCGTCCACGTGTTGATAAACGGGATTCAGAGGGAGCAAGAGAAGAGTTCGTAGCAAAAAAAGCGGCATCAAGTGAGTCTTGCTGCCCTCTGTTGAAACGTTTGGCCATGGTTTCTTCTTTTAGCAACCTAGATGTGAGTAAAGCAATGGTCTTCTCGTTGGCTGGTACACTGTCCCAGGCTGTGGTGAAGCTGCGATAGCTTGGGGGTAGGGTACAAATGATCTTTGTCATGATCTGGAGAGGAGTAACTGGTGCACCAACATCTTGGAGTTGAATGGCCATCGTCTCAATTTCAGTAATATGGGACATAATGTCATGTTCAGGTTGTATCGGGTACTCGAAAAATCGCTGCTGTAAGATGTGCTGGTTCTCGCCGGCATTTTGAAGATGTTGTGCTGACAGGCGGACCCACATTTCGCTTGCGTTGGTGCAGTTTACTAGAGACCTTTGTTGTTGCGTTTCGATTGTTGCAACGAGGTAGTTTCGGGCCAGAATGTCGCGTGTGATCCAATCACGCATTTCTTCTTCGTTAACAATCAATCCTTCGCCATTAAGGATCTGTCACAATTTGGGGAAAAAATTAACATCTGCTGGTAGTTTGTATTGTGTAAAGATAATACTTCAGCAGGAAAAGGTTCATCTCCATTTACAATCCCTACAAGATTGTGTTGTTCGAGCAATAGCCAACATCCGAACTTCCAAAGTGAGAAATTCTTTCCATTAAATTTGGCTATGTGGCTTACTTCTCTGAAACTGGAATTCGCCATGAAGCAAGGCGTGAGTCTGGGCCCATAACCTGTAAGAATTTGAACAAATGTTGAATCAGTTTCTCAGAGGCTTCTGTATTGTAATAAACAGGCGCTCGCAGTTTATCCTCCTCGATAGTAATGCCACCATGCTGGATGTCGTATCCAACCCACGACAGGCGGGTTTTGGCAAAACGGAATTTTTCTCTGCTGAACGTGATGCCGGCTACGCTGGCGGCCTGCAAAATCGCGCATACTCCCGCAACATGGGCAGGGAATGATGGGTCGAATCGCAGTAAATCATCCACTACACGAACGGTGTTTGTGATGGTCGTAAACGCGGCGTCTGCTCGACGATTGTATTCATCTCCTGAACTGCATAATCCCATCAACGCGCGTAGAAACTTGTAACGCCCCCATGGCGTCATGAAGGTTGTCAGATGTTGGCTGGATGGATGAAGCGGGATCTGATAGTATCCATTCACGGCGTCGAAACTGGTGAAAAAGCGACACTCACTGTCTATTTCCGCTACAGCGTCTCGCGGTGTGCGGGTCGGATGCGTTGGCCGCAGAACAAATTTGTTCAGCCGCGTATGATCAACACATAACCTGATTTTTCCGTTTGCACCACGGATCACCACTAACGGAGCTGCCCACTCCGATGGTTCACTAACCGGCGCGATCACTTTTTTAGTAACTAGTTTATCCAACAAGTTTTTCACGTCTGCACGATCCCCAAACGGAATCGGTCGCGCTCCATTAACATAAAATGGAACAGCGTCCTCTCGCAACTGAATCACCATGTCTGGTCCCACCATTTGGCGGAGCTCATCATCTTGATCAAACACCGTCTCAAACTCAGCTACAATAGCCGATTCGATGAGAGAAATTTGTTCCGCGCTCGGTTCCATTGGAATGTAGACACCACGTAGAAAGGGGCCACCGGGTGGAGCTGTTGTAGTTCCCGGAGATAGTGAAATGTCCGCTGCTGCCACTGACGCTATTGACGTTAACGGTTTGGGATAATCATGATGTAAAATGTTCAAGCTGATGCAGTCTACCCGGCACAGCAACATTCCGTTAACCTCGGGACAGAACACAGCCGTAATGCGAGCGTCCTGGTCACCGTATCGCACTGAAAGATCCCGTTGCCCAATCGATAACAGCGGGGATAAGCGGTCGGCCATCACCAAATCAAATGAAGAAGCTGACAACTGCTTCTCTGATAATCCGATGGCTTCCATAACATCTCTCCCGCATACACTGACTTCGGCTCCGGGGTCCGGAATGACATTGGTCAAAATCACCGCTCCCTCACTGTTGTCCTTTAACACTACCAAGGAAATGGCAGAAAATCCACGACGCCTGTCATTTGCTTGGATATTGCCGATGATGATGTGCGCCATTTTGGTTTTAGCGCCAACGCTCGCGCCACCTCCCTTTCCGCCTTTATCCTTTTCTCGATTTGGGCATTTAGGAGAAAAATGATCCAATTTCCCACATGTGTGGCATGACTTGCCGCTTGCTGGGCATGATTCGGTTTGGGAATGAGATGCCCTGCCACACGCGCCACATTCGCCTTTGGTTGAACGACGGTCCGGTTGAAATTGCTTTGTTGTTATAGCTGCTACGCCCGATTGTCCACTGAGGATGCGTTCGTTTGCCCGCGCTGACTCTTCCCTACGACAAATGTTAACTGTGGCTTGCAACGACGGAAACGGGCTGATGGCCAACAACTTCTTTTTAGTCTCCGAATCTCGAGTACCCGCAATGATACGTGTCACTAGTCTTGTTTCAGAGCACGTTCCGCACAAATCTGCCGCATCGGCCAAACGACGCAGTCCGATGAAGAAATCATCAAATGTCTCTGACGGTCCCTGTCGACGCTCCTCGAATGCCACTCGGTCGAGTGCGACGTTTCTCTTGGCTCGGATGTAATCTGCAATGCGGTCGAGTACGTCATCAGGTGTAGTTATGGTTGCAGGCGTGATACCTAACCCAACTTCCACCACCTGCTGCATCGTAGAGTCTAGTGTCATTCGAAATGCGGCCATCTGCTCCGAATTGGGGTAAATTGCCAGCTGGTTTAACTCCGTGAAATCATTCCACCGATTTCTCCATGATTTTAAAAGTGGGAGAGATATGTCACTGTGGAGCTTGTCTACGCCGAAGGGGTCTAGCCGTCGCCGTTGTGGGAGCACCAGATGTCCGCCTCCACCAGCGCCACTGCCAACACCACCTCCAGCAGCGCCACCACCACCTCCAGTAGCGCCACTACCACTCCCAGTAGCGCGACCACCACGTCCAGTCGCGCCACTACCACCTCCAGTAGCGCCACCGCCACTTCCCGAGATACCGCTAACAGCAGCGCCACCACCGGCTTGAATGAGAACCATAAGTTGAGCTAACTGAGTAGATATGGCCGTTTGACCGGTTTCTAAGGCATCAATTCGTGCGTCGGTTGCTGCAATGGCTGCCGTTGCTGCGTTGGCTGCTGCCAACGCATCTGCTGTTGATGTCGTTGTAAGAATTTGAACAAATGTTGAATCAGTTTCTCAGAGGCTTCTGTATTGTAATAAACAGGATAAATCATTCCACATTAATGGAGCTTCTGAATTAACAGGATGACATGTCTCGTGGTATGAATTGATACACGAGTCACGTTACACATTATACAGATGGAATGATTTGACAAATATGGCACATTATAGAATGAGACATGTGGCGTAAACTGATTGATTCGTGTTACGATAACGTACACACGCTGAACCACACATAAATATCGTGTAACGATAACGTTCACACGTTGAGACATGGGCACATTGAGACAACACAAATTATTAGAATATTTACCAGTTGTAAGCAGATGTGGGGAGAAAAAGCACAGATAAAATAAATGCAAAAACTCTTAAGTGTGTGAGACCGTAAGGCTAGAGAGAACCGTTCCACAGCGTGGTCGGAGCGAGAAGAAGAAAGAAAGGGGAAAAGAGAACTTAAAAGGTGACTTGATGGATAGAGAAAGGAGGCCGACTATTGGGAATAGTCAACCTGCGCCATCTATCGATAGTTCCTCTAACTGATACAAATGTATGCTCCAACAGTCGTATTGCGTGGACGAGTCATTGTATGCTCGGGTACAATAAATTCTAGATGATCATTAGCGGTGAGGGTGTATCCAAACAATAAAACGTTCATAAACTTTATCACCACTCGAATGTTTTTGGCATATGTCTCACTGCTTGAACTGTGTACGCATCCCAATCACACTAAAGAAAAATTCAATAAATGCCGGGAAAAACAGTCAGACACCTACCCCTTACCGGAACAATGACTGCAGGCTATGGCACAAATAATGTTACAATTAAGAAGAGGTGAATGACAGATCGCTAACCACACTCAACAATAATCAAGCCGCCATACAGTGTGCGTATACAATAATGTTTTTGAATGCCGATGTGGCCGGAAATGAGTCAGTCAACGTTAGCCCAACAAATGGTGTCACCACAAACACTATTAAAGCTGGGAAAGTAAAGAGTCACCACACGTATGCATCGAAAGGTGAAATGTAACATACTTTACACTCCAATGTCTAACACTAACGTAATGGTGGCGACTCCAAGATGGCGGCGGCCATTGACCACGCGATGACAAAGAAACTCGCAGTTCACTAAATCGCCACCATCAATTATGAGGAAACAAAAGGTACTGCCAACTGCGCCATGTTAAGTCTGAATGAAACTTCTGTATTGTAAAGACACATACGATACACGATCAACACAATCTGAGAAGCCGAGACGGACATGAAAGCCGAGACCTTGTTGCGATCAAAACGCAAGCCCGAATGCCAATCCTCCGCTTCCTCTCCAGCTGCCGCGATCGCCGCGACATCTGTCTCACCATCCAACATTGCCTACAGACACAACAGTTGAAGATTTTGATTATGAGATGTGTGAACTGTCTTTGTTAAACAAGGATACTTCCACTTGTAGTCAACCAACAAAAGTATCTTTGGAAACGAATCTGCATTTAGAAGAGGTTGGAGATCTGCAACTCGATTTACAAGATTTACAAGATGTTGGAGATCCTCTACTGGATTTAAGAGATGTCACAGAGCCTCAACTGGATTTAAGAAATGTCACAGCTCCTCAACTGGATTTACAAGATGTTGCAGCCTCTCAACTGGATTTACGAGATGTTGGAGCTTCTCAAATGGATTTAAGAGATGTCATAACTCTTCAACTGGATTTACAAGATGTTGGAGCCTCTCAACTGGATTGACGAGATGTTGGAGCCTCTCAACTGGATTTACGAGATGTTGGAGCTTCTCAACTGGATTTACAAGATGTCGGAGCTTCTCAACTGGATTTACGAGATGTCACAACTCGTCAACTGGCTTTACAAGATGTTGAAGCTTCTCAAGTGGAATTAAGAGATGTTGGAGCTCATCAATTGGATTTATCAATAAATTTGTTAGATACACAACCAAAACAACTATTAGGAAATCACCAGAAGTGTATTTTTAGCAAGAAAAGAAACGAAAAATGTAAGAAGAACAATTACACACCGAAAAGAAGTTCTTGCTCGAAATGTGGTCGGTTTGTTACTTCAACCATTAGGAGTTTCAACATCTCAAAACAAGCATGCTGTGGAAAATGTGTTGTCTTGGAAAAAAAGTTGATTGTGATGAAAAAGAAACTGAAAACAGCGAAACAAAAGACTGTGAGAATTACAGGCTATCTTAAGGTATGAGCACGGAGGAAGAGATGAAGGAGGAACATCGACTAGTTATGAAAGTGACTCCACCAGTGTCCCTATCTAAAAAGTTGCCAGATTTCGGGAACTAGACCTAATGACCAGTATTGCCAGTTCTAAGAAAAAACAGCAGAAAAGTGTTTGTTTTGATTTAGGTCCCTGGTGGTCGAAGTTGGAATCAAGGGCTCGCTTTCCATCGTCATGTTTTAGTCACGTGACAATAACATTTCAAACCATGCTTCAAACAGCAACACAGCAGACGCAGCAGACGACTGTAGTCATGGAAACATGATTTTACGCCACTTTCACCGAAAAGTAGTTTCTTAGAACTTGCAATACTGGTCATTAGGTCCAGTTTTTGAAATCTGGCAACTTTTTAGATAGGGACACTGGTGGATTCACTTCCTTCTGCAGGGTCTTATGGAGCGATGTTCCTCCTTCTTCTCATCCTCCGTGGTATGAGTTTACTATCAAGTTAATTTGTACTGTTATAGGTAATTGATTTCCTTTTTTCTATAAATAGTCTGCCTTAGAGACAATTTCTGATATGGAAAGCGATATTGAAAAGTTAAAAGCCTCATCCTTCACGGAAACAATAAAACATCTGTCTCCTCAAGTAAGTTACAGTTTAGTCTTCTTAAATTAATTTATTATGCATCGTTCAGCAAATTTCTATTTGTTACAGCAACAGGTCATCGTTCGTGAATTTATCAATAAAGGAAAAGCAGTTCTGAAAGGGAAATCCACCAGAGCCCACGGAATGAGATATGACCATGCCTTCGTTATGCAATGTCTTCTGCTGAAATTGAAGAGCAATAGAGCCTATCGTTATATTCTAGAAGAAGGAATGCTCCCTCTTCCATCAGTATCAACAATAAGAAGGGTTTTAAGCTCAAGTGACTGTGTCTTTGGATTCAATCCCCTTGCTCTTGAGAGCATTAAGAAAGCATTACATGGACTTCCTGTTGCTGAGCGGTGGGGATCGTTGATGTGGGACGAGATCAAGATTAAGAAAGATCTAACGTGGAATTCAAAGAACTTGGAGTGGCATGGTGTTGTCGACTTCGGCGGAGAACTGAAATCTAAAATCCAAGATGGCATTGCTGATCATGCTCTAGTGTTTATGTTTAGACCTTACAAACACTCCTGGATTCAACCGATTGCGTGCTTCGCTACCAAAAGTGCTGCTTCCGGAAAAGTTCTATTTGAACTAATTGTAAAAGCAATCAGCATACTTTATAACAACAATGCAGTTGTGAAAAGCTGTGTGAGCGATGGTGCCCAGACAAATAAGTCGGCTATGGTATTACTTGGAGTAAAAGGATCAAACAGTGGTCACTGCAGGCCTCATTTCAATCATCCCATGGAACCATCCATAAAAATTTATTATTTTGTTGATGTTCCACACTTGTTAAAGTGTGTAAGGAATCAGGTGTTAAATCACAAATCAGTCCAGGTAATGAAACTCAATTCATTTCTTAAAGTGAATATCCATTACATCTTTTCTTTCTTTAAATGTAGTTTGCTGGTTCCACAGTACAGTTTGAATTTTTCATTAAACTTTTTGAGTTGGAGAAGAGAAAATCTTTGCGAATGGCTCGGAAGTTAACACCCTCACATGTGTACCCTACAAACTTTGAAAAGATGAATGTGAGAAAAGCAGCTCAACTTTTTTCAAATTCAGTTACTATGGCGTTCATTGAGTACAAGAAAAAACCTGAAACCATCGATGACTTCATGGCTTCATGTCTTCCGAATACTGTCTCTTTACAACCCTTGTAAAAATGCAGTTTGCAATGGAAACGTTGATAACGAAGACAAGCTAAGCGTTCTAGTCACCTATAAAAAATGTTTAGTCAATAAGTTTAAGGAAAGTGAAGATTCAGCTAGGGAGGTAAGGGAAGCTCTTAAGGACAAACTTCTAAAAGAACTCTCAATTAAGTATGTAACGGAGTTAGCGGAAAAACCAACAGATTCCACCAGACAGTGTTTGATTTATGATGTATGTGGTTATCTACTGCATACTCGCAGACATGTTCTGCAATGTAAAAATTGTGAGAAATTATTGAAAACAGAGGAATCTCAGCTGCCAGACGATTATGCTCCAGCTAGTTACACACTCTCTAGGAGCTATGGTGGGTTGAAGTTGGCTACTGATGGAATGTTAAAAACTTTTTCTGAGGTGGAATCAGTAATAGAAGATTTTTTTCAAAATGAAAATCACATCTATGTAAGAGACTGCTTCGAAGATGTAATTTCAAAAGTATCGGAATTGAAACTTCTTCCTATCTGTTGTGATGACCATAAAGATGTTCTTCCCTTTCTGATTATGGAATACGTGCAGATTAGGTTCCACTTCGAGTCAAAACGCTACAGAAATAATTTTTTTGCGTCCTACAATAGTCAAGTACATACTAATAAGAAAATAGCAAAAAACGTTTAATTTGTCACATTTCTATTATTATGTATTGTATTCAAGTATAAAGTGATCAAAACATTTTGTTTTTTATATCTTTAAAAATAAAATACTCAGTTTGTCTGATCGACTGAAATCACTAAATTCTGTTGTTCATTTCATTTATTTTACATAATGTCGATTTTGCAATATTTTTATGTCCAACTAATTTAAATAACTATATTTAGTTACACGGATTAACAATATAACACACTGCATTTAAAAATTCAATACATTTCCTGGATTAAAAGTAACAGTAGTTGCACTGTTGCAGTTTACCGCCTAAAAGTTTGAAATTATTATCTTTTTCACGCAACAGATGGCGCTGCCCTCATGGTATACTTATCTTCAGAGGCTTATGGAGAAAAAGGATACAAGTTGGGCAACCATCTCTTCTAAACCCCTGACCCTAGGCTGTTCGACATCTTTTTTAACATTTGTTGAAATCGTGAAACGCGGCAACTCATGTATGTTTTCGTCTGCTACGAGGGACTTGTTTTTTTCTGCGAAATATAAATTTTTAAAACAGTTTGATAGAAATGGTGGTTATTTTAAAGTTTTTATAAGTTTTATTTAGATATTAGTTGGTTTTAATGTATTTTTAAGCTATTTAACTGTCTGTTTATGCCAGTGGACTGAATAGAGAGGCAAAAATTGCAGTGGCCGACTGATGGTATTTGTTTAAATTCTTCTTTAAAAAATTAAAACACATTTTTTGTTTAAATTAATTGCTTTATCTATTTGATTCGATTTCAAACAGCTCAATCCACTGATCATGGCCGGATGATTTTAACTCATTCGTTTTATTGGACAAATAGGGACGGACCGACACCAACTCATTTTAAATTGGAAGCAAAGGAAAAAAGGAATTTTCTTCGCGTCATCTCTGAGCTCTTTAATGTCTCTCGTAAATAATTCCAATCTTGTCAGGGACAATGTTTATCTCTTCTCCCCTGTCTACATAAAAATGCGGTAGCTGCAGTGCGCCGTTCACTTGCAAAACTGCCGTTTTCAAAGCTAAAATTGGCTACAATAAAGTATCTAACGTTAATTTAAACCATTTCGAAAACGTTTTCTCTAGGCGACTAGGCCAATAAACGAACCAAAAAATGAAATGGCTTCATAAAACATCCATATTTTTTTCCCTTCTTTCTCGATATCCACTCCGCAAGTCATTTCATTGAATCGAAAACTACATCTATTTTTATTATGCAATGAAAATGGCGAGCTAACAAACTAAGATTTGATGCATCATTTCTTGATGAGAAAAGCACGAGCTTTTGTTTTCTAGATGGTGACTTGTGTAATAGGAAACGAGATGCAATTACATGCTGTCAAGCCTATAATATAAGTTACTTGGCTTGCATGACGAACACTTGGCACTCAAAAGATTCATTCTCAACATTTTCAAGAACTACGTTGCTGGTACGTTTATCTTCGTCTTTGGACACCAGACAGTACAGTCGTGTGCATATTCAAGGGCTGCCGCATTTCGGTGTACCATCAATCTTGTTCCGCGAGAAACCAAGTGCATTCGACCGCGCGAAAAGGTTTCCTCGCCATTATAACTTTTCATTACAAAAGACTGAATTTGGATGCTGAATTTGGTGGTGTCCGATTCAACCAATGACATTCCCGACTTGATTGAGAGCAGCAATGATGAATTGTGATTAACTGGTGACAAGCTTGTTTCTTCAAATGAAGACAGGGAGAAAAAAAACAAGTCTCAAATATCTAACAATTCTAGAACTTTTCTAAATGATGATAGCTGTGTATACGATATGCATTAAAATCAACCAGCCGCATGTGAAAACTGCTGTGATTTGGAGTCGTTTGAACTCCAAAAGCTGTCACAATTATTAATATATTACCCTCAAAGGACGAAACTCTGAACCTTTAACCACGATATAATAGGAAAGGTACACTCTCGGCTATCCCCAAGACCGGCGGGTGTTCAGTAAAGGGTCCCAAGATTCCCCACCAGGTTCGCTAGTATCGGAGGCCGATTGCCTCTCGGGGGTATAGTAAAAATTGCGGTTTTTCGTTCATAAAATAGAAAATTACGCATCAATGTGTCCAGAAATTGAATGAATTGAAACTTTATTTAATTTTCTATCCTAAGGTACCAAATTCATCTTGTTTAGGCAATTTTTTCATTCTTAAAATTATGATTGAAAATCGCAATTTTTCGAAAATTGCGCCTTTCGCAGCATTGCCTATTTCTCAATTTCACAGTTTTCTTCTCGAAAATCTGTGACTTTGTGGTAAAACGTGTTTTAAATTTCCGGCTGAGGTTTAATATGGTTAATTATGCAGTGTGTTCTTTTACAAGATTTTTTATCGCTGGTAGAGAGAATGCAAACGTGATATTGTCAAAAAGGCAACGTTGCAAAAGGCGCAATTTTTGAAAAATTGCGATTTTCAATCATAATTTTAAGAATGAAAAAATTGCCTAAACAAGATGAATTTGGTATTTTAGGATAGGAAATTAAATAAAGTTTCAATTCATTCAATTTCTGGACACATTGATGCCTAATTTTCTATTTTATGAACGAAAAACCGCAATTTTTACTATACCCCCGAGAGGCAATCGGCCTCCGATACTAGCGAACCTGGTGGGGAATCTTGAGACCCTTTAATGTACACCCGCCGTTCCTTCCAAGAGACTGGGATAGCGCGAGAGTGTACCTTTCCTATTATATCGTGCTTTAACACTTGTTAAGTGTCTTCTAGTTTGTGAGGTGAACCATTTCTTTTAGATCCTAGAGATTAAACGATTAATTCGAGTTTTTAGATCATAAACAGCACGCGAATCCTTCAAAAGATCAAAGAAAAAAACATCTAGTTCAAAAGGAATCGAAGATATCCAATCTGTACAACACTTACATTGGAGTGTCTTATTGGTTTAATTAAAATCGAAGAACGCAAAATACCGTTTTACTGTAACGATTTAAGTTTATTCAATAACTTGTATCGTAAACTTGAAAAAAAAATGTAAAAAGAAAGACTATTTAATTAGAGAATGGCTCATCCTTAATCCAAAGCTCTTCTAGTGCTTGGTGAACAAGGGAACTCGATTCGAAGCGTTCGTTCCAAGATTGGATCATTCCCGAAACACTGGATCCGTACTCCAGTAACTGCACCGCCTCATCTTTAAAAGAAAAAATCGACGATTAAATAACATGAAACTTTTTTAATTTAGTCTAGTTATTTTATACCTTGAAGTGTTGGATTGGACAAAAATTTTCCTTGGTTGTTTCTTTTCAAGAATCATAGATCTCCACTCAGCAAATTGATACGGACCACTTGATGAGACTTCCGAATATTTGGCGTACATGGCTAGAGCAGCTTCCAAATTGCCAGTCGACTTGTAAACCTTTCATTTAAAAAGTGTAAATTATGCAGAAAGGTAATTGTTAGGCGAAAAAAAAAAATAAATTACTTGTAGTTTACGAATAAAAATGCCTAGGGCTTCCTTTCCTACGGTGCTGATTTTGAATCTGTCGAGAAAAAGCAACAAATCATGTTTGTCGTCACTTCCGATTACCTTGGCAACAATAACCAAACCCTGGGCAGCCTCCAAAAGCACTTGAAGGATAACGTATCGAGCTTGAGAATGAGCCTAATTAAACAAAGAAACTGATTAAAGAAACAGCCCTCCTTAAAGATGAACGTTTAACAGACCTGCATCCAGGATTGTGTTTTGGGATTGTAAAATTCCATGGCTCTCGTCGAACCATTCAAAAGTTGACTCAGCCAATTCACGTAAATAATGTCCTGTGCCTTTTCACCTTCATATCCAAAAATCCTTAAATCACAAAAGAACAGTCTTATAGTAAAACTAATTTCTAAAAATAATAATTTTGAAAGCAAATTACTTCAAGACATCATCATTGAGCGACAAATAAAGACCAACGCATTCTGCTCGGCACTCTTCGTATGAGGATGAAATTGTAGAAAACTTCGAGTCATACGTTTCACCTACTTCATACCAAGACAACTAAATAATAAGGACATTAAGATGCGATAAAGAACTAATGAACAATTATGAAATACGAACCTCTTCAGCTGGGCCCAATGATTTCTTTACACTTTCCATGTCGGAATTGTAGCTACCATCGGGATTCTTACGAAACAATTTACCACCACCGTGACCCAACAGTTCGTGCAGTCCGACTTGCAGTTCAAACGACTCAAGTGTTGTGGCGAATCAAGAGTTGCTTGTCTGCTTCCGAAATGAAGAAAATATTTGGGTCTTTGTAGGGAATGGCGTTGCCCAACGACACATTCTTGAAGCCTTCGTCCTGCCGGATTTCACGGTCTGAAATTTAAAATCTTCCTCGTTAAAAAAATAAAGAGTAAACAAAATATTTCATGTGTTCTTTACAATCAGGAATATTAATTGATTCCAGCTGTGGTATGTTGCTACCGCTGAAAGTCAATACATCCAAGGAAGTGAAATCTGGATTCAAGTATTTATCCGTCTCAAATTTTGAGGGCCAAGGAAGCAGCGGCAAAAAATGTTTCAGCACCAGCCACCAATACTCGGAACTTAGCAGACATAACCTTATTAACCACAGCAACAAATCCTTCAAACTCGCCTCGCATGCCGGCCGGATCACGATATGTTTCAATAAAGCCAATGTGGCTGAAATATGTGATTTTCTACTAGCATGTTAAATTTGAGTAATTTTGGTATGAAAATTACGTTTCAATGACGGGTCTCTTATTCTTAACCCAATGACGCGATCTATTTGTATGATCATTCAACGAACCCGTAGTAAATGAGTTCATGTACTCTGTGAGCATGGACGTTTCAATGTCGCTCGCGGCAAACGTCTGGGAGAAAATAATCAAATTAAAATCAAAAGTCAGAGTATACGCCTAGAGTACTGATACCACCTTAGCCTTCTGCAGTTCTTCTACCACCAACCTCAAAAGAGGAGAGTAATCTCCGCGAGTCACACTGAACTGGTGCCCTTCGAATGACTCCGGTTCACGAGTAATTCCAGCCATAGGACCGGTTTCAACAGATGCCAAACGAATCTAATAATAACAAGAGATAACAATCGATTCAAAAAAATAATTTGAAACTTCAAATTTTACCTCATAGTGCGCTAAGCCATTGGTCTCAGTTTTTATCACACGATTATTGTAGGTCTCCATTTGAATGGACTTCAAATACCTAATTCGGCAATTCCCAAAAATGCCAACATTAGTATACAATGTAAAAAAAATGCCTCTACTAAGTAACAACCCACACACAAGCTTCATAAGACACAAAAGGTTTAATAATCGTTTACCGGTTAACAATATCAGCAAACAGCATCTTCACTAGTACAGTTTGATGAGAAGTAGGTTGTTGTTCCTTCGTCACCAAGGCCAAGGTGACATTTTTTTCGGGCTCAAATCATATATCAAATTCTTGATACGGTTCCATACATTTACCAAGTCTGCACTAGTTTGAAAGGCTTTTGTAACAAACAAAAATTGTTCAAGTTTATCAGCTGTAAGGTTTGGAATTATTTTGGAATCCCCAAAGCCTTTATAATTGCCCATGTTTGAATAAACACCACAGGAAAATACAAGAATTGCCTAAAATTTAACAAATGATTCATCAAATAAAGAAAGAACAAGTACTCAATAATACTCAAACAATTAAAATCACACCTGGCATTCATCTTCTGAAAGTCCATACACTAAGGCTTGTTTCTTCAAATCATCAACACTTTCATGACTAAAAATTTGGTGAAGAATGGAGAACAGCAAACCAGATACAAATGGAGACTATATGCAAACAAAGTTTTTTTGTTTAATCCAATCAACTGTTAGTGCATATCTTATTTAACTGACCTGAATAAAAAAAATCAAGCCACCAAACCATGAAGCCTTACTGAGATGATGTGCATAAGCTTTCTCTTTAGCAGTCAAATTCTCAAAGGCCATAACACATTCCAGAGGTACTACTGGCTGTTCATTTGGAAGAATGAAGTCCTTCACAGCTACTTCAGACATTTTGACGGAAAATTGCTTAGCAAAATGGAAATATCTGCAAAGAGATTAAATTTAGATTAGAACTTGATACAAAAAATAAAATAGTGTGTAAAAGCAGGCCAAAACAGTATAATTAACCCGCCAATTAAACCCGGAGGATTTTTGAAGTGTGTTGCAAGACTTTACGGTTCCATAAGAAATAAAGAATTGCTTTTACACCCCTTATTAGATTCATGTATCAATCGAACATGACGGGATAAGGGGCGTAAGCGAAGTGTATACCTCGAAATATTGAACATGAGGCAAAAATTTGAGTAAAAATCATGAACAAACCAAAGTTACGGAATAAACTGTACCTACAGGTTAGCCAGCGAGATGACAACAAACGACTTGACTTTGCGAGAATCAAACAAGCCCGGCTAGTCGGCTACAGCACGACGACGTTGTCGCAGTTGTCGCTATTTGACAGACGAATCATATTCTCTGAGATTACGGATAGAAGGATCATTTCAATTCACCATCATCAATCAAGGAATAGAACAAAACATTTAAAAGTAATAAATCATGGTATATATTTTTTTTAAATATTTGATATTACCACACTGCTTATCTCCATAATGACGCCGAAAAAGGATGAATGCTACACAATTCCGGAACTTGTATTTGCTTTTGTTGCAGGCTTTCTCGCTGCGTTTTCTTTGTATATTCTGAGCTGGTTGGTAACATTACTCCTTTGAGGCTGACGTATCTATATATTCAAAAAGAAATCATTCAAAGAGAATTTTTGTTTCAACATTCACTAAGCAATTTTTTTTTATAGCCACCTTGAATTAAGAAATTTAGTCTAGCTGAGGTATGATCGACATCTAATAGTAACTGCTTCAAATTCTAGATCTGAATTCCATACTTGTGGCAACAGTATTTTTCAAAAGTTGGATAATTATTATCAGGAAACTTGGATTGAGGGTTGAGTTCGTAGAAAATCTCGGCCACGTAGAAACATTGTGAGTGTTCCTGATCACGATACCATTTCATTACGACGGCGTCGGCGAACAATCGGGGATCAAAGACATATCCAGATCTAACTTCTTCGGCTATCAGTTGAGGTTTCAAATAAGGAACAGATGAAATTGAATCGATGAAAGCAAAATCCAAGCTTAATTTAGAGTCGTCCGTGAATAAACTCCGTCTGAAAGGCACGATTAGATAAGAACTGAACCCAACTTCAACACTGTGTGAATCCACTCGGTTTCTGTCTTGTCAGATCCTACTGCTCGAACTGTTTATAACAATGGAATGGTTTAGTTAAGAGAAAACTTTTAGTGGTTTCGAGTGAAAATACCTTCCTGATAATTGACTGTATCTTGTCACACACTTCCTAACTGCTTCTGCTGATCCTGCTCAGTTGGTTTATCCTGCTAGTACCAAAGAATGTCTGATTTCATAAACGAATGATACCAAGAATCATCACTCACTCATATGCACTGTTTTTATTCTGAAACTTGTTTTGTTTAAATTCAGAATATTTACCATGGCAGCTTTTCCATTTGAAAAATTTGTTGAATTCTTATCCAATAGTGATTGAATGGAAGTTTTATTACCTTTGGTCTCTTTTATTCCAAGGCTTCAAATGTTTCAGGTTGGATGCTGTCAAATCTTATCTGCCTTATGAAATTGGATTTGCACAAAGAAAACAAATAATTAATGATATTTCAATTTTCAAGAACATATCACCAAATAAGTTAAGAACTACTTCTTCTGTAGACTGTAGCATCTAGCATGGTCAGAGCAAACTCAAAGCAGCAGACGAATATAATATTAACACTGGCAACGATGTGCTGAAAAAATCGCAAGAAGAGAAAATCAAAGTTCTGGCATCAAAGCTTTTTCAAGTGGTAAAGCTGCCACCACTTGCTTTTTAAAAGCTGAATTTTCAGAATGGCTAACAGTGAGAATGAGGAGTATGAAGAGTATGTTCAAATAGAGATTTCTTTGGAGGAAATTGATGGTTTGATTATGCCAGACGATTATACAGGTACACACTTTTAATTTTCAAAAATTACACACTTCTAACAAAAGCTGTCCTAGGTCCAATAGTGTCAACATCTCCTTCAGTTTACGTTAATGGAGAACACACTCAGGAAAAAGAAAGCAAAGAAGATGGTAAATATTCTTTCAAATTAAGTGCTTCATTTAAATGATTCACCTACTTTAATCTAATTCAGGGCATACTGAAAAACTAACAGAGGCAGTTTATCCATCAACCTCAGCTGATGTTACTCATAATGGGAAGAAAAGAAAGAAAGCAGGATTGAAGTGCAGAAACAGGAATGGGGCTCAACGACGACGCGAATTGAAGAAAAAAAGGGAAGCTGAATTGCTAGCAGACTCTGAGGATGAAAATGGTATAGAATTACAATATTATTAATTTTTTTCAATACCAAAGGTCTTAAATTACTAAATGTTAATATTCCTCACAGCCACTGTCAAGACACCAAAGAGAAAAAGAGCTACAAAGAGAGCTGAATTGAAGGCTACTTCAACTGGATGGCAAGTTACCAAGACTTATGAGGAAGACCTGTCTGATAGTTTTTCAGACATGAGTCTTGATTAAATGTGGGAGATTCAAAATTGTCAAAAATTACTGCTTCAGATAAGAATATTTTGCAAATGTTAACTCACCCAAAATACACAGATTTTTCCCGATAGAATAAAATACCTTTCAATTATCAATCATGAAGATAACCTCAGAAGGTAAATTATGGACAGGAGGTCCCTGAAACATTGAACTGCAATCTTGTCTACAAAGGCTCCCAACTTCAACACTGTTTGAATCCACTTGGTTTCTTACTGGCCAGATCCAACTGCTTGGACTGTTTAGAACAAATTAGAATGGTTTAGTTAAGAGAAAACATTTGGTGGTTTCCAGTAAAAGTACCTGACTGTATCTTGTCGCACACTTCCTAACTGCTTCTGGTGATACAGTTCAGTTGGTTTATCCTACTGGTTAGCATGTCTGCTTTGATGAGCGAATGATACCAAGAATCATCACTCACTCAAAGGCACTGTTTTATTTCTGAAACCTTTTTTGCTTAATTTCAGAATATTTTCCGTAGCAGCTTTTTCATTTTACACATTTGCAATCATGCAAAATCACCTAAGCCAAAAAAAAAATACAATGTTACAAGTGTAGCGAAGCATCCATTACGCGCAGCAAACTAAAATTATTTAAATGATGGAACAGTTGATACCTCACGTGTGTTTCTGTTCAAAGTATTTTAAAAATTAAAAGCAAAATTTGAAAAATTTGAAATTTTTTCAATCGATCAAAATTTTAAACACATAAATATTAACACAGCTCTTTACTAAATAATTAAATTTACTTCAGATTTCTGTTTTATTTCACCTTTTTAAAGTTATTTTTTCACTTGAAGGCTTTGTAGCTTGGTCAAATGCTTTCAATGGCGCAGAGAGAACGGCAAACAGAGAGACGCCAAAAGAATGAGACGTTGCCAATGTAAATCATTCGTGAGTGCCGTTGTCACATCTCGCAATGACAAATCTCGAATTGATAAACATCAGAGTCATCTGGTAGTGCCAGTCTGGACATATTTTTATTTTGTAAGACTGAAGGTGACCCAACACGAACGTTTAACGTTTTTTCACACGTGTGGATTTATGTATTTCTCTTATGACAAAACGCCTGCAGCACAATTAGAGCCTACAGGCTACACATAACTAATTTAACTGTATTACTCAAGCCAACTGTATTATTTTTGTTACAAATGCGTTAACGTATTATATATAGTTATATACCGGTACGTAATTGTGAAATCTCCATTTATTTTTTTTAAAAGAAAATTCCGTTTGTTTTTCAGTCAGATTTCATCATACTATAAGATGTATAGAGTCTACAAGTTTGTTGTGCCCTTTTTTTGCCTGTAGCCTAATATTTTATGGATGAATCGCAATGGGAACTCTCTCCGTCTCAAGGATTCTAGTGAAAGAACAGAATAAGACGCACGAAGTTTTATGGATCATATGTTTAATTGATAGCTTGTTGATTATAAATTAAACCCCCCCCCAAAAAAAAATATGTATGATGGAAAGGAAAGGGCGGGATGAGGTCTGACGTAGGTTGCGGTTAACTCGCGGCATGTGTTTGCTGGACCAGCCCGGACTAAAGCTTTTTTTGAACGTTATATGTGTGTGTACCACCTTTTTTCTTTTTCTTACAAACAGTTGCCAGAAAGATCTGCTGTCGGCTACACTGGGGTTGTGTTTTTCATCCCCTCTTTACGCCTCACACATTTTGTTTTCATATGAATATTGCACAACTGATATTATGTTTATTTAAAAAGTTGATTGTGCCACATTATTATCGCCTAGTCGAGTCATTTTGCTGTCTGGATTCATTCCATATAGTATATCGCACCATGCCTCTGTCTGTATTACTGTTTTTGATTTTGATTCTTAAATCCATGAGGATCGTCGTTTTGACTGAATGGGCTGACGAAATTCATAGTCGGTGACGGTGGTTACTTCGTAGGTCGAGACGATGTACCCAATAGCCTCCAACAGGATCGTCTCCTTCATCCGTGAGTCTGCCGTATATATTATTTGTTATTCGCAAAAAAAAATCCGACGTTTAGTGTCTGAGCTCTTTAGGCGTAAAATGCTTTAGAGTAGAATAGATTGGCGATGCCTCGTTGAAACTGTTGAACGTCGTCGTTTCGTGTTCCCATTCGGTTGTTTATAGGTGGGGTTATAGCGGGTTATAGTAGGTACATAAATAGGGAAATGTTTGGTTTCTTTCAAGGTAGAATCTATAAAAACATGTTCCGAAAACAAAATCAATTCGAAATGAAGAGCAAAAAAAAAGAATGTCATTAAGAAAAGTCGATTAGAAATGACAAATGAGCAGACATCATCGAGGAGAAAACCCAACAGGTCCGGTCCCCTTGGGCTTCTTATTTGTTTGCACTAGTTACTGGGCAACAAACAGTTTTTCTCTTCTATTCGATCGTCAAGCGCCGATTAATGTTGTTCTCCTTCGCCGAAAGGCAAGGCGTAATCGGCCTTAAATAATATACCGCGATCATCATGGCTATATTTGAAAACCGCAGGTACGAAAAAAAAAAAACGCATGAAACAAATACGATGGAATGCGATAATGATTTCTGGTGTCTGCGCGAGTCATCACTGGTCTTTAGATGACAACTGGCACGTAATGATTTAATCATTGCAATGTTATTTGCTTTGAATATTAAATGTATTGATAAGGTAAGGAATTTCGTTACAAGGCAGTGGCACCGCTTCGAAGATCCTACGACCAGATATAGCGTCTACCGAATTCATGTTGTCGTTCTGCCGCCGTCGCCCAATTTGGTTTTCAAGGCGCTGATTACCAATAGAAGTGGCCAACACGTCGCGTCGGGAATCGGCCAACACGCCGTTGACGCTGGAACGAGCAGCAATCTCTTGCTCAAAGTGCTGCACATTTTGTTTTATTTTCGCTTATCATTTTGTATTATTATTTATTTATGGAAATGTTTGGTTGGTTTAACTTGAATGCCCATAAATGCAAATATAGATTCCAGCTTCCATTACCCAAAGCGATTACCGCCTCAAACTGGAAATTTACGATCCACAGCATCCGCAACAGGCCATTCTTATCAAGGAGAGTCCGCTAGTCTTCCATTCGGAATGTCTTTCCATATTATTGTCCAGTCAAATCAAAAAATCTTATTTGCCAATGGAATGACTGATGGTGAATTAATGAATTATTTTCAATCTTAACTGTAATAATATCATTTGATTGAATTAAACAGTTCGATTCCGCATCATTCTAACACAAATGGATCTCAAACCTTACACGGATCCCATAACCATTTTCATTTTGGTAATTGTTAGTTTTTTTAATTATAGATTCGAATGATGAATGTGAAATAGATAATTGAATTATTGTTACGCATCAGGATCCTCAAGGATTCTTCATTCCTCGTTGGCCATCGCATAACCCAACAAATGGTATAACTCGTCAATTACTTGATTTTTGTGTGATTGTGTGATTGTAAAAAATAATCAAAACAAATGGGATATTACATCATGACAGGAGTTGTGTCTTTGTACCAAAGAGTCAACGTGTCTTTGACGTACCAATTGCCATCTTATCCGAGTGCGGACAACTGGACGATCCGCACAGAAGCCACGCAACAGGTTCACGACCATCAGTTCATGGTCGAGCACTATTACATTCGATTACATCCCATTTTTCAGGTGATGCCATCGACGCCGGCATATGTTCTCGACTCGAATGAGACGTGGTACACGGTCGAAGTGACCACTTCAGTGCACAGTGGATTTGTAGCCAATGGCAATGTGACCGTTCACGCGTATACGCAAACATTTCCTATGGGTATGTATTCCTACAAGGTATCTAAATATAACATCGACATTCGTATTAGCTGCATACGTATTTTCTTGATTTAATTGGGAATGAATAAATAATGTACATAATCACGAATTCAGAGTCACGACATTATTGCCCAATTATTTCATGGGTGAACCGCGCGATGGATATATCGAAACGCGCATCATCCGCGCCCAATTGAAATTTGAATTCGCTGGCGCCAAAACGGCCGTATTCAAACCTGGAATGGCTTTCGATCGTGGGACACGTTTACGTCATGTACGACAACGATTAACACGATCCAGCCCTTACACCTGAGAAATTGGCTGGCGCCACGATCATGCTCAAACCAGTCGTCACATCTTTTAACGGACAGTTGAAGACACTTCCGGAGATTGCAGTTCCGGCTAAAGGCGATTATATCAATCACCAAAAGGAGGAGATCAATATATAACAATGTAACAAGGAATTCGACAACTGTATGGAACTGGTGTATACAATTTTCGAGTATAATAATTTTTCTTTTTCCTCTTGTTGTTACGTTTATGATGCCGAACACATCGTGATTAAATTTCGTGATGATTATTCTCAAGTTGACGGTGGTGCCCAAAGATGCCAAATCGATGCGAGTATATCGGCTACTTATAAGGACGGGGAAGACGATAAAGTTACCGCTGAGCTCCAAGCCGTTGCTTATTTCTACTCTGCTGCCAAAGAAATGTATGTCCATGTTGAGACCAGCACCGCATACGACCAGTTAGGAGAAAACGTCATCATTCATCTGCGTAGTTATTTCGCATTCCAGGTCTACAGTTACGTTGTAAGTTGCCTGTCAATTTCTTCCAAGTTCCTTGAAATGTTATTTTTATTTTTAAGAAAATGTAAATTTGTCATTTTGGCAGGTCGTGTCGAAAGGTCTGGTCATCCATCCACGGATCGACTGAAACGCATCCGCGTCCGACCAAATTGGTGACTTTCTCCGTTCTTTCTGGTTTCCTCCGCCCAGTCGAGTACTCAAAGCGCTTTACAAGTTGGAACTATCTACAAAGTATTGGTCATTTCTTCTAATAAAATTCCAATTACTTTAAATGAGCTGGACTCTTTGTATTTGTTAGGTCTGGTCACGGAGTGACTTGGACGGATCGGGAAGAATTGAAAGCCGATCAAACGGAATATTTCAAAGGAGCCAATCCGGCCTGGAGCGGACACGAAACGGACGCTGGATCTTGCCGGCATTCTGCTTTTCAAGGACGCTAAAATCAGTCAATATCCTAACGTCATTGGTGAGTTAATCACGTTATATTTAAATATAATTCATTTGTATATTATGACGTTATTGAAAATTTTGCGCAGCCAATCGCGATCAAAGCAACGGATACGAACCGTGTTTGGCTGTTGGATGTTTCCACAAGGATCAGCGATGCGATGGGAAAGCGAATTGCGCCGACGGATCCGACGAGGATGACTGCAAGCAAGACTGCAAGTCTTATACATTTCCGATAGTTTATAAGGTTTATAATAATTAAATCAACCTTTTTTGATTTCTCATGTGTAATTCATTCCTGGCTCTAAAGTGGAAGACTAGATGCAATTTCGTCTCATGCAATGGAGCCGTAATCACGTAAACAATTTTTCAAACTCCCCTAATACTGTCAATGAGTTTAACTCTATCGATTTTTGTCATAGGATTTCTACGACTGGCTGGACGGCGATTGGGACGGTATCGAGTTCCGCGATCGAGAAGTTGCCGTCGACGTTGAAATGTGGTACATAACCGCCTTTAGTTTCCATCCGAAACTCGGTTTCGCAATGACGAATTAAGTCGCTGTGGTTAGATAGAATTTTCATGGTTGACAATAAGGTGAAGCCGGAATCTTATAGGGCGGGGGGAGAACGAGATGTTATGGAATTGGCTGGGAAAAAACCGGGTAACGTGTTCAATACTTAAGAGGAGCTAATCCTGGAGCGGACACGAAACGGACGCTGGATCTTGCCGGGAATGCCGGCCTTTTGTTTTTAAAAAGAGAGGTACTTAAGAAAATAATTACTTAAATAAATGATTATTTAAAAAAAGAATGACTTCAGATAATATAATTACTTAAAAAATATTACTTATGAAAAGAATTACTTAAGATAATAATTGCTTAAGAAAAGAATTACTTAGGTAAATACTTATAGCCACATTAACTTGGAAAAATACCTACTTGAGAAATAATTAATTGTGAAAAAATTACTTATGACACAAATTACCAGTTTTCGCTTGATACTGAATACTTATAAAATGTATTACTTGTAGCAAAAATTATAAAAGTAGGAATGAACACTTTCTCACTGAAATCAGTGAAAGTATAAATATTGTAAAAAATATTTAGTAGTTGGCGGACCATAGCTGACGTGTAAGGTGTTCGCTGTGAGAAGTTGAGGTCCGACGGGACGTGCGTTCGAGACGAGATCCAGACGAGTTCAAAGAATTCGATCAATAGGGGTTACGTCAAAGGATGTTCGTCATTAACCGTTGCCGAACTCCTTCTCTCTTTTATTTTTTAATTGTTTTTTTTTTAAATAATTTATTTTCATTATTTAATTTGTTGTTTCAAAGAGTAAAAATCTACAGCTCTCTGTGTCTTAAATTCTAATCTTGGTAGAAGGAAAAATTAAAAAAAAAAATTATGAATGTTTCTCTATTTTTTCTAGTGATTAAGACTAGTTTCAAAAAATGTAACAATGATATTTCTGGGCTGAAGATCTAATTTTAACTCGTACCTCGTGTATTTTTTTTTCAATTAATTAATCTTATTATAATTAAACCACAGGGTATTAAGTTATACTCTAGCGGCTTCTAGTTTAGGTTTGATTTACAATTAATATTGAAATAATAACGAAAAAAAAAACAGCTGAAATAATTTGGTTCGACAGTTTTATCATAGAAGTACAGTATATTAGCTACCATATGATATCCAAATAAAGAACCTAATTCTTAACTGCTTTGAACGTCGGTAGAATCAACGTCGACAGAAAAAGCAGGAAAGAAATTATGTTCTTTTTTTTCCATTTATAGATTAAGGTTTAATACTGAGTCGGCAAATCCTGTATGGTGGTCAAAATCACTGTTCGCCACGCTTAGTCAGCATTTTGCGCTTTTCCAGAGTTCGAAGAGCATATTTGGCTGCCGTGCACTTGGCAATGCGGTAATTTCGGCCGATTCCTTTGAAAGTTCCTTTACCGATTACGTCAACAGTAACCCTTAGACGCCCGTGTGGTAAACGTTCAGCTTTCCTATTTATCCAATTAATAATGTAATAATTGATATGGTATAATTGATACTGTATAGGTATATTTAAAAAGGAATACACTCCTGTTGCTGATTTTCTTACCCAAACTTAACTTGGTCGGTTTCTAATTCCAGTAGTTCTCTTATAGGAGATTTTGGACTATTTTTATTAAACTCATCTTCGGATTATTAGTATTTTTTAACTAGATTATATAAAAATAGAACTCAAATCAGTGAAAGTATACATATTGTAAAAAATATTTAGTAGTTGGCGGACCATAGCTGACGTGTAAGGTGTTCGCTGTGAGAAGTTGAGGTCCGACGGGACGTGCGTTCGAGACGAGATCCAGACGAGTTCAAAGAATTCGATCAATAGGGGTTACGTCAAAGGATGTTCGTCATTAACCGTTGCCGAACTCCTTCTCCCTTTTATTTTTTAATTGTTTTTTTTTTAAATAATTTATTTTCATTATTTAATTTGTTGTTTCAAAGAGTAAAAATCTACAGCTCTCTGTGTCTTAAATTCTAATCTTGGTAGAAGGAAAAATTAAAAAAAAAATTATGAATGTTTCGTTATGTATGTTTCGTCATTCCTGGCTCTAAAGTGGAAGACTAGATGCAATTTCGTCTCATGCAATGGAGCCGTAATCACGTAAACAATTTTTCAAACTCCCCTAATACTGTCAATGAGTTTAACTCTATCGATTTTTGTCATAGGATTTCTACGACTGGCTGGACGGCGATTGGGACGGTATCGAGTTCCGCGATCGAGAAGTTGCCGTCGACGTTGAAGTGTGGTACATAACCGCCTTTAGTTTCCATCCGAAACTCGGTTTCGCAATGACGAATTAAGTCGCTGTGGTTAGATAGAATTTTCATGGTTGACAATAAGGTGAAGCCGGAATCTTATGGAGAAGTTTATCTACCTATCGCTCCACAGGTGGAGCAAGGTACAATCACAATCAAAATTATGCTGGCTATTAATAATTTAAGACTATTAAATCGGCAAGATTTCAGCATCGATCTAGAGATTATGGTATAAGTTATTATGAATAAGAACATCAAACCGATGGTTAACTTAATGAAAATGATTCATTTTTACGTAGCCTGAAGGTGCCACCATCAGTCGACACACTTCACTCCTGTTGGACTGGAAGAATCGGGCTCATGCTTTGGGATTGCTCGACATTCCCGTCGAAGAGTCGCCCATCATTCCTTACTCAAAATTCCGTCGTTACGTTTTTGGAAGTCCTATAAAGCCTCCATTACGTTTTGCGGTAAGAGTAGTCATGGGTTTAAATGAAGTCTTAAGTAACGCTCAATTCTTTCTTCCTTAATAGTTGACGTCTTTGGACCCGTTTTCCCATCGACGCCCATCACCACCAACTCGATGCCGAGCCGATCTCTTCGTGGAACAGAGGCCACATTGTTTAACTTGGCCACCACTTTGTGGTCTTCACTATCTCCGTTTGACGAACCAACTTGAGTTGGATGTTTTGTACAGCGGACTGAACGACATGAACGTCCAAATGGCGGAATTCATCGGGGTTTATGCGTCTTTATAGTCACGACGGACATTTTCGAGGACATACCAATTCGAATCCCAGCATCTGGGTGAAGGTGAGTTTAGAATATCGCCATAAATTGCGTGTACAAAATAATCCACAAAAACATGAAATTTGTCATTCGTTTCATGTTACAGGCTTGGGTGATTCGAATTATGGGTCAATCGCAGTTTCAAGATTGGGAAAATCATTTTTGTGTCGACAGGCGATTGCTTGGAAAATCCGTTGAATGGATTCTCAATCATCAAACGAATGACGGCAGTTTCAAAGACCCTGACGATTACTTTCCCTCTTGAATTGAGATTGGTACGAACACTATTATAAAATGAATAATACCTATAATAACATTTATGCTATCTTGTGTTGTTTAAATTTCTAACGATTATTCAGGTTGTCTAATAACGTTACTCGAAATGATATAGTCTTACCGCATATGTTTTAATCAGTTTGATGAAATGCAGATAAAATCTCGAAGAAATTTGAGAGTAAAAATTGCAGTAGCTGAAGTTCGGGCAGTCCAGCAGTAAGTTATACGTAGTACTGCAATAACTAGCGCGTTATGGTGTTATTTTCATTTGGTTTTTCTTTAATATATCTATTACTGATTTTTTTTTTCAGCTATTTAGAACAAGTCAGGTCTCATTTGACGGATCCTAGTGATATTGCCATTTTAACCTATGCACTTTCGAGGTAACATTCGCCTTGGCGAATATACACCTTAAAAAAAATTAAAATGCACTTTCGATTGCAGACATAGTCCGACAAAAGATGCGGCTTTTTATTTACTTCACAGCATGAAACGAAAGCGGTAAGTTGGAATTGTTTTTAAAATCAACAAGTGTTCCAATACAGTGATTTATTCAATAGGGGGAATGGTGTACTGGTCACGGGAACCGGTTCCTTCCAATGAAGTTCTCTACGAGAATCAGCGTTGCGCATGCACCAAGACGCCGTGGACGTCGAATTGACGTCCTCCGCCCTTCTCGTCTATTTGGCTCGCGACGGGATCGGTGATCTGCAGGAAATGGTTGCCACTTGGCTCAACACGATGCGCAATTGCGCATGGTCGACGGCGGTTTCATCTCCATTTACGTAATAATTGGCCAACCGGTGCGCATTAGCAGAGACACTCTCGCCAAACTTTATCAGATGGATGTAATCTTCTCATAATCCACATCCAATTAAAATAATTGTAATAACAAACCCTTATGTATTTAGATTCCAAATGTCTGGGGATATGTAAACGTCATGGGCCCTGGAGCTGTTAAAGCCGTTCAACAACTCAAAGTTCAATACGGAATCGACTGGGATGAGTATTATACATTCTATATGCTACACTTCATACATTATATTGAGTAATGCTAAATATATGCACATTGCACAGTCGCTCTGTGTGTGTAATAGCTCGTACTATGAGTGAAAGTGATGCTAGTGTGAAATTTGTTTTCACAAAAAAGAAATATACGATTGATGAATTGATGATATTATTTGCTTTGCTCGCATCTATACCTCGAACATTGGGTACAAACTTATATTGTCCTGAATTTCCTGTTCAAAATTGAATGTTAGAAAGAATACCATAATTAATATTTTTCAAAGATTATTCACAAGTGAAACGTATTGACTGATGGTCGGAAAGAGTGTCGGCGTCTCAATAAACAAAGATATTATTCAGGGTGGGATGTATAATAATTTTGGAAGTTATAGGTGTTGGCTTATTACACTGTCTTCCGTTATTGGCCATCACAGAGTAGCTGTCCATTTGCCCGGGGCCCAGTCACTGATTTCGTCTTTTTCATTGTAGCCTATTACATATCCCGTGTATAAGAAGAGATGACGTGAAGCAGTGGGCGGGGGGAGAACGATATGTTATGGAATTGGCTGGGAAAAAACCGGGTAACGTGTTCAATACTTAAGAGGAGCTAATCCTGGAGCGGACACGAAACGGACGCTGGATCTTGCCGGGAATGCCGGCCTTTTGTTTTTAAAAAGAGAGGTACTTAAGAAAATAATTACTTAAATAAATGATTATTTAAGAAAAGAATGACTTCAGATAATATAATTACTTAAAAAAATATTACTTATGAAAAGAATTACTTAAGATAATAATTGCTTAAGAAAAGAATTACTTAGGTAAATACTTATAGCCACATTAACTTGGAAAAATACCTACTTGAGAAATAATTAATTGTGAAAAAATTACTTATGACACAAATTACCAGTTTTCGCTTGATACTGAATACTTATAAAATGTATTACTTGTAGCAAAAATTATAAAAGTAGGAATGAACACTTTCTCACTGAAATCAGTGAAAGTATAAATATTGTAAAAAATATTTAGTAGTTGGCGGACCATAGCTGACGTGTAAGGTGTTCGCTGTGAGAAGTTGAGGTCTGACGGGACGTGCGTTCGAGACGAGATCCAGACGAGTTCAAAGAATTCGATCAATAGGGGTTACGTCAAAGGATGTTCGTCATTAACCGTTGCCGAACTCCTTCTCTCTTTTATTTTTTAATTGTTTTTTTTTTAATAATTTATTTTCATTATTTAATTTGTTGTTTCAAAGAGTAAAAATCTACAGCTCTCTGTGTCTTAAATTCTAATCTTGGTAGAAGGAAAAATTAAAAAAAAAAATTATGAATGTTTCGTTATGTATGTTTCGTCATTCCTGGCTCTAAAGTGGAAGACTAGATGCAATTTCGTCTCATGCAATGGAGCCGTAATCACGTAAACAATTTTTCAAACTCCCCTAATACTGTCAATGAGTTTAACTCTATCGATTTTTGTCATAGGATTTCTACGACTGGCTGGACGGCGATTGGGACGGTATCGAGTTCCGCGATCGAGAAGTTGCCGTCGACGTTGAAGTGTGGTACATAACCGCCTTTAGTTTCCATCCGAAACTCGGTTTCGCAATGACGAATTAAGTCGCTGTGGTTAGATAGAATTTTCATGGTTGACAATAAGGTGAAGCCGGAATCTTATGGAGAAGTTTATCTACCTATCGCTCCACAGGTGGAGCAAGGTACAATCACAATCAAAATTATGCTGGCTATTAATAATTTAAGACTATTAAATCGGCAAGATTTCAGCATCGATCTAGAGATTATGGTATAAGTTATTATGAATAAGAACATCAAACCGATGGTTAACTTAATGAAAATGATTCATTTTTACGTAGCCTGAAGGTGCCACCATCAGTCGACACACTTCACTCCTGTTGGACTGGAAGAATCGGGCTCATGCTTTGGGATTGCTCGACATTCCCGTCGAAGAGTCGCCCATCATTCCTTACTCAAAATTCCGTCGTTACGTTTTTGGAAGTCCTATAAAGCCTCCATTACGTTTTGCGGTAAGAGTAGTCATGGGTTTAAATGAAGTCTTAAGTAACGCTCAATTCTTTCTTCCTTAATAGTTGACGTCTTTGGACCCGTTTTCCCATCGACGCCCATCACCACCAACTCGATGCCGAGCCGATCTCTTCGTGGAACAGAGGCCACATTGTTTAACTTGGCCACCACTTTGTGGTCTTCACTATCTCCGTTTGACGAACCAACTTGAGTTGGATGTTTTGTACAGCGGACTGAACGACATGAACGTCCAAATGGCGGAATTCATCGGGGTTTATGCGTCTTTATAGTCACGACGGACATTTTCGAGGACATACCAATTCGAATCCCAGCATCTGGGTGAAGGTGAGTTTAGAATATCGCCATAAATTGCGTGTACAAAATAATCCACAAAAACATGAAATTTGTCATTCGTTTCATGTTACAGGCTTGGGTGATTCGAATTATGGGTCAATCGCAGTTTCAAGATTGGGAAAATCATTTTTGTGTCGACAGGCGATTGCTTGAAAAATCCGTTGAATGGATTCTCAATCATCAAACGAATGACGGCAGTTTCAAAGACCCTGACGATTACTTTCCCTCTTGAATTGAGATTGGTACGAACACTATTATAAAATGAATAATACCTATAATAACATTTATGCTATCTTGTGTTGTTTAAATTTCTAACGATTATTCAGGTTGTCTAATAACGTTACTCGAAATGATATAGTCTTACCGCATATGTTTTAATCAGTTTGATGAAATGCAGATAAAATCTCGAAGAAATTTGAGAGTAAAAATTGCAGTAGCTGAAGTTCGGGCAGTCCAGCAGTAAGTTATACGTAGTACTGCAATAACTAGCGCGTTATGGTGTTATTTTCATTTGGTTTTTCTTTAATATATCTATTACTGATTTTTTTTTTCAGCTATTTAGAACAAGTCAGGTCTCATTTGACGGATCCTAGTGAAATTGCCATTTTAACCTATGCACTTTCGAGGTAACATTCGCCTTGGCGAATATACACCTTACAAAAAATTAAAATGCACTTTCGATTGCAGACATAGTCCGACAAAAGATGCGGCTTTTTATTTACTTCACAGCATGAAACGAAAGCGGTAAGTTGGAATTGTTTTTAAAATCAACAAGTGTTCCAATACAGTGATTTATTCAATAGGGGGAATGGTGTACTGGTCACGGGAACCGGTTCCTTCCAATGAAGTTCTCTACGAGAATCAGCGTTGCGCATGCACCAAGACGCCGTGGACGTCGAATTGACGTCCTCCGCCCTTCTCGTCTATTTGGCTCGCGACGGGATCGGTGATCTGCAGGAAATGGTTGCCACTTGGCTCAACACGATGCGCAATTGCGCATGGTCGACGGCGGTTTCATCTCCATTTACGTAATAATTGGCCAACCGGTGCGCATTAGCAGAGACACTCTCGCCAAACTTTATCAGATGGATGTAATCTTCTCATAATCCACATCCAATTAAAATAATTGTAATAACAAACCCTTATGTATTTAGATTCCAAATGTCTGGGGATATGTAAACGTCATGGGCCCTGGAGCTGTTAAAGCCGTTCAACAACTCAAAGTTCAATACGGAATCGACTGGGATGAGTATTATACATTCTATATGCTACACTTCATACATTATATTGAGTAATGCTAAATATATGCACATTGCACAGTCGCTCTGTGTGTGTAATAGCTCGTACTATGAGTGAAAGTGATGCTAGTGTGAAATTTGTTTTCACAAAAAAGAAATATACGATTGATGAATTGATGATATTATTTGCTTTGCTCGCATCTATACCTCGAACATTGGGTACAAACTTATATTGTCCTGAATGTCCTGTTCAAAATTGAATGTTAGAAAGAATACCATAATTAATATTTTTTAAAGATTATTCACAAGTGAAACGTATTGACTGATGGTCGGAAAGAGTGTCGGCGTCTCAATAAACAAAGATATTATTCAGGGTGGGATGTATAATAATATTGGAAGTTATAGGTGTTGGCTTATTACACTGTCTTCCGTTATTGGCCATCACAGAGTAGCTGTCCATTTGCCCGGGGCCCAGTCACTGATTTCGTCTTTTTCATTGTAGCCTATTACATATCCCGTGTATAAGAAGAGATGACGTGAAGCAGTGGGCGGGGGGAGAACGATATGTTATGGAATTGGCTGGGAAAAAACCGGGTAACGTGTTCAATACTTAAGAGGAGCTAATCCTGGAGCGGACACGAAACGGACGCTGGATCTTGCCGGGAATGCCGGCCTTTTGTTTTTAAAAAGAGAGGTACTTAAGAAAATAATTACTTAAATAAATGATTATTTAAGAAAAGAATGACTTCAGATAATATAATTACTTAAAAAAATATTACTTATGAAAAGAATTACTTAAGATAATAATTGCTTAAGAAAAGAATTACTTAGGTAAATACTTATAGCCACATTAACTTGGAAAAATACCTACTTGAGAAATAATTAATTGTGAAAAAATTACTTATGACACAAATTACCAGTTTTCGCTTGATACTGAATACTTATAAAATGTATTACTTGTAGCAAAAATTATAAAAGTAGGAATGAACACTTTCTCACTGAAATCAGTGAAAGTATAAATATTGTAAAAAATATTTAGTAGTTGGCGGACCATAGCTGACGTGTAAGGTGTTCGCTGTGAGAAGTTGAGGTCCGACGGGACGTGCGTTCGAGACGAGATCCAGACGAGTTCAAAGAATTCGATCAATAGGGGTTACGTCAAAGGATGTTCGTCATTAACCGTTGCCGAACTCCTTCTCTCTTTTATTTTTTAATTGTTTTTTTTTTAAATAATTTATTTTCATTATTTAATTTGTTGTTTCAAAGAGTAAAAATCTACAGCTCTCTGTGTCTTAAATTCTAATCTTGGTAGAAGGAAAAATAAAAAAAAAAATTATGAATGTTTCTCTATTTTTTCTAGTGATTAAGACTAGTTTCAAAAAATGTAACAATGATATTTCTGGGCTGAAGATCTAATTTTAACTCGTACCTCGTGTATTTTTTTTTCAATTAATTAATCTTATTATAATTAAACCACAGGGTATTAAGTTATACTCTAGCGGCTTCTAGTTTAGGTTTGATTTACAATTAATATTGAAATAATAACGGAAAAAAACAGCTGAAATAATTTGGTTCGACAGTTTTATCATATAGAAGTACAGTATATTAGCTACCATATGATATCCAAATAAAGATCCTAATTCTTAACTGCTTTGAACGTCGGTAGAATCAACGTCGACAGAAAAAGCAGGAAAGAAATTATGTTCTTTTTTTTCCATTTATAGATTAAGGTTTAATACTGAGTCGGCAAATCCTGTATGGTGGTCAAAATCACTGTTCGCCACGCTTAGTCAGCATTTTGCGCTTTTCCAGAGTTCGAAGAGGATACTTGGCTGCCGCGGGTTCTTCAATTGCCGTCAATTGCCTCAGCAGTATCACCTCTGCAGACAAACTTTGGTCCAAACTCTTTTACTTTACAACTGTTTACCAGCAACATGGGATCTTTTTCCAATGAAAGAACGTTTCGAAATATATAGCGCTGAAAATCAGAAATTTGTTTCAATTGTCCTTCGGTCACTATAACGGCATCAGAAATTTTCACAATTTCAACTTCCACCTCACCAGAACGAGTGAAAATGGGGAATGCGCGGGGGAATGGGCAGATTTGAGATAGAGGTTTGCTGCTCAAAATACCCAGACTCTGAATAGAAGTCTCGGGTTTGTGCATTTTCCTGCCGCGTGTGTTTTGCTCCTCAGGTATCAATAGGCTACCTATAAAAAATTCTGTTAATTAGAGTTAAGAATTGGCAGACTATAGTATGAATACCATTGTGATCGCGTACAGAAAGCAAGGCTGGATGTGGAATGCAGTTAATAAACGGATCAGCCACTTGTTTATAATAGTATTGTCTCCGTTTGGTAGTTCCTGGACGAGGCAAGTTTTCTGGTACATTTTCTTCTTCTAAATCGGCAAATTGTAATCCTCTTCAAGCCGAAGATTTTCTTTGCCTGTTGGATAGAAATTTTCGTCCAGCTCTTTCATTTGATGTAATAGCCGACATGCTTCCAGCGCCGCAGATCGTTTGGCCATAACTTCGGATGGCATAGGATGACTTGTCACACACTCTAAACTTTTTGATGACTACTTTCTAGTAGTGCCGATAGTAGGTAACGAACGCACTACCAGATTGGTGTGTTGTATACTATTAAAGTAGACTAATAGTATTGCCTAAACTTGGACTACCATAAAGTAGTACCAGTGTCAGTGATTTTGGCTGGCAAAGGTTGAGTAACATTCCTTTAATGGAACTCTAAAAAATGGAGTAGGCCTTTAGTAAAAGCTATACACTAGTTTGTATATTTAATTTTCTGTACATTGTATGCAGAAAATGTCATACATCGTGTACATAGAAAAGAGGAAAACAAGTATTTTATGGTGGCCATCATGATAAAATGCCGCCAGCCTTCCAGCCTCATTAACAACGGCAGTGTAAAAAAGGCTCGAAAAAAGGGCAAGGAAAGAATTGTGGAAATAAAGCGAGAAAGGGGATTAAACGGAGGAAGAGAGGAGATAGGAGAAAAGGGGTTATGGAAAGAGAAATGGAAAAAGATAATCTTCTTTTTGGTATTCTTAACCCTCTATGCCCTTTTTTCCTTTTCCATCACCACCCACATTCCTATAGTGGGTGAAACAAATCCCCTCTTCACCATCACCTTGCTGTGATTAGGCTGTTAGGGGTTTTGCACTAAGAATAATTTCGAACCTAAAATTGGTAATAATTTCAAAAAAAACTACAAAAGCAATAAATGAAATAAGTCTATAACCTAGATTGGTTTGATGATCGAGTTGATTACAAACCCAAACTTAAGTTTCTATATATATCCTAGCAGAAAATCATCAACGGCATGTTTTAACGAAATTTCACCAAGTCCTAACTTTGCTCTTACACACACCATACGCAATTATTTTATATAACACAGCAGATGATATTAACAAATAGCTCAGTTGGTAGAGCAGCAGGCTACATATTCAATACTATCATCAAGCTCAGTGGGTTCGAATCTGTCCAAAGGTTGAATATAAAATAGAATATATTTTATGCACGAACAAAGGAATTTTCCATAGGGGAGAGGGGGGTTATACGGTCCGCTGTACTAAGTGAGACACTTAGTTAAAAAATAGTAAATTAAGTTCTAAAATTCTTAGATTAATATATGCTATTCTTTATATGTATATCTTTCATTATTGAACATTTCAAAACATTATGTTTGCAAGTTTTGTAGTTTTTTAAGAAATAAAAAAAGCCCCATAATATTCTTAAAAAAAAAATTTGTTTTTCTAAGAATTTCTCAAAGTAACTATGTTTTTTTAGAAAAGTGAGATAGCAGAATGATAGTTTGATCTTTTGTCAATAATTCCCAACAAAAATAAAATTTTTGAGTTGAAAAATGAGCTAGTTATAAAAGTTTTCCCAAAAACATTTTTTGTGAGTTATTTGGTACGGTTTTGTGGGGTAAATTGGTACTAAAACGGAATGGCCGATAGGCGGAGCTCAGTGCTGCCAGTGGCAATTCAGAGAACTTTTCTCCTTCAAGAGAACATTTTGTTTTATATAAGAAATGTTTTTAATTATACAAGTATACCAAAAACCTTAGCGAAATACAAATACTAGGCGAAAAATTCTATTTCACGATGTTTTTAAAATTAATTTATCTTTATTCTAAAGTGGAGAATTTAGAGTGTTTCACATAGTACACCCCCCTGTCCCATATAAACCCCGATTTTGTCCACGCCCACTTTTTTTTTCGCAACTTTGAAAATCGGTAGCGGGTTAACTAACGACTCAAAAATAAAATAAAAAATACTGGAGATAGAAAAAAGTGAGACGAATATAATAAAACATTTATTTTACAAATCGGATGATTAGGAAACGGCCTACACGATAAAAACAAAAACCGGTCCAAATAACCCCACTCTCCCCTACTTGCAATTTCCACCCTTCAAGGACTTCAAAGGGGGGGTTGCGGGTGGCCTTGTTTTGTAAGAGGTAATTTTTTTTCAAGCTTCTTTTTCTCTTAAGCCACATATACTTTCATTAAGTAGGTGCTGTACTGGTCGAAAGTATACCTCCTACTTTTTCCAAAAGTAGGTGGGTGTATTCAGCAGTAGCGAAATAGTAGGTAAATCCATTTTAGATACCAGAGAGTAGTACCTTAGCAGCACAAAAAACGTTTAGAGTGTATTCAATAACATAGGAACAGTTATACAAACGGAACTTTCTTAATATTTAACACATTGCACAGTGGTTATTAGAAATAATTAGTTTACCTGAGATTGAATATGTCCAACACGGCCATCATGCCGCTGTGGTGCTGACAAAAATGTACGATATTAAACCAGTTAATGTAAATGTAATTTACAGTATGAAACCAGTCGAAATTATTCTTAGTGCAAAACCCCTAACAGCCTAATCACAGCAAGGTGATGGTGAAGGGGGGATTTGTTTCACCCACTATAGGAATGTGGGTTGTGATGGAAAAGGAAAAAAGGGCTAAGGGGGTTAAGAATACCAAAAAGAAGATTATCTTTTTCCATTTCTCTTTCCATAACCCCTTTTCTCCTATCTCCTCTCTTCCTTCGTTTAATCCCCTTTCTCGCTTTATTTCCACAATTCTTTCTTTGCCCTTTTTTACAATGCCGTTGTTAATGAGGCTGGAAGGCCGGCGGCATTTTATCATGATGGCCGCCATAAAATACTTGTTTTCCTCTTTTCTATGTACACGATGTATGACATTTTCTGCATACAATGTACAGAAAATTAACTATACAAACTAGTGTATAGCTTTTACTATAGACCTTTTTCCAATTGCTTGGTATCCGCACTAGCCAAAAGTCGTGCGACTAGTCGACTAGTGCGCACCATGGCGGGGGATAGCCGAAACTTGCCACAGACTTGGCTTGATTCTTAGGGTAACCTTGTTGTTTACATGTCTTCTAATGCAGTTTGGACCAAAAAACACTGAAAAAGTGTTGAAATGCATGACAAGTGTTGCTTAAGTTTTTTGTTAAGTGTTGGCATGCATTTTAACACTTTTTCAGTGTTTTTTGGGCCAAACTGCATTAGAAGACTACTAAAAAAGTGTTAAAATGCACGCCAACGCTTTTAAAAAAACTTAAGCAACACTTGGCATGCATTTCAACATTTTTCTAGTAAAAAAAACAACATTTTGGGCAAACTGCAGTAAACGACACATAAGAAAACTGGTCAATGGGATTTCTAATGCAGTTTGCCCAAAATGTTGTTTTTTTTTTTACTAGAAAAATGTTGAAATGCATGCCAAGTGTTGCTTAAGTTTTTTTAAAAGCGTTGGCGTGCATTTAAACACTTTTTTAGTGTTTTTGATAGACAAACTACATGGCCTTACGGTGGGTATTTGCCGGATCAAGCCAAGTCTGCAGCAAGTTTCGGCTATCCCCCGCCATGGTGCGCACTAGTCGACTAGCCGCACGACTTTTCGCTCTACTTACCCGAACCAAATGGAAAAAGGTCTATACACAGGGTTGTAGAAGTGATGGTTGCCCAACTTGTATCCCTTTTCTCCATAAGCCTCTGAAGATTTTTATAACATGAGGGCAGCGCCATCTGTTGCGTGAAAAAGATAATAATTTCTAACTTTTAGGCGGTAAACCAACTACTGTTACTTTTAAGTTTTAATCCAGGAATAAATTGAAGTTTTAAATAAGTAATACGTTTTATTTTTAAATCCGATTAGATTCAGTTTTGCATTACAAAATTAAATAAATGAAAAAAAGTAAAAAAAAGTAGTGAAATGCAGTAGCATCCACAGAGTATCAAATAGTACTTCAGGGTATAAATCCATCGCACTACCAACTGAGCTACCGATGGCTGCTTTCTGTAGCAAAATCTCGGAAAAACTGTGAACAAATCCTTATGGATAACAAGATTTCAGTGTTTTTTTTAACTCACAGATGTCAATGCCCTCATGTTATAAAAAAAAAGGGGAGGAGTTAGAGGCGGAGCTACACATATCCACAAGAGAAAACTGTCTTCAGAGCCCCATGTTAAAAAAGGATACAAGTTGGGAAACCATCACTTCTACAACCCTGGTATACAACACACCAATCTGGTAGTGCGTTCGCTACCTACTATCGGCACTACTATGAGAATAGTAGTTTTTCCACTACTAGAAAGTAGTCATCAAAAAGTTTAGAGTGTAGGTGTGCCAGTGCAATGACCATCCGCTGAAACAGAAAAAAAGAAAATGTGCACTTCCAGACCAAATTGGCTCAGTTTATCCATTACATTCTTCAGAAAGCTATAAATAATCAAGCGGCAGCAGTAAATATTTCCTATTTTCTCATGTTACAGTACGCTCAAACGTAATAACGCGTAATGATCTCTTATGTAGGATCTCTGTCACAAAATTTCTATTCCACTCTACGACATCCTTGAGTTAAAGGAGGAAGTAATGAAGCGGTGCGCGTAAGAGCCCATGTAACTGTTGGTGATATAACTCGTTATCTAATTTTCCGATAGGGATTCTATCCCCAAACGACCTTTTTCCGACCCGACCCAACCCAACCCACACCAACAGATGGCGTTGTTCCTCTCAGTGAGATAGGAAAGGTGTTCATTTCATTAATGTCTTATACGTTTTTTGTCTGATAGTTAAACAATTAGGAAATTTTGATCATCTTGTGCAAGAAAATGTGTTACATGGAGCCGTCATATTTAGATTTTTATTCGTCGACGAAATCATAATTAAAAACTAAAATTTGTGTTTTTGTGTTTTATTAAACAACCGTTAGATGGTTCTGACGCATTGCTATAAATCCGTGCTGTATAAACTTAACCAGATTATCTAGGCAATCTCGGTCTACTGTTTACGTTTGTTAGTTTTGAATTTTTGATTAGACAAATAGACAGTTCAGTTCGTCAGTTCTGTGATTGCAATCAATGGATAAATTGCTGGATTTTCACATTTTCAGATTCTCACATTATTAGCGTTTTTCCAAATATTTGGTCCTTCATTTCATTTGTGAATTATTATTGTTGATGCAAAAAATTTGGTCCCTCTTGAAAGCTTTTTATAAATGTTATGAGTTGGTAAGAAATGTGTAAGACTTTAACTGTTTGAAATTAATTACTTGTATTTTTTTGTTTTAGTATTTTACTCTTGTCTTTCAGAAGCTAGTCACACAATTTGTGGAATGAACACAAGATTAAAGGCTGAACGAGAAAGAAAATGTGAGAAAAATGATGTCTTATTTCAGAAACTAGTCATACAATTTAAGGAATTGGCACAAGAGTAAAGGCTGAACGGGAATTATAACATGTAAGAATAATTGCAAATCAAAATTTAAAAGAATTTGACACTTATGTCACATATCTCATGTAAGTCTGACTTACATGACTGTGTACGAGTTTGTCTTGATAAGACTAATCATTCCCTTTTATTTAGGTTGACACTTGACAAGACTTCCTAGTTGAATGAGATTGCTGAGAAACTAAAAAACGTTTTCTCTGCCGGCAACTAAGTGCTAGATTTTTGTAATCTAATTGATGGGATTTAACGTACTGAATAGGGAAATATTTGCCTCCATTACTTTTGGAAAGCTACTCTTCACTTCATACAGTCTTAATAAGGAATACTCAAATGATGTATTTGATCTGTTTACAGTTCAAATTTCTTAACTTAAAGCCGATCGACTGATTCTGCTGAAGTTCATCGTAATTGGTTTGCCGTAACACACAGCCTACCACTAAACCAATGGTATGTCGATGATACTTCTCAATGGGCGATGGATTACCATCCTTTGTTTGCTTGGTTTGAGGACCTTTTTTCTTTGTTAGCCCATTTGTTTGATCCTGAAATGCTCAAAGTAGAAAATCTAACCTATTATGCTTCACAGAACACAATTCTTTTCCAAAGAATCTCAGTGATTGCCACTGATGTTGTCTATGCACTTGCGAGTATAAAAGTAACATTGATTCAAATATTTTCCAATTATTTTGTGTCTAAATGTTGCTTCTTGTTACAGGTGTTTGTACTCAATTAGAAGCAATGAGAAGGAGGGAAATTACTAAACAACTCTGGAAAATGGTTTAGCTCTGCTACTATTTTAACCTTTTTACTTTTATGTAATATTGGAATTATTACAGTGGATCACATTCATTTACAGTACCACGGGTTTCTGACTGGAATTTTGCTTCTATGCTTCAGGTAAAATATCTTGATTTGTAAATGAAAAGAGGTCTTCAATTACTCCATTTTATTATTTTTATAAAAAGAAAACCTGAAAGCAGCATTTTGGTTCTCAGTGCTTCTCATTTTAAAGCATATATCTATACATTTTTACAGTTTATTTTGCGTACCTCTTTCAAATTTACTGTATTGGAATTCAAAAAGCAAGATTGACATTTCATTTTAAGAGGCTAATAAAATTGGGGTAATAGTTGTTGCATGTTATTACATATGTTCCTTTTCTTGGCCAATTTCAGCACGTATGATGGATAAACCTGGATAAACAATTTCCTATTAAAATCATTCTTACTGTTTACATTTGTTATTTTTCAGGTCGTCCTGTCTACATTGTTTCCGTTTGAATATCGTGGGCTTTGTCATGCATACTGGGCAACTAATTTTTGGGCAATTTCAATATCGATGATAAGATCTTAGCTGTGTATGGAATTTACATTTTCAGTGAACGGTTTGATTTGATTGTAAATATTTAACTACGTTCTGAATCCTAGCTCGGATATTTGGTTGGACTACCTTTTCAAAAATTCACAACCGCTTCAATGACTGGAGGCTTAGTTCAAGAATTGAGCACGCGAATTTGGTTTGTACGTTTTTTGCTCTAGTGGTGAGTAACTGAGTATATACGCTAAAAAAGGATTATATAATATGTGAAAATGGTAAATTCACAATTGTGTACAGCCAGCGATTGTGATCCTTCGACCTTCTCCGACAGCCTAACCAAACGCGCGTGTTCATCCGAACTATATTATGTTGTGTGCCTTTGCATCGTTCTCTTCGGTTGCACATCCACGGAAAAGCCATTGTGATCGTCATCATTCCGTTGGCGTCAGTATTTAAAAAGTTTTTTTGTCAGCGCTTAAATCACTAGGATGTTTGGTATTATTATGTGGAAAAGGCCTGAGCAAGTTCTACAGCTAGAGGCCGGTGCTAGTGCTCTGACTCAACAAGTAGAGGTGAGTTTCTTTTTTTTTATAACCAGAAGCTGCATTCCGACCGTGGTTTATAAAGTACGCTAGCATGCCTGGCTTATTAGCAACCGTAACAGCACCCAGTACTAGTTTGTCGTAGTATTAACTAACATGGAAAATACTAGGCTAGTCGAGATAAAATTGGATGCGCTAACGAAAATTTGCGCGCTGATTTTGAACGTTATAGTCAGGGAACCCATGACAAACGAAACAAAAACTTTCCAAGAAAAGGTTTGACGACTACATTAAGGGGAGGATGGGAAATCTAAATCCATCCGTCTGTCGAGTCAGACTGGTCGCGTTCACTCGTAGTGCACTCCTGAAGTCGGCGTGATCTGGCCAAAAACACAAACCTCTCAAGAGGAATAATTTTTGCACTAAAAAACAGAGAAAAATACAGGGAATCTAAATATACAAAGGCAGACGCGTAAATCGGTTGCTTTGTATGAAGCAGACGCAATTTAGTGGAAAAATTCGATGTCTGCACTAAATGGCATCACTGTAAATTTGGCGGGGAAAACAAACACAAATCTAGTCTAACTGTTTTTGTCTCCTTCTATTCATAACTCAAAGAAAATAACTATATTTTGGCATTAAAAGTTACACAAGTGGTTAAATAAAAGAAATTGCCATTAATTGGTTGGTTAATTTAAGAAAAAAATCAAGCTTCTTACGACATCTCATTAATAGCATCTTCGCTATCGCTATCTACTTTATAGAGTTTATTCTTATTCACTTTCATAATTTTCTTCATTTAAGTTTTCCTCGGGCTGTTCCCTTTCTAAAATGTAAATTGTAATTGTCATCCCCCTCGTCTCTTTGCGATTGGATGTGCTCAAGAATGTTGACATAGTTTTCTGTTAGCGTAAAAGTTGCCGATAGTGTGAGAAGGCTGAAGTAGGTGCTGCCATAGCGATCATTTGTTCAGACTGAGTGTTGATTTGTCATTTATCAGACCCTGTTGTATTGGATTCGTGAAGAACCGGCTCATGTTGATTGGTTTGAAAGTTGAATGACCAGTAATCCATTTCAGTGTCCGTTAGGTAGTATCACCTGGTTGTTCTGGATTTTCGACTGGTGATATTGTTGCTAATAAACGACACTGTGTTTCTTTGGTGGACGGTTCATCGGAGGCAGGAAGGCTGCAATATGCATGGGCATTTCGTGGTAGCGTGGGGACAGATGTCTGGTAATCAAACGAGGTTCTTGTGAGAATAAGAACTCATTCTAATTTGGGATTTCCAACGATGTTCTTGAGCAGATTTTTCTTTTGGTAGATACTCTAATTGTTTACATACTCTTCTTGCCTTCCGTAATTAACATGACAATTCGTCCGTCCCGTTTCCTACCAGTACGGCCGCATCGCTGGAAGAGGCGTTCAGGAGACTTGTGAACGTCGTAGCAGATGATCATATCGATATCGCGAATAATGTCAAGTCCTTCTTCACCCACACAAATTGACACCAGAGTGTTATAATTGGCTTCACTGAACTTGGCTTAACTGTTTGATGACGCGGATCTGATCGGCTTGAACTGAGTAACGATTTTGACTAAAAATCAGTGACAGAGTATCTGCCCTCCTTCTCTGCGTTTTGAAAATGTTCCAGTAGAATTTCTTTTAGCTTTATCAACTTTGGGTGACTGACAGCAGAAGCTACCTGACAGTCGTTGCCAATCGCAAAGAGACGAGGAGGATGACAGTTACCAACAGCGAGATCCGACGGATGCACGAGAAATTGACGGCAACGTCATTTCATCTTCTATAGAGCTCAGCATAGATATTAAATGCGGTGTTTTCTCCTCAGACGGCGTCAAAAAGAATTTTTTCGCGGGATTCAAAACTTGTAGGTTAGTTAACGAGCCACTCTGGAATCTACAGCCAAGACTTCCTTGATCTATTTACAAAAATTGTCTACAAGAATCGATTACCCAAATATTCCTAGTCCACCACCATGCATTTTAAAAGAGCAAACTGCCTTTGCTCTCAATTTGGAATCATTCGTATTCGTTTGAAAAACTTTTTCTCCAGAAAGATACGGTTGGGTATTATACTGCAATCCGATGAAAATGGCAAACGATTCTCTCTTAACTGGTTTGACGGTGATACGACGCCAACCAATCTTGATGACATTTTAGGAAGGGAACAGCCTAAGGAAACCTCAAATGAAGAAAATTATGAAAGTGATTAAGAAAACACTCAATAAAGTAGATAAAGATAGCGAAGAAGAAGCTATTAATGACATGGCGTATAAGAAGATTGATTTTTTTTCTATACATAACAAGCCAATGTCAATTTCTTTTATTTAACCACTTGTGTAACTTTTAATGCCAAAATACAGTTATTTTCTTTATGAGTTATGAATAGAAGGAGACAAAAACAGTTAGACTAGATTTGTGTTTGTTTTCCCCGCCAAATTTACAGTGATGCCATTTAGTGCAGACATCGAATTTTTCCACTAAATTGCGTCTGCTTCATACAAAGCAACCGATTTACGCGTCTGCCTTTGTATATTTAAATTCCCTGTATTTTTCTCTGTTTTTTAGTGCAAAAATTATTCCTCTTGAGAGGTTTGTGTTTTTGGCCAAATCACCCCGACTTCGGGAGTGCACCACGAGTGAACGCGACCAGTCTGACTCGGCAGACGGATGGATTTAGATTTTTCATCCTCCCCTCCCCTTAATGTAGTCGTCAAACCTTTTCTCGGAAAGTTTTTGTTTCGTTTTTCATGGGCTCCCTGACTATTAGAATCAAATCAAGTCACGTGTGAACTGAAGAATGTTTGACAAGAGATGGCTGACCTGCACATCCAGATCCATGAACAGGTATATTGTGGATTTAACGGGATTTAATTTGTAGACTGGTTCATTTAGTAATTAGCATATTTCAAAATATTTTTTTTAGTAAATGAATGCTTGGTCAGCTGCGTTGTCTATATTAAAAAAAAAAAAATCTCGAGCAGATTTAAAACATGCATTATAAAAGTCAGCGTTCCTCCTTATCATACCACTTGTATGTTTTACTGAAAAATGAAATAATAAAGAGTCGGTAACTGTATGAATCGTTGTAATATTTTTTTTTTCATACAAGACAATAGCGAATGTTCAAGATGGGTCATAGCATAGATTACATTGAACGATCGCCAGGTGTAAAGAAAAGAAGATAAACGTATGAAAAATTATTGGCTGGGTTCTTGACTTCTGAGAGCTCAGCGACAAAAACTATAAATTTTTCATGCGATTCAAAACTATTTTATGCGAGACACGCATTAGGGCCTACAGGCCTCCCGGCCGAATAACCACTTGGTTCCGCTTTCGGTAAATCATGTACCACGGGAGTCCCCATATTAATATAATTAGTTAACTACTGCTTCCGGATTTAAGGCAACCTGCAGAAATAGCGGAATTGATTGGCACGATGAACAAAGAGTCCACCGGGCGCCATCGTTGCGTCATTTTCGTTGCCCTTTAATACCAACAACTCTTGAGAAAATGTTGAAAGGTTGGAATTATGATGGCCCGCGGAACTGCTGAGGGTTGGGATGAAGAGGTAGAAAGTCGTGAGAATCGCTCAAAGTCATCCGCTCTTTAAACCTTCTCGACTTGAACGATGACTTCGTTATAAACAGTCCAAGTCGGAGATTCTTGAAAAGATGGCCAACGTCAAGGGAGTAGTCTCTTTTGCCAACAAAAATCAACTGCTGTAGAGAGAAATGGCTGCATGATTGCTTTGACACGAATTTCACTCTGGTTATGAGAGTTCCGCCGCTGGATGAAAAAACAAACACGATCCTGGAATATGCGCTACTATCTGGAAAAAAGTAAGAAACTGATGCCTGGTGGTCACGACAACGAAGACACGGATGAAGAAGAAGAAAGTGATTGGCTTGAAGAAGACGGACTTCCGTAATGGCGCGTGATGGTATATGATTCAATGAACACGGAAGCAGGTGATGGACAATATCCGGGATAGTTCGTCAATCACGTATAGAACAACAAACACTTGGAGAGTCAGGTACAGTTGTACATCACTTCCGGAGAACCCTATAAAGGTGGGTGTCGCTATTCAGTCTACCAAGCCGACAATCTACTTATTAGTCAGCCCTTCCTAACACCCGGCAACGCCAGCAAGACAACTCGAAAGTCGCCATTAATCCGTATCGAATGGAAATACAAAGATCCTGGCTATCCTTGTCATTTTGTAGTCGAGTTTCGCCCGAAAGGAAGTTCTGATGTGTCGTGGATGTAACGGAAGACGGCCATTCTGGGCGACAATCAAACGACCATCAGCTTCCAAAGTTCTATGGAATAAATTTAAATGGCAGCAGAAACTTGCACTGAACGCTGTAAATTTAACGACGTCATCGACACGGAATTCGTAATTGACGCGAATAAGGATCGTGGTCATGGACAACATCTTCAGTGTGTTTGGTCAAAATCATTTGCCACACGCTCATCCTTTTTTCTCGTCAAGTCCTCGGAGGTAAGTCGAATAATCCAAGAATCGCTGAAATATTCGCTCAAGATTGTGGCAAACACAGTCAACTCCGGTCAACTCATCAATCAAGGTAACCCAAACGTCTAATTGTTAAACGCTAATGAAGATTCAACTGACGAGGATTTCCGGTGGGTCGCCATTAGCCGGATGGATTTCTCTCCACCTCCATACGATCATCGTGATTAAAAAATCTTCCCTGTTGATGGATGCGGCTGGAAGCGGTAAGAGTACCCTCACCAGCGGTATGGTCAACCCTACTTCCGGGCCTTTCAGTGGAAAGATCCTTTCCGCTTTAAGTGCGTCCACGAAGACGATTTAATCAACAGGTTCCAAGTAAACAATAAAACGAACTCCGTGACCACCTACTGTATGCGACTGTATGCACTTCGTTATCAAGAAGGAATATGTCTATTCCGTATTCGATCACGATCGTTGAAACAGCCGGCTACGGCCATGGCTACGGCAACACGAAAGGACGGACAAAGACGGGATAAGGAAATCATGTGCAACGTTTCCTGACGCAAATGAAGTTCATAGTCGATCACATTCACGCCGTCTGTTCGTTGCCGCTTCCAACGATATTAGGTCGACGTCCATGCAGCCCTACATTCTCGACTTGGTTCTCTCTTGTTCGGTAAGACGCCAAGGATAGCATTTGCATGATCGTGACATTCGCAGACATGGCACATGAACCAAGACGCATATAGGGCCAAATCTCCACGGGTAAACGAATAAGAGCTAATAAATAAGAATGAAATCTTAATATTTCATTTTTGAAAATTGATAAATTTATGGGGGGGGGACAAATCGGGCTTTAAAGCGTGTAACATAAAAATTAGCCGAAATTGACCAAACTAACTTTGAAATTTGACAATTTTCATTTTTAAATAGCATGGTGGCCGCGCGGCCCCGGCCACCAGTCGAGAGAAGTGGCTTGCAATAGCCACAATAGACGCTAGAGGACTCCAGAATGCAATGCGCTCCGTAGTGCAAAGGATTTTACCATAAAGGGAAAATCTGAAAATTTAGACTGGTGGAAAACTATTTTCCAAATCGTTTGACCAATCCTATCGGGAAACTCGCGCGTGCAACAAGGGATCGGATTGTTTTAGTTTAACAAAGTTGAAATAGATTGCGATAGGCTTCAAATTTTGGTTTTTTTGAACAGTTAAGAATATCAGCAATTAAAATAGGAATACCCCAAATTAAATTGAATACAACAAGAATAACACAATTGATATTCATTTATTTGAATTATTTCTGATATTCCTATTTTAATTGCTGATATTCTTAACTGTTCAATAAAACCAAGATTCCCCCACCCCTTCCCCCAAAACAAACAAACATAAATTTTCTCCTGTTCCAGTTAAGAAAAGTAAGCTGTCTTTGCTTAGAAAAATAGTTCCGCATCAATATTACACTCGCTCTAAGGTTGAACCGTCGTCGAACCAGAGCTTAATATTATCAGAACTAAATAAAACTTCGCACACTCTTCAATAAGGTATTAAAGAATATATATCCAAGAGACCGTAAAAAATATTGAAGGTTAGTCCGGTTAGTAAATAATGAATGAGAAAAATTGGGGAAAAAGAGCAATTTTTTTCCCGCCATCCCTAAATATCGATATAAAAATTTCAAAATTGGGAATATTTTTTTCTTACCCTTTCACAACCCAGCCCAGAAGGCCGAGTTGAAAAAGAAAAAAAATTAAAATGGGATACCCTAAGCTTCCATCATTCAGTGGCAACCTTCGTTTTGATCGATGGATAAAATTATTTGATAACATAGTGGCCGTGTTCTATTGGACTGAGAGAAATCGACAATAGGCCTATGTTGGTAACAGGTGACAGGTGCTGCGAACGAAATGCTTCAAAACATCTTAGACAGTGTTACAAAAGAGCATTGGGAAAACTAAAAAATTGCTGCAGAAAAGGTTCCATGGAAATAAAAACAAAGATTATTTTTAGTCTCAACTGGAAGAAATTAAGCGTCAACCAATAAACTTTGTCCTGATAGTCTAGGGTCCCGTGACAAAAGAAACAAATCTCATTTAAGAAAAGGTTTGACCACCAGGTTAGCTATGGGGAGGGGCCTATAGGAAGTGCACAATCATGCGTCTGCCCACCGGGAGTGGCCGTATTCACGCATTACGCCATGTCAAAGTTGGCGTGATTTGGCAAAAAACAAATTTCTTCTAAGAGTTATGAATTATAGCTCAATAAATGAAGAAAAAAATACCGAGTCGAATTGTGACCTTTTGTCACCAGACGCAACCAAAGTTTAGGTTTTTTGGCAAAACACACATTTTTTTTAAGATTATTGATTTTAGGCTTTAAAAAAGTTCAAATCAAATAATAATTTATCATAAGACGCCAGACGCCGACATTAGCCGATTTATATCTGATACACGTCCTTGAAGTCGAATTTTTTCAACAAAACTGAATTTTTCGATGGCAACAGTGTAAATCAAACCACCAGTTATGGATACGAAAAGCGCGTTAAATAATGTAAATGAAAAACTGCGTGAAATATAAAAAAATTATGTACCCAAGAATCTTTTACTTGTATCTGTATTCATATTTAACTGTCTTTGGTTAAAAACAAGAACAAAGACATCAGAACAAAATTATTTAAACATTAATCATCATCTTCATCGTTTCTTACTTCTTCTTCCTAACTGTCATTATCAACATAATCATCTCCATCCCTCTCTTCCTCTTCTTCCTGTTTGGATTCGTCAGTTGTTGGAGACGTAGACGCGTAGACTGTATTGTTACTTGCTCCATTATTTCCTCTAATTTCTGCGGCAACATGTTCCTTTCAAACCAGTTAATAGTGATGTAGCATGGAGGTGTAAGAAAAAAAATATATTTACTATGTAGGCATCGATTTCGTTTGGCTTTTCAGAGGGGCTTGTTCCAATAAGTGCTTTCATTAAAGTTAACTTTGGTGTATGAGTCGTGGATCCGGCAATGTGTCCGAACAAGAAGGACAGGCGCTAATGGATAGCCAAAGACAAGTTGCAAGTCGATCTTGTGCCTTATGGAGAGCATCAAAAGCCTCCCAACCATGTCACATTCCATTTAATTCTTTGATTTTTCCATTGATTCTTCTGCTAATTTTGATTCCTTCGTCGGCGAAAGTTGATACTGCCTGCTTCTTAATTGGTTGCTGAAAAGCATGTTCGTTTTCCACATACCTATGAATAGAGTCATTCATTGCTCTTCTTTCAATTTGCATTGCACCTAAGAGGAAGTGTTGCGTTATTTTAGGTGTGGCCGCTTTTTTTAGTACTCAAATTGTACAGAATTGGACTGGGCGCTCCAGAAAATGGATTCATGCACTGTTAAATACATCTAATGATCGCCGATAGCTAACGATCGTCTCTTCTAATGCAGCTTCTATGAAGTTCTCTTGTTACGTATTCTTTTCTAACCATGCATAAAACATCAAGAAAATGAGATGTTCGAACAGAGTGGTTAATGGTCCATCTTTGTCGCGTACTAAGAGAATCAGTGACGTTGATTACACCTGCATTAAAAATTATGTACGGAATAAGTTAACAATGAATAATGCCTCTTTTCTAAATACAATTATTACCGCCCTGGTAGCACACTCCCATCCATAGTCTATCCATTGGACGTCCCGATGTCCGATTTTAATCCGTCCCACTGGACGTAAAAAAGCCCTCCCATGGACTACCACTTAACGACGGTCATAAGCCGTCTTCGACGTATGTCCCATGGTTGTCCGTATTTGGTCTTTTTGGACGTCCATTTTCGACATGAAGTAGGACGTCCATAGACTGTACTGTGGATGGAGACGGACAACGTGGACTTCATTTTTTTGAAATATTTTCAATTTATAATTGCTCGCATGCCGAGTACACATAAATTAAGTTAAGTAAACGAAGATGTACAATAAAATCATTGTGTTACTAACTATCAAAATAGTAAAATTATTTTAAATTCTTTAGATTATTTCTTTTTGATCCATTATTTTCCATTCTCATTAATTCTATTCAATTTTAATTAGCTATCAGAATTTTTTTTAAATTATTATGTCTTATAATTACATATGATTTCAATAAGTAACTACGCCATAATAGGACAGGTGGTGATGTAGAGTAAGAATTGCAGCAGCTGTCACTAGCGTTTAGTTTCAGATGGGTGACCCCAATTTACCTTTTTATTCTTAACAATTGATGGTTGATCCGATGACTGTCCGATTGGAGACGTCCATGGTCCGTCACCAATCGGACGTCGTACGGCGCGACATTCGTCCAGCGGCCATCCTATGGCCGTCGGCTCGGACGTCCGAGTCGGACGAGTTGGATGAGTGACGGACATCTTATGGATATCAGTGTGCTACCAGGGCGTGCTTTGTGTTAGCCGAATCACGAATAATCGTTTGCTCCAGTGCCAAATCTTGATAACTTTCAGAATATTCCTTGTTCGTTCGTCGCACAGCAAGCATTCCATTACGAAATAAGTCCTTCATGCCAGGGTGAGTGTCATCCATTTTCAACAAATTGTCAAGAAATAGGTATAAAAAAAACTTTTATATTGTCCGCAAAAAGTATGTAATGTAGGCTAGAAACTTAAAAATTACTTGACGCCCCAACGGCCATAGTTCTGATGACCAAAAAAGTGGTACAACTTGTTGATTTTGTTAAGAGCATGGATGTACAGTTCTAAGTTCCCTAGTCTTACAGCACGGCTAAAATGGTGGTTCAAATAGATCATTCCTACATACGTCATACAGAACTTTCCTGTTGCACCATGTTCTCCTAGTAATGTAAGATTCTTATAGCTCTCGTACTTTTCGCACAGTTCTTGGATTTCTGACGGGATAGATTTTGTAACTGTAAATTCATCGCCCGGTTCTTTCTTGATTTTCAATAGTAGTTGCTTGAGAGTTTACGCATCTATTATGTGTTCTTGCTTCAAGAAGTAGTTGAAATGTAGTTTTAAGAAAGCAGCAGCTAACAAAGGATGAATTTGTTGGTTTCGGTTGAAGATGGCCCCATTCAAAAAGTCGGTAAGAGACCCCTGGGCCAGCACCCCACTTTCCGTTAATATATGAGTCAGGCCAGAATCTAAGATATATTTGCCCACTGCTGTAAAGTAGGACATTAGCATGTGAAAAGGTCCAAGTTGAATAAACAGTTTCTCATATTTCCTCCCTTCGGTATTTTGAATTTTAGAGCGGGCATAGCTATAGCTAAATCATAAGTTACAGACATATACTCTTGATTTCAAGCTTCTTTCAGTCTTTAAGACCTGTCAAGACCTCAAGGGTTTCTACGACAACATCATTTCTTGTTGGTGATGCGTCTATTTGCGGTAAATATACGATTTTCTGCTTCGGTTGAGGACTCACAACGCGCTGCGAGTTCCAACCGACCCACATTGGTGTTTGTGGAATTTCTGAGAATAGGCAAGTTTGCCACCAAAAGTCCATTAATAAGGCTACTGATGTAATGGTTGCCACATTCACTCTTCTCCTCTCGTCGTTCACATCCAGCAAAGTGGTAGACATTGACAGCTTCTTGGGATAAGGTGCAAGCTCATCATTTTTTGCTGCCAACGTTATTCGTCTTCTCTTTCGCTGGCTGCTACTATTCGGTTCTTAGAACTCTTCAACAATTAAGGGCTGATCAGTTTCTTCCTCTTGAGATGGAATATTCTGAATTCCAATTTCAACAGTTTCATGCATAGTGTCTTTTGCTTTGGGTGAGCTGACCAAAAGGTCGAAATTTTCAAAAGCAACCATTAAATTTAGATCACTTCTCTTCAATAGATTGTTAGGGAAATCTTCAGATTTTTTTGTTGACGTAAAAGGAAGTTCCGCCAGAAGTCCTTGAGTAATTGCATTGCTGCCACATTTACCCAAGGGAAATCGACACCCGCCACCTGCGACACCCGCTACCTGGGGGGTCGACAGTGGCTACCCCCACTGTGGCCACCCGACACTGGCTACCTATAAGGCCGACACTGGCTACCCGACACTGGCTACCCCGACTCTGGCTACCTATAAAGGGTGACACCGGCTACCTATAGGTGGCGACACTGGCTACCTCTTTTTTTTCTGTCCCTTTGCTTGATAAAGTCATGTTTTTCGAATGTTTGGAAATATACGCGAATGTAATCAAACGGATTTTTTAAAATAAAAAGTATAATTTCAATTTTTTAACATCCTTCACATGCAAATTATAAAACATTTACTTGGGAATTCAAGCCACCTAAAACCAATGTAAATCTTCAAAAATAAAAAATTCATTTATGTTACTGTTCAAGTTTTGATTTATTTCCGCTTTGATTCATGAGTTACCGCTTTTAGTCGTTTGCACAAAACTTGTCTTTTCTTGTCTAATTTGAATATATTTGTATTGATTTACTCACGTTGATAAATCTTGAAATGTAATATCTCATGAGAGTTAAAACTGATTTTCCCAGATAGCACAGTGCCGTCCCAGATACTTCCCAAACACGTCACTTTGAGACGTCTGAGATGTCCATGGAACATAGTAAATTCCCAAGTTGACATTCTTTGGACGTCTTTTACGTATGGGTAATGTCCGCTTTGCCGAGATCCCATACTCGCACCTTTATCGTCCCATTAGATGGACCTTGGACGGAATTTGGACGAGATTGAGATGTGAACGGAACAACTGACATGCATAATAAACGTCTTTTATACCAATAATATCACCGTTCGTTTTCAATTTCCCCGCTGCGCATATGGATTTATATGAATGAACTACGCTAATTGTAATGAAATATAGACCCAATAATTTTTGGAAAAAAACTCAAATTTATTTTGATTATTCGGTTACAATAAGAAACTTAAAACAGTCAAATTAATCATATACAATATGAAACTCAAAATAGTAAAATTTCTCAGGCACAATATGAAACTCATAATAGTTAAATTTCTCAGGTACAATATGAAACTCAAAATATTTAAATAAATTAGTGAATTAACAATCGCACTTTATGGATATATTGATCAATTAGTCTGCAGCTTAGTTGGCATCTTGTTGTTGGTCTTCGTCTTCTCTATTTCGGCTTCCATATTCATTGCTTTTATATCTTGGGCAGTGACGTTACCAGTTCTTTATCTTGTTTTCGACTGCATCTTTTGTCAAAGCATTTTGTTCTTCACGAACTCCTGAAATGGTAAAAATATAAAAAAAAACCTTTAAAGTTGACGGAATCAATGCTAAAAGAAAAACGTGTTCTAATCAGTAACATCGCTTTGCAAGATTTAAGCTATGAGTTACTTTGCATATGTAATGGGATAACGGAAAAGTCATAAAGATTATGACCTGCTGTTGGCAGCAACATTGCTTTGCATTTCAAGGACTTTATAGACTAAATTTCACGAAACTCACATATATTAGTAGTGTTTCTCACAGTCAAAAAATGTGTCATCATCCTCCACTTCATAACACGTTTCAGTTGCTTCTTCACAATCAACATCAGATTCTTCATCGCTGTCACTGTCAGGTTATTTCTGTATCACTATGATTCATGTCACTGCCGACAACTTCTGCAATGCAATCATTTTGTAATTGTGAGGAAATATATTACTTTGCACTGTTCGATTCACTCGCACCTATGACACTTTCAGTAGCAGGGGAATATTGCTCGGCATCCAGATCAACTAGTTTTTTCTGAAACCATCTGCGTTTTTTTTTTCGAAGAAACGTTGGCAGCCATTATTGTTCTCTCTCTGAAGTAGCTACGGAAAACAAACTATAACAAAATATTAATAAATTTGATCAAAATAAAACTTATTGCCGTATTACTTCGTAATAAATCGTGTTATGTCATAAATTGAAGTATTGCATCCATATTGAATTTAAAAACATCCGTCTGCCATCTGGCGCTAAAGATTGGACTTTCCTTGGCTTAATTTTATTTGCTTGTAACTCATTTACAAAGACAAAATTTTGGTTGAATGTTTCTAAAGAATTTTATAACCTGAATCAACAAACACAACTCTTGAATTATGAACAAATATTAATAATAATACCTTGTCCAGTACGAAAATCCATTAAAAGAAGCAGGACACAGTTGTCTTTGTTCTTTCTTATATCGTTGTAGCTATATTCACTCGTATAATCAATTAGATACCTTCTTGTTCTCTGTTTCTCGTTGTCCATTTTCCTTTTTAATTCTATCAATATCAGTTGAACTCTGAGTAATCAATTCTCCTTAACTAACCTTAACTCAACTTAGCCTTAGCTTCAGTATACGTCTCTGCAGAAAGAAATCAGAATAACTTTCAAAAAAACAATCAAAGTATAAGAACAAATGAAATACGTACTAAAAGTAGCAATGAGAAGAGCATCATAACAGTCCCTTGTAACACAATTCACTGACTTCGTTACTTTTTTCCAATGTTGAATAAGAAAATGGACCTGGAGGCCATCAATACTGCCCTGATGAGTGCCTTGAACTGGGGAAGGCAACTTTAACTTCAGTTTCAAGTTTACCTATGATATATACTCCAAAATAAGAAACATTTCACCTGCAAAAAAAACAAACAAACATTGGAAGGGTTGATTTGTAGCCACATCTTGAAAGGAAGTCGCATACGTACTACTAACACACAATAAGAGAGATACCGTAAACTTTTAAAATTCATATACGATTTGTTGTAATATTTACCCATTTCTTGCGAATTTTTAATATCCTTTTTAAAAGCAATCTTATTCCAAGAGACACGAGACACGACGCTTACTGAGACCAAAACCAGATGACAGAAACTAAAAAATTTAGTTGTCAGATGTCTGAAAATTTTCAAAAAAATATGAATATAAGCATAACGTTATGTAGGCAATTGCATTTTTAATAGCGTTTATGGAGAATAGAAAACATTGAAAAATAAAAATTTATCACTGAATTTCTTTTCAGAATTTATAATTATCCGTCAGCCATCTAGCGCTAAAAATTGAACTGTTAGGCATTGCTTGACTTGCTCGTAACTCATATACACAGACATAATTTGTGTTGAATGTTTCTAAAAGAATATTATAAGCTCAATCAACAATCACAAGTCTGGAATTATGTAGAAATCTTAATAATAATACCTTGTTTCGTACAAAATCCATTAACTGAAGCAAAACACAGAGATGATCTTTACCAGTTTTTTCTCACACGAGGCAGAGACCAGACGACGTTTCAGAAAAGTCCAGAAACGTTGCCAAGCACTATTTAATGAACACCCAAGTAAAAATATGTCTTACATAAATTATCAATAAACAAAAAGAAATGTATGCATCAATAAGAACAATAAATAAAGAAAATATAATATTGGTCTAGAAAATACTAGAAACAGCTTTGAAAAATTAATTGAACTAGCCATCTAGTGAACGCAACGTAAAAGCTGCCTTAAAAGGGAGTGGGAAATTTCGCCGCGTAAAAACAATGACGGGATAATCATGAATTTTTCTAAGTGTTGACAGAGAGCCAAAAAAAGGAAATGGGACGGACCAGGGATATAGACGGGAGACCAACGAATTACAAAAGAAAAAGGAAAGAATTATTTTTTTCAAGGGATCGCGTTGGGACATCTTTTGGATGAACTCGTTGTAGGCGTTCCATTGAAACGGCTTTGGAGCTACTCTGAGACAAAAATTCCTATCTGGGTTATGTTTAAATCATTATAGTGTTGAAAGATGCCACAACCACCGCGTTGCTAGTCTATGTAACTCGTCTCATTCCATTCCGGCCAACTTCCGGTCAAATTTGACGTTTGTTTCCAATTTTGTTCTTTGAGTCAAGTAGAAAGAAACTTTCCGTTCGTGAGAATTGATTACGACAAGTGACGAAGTAAAAAAAAAAGAAACCAAAATTATACCATTTATATTGATTGTTTTTATTTTATAATATTACAAAACACTTCCTCGTGACAATCACATGCACTAAGAATGACAGTCCGTACCATAATGGATAAGGACACAGTCACCAGTCGCCCTATATAAGCGGAGTCTTTCCCAGACTCCGCAGCACTCTCCACCTGTTGCTAAAGGTAATGTACAACTGTATGTGTATAAGTGTAGTGTTAAAGAAGAAGGGGCTTAAAAAATGATATCAATGGATTAGATCGTCTCTGTATATGGAGTGTTGTCAATGGTCACCTTTTTCAAATCTGTTTCTCTCAATAACCAGCCTGAAAACTCTGATAATTAAAATAACACACTATGAAATAGTTTATTGTTAAATATATTTTCAATTTTATAGATTGTTTAACAATAAAGTTTGTGCCATTTTGTTAACAAAACTTGCAAAATGAAGTTAACATAGCATTTGGTTACAGTTGTTTAATCTATTAGAAAAAATCCTCGTAAATATATTAGGAAGAAAGGAGGTTGTCATACAGCATTTGAAACTACAATCAACGGCGGGTGATTAGTAAAGGATCCCAAGTTTTCCCACCAGATTCGCTTGGTTAGGAGGTCGATCGCCTCTCGGGGGTATTGTAAAAAAAGGGTTTTTTTCGTTCGTAATTTAGAAAATTACCAATAAATTTGTCCAGAAATTGAATGAATTGAAACTTTATTTAAATCCCTACCCTAAGAAACCAAATTTATCTAGTTTAGGCAATTTTTTTATTGTTAAATTTGCGAATGAAATTCCCAATTTTTTAAAAATTGCGCTTTTCGCAAGATTGCCTATTTCTCAATATGACGGTATTCTTCTCGAAAACCAGTGATTTTGTGGTAGGACGTGTTTTAAGTTTCCGGTTGGGGTTACATATGGTTAAATATAAAAGTGTGTTCTTTTACAAGATGTTTTTATCACTGGTAGAGAGAAGACATGCGTAATATTGACAGATAGGCAATGTATTTTCGAAAAATTACGATTTTCAATCATAAATTTAACAATGAAAAAATTGTCTAAACAACATAAATTTGGTATTTTAGGATAGGGAATTAAATAAAGTTTCCATTCATTCATCGCATGCGTTGCCAGATTTCTGAAAGTCGGATTTTTGCTTTCTTAAAAAGCCCTATCGTCCAACTCGGCCATGCCGAGAATCGCCTGCAGAAAACCCCAAAAAAGTTTTGTATTTAAATTTTCAGCCCGTTATAATTTTTTTGTCCAAGTCCAAGTCCAAGAAAAATACATGAAATTAACGACCGATATCTTACCTAAAGCAATGTGGAATTCTTGTGAAGAAATATTGCGAATTGAACGAGTTATGTCTATTTTATTGAAGACACTTAAATTTCTTATGGCCTTTGCCATGTAAACGGAAAATGACTACAAAACGCATGCGTTGCCAGATTTCTGAAAGTCAGATTTTCGCTTTCCCAATAAGCCCTATATCGTGCTATAAATCAAACAAATATTGTTGCAAAGACATTGAAAAGGCAAAAGTTTTTAAAAAGCAGCTAAAGTAGGAATGTCAAAAAGCAGTCTTCATCGTGCATCTAAAAAGTTTGATCCCACTAATCCAAATTCTTCATCGTTAAAAAGGAGCATTCATAATCGACAAAGTTTTACTTCAGAACAAAAAATCACAATTCACAGATTATCTAATTGTTTCTCAGAAACTAAACCGCGGCCTCATCTTTATGATACCGAGAATGCTGAAGCAAATGAAATCTCAATACCTCATCAGTGGCGTCTTAATAAAGCAGCAGGAAGTGATTGGTTTGCACTATTTCTCAAACGAAGTAAAAAAACTTTCGATATGAAAGCCAGAACGAACTAGTCAAGCGAGAGCAGCTGCTGTGAATCACCGTGTTGTTGACGTTTCTATGATGATTTATTTGAATTGCAAACAAAGTATAACTTTCCACCAGAAAACATTTAATTGTGATGAAACCAACAATCCAACAGGCGTTGAGCCACAGCATATTGTAGCTCAGACTAGAGTAAAGGCGGTAGATTTAATTTTATAAAAGGATTCGTTTATTGCAAATATAAACTCGTCTTGGAATTATTTGTTAATTTATCCAAACATGTTACACTGCACCAGCAACAGATGGCGACAGGTGGCGGACAAGACAACTTGTACAGTGCCAGATACGCGGCCCTTCCTCTCCAGGTCCATGCTGTTTATTCCCTTTCATCTCTCTCGTGTTCTGTCTGCCTGCAGCCGCAGGCAGTCGTGTGTTGCTCTGTCAACAACTGAGGCCGAATTTGTCGCTGCGTCTGAAGCAACAAGAGAAGGCATATGGCTTGGACAACTTATGAAAGACATCATACCTGGATGGAAAGGCCCGATCGGAATAATGTGCGACAACAAATCCGCCATTGATCTCGTCAAGAATCCAGTACATCATCAAAGAAGCAAACATATAGACGTTCGCTTTTACTTCGTTCGTGCACGACAGAACGACCCCTTCGCTGGGGAGATCAACGTTCAGCAAATCTCCACTACATAGCAGTTTGCAGACCCTCTCACGAAACCTCTAGCAAATCCTCGTTTTTCCCCCCTCTTTTTCCTTCCCCTCTCATCAAGTTTACGTGTTTGAGAGGGAGTGTTAATTTATCCAAACATGTTACACTGCACCAGCAACAGATGGCGACAGGTGGCGGACAAGACAACTTGTACAGTGCCAGATACGCGGCCCTTCCTCTCCAGGTCCATGCTGTTTAGTCCCTTTAATCTCTCTCGTGTTCTGTCTGCCCGGCTTTACTGTCACGTTCGTTTAAGTCTGTCAAGACTTCTTTCCTCCTGTGTTATAGACTATTCAGTCTTCATCCACGTTATGTATTCAGTTTCTTCTGTGTTCACCTACATTATCAACGGTAACTATGTGTAACAATGTGATGCATATATTATTCTGCCAAGCCAATATCTGTGACAATGAGTGTACCCTGTGAAATACAGAAGCCTTGAATACAATCTATCCTTGTATTCTCAACATTATTCAGGTTTCAACAACCACAAGTAAGAAACCAATTTTTTTAAAATTTTGGCGTTTGTTAACGTTTCTGAAACCATTTTCCTGGAGTATTCGTTTTTTTCCGGAGTAAAAGTCAACTTGGTAAAAATGATTATTCTTCCTGAAGGTTTCATTCCATTAGCACATAAATCCGGCTGGATGACAGCAGAATTTTTCTTGGTTTCTCTTAAACATCTGCAGAAGCAGATAAATTGTTCATCGCAATACCCAATTCTGTTGATTATGGACAATCATGTGAGCCATATTAGTTACCCTATCGTCAAATTCGCAAAAGAAAACGGAATCGTACTTTTCACTTTACCACCTCACACATCGCACGTATTTTGGGTCGCTGAAGCAAGATTTGAAAAAAGAGCACCATGATTGGATTATGACTCACCCAGGAGCGCGCATTTCAATTTTTGACGTACCAAGACTGAATGTTACACCATATATGAAGAGATTTAATTGTAGAAACATCAAGTCGTCATTTGCAGCATGTGGGATTTATCCTTTTTATCGAAATAATTCGGGAAGATAAGTTTGCCTACAATGACCTACAATGTCTGATACTACTACTACTTAAATATTGTAGATCGTGGCAGGAAAGTGGTCAGCTTGACTCCAATTGCATCCCCTAATATGAGTTACGAAAATCAAATGCATGCACATTTTACAACAGCAGTTGTTTGTAACCATTGTAACCAAGTTGTTCTTTTCCCCAAAGTTTCTCAAATTGGTCCACGTCAATCAATGGTAAAGAACCGTGGATTCTCACGTGAACTAACCTATACCAGAAATGAATAGAATAAGAGATAGCTTCAAGGAAGAGATCGACAAGGAAAATAGTGCTGTTTCGAAAAAGACAGTTAATACAAAGAAAAGACAGCCATGCAGCACTAAAAGTATCAAACATAAATGCATCAAATAGTGAAACTACAAATTCAAATTCTTAAAAGAAGAAAACCACTGCAAGGGACAAAAACAAATGATCAATTAAATGACTCCTCAAAAGAACTGGTGCCTCGTCGTTCCACTCGTCAAGTTAAAAGAAAATTGGCCAAAGACTTCTCTTAAATCTTATGTAAAATCATCTACTCTCATGAGTTTCTATAATTGCAACTTTTTGTGTTTTGTTATGATTTCCTTCACTAATATAGAATTAGAGAACACTTAACACATATTTAAGGTTTTATTTTGGATTTTTTAATGAGTTCTAAAACTAAAACTCAAATAACAAAACAAGTGTGTTGTTGAGTAATTGTGTTTGAAATTAATTGAAACTTTGATTATTTATTTTCAGATTGCATCGACACATAACATAAAGAACCCTCAAAATTCAAACCATATGGAGTGAAATTCATCAATTTGAAAATCAAAGTTCCATTTTCTGGTTCATATGAAACGAAATCTGCTTTAAGATGAAGTTAATTTTCTGCAAGTCATTTTTCAAAACAAGGGAGAATAAGGCGATTTCGGTAGTATTGGGGATAGGTGATTAGCTTTCTTGTTTTAAAATCTAATGGCCAGACACCATAGAATGTAGTTTCTGCTTTACGATTGAGTCCTTCTCCTTCAGTTGTTTTGATGTCGGGGTAAACACTCACTTCCTACAGACTATTGAAAACTAGAAGAAGACCACCAACTAGGGGTTTCATTGCTATTATTAATAAATAATAGAAAAATACCAATTTTATCAAGATTAAAATTTAAAATATCTAAACGACCCTCAAAAAACAATTTTCTGATGCCTTTGCAAATTATAGTAAATGATGGAACCACACCGTCATCGAATCCTTTAATTGATAATTCTTCAATAGACGGTAATGTTGAATAACCAAGTCAACTTAAAACTATTCCCACAGGACCATGAAACATTTTAGACATAGTTTGCAGACAATATATACGTCAACGATTTCGATTTGAAAGCACTTGAATCGATGACACTAGCCGGTAAGAAAAATATCAATTACTGGTTAGGCTCCTCCACTGGGATGGCCAAAATTTTCCCATAAAACACCACTGGCATTGTCCGAACCAAACCCGGTTTTTTCCATTTACATTTTCAACAACTAAACTTTAAATAACATAGTTAAACATATTTTTTTTAATTTAGAGAATTAGAGATTCTTTTAATTATAGATGAAAGGCTATTAAAATGGTTCATTTAGTTCTTCTTTTAACTTATTTTATACAAAGTTAAATCAATAAAACAAATTACTCAAAATTTAGAATTTTATCGTAAAATGTATTTTGGCTATAACTAGGCCTATCTCTTAAACTCATCTTCTGTATTTGAATACAAATTCATTCACATTTTTGGTTATTAAATTTTAGGCGATACCAAAAACAATTCAAGTCGACAGAAGAGAGTCAACTTTTAAATTAAAAAGCATCTGGCACTTTCGATATCAACTTTTCAATCACACTCGGACGACCCGACGAGGGGAAAAAAACAGAAGCAGCATTGCCAGTTAAATAAAATGAACACGTTTGTTTAATGATGTTATAACTGGTCAAAATGTGTGTTTTGGGACGTGTTCCAATATCCGCTAGAGGACCTCTATCGGAAAATAAGAAAATCTGACATTCAGTCTTTCGTTTTGCTGGTGCTAAGAGAGGCTCATTACCCTTAAAGGACAAAATAGTTTCAAAAAAATAACGAAATAATAAAAAATGGATTTCTTTTATCATAGCGTTGAAAATTTCTTTTCAAATTTCATTATGGGCAGATGGTCACACCAACAATGTACGAAGACGATATAGCCAATGAGATAGATGTTAAACCCTCAGCCATTAGGGTTGTGGCCTGCCAAAGGAACAGGTCTCAAATTTTAGAAAATAAACAAAAACACACAAGAAAACTGCTCAAATCTGTACTATCTTTATCACTTTTTTATCAAACCTTAGATTACGTATTTATCATCACATCCCACCAAAAATGGAACCTAAGACTGTATAGATGAATCCGAATCCTCCCCCTATCATTGTCCAATTAACCCTCACAATTTTCCGGGAAAATACACTTGTTACCATTACTGTAAGAAGTACCCATAAAATAAATGCAATGAAGCATTATATAGCATTCTGAAAAATGCACAAAATACAGTATTAATTTGCTGAGAAGCTTTCCCCTCCGGTAAATAAATTTTCTTTTTATTTTTTTGGTTGTTGTTTTCCCATATAATCTTTTTGTTTCATAAACTTTTTCCGTAACTTTTTGAAGTATCTGTCTTGTTTTTTTTTTCTTTTATGAAAATGAATAGAATAAAAATTGAATCGAATTAAGAATAAGAATTAAGAAAAAAACTGGAGAAGAATGAATAAAGAATAAGAATCAAATTGATTTTTATTCATATTTGAAATAAAATAATATTGGAATAAATATTTGAATAAAATAAATGCCCACAGTTTGCGAAATTTAAGGGTGATAATTTGATTTTTGATTCATAAATATTACAAATACAAACAATAGTAAATAATTAAGCCTTATTTAAGTCATGATTTTCTTTTTTTTGTGTGATACATCATCACTCAAATCAAACAACTACAAACTACTTTAAAAAACATAAAAAGTAAAAGTTACATAAAAAGTAGTAGTTGTGTGATACATCATCACTCAAATCAAACAACTACAAACTACTTAAAAAGTAGTTCGAATCTAGGGGAAGGCAATCTTTTTTCGTCAATTTTATTATATCCCTAGTAGCACACAGACTCTGTTGCAGATCTGTTACGGACTTGTTTCACAAAGTCTGTAAATTGTTTGGAGTGACACAAATATTCATAAAATTTACAGACTGTACGACGGGTTTGCGTCAAACCTGTAAAACAGATTGTGTAATTCAGGTCTGTTTCAGAACTGGCTTTTCATGTCGTCACAACAAATATAATAAAATTGACGAAAAAAGATTGCCTTCCCCCAGACTCGAACTCCCGAACTCAAACTCAGCAATCTGACTTGCTATCCATTAGACCACTTTAACATATTATATTTAATATATTATAAGTATAAATACTGTTTCACGTTATTATTGCTTCTATAGGGACTTAGAAATTTTTTGATTCTTTTCAAGGGGCCTTTAATAAAAAGCTCTCCAGTCGTGATAGGTGTTAGAGCATAAATGTATTGTTAATTTGATGTTTATACTGATCATGTTTAACAGATCTGTTACAGAATCTTGGTTCATGTCGGTTTCACAGGGTTTGAAAACAGATATGTAACAAGTGTGATTCCATTTTGTTTCCCAGAAAATTCATCTGGAATAGCAATATTTTACATGTCGATGGAAAAATTTGTATTTCAGTCTTGGCACAGATCTGTTTTGGTCCTGAAAAACAGAATCATGTTTTAGATCTGTGGTTCAACTTTGTCACAGTCCGGATATAGACTTGTAAAACTGAATCATGTTTTAGATCTGTGGTTCAACTTTGTCACAGGCCGGATTCAGACTTGTAAAACGGCATTCGGTTTTCTAGTTGTATTTCAGAATTGTCACAGATCAGTTTTCAATTTGTAAAACCGAGAAGCAAACTCATCTGTTTTCTGTTTGTATTGCAAGTTTGGAACAATTATGTTTTCCTTCTGTAAAACAGAATGCGAAAATCATCTGGTATTTTGTTGTTCATCAACATCGTAACAGGTGTGTTTTCACCCTGTAAAACCAGGTCCTTTAATTATCTGTTATTTTCTGTATCACAAGTCCGTCACCGGTCTGTTTTTACTCTGAAAATTATAGCGAGCAAAAATTATCTGGCCTTTATCTGTAATTCAATACTGGAACAGATTTGTAAAACATGATCTCATTTTTTTAACCTTTTTCTCGCTATTTTTTAACCTTTTTCTCGCTAATTTGCTATCAATTAATATTTCTAAAGATAAGTTTTCAATCATATTTATAATAAACAGTATAAACATCTAATCCACAATACATTTATGCTCTAACAACAGTCCATCGCTATTTATTTTGAAAAGCGGAAAGATAAATATATATATATTTAAACATATATTTCTCTTAATTGCATTTAAATACACTTATCATGTATAGTTAAACAGTTATTTTTATTAGTTGTCCAATTCAGTATATGCCTCAAAACTGGATAGCTCCTACCTATCACGACTGGAGAGCTTTTTATTAAAGGTCACTTGAAAGAATCAAAAAATTTCTAAGTCTCTATAGAAGCAATAATAACGTGAAACAGAATGTATAACTATATTGTATAGGAAATAATATGTCATTGAGGTCTAGTGGTTAGCGACTCAGATTGTAGAGTTAGAGATCGGTGGTTCGAATCTAGGGGAAGGAAATCTTTTTTCGTCAATTTTATTATATTTAATTGAGACGACATGAAAATCCAGTTCTGAAACAGACCTGAATTACAGAATCTGTTTTACAGGTTTGTCGCAAACCCGTTTTACAGTCTGTAAATTTTATGAATATTTGTGTCACTCCAAACAATTTACAGACTTTGTGAAACAAGTCCGTAACAGATCTGCAACAGAGTCTGTGTGCTATTAGCCCTAATAGCACACATGTCTGTTACAGAATCTTGGTTCATGTCGGTTTCACAGGGTTTGAAAACAGATATGTAACAAGTGTGATTCCATTTTGTTTCCCAGAAAATTCATCTGGAATAGCAATGTTTTACATGTCGATGGAAAAATTTGTATTTCAGTCTTGGCACAGATCTGTTTTGGTCCTGAAAAACAGAATCATGTTTTAGATCTGTGGTTCAACTTTGTCACAGTCCGGATATAGACTTGTAAAACTGAATCATGTTTTAGATCTGTGGTTCAACTTTGTCACAGGCCGGATTCAGACTTGTAAAACGGCATTCGGTTTTCTAGTTGTATTTCAGAATTGTCACAGATCAGTTTTCAATTTGTAAAACCGAGAAGCAAACTCATCTGTTTTCTGTTTGTATTGCAAGTTTGGAACAATTATGTTTTCCTTCTGTAAAACAGAATGCGAAAATCATCTGGTATTTTGTTGTTCATCAACATCGTAACAGGTGTGTTTTCACCCTGTAAAACCAGGTCCTTTAATTATCTGTTATTTTCTGTATCACAAGTCCGTCACCGGTCTGTTTTTACTCTGAAAATTATAGCGAGCAAAAATTATCTGGCCTTTATCTGTAATTCAATACTGGAACAGATTTGTAAAACATGATCTCATTTTTTTAACCTTTTTCTCGCTATTTTTTAACCTTTTTCTCGCTAATTTGCTATCAATTAATATTTCTAAAGATAAGTTTTCAATCATATTTATAATAAACAGTATAAACATCTAATCCACAATACATTTATGCTCTAACAACAGTCCATCGCTATTTATTTTGAAAAGCGGAAAGATAAATATATATATATTTAAACATATATTTCTCTTAATTGCATTTAAATACACTTATCATGTATAGTTAAACAGTTATTTTTATTAGTTGTCCAATTCAGTATATGCCTCAAAACTGGATAGCTCCTACCTATCACGACTGGAGAGCTTTTTATTAAAGGTCACTTAAAAGAATCAAAAAATTTCTAAGTCTCTATAGAAGCAATAATAACGTGAAACAGAATGTATAACTATATTGTATAGTAAAAAATATGTCAATGAGGTCTAGTGGTCAGCGACTCAGATTGTTGAGTTAGAGATCGGTGGTTCGAATCTAGGGGAAGGAAATCTTTTTTCGTCAATTTTATTATATTTAATTGAGACGACATGAAAATCCAGTTCTGAAACAGACCTGAATTACAGAATCTGTTTTACAGGTTTGTCGCAAACCCGTTTTACAGTCTGTAAATTTTATGAATATTTGTGTCACTCCAAACAATTTACAGACTTTGTGAAACAAGTCCGTAACAGATCTGCAACAGAGTCTGTGTGCTATTAGGGAGGGTAGGGATTTAATTGAGACGACATGAAAAGCCAGTTCTGAAACAGACCTGAATTACAGAATCTGTTTTACAGGTTTGTCGCAAACCCGTTGTACAGTCTGTAAATTTTATGAATATTTGAGACACTCCAAACAATTTACAGACTTTGTAAAACAAGTCCGTAACAGATCTGCAACAGAGTCTGTGTGCTACTAACCCTAATAGCACACATGTCTGTTACAGAATCTTGGTTCATGTATGTTTCACAGGGTTTGAAAACAGACATGTAACAGGTGTGATTCCATTTTGTTTCCCAGAAAATTTACTTGGAATAGCAATGTTTTACATGTCGATGGAAAAATTTGTATTTCAATCTTGGCACAGATCTGTTTTGGTCCTGAAAAACAAAATCATGTTTTGGAACTGTAGTTCAACTTTGTCACAGGCCGGATTTAGACTTGTAAAACGGAATTATGTTTTAGATCTGTGGTTCAACTTTGTCACAGGCCGGATTTAGACTTGTAAAACGGCATTCGGTTTCCTATTTGTATCTCGGAAACGGGACAGATCTGTTTTCCATTTGTAAAACCGAGAAGCAAACTCATCTGTTTTCTGTTTGTATAACAAGTTTGGAACAATTATGTTTTCCCTCTGTAAAACGGAATGCGAAAATCATCTGGTATTCTGTTGTTTATCAATATCGTCACAGGTGTGTTTTCAACCTGTAAAACAAGGTCCTCTAATTATCTGTTATTTTCTGTATCACAAGTCCGTCACCGGTCTGTTTTTACTCTGAAAATTATAGCGAGCAAAAATTATCTGGTCATTATCTGTAATTCAATACTGGAACAGATTTGTTAAACAAGATCTCATTTTTTCAACCCTTTTCTCGCTATTTTTAAACCTTTTTCTCGCTATTTTTTAACCATTTTCTCGATAATTTGCTATCAATTAATATATTGGTAAAGATAAGTGTTCAATCATATTTATAATAAACAGTATAAACATCAAATCAACAATACATTTATGCTCTAACACCTATCACGACTGGAGAGCTTTTTATTAAAGGCCCCTTGAAAGAATCAAAAAATTTCTAAGTCCCTATAGAAGCAATAATAACGTGAAACACAAAGTATAACTATATTGTGTTGTATATAACATATGTCAAAGTGGTCTAGTGGTTAGCAAGTCAGATTGCTGAGTTAGAGATCGGTGGTTCGAATCTAGGGGAAGGCAATCTTTTTTCGTCAATTTTATTATATTTAATTGAGACGACATGAAAAGCCAGTTCTGAAACAGACCTGAATTACAGAATCTGTTTCACAGGTTTGTCGCAAACCCGTTATACAGTCTGTAAATTTTATGAATATTTGTGTCACTCCAAACAATTTACAGACTTTGTAAAACAAGTCCGTAACAGTTCTGCAACAGAGTCTGTGTGCTACTAGGGGAGCTCTGACGGAGTCTGTTACAGGGATGTGTGCCACCTGGGTTTGCATTCCCAATTTGGAAAAAAATATGGGTTAGAAAATACGGTTAAATTACCAAGCATTGCGGGCTAGAAAACGAACTCTTTGGGTAAACTTACGGTTTAAGACTTCCGTAAATTACCATTTACGAGTTTTTCTCACCGGTTTTTTACAAGTTATTCACCGTAGACCGCTGCTAGGGAAGGCGTTCTTACATTCTACGATGTACCGTGCACTTGCATTGTTTTATGAAGTATTTCTAAGTAAAAAAAAAATTCTATGATATCATTTTCCACGAAATACTGTGCCTGTGGCGAGCTCCCACCTTTTATGGGTGGAGTTAACCTTTCTACGGAGGCTTTTCCACGGAAAACTGGTACATGTTTCTTGATCCACGGACACGAATTACTGGAACCCAAATAAATTTTACTTTGATTGAGAGGAATGAAATAGGTTGATAAGTCACCAATTCGACGACGCGTGCAATATGAGAAGCATTTTAAGTTAAATTTAAATTTAAAATGGACCGCAATATATGGGGCGGCAAAGCTTATTTCACTAATTGGCATCGAATTCAATTCTGTGTATTTCAATATCTGAATGCCTTTTTTCTCTCATTTTAAGAAGCTTATGATTTACCTTTATTTGGTTCGAGGTGATCTCGCGAAATCTTTTGTATTTTTTTTGGTTTTATCTTGAAACCAATAGGCTTAAGTATTCCCTTAATTATGCTATTTTAAGATGTATTTGTTCCTCAAAAAACCATGGTATTGCCACAAAATCACAAAAAAATCATTGTTTTCAATGGTTATAGTTTTTGAAAAAAACGGTTCGTTCATCTTTATTTTCATTTCGATATCTTAAAATATATTGTAGGAAACAGCAACGATTCAAAATACTGTCAAAAGTAGTTTTCCTATAAAACACATTCTAATTAGCAGACAAACAAGTAGAACTCACAACAACTCCAGATCCAATGAAGAACAAAATTAATTCTAAATTTGAATTAACGATGTGTAAGAAAAAGGGGCTTCACTAAAACGGGCATTTGATAACCAAGGTAATAAGGTACATATAAGGTGCATATCTTCATTTCCCAAGGGAACTCGCAAAAAGGGCTTTCGAATGACTGAAATTCCTGAGTCTCGACATTAAAAACTTCTAAAATCTCTCTTTCTTAAAAACTTAAAAATAATATAAATTTAGAAGTGTTGTCAAAATCAATGGAAACAAATTTTTGAATCAAAATCATTCCGTAAAAATTGCAAAAAATCATTAAGCTTAAGGTTTAGGTGGGAGATACGGACATCATAATATTTAAATTTTAATAATAGTATTATTGTTACATTTGATCTACAGAGACTTGACTGTTTCAATCAAACGAGGATCTGTTTTGGTCTTTTGGCTCTTATTTTCCATTTCTCGTTATCATTGTCCAAATTTTATAGAACTGAAAAGAAGAAGAAGACGAACAAGACTGGCGTTGACTAAATTTAATATATTTTAATTGGGCTCTCTTTTTCTGTGGAACTGTTTCCCCTTGAATCGTAAATGTGTCCAATTTATAGCTATATTCAATTTTGAATAGTCAATATTCTAGATAATGTGAGATGTGTTGCATTAACACAACTATTCAACTAGGCAACTTTTTCCTCCAACACTTTCATTGTCTGTTTTGGCACCAAATTTTCGACACCAGGTGTCTTTCTGTCGTTCTGTCTTCCATCATTATTGTTTGTAAAATTTTTGTCACTCTTTTCTTGTACGTGGTTGTTAGAAAACTTCAGTTAGTTCTAGTTTACTTCAGGGTTTACTAGGGATTTTTCAAGTGAAGTTTGTAATGGATCGACCAACTCGTAATGGAGCCAGAAAGCAACCAAGTCGATTTGCGGATTTTGTGGGCAACGATTCAGGACAAGGACTAGGTAGAAGGGTTGATGCGGTGAACGTGGGTCAAGGTGGGCGTGGTGGATGCGCTGGATGTTGAGGACGTGGTGGATGTGTTGGACGTGGAATTGCAAAGGGGCCAACAAGACCAACTGCATTGGCAACTACAGGCCAAATCGACAAATTTTACAACTTAATTATATATGTAGTGATTAAGTAAGTGGTTGTTCATTTAGAAGCGTTTAATCTTAACAAACTGACTCCGGAAGAAGGCGATAAAGTCATAAGCAGACGGGATTCATCGAGAGGATCCATTCCTGTCGCTTTTGTCGAACCCGACCTTATCCCTACCCCAGATGACATAAACAGTGAAGAAGAGAGAGACAAAAGTAGGGAGGATAGTGAAGAAGGAAAGAGTCAGAGTGAAGAAAAAGGAGTGACGAGAGTGAAGAAGAAAGTTGTGACGAGAGTGAAGAAAGTAGATGAGAAGAAAAGTGAAGAAGGCGGATTTCACCATTTTGTTTAGAATTTGGTAAAGGACGCCGATTCTTCTGAGTATAGAACTGTATCTTTAGTGCTTCAAGTTCAAGAGAACTTGGAACGCTACTTTCCTCTGTAGTAGAGGAGCAAAGCAACTTCAATGAAAGAGGGCTCGAAAAAGACTGAACTGAGCAAACAATAGATAAGAACAGATACGAATAATAACGTTATTTGAACGTCAATTAATTCTCTGAAAGAGACAACCAACGTTCACAAATTTTTGAGAAGTTCAAATGTACAAGATATGTCTGAGTGCTAAGAAAAGAACAATCCCGAACTCTTGACGCAGCTTTTCAAACCGCGGGCCATGGAGGGGTTTGGTGAATAGGTCTGCAAGCTGTTGTTCTGTGGAAATATACTGCATGTCGATCGAGCCATCTGCCTGCTTCTCACGAACGAAGTGGGGCTGCACATCAATATGTTTGGTTCGTTTATGATACTCAGGGTTTAAGACTAGCCGAATGGCAATCTGGCAATCACAAAGTAAATCGGTCGGACTCTGTTGCTGCACACTAATTTCATTGAGAAGATTTTTTAGCCAAACTATCTCTTTGGCTGTAAGACAGGCAGCTATATAATCTGCCTCGGTAGTAGACAGTGCCACGGCGGCTTGCTTGTTACTTCCCATGCGACTGGTTCACCATTCAATGTCAGCAAGAAGCCTGTTGTTGAGCGGCTCGAAGTCAAATCTCCAGCGTAGTCTGCATCTGAGAATGCTGAAAACGTTCCGTTGATCTTAGCTCCTTTAAAGCATATACCATGCGTGACTGTTCCCTTTAAATATGCTAGAATACGCTTAACTTCCTCACACTGAGCTTTTCCGGGGTTATTTGAAAACTGCGCGATTTGTCCTACTGCACAGCTGATATCAGGGCGAGTAGTAATAATACAGTATTGCAGACTTCCAACTACTTCTTGATAAGGGAATAACTCCTGATTTGAAGATTCTTTGGTTGGAGCAGTATTGTGTATGAGCCGAGTCCCCCGATCAGCTGGCGTAGATTTTGGCCGACAATCTTGCATGCTAAACCTCGTCAAAAGTTTGTTGATATAAGTAGGCTGAGAGAGATGCAAATATCTGTTTTTGCGGTCTCTATTGATTAAAAAGCCGACAAAATAATCTGCGGGTCTTGACAAAATCTCGAATTCTAATTGTAAGTGTTGAATTATTTCTGATATGACTTGCTTGCTGCTACTTTCCACTAATCAATCATCAACCCAAATAGCGACTACTGTTCTTTCTCCACCTCGTCGTAGAGTGTAGACACACGAGTCTGCATTGCTGGGGACAAATCCAAATTTGGTTAAGAAGTCACCGAATTTTTCATTCCAATTTCTTGAGGCCTGTTTCAAACCATTTAGACTTTTTTGAAGTCGATATAATATGTTCTCCTGTCCTGTTGCTACGTGGCCTTCAGGCTGCTCCAGGTAGATTTCTTCTTTTAATATTCCATGAAGGAAAGCGATAGTAACATCCAGCTGGAATAATTTCATATCTTCAGCGGCGGCCATAGCTAGAATGACTCGCAAGGAGTCATACTTAACAACAGGAGAGTATGTCTGGTCATAGTCTACTCCTGAGCGCTGAGAGTGCCCTTATGCGACCAGTCGTGCCTTATAGCGCTCGATTGAACCATCCACTTTGAATTTCCGCTTGAAGATCCAGCGGCTTTTAATGGCGGACCGACCTGCAGGCAATGATGTCAGTGTCCAGGTATGATTTCGGTCAAGGCTGTCAACTATTCTTCCGTGGCTTTCTCCCAGAGTTGTGCGTCAGGTGACGACATTGCGTCTTCATAGGTGAGCGGTTCTTGAAGAGCGGTCTCAGCTGTCAGAGCATGAAGCGAACTTCTCGGGACAGCTTATTTTCGAACTCTAGTAGGATATCATTGTACGCCCGGGTCAAGATGAGCTTGTTTCTCGTGTTGAGGATGAAAAGGCCCCTCACTTTTTCTCTTCTGATTAGATGTAATAGTCTTGTCCCCTTCAGAAAAAATAGCATCACAGCTGATGACTATTTTGCTTGAGTTTGGATTTTAAAAGCGATATGCTTTTTGCGTTTCACTATAGCCAACGAATACGCAGAGTTCACTCTCGGGATCAAGCTTTGTGCGGAGTACATCGGGAATATGCACGTACGCTTGGGACCCAAAAATCCTAAGGTGCGAAACTGTTGGTTTTCTCTTATAACACCCTTCAAAGGGAGTGACATCAGTGTTGACTGTGCTTAGCGCTCTGTTGAGGCAGTAGACGGCACAAGCAACCGCTTCAGCCCAAAGATGTAAGGGGACGTTTCTCGCGTGCAAAAGGCTTCGTGCTGATTCCATCACCGTCCTTTTTTCACGCTCAGCTACTCCGTTTTGTTGCGGGGTATACGGAGTACTCGTTTCGTGTTTGATTCCTTCCTTGACTAAGTACTGTAGAAACTCACCACTCATAGATTCCCCCCCCATTATCAGTCCGTAGAATTTTAATTGAATGATTAGTTTCTCTTGCTAGTATGGCTTCATACAACTGGAAGTATTCGAATGCTTGAGATTTTTAATTTAGGAAATACAAAACCCGGTAACCAGTTTAATCATCCTTAAAGATTATGAAATAGAAAGCTTCACCTGATGACGCCACACTCATTGGACCACAGAGGTCTGAGTGCACGAGTTGACTAATTTGGCTAACCTTGATGTGTCCTGAGGTTGGGAAAAGTTTTCTTTTACTTTTACCGTGTGCGCATCCATCACATTGTTTGGCAGATACTTCAGTTCTGGTAAACTTGAAGCCATTGACACAGTCAGTTGCTTTCATAGATTGAATAATTTATTCACTTATGGGGGGTAAATTTAACAAATAAACAAATTCTCGAGCAAGAAATGGTTGATTCACACAAGTCTTTGTAGGATTCAGTAATCACATGTCATAGAAAAGTAATTCATATCGACGTAAGGTCCACATCAATCGAGGTCTGTTCACATCCAGCATCCGGGTATCCACCAGTCACATTCTATCGTATAAAAAGCCAGGATTCTTTCTGGGTTTGCCAATTTGGCTTCAGGGAATACTGGGTTTCTGGACTTTTCGTCCAGTTTCAGGTTATCAATTGCCCGAATAGCAATCGAAGACTTCTGTTTTTGCTATTTTGCTATCAATGGCCATAAAAGCATAATAGCAATGCAAAGGGTACAAAAATCTATCTTAAACGTTTGCTAGGGCTTGAAGAACGTCTCGGTGAAATTTGAATGTCATTGGGCAATCGTTGGGTCTTTTATATAATCGAACAGAGACCTCAAGGGGCTTTTGCCCCTTTCAACTTAAATTTTTCTGAGCATCATCTGTAACTAAATCATACTTCGTGTTTCATTCTCGCGTCAACACTCCACCAAACTCTCTTTCTACACTCATCGACTAAACAAAAAGAAAAAGCCGTTGAGTTCTCGGCGTATACCAGTGAGAATAATTCCAAGAGGTTTTGTATAGCTCTTCACATTGGAAAGGATGGCTTTCGAAGGGCGCGCATGTAAGAAATGATAATTTTGGAAAAATCCACTGCGGCTGATTCAATCTCCGTTGCTTCTCCCGAAGATTTTTTTTGCCATCAATTGGCACTGGATTTCTATGTTTGTTTAAAAAATCTCTCCTCTCTACTGAACAATGGAAATTAAAAACTAAGGCCATTAGATTAACCTTCAACTTTTGAGTGGACTCTTTCAACTAATAACTTAATGTTTAGCATGCTCTTTTCGTTTTGTTTTAAATTACAGCTTTCATCTTCCCTAGCAGCGGTTCTCGGTAGCTAGTCGGTAACAGTTAGAATTACCCTGTTTTTACCTTCAGTTTTTGGTAATTTTAAGGGCTAAATTACGTTCACCAAAACGCGTGAGGGACTCTGACAAAAAGCAGACTGTATGGCAATATTTCCAAGTTTATCTTAGGTTTTTACTGGTATTTTTAATCCTAAAGAACATTCTTGGAAAAAGAGTTGAAATAACTCGTTGCAAACAGGTAAAAAATACTATGAATAATGAAGCGCTATTCCTCCTGTTTTTCACTAGTTTTGGACTCGTAGTTTTAACCAAATTTCAAAACTCTTAAACCAGAAAATTTCAGGCTAATAAAACTCTTTTTTTCTTCGTATAATAGACCAATTCATAACCGTCATCAGAAAAGGTTTTTTAAATCGGTATTTATCGGGTTGGCAAAATGTAATTTCTACAGACTTACATTTTCTATGAAACGGTAAAATTCAAGACTAAATGACTCTTTTTTCTCCCCTTTTTTAAACTAACTTAAAACTGACACAAGAATAGGTTATTTTTATCCGTTTTCATCTCGTTTACCAAGAGTAATTTTTACCCAAATCAATTTTCACTGACACGGTAAAATTCAAGTCTAAAATCCTCTTTTTTCTCCCGTATTTTAAACTTAATTAGAACTGACACCAGATAGGGATATTTTCATCCGTTTTCATCGAGTTGACCGAGAGTAATATTTACGCACTTTCATTTTCAATGATATATCGCTTTTTCTACCAATTTAACATTAGGTTGAAACGGAAAATATTGGTTAAATTCTCTTTTCATTCATTAGTAAATTATATCACATTTAAATTCACAGTTACGGCAGTCGGTATGTTACGGTTAAAAAACAGTTATTTCCAATTTGAATGTGGTTATTTTACCAATAATTAAAGACTATAACGAGTAAATTAAACCCAAAACTTGACTTGGTAGAAACTACGGCAGGAACTCCCGTTCAAACCGGGGGAAAAGCGCCGTATTTTTTCAGTAAAAGTATTGGTAAATTACACTTTTGTGCACTATTTATACTGAGGTGTTGTCCAAAAACCGTGGTTCTTGAGAAAGGTCGGGGTTGGTTTCGTTTAGAGTTGTATTGGAGTGGGCGATTCTTGGGTGGGTATAAACCCACCCGGATTGGTTTGGAGTTCGATTAGGGTTGGTGGATTTTCACCAAATTATCGTCCTAAAACCGTCCCCATTACATTCTTTGCCTAGTTGGTACATACTTCACGTACAATAGATATTACCAATCATTAGAGGCTCAGTCGGTAGCAAGCTGAAATATGGACTTCTTAACTGAGTCTGGTACACAAGTACGATACCAGGTGCAGGCGTAGAAACGTTTTATGCGTTATGTGGAATTTGGTTGTGGAAATAAAAATATGGGGATGTGGGCGGGTAAGAATTTAAAAAAACGGGTGGGCGGGTTGGTTTCACCCGGTGGAATGGTCAAAATTAATCAAAAAATAAAATGGTAAAATTAGGAGTTTGTAGACCGCAAAAACACCCAATTACAACCCATTTATCCCTGAGGGTATATATATATATTTGGTATATATATACGAAGGTCCTTAAAGAATATATATAGGGGGTAGGGTATTAGGGTAGAATTCAGAGGGTTTATTGTGCACAAAAAAGTCCAATATGTTTGTTGGTATACGTTTTTTCCCTGCTTGACTAATCGCCACCAAATTTTGTACGAAATTCTGTCATAATTTAGCGGAGGTCACCGTCGTATTTTCAGTTTGTTTTTATGACAGTTACTTTATTTCATTTGCGTACTGGTTATCTAGTAGTTTGCCGAATCCTAGTAGGTGAAATTCTTGTTGCTTTTATTTGCATAACCTCGTTTCTGTCAACAAATTTAGTTACCAGAATGAATGATATCAATAAGTCGTTAGACTAAAATATAGTTTTACCAAAACAACTACGCTATTTCATTTTTTTGAGAAATGAACTTTATAAACTAGTTTATTTTGAGATTGTTGTTGCAAAATATTCTGAATACGTTAAAAATATGTTATCTTAAAAACGATCGAAATGCTTTACTTTCGTAAGCCATATTTTTCAGTAAGAAAACTATATATTTAGTGGTTAAACTATTTCAAATTTGGATTCGGATTTACTCTCACTCATGATAACCGTGATTATGATACTCGTGGTAAAAGTAATCATGTGATCAGTCGATTATGTAATGATGCATTAATTTATTTGTCAGGCATTAAAAATAACATGTTAAATTCAATTATGATGAATAACGCATCATTCAAATATTTTATGTAATATAGTTAACTATTGGGATTGAATAATAAATAACATTTTAAAAAAGCAAGGTTTCCAATTAATTAAATCGGGTCAAGGTAATAGATAAGAATCTTTTAACCAGATAAGACCCAAGATAAGAATATTATCTTACAACTAGATAACGAGTCTTTATCTGTTTGCTTGCCGAATAGTGAAAGTCTTGTCGCTTTTATTTGTATACCTTTGTTTCTGTCAACAAAACCAGTTGCTAGAATGAATGATATCAATTAGTCCTCAGACCAAAATATAGTTTTAACAAAACAACTAATTTATATCACCTATTTGACAAATGAACTTTATAAACTAGTTAATTTCAAGATTATTAATGAAAAAATATTCTAAATTAGTTAATAATATATTATCTTAAAAAGCGAACGAAATGCTTTACTTTCGTTAGCCATATTTTTCAATAAGGAAACTATATACGTAGGGGCGAAACTAGATAAATTTAGAACTTTCAATATCAAATATTGAAGATGTGTATAACTATGACATCCGTGAATAAAACAAGTCATGTGATCACTTGATAATAAAATGATATCATATTATGATGATATTATATCATTATATCATTGATCATTGAAATAGCTTCTCAATGTATCAGATATTTAGAAATTAATGATGAATGACAGAAAATTCCAATTAACATTAAAAAATAAATAAGGCGAGATTTAATTAATAAAAAGTAATATAATACGAGTTGCGATTAAAAAAATCGGAACATGGTAATAGACATTAACTTTAATAGCACAATAAAGGAAAATAACAAAATAAAATTAATACGAGAATGGCCCTAGTGCAAAATTCTGGAATTAAACAAGTGTAACAAACCAAAAACGTATAAGTATTTTGAACGGATATTCATATTTTTTTAAAGTAATAAAGTTAGTAATAAAGTTGTTGTAAGTAATAAAGCTTGAAAAAAATTCATCCAGCTATTTGTTAGACAACCCATCATAGTTTTATTACGATCATTTTACTTCATTTTGCCTCGAAATTTTCATGTCTTCCAGTTGACTTGTCATGGAATATAAATTATGTGGATAAATAAATTTAGTTTCATAGCGATTCATCAAAAATCCCCGAAGGACATTACCGAAGGAATCTTGTTTCCATATTCGAATATTGTAGATACGGTAAGATTACCACTTATTTCGGGCGAAAAGACGCACTCTTGTGGTAAAATTGCGGTTAAAAAAACTAGTATATTAAAGGTAAAAATATCCTTTGCATTCCCAATTTGAAAAAAATTATGGGTTAGAAAATACGGTTGAATACCAAGTATTGCGGGCTAGATAACGCACTCTTTGGGTAAACTTACGGTTTAAGACCCCCGTAAATTACCATTTACCAGTTTTTCTCACCCGTTTTTTACAAGTTATTTACCGTAAACCGTTGCTAGGGTTGAGGTTTTAATGTTTGGTAACAGTCGTCGGATTTAATGGCGCAAAGACCGGAATTTTAACTCCTACCGATCGGCAAATATTCAGGAAAGACAAACGGGAAAAATCGGGAAACCAAGAATTCGCCCCCTTCGTTACATCGTTTTTCTCGGTCCACAAGCTAAATTTAAAAAAAAAACACTTATTGTAAGAAAATATTTCCCAGGTTTTCTTCTATTGGAATCCAAAAGGATTTTTAATTTTGTTACAGGGCAAAATGGGACATCGTTTCATCCCGCAATTTTTATTTTTTTAATGAAAATTCTTGGAGGCAAAGATGTTGTGATGATTCCTATTGGCCTTGAAATTGAATGACATCTAGGAACTAGAACAAGTCGATAAGACTGTTCACAAATGCCCCTGTACCAAAATTGTCCCGCTCTACCCTATGTATCATACGATGCGGGAAAGAATATTGCTTTCTTTTTGAACTGTGACCACCGGTGATGACCATGAACTAGGATATGGTTCTATGATACCGGCTTGTAGAATTCCATCAACTTGACGACAAATAGCTCCCCTTTCCTTATGTCTAACCCGGTGTGGTAATTCTGGGGCTGAGTGCTTTTTCCAGACCACCTGAGGGCTACGTTTCAGATACAGAGTCATCAGGATGAGTCTGAATTCGGCATCACCACCAGATATAGGGCTTTCTTAATCTCAGATATAGGGGACCAACCTAATCTCAAACATAGTTGACTACCCATGGAAGTATTTTGACGAGAGATGTAATACTGCTATTCACTTGGTTAAACTATCTATTTGTCAAGATCGCCAAGAAAAACACTTTACCTATCACAATGTGTGTTCGTCAAATTATGTGTCAACCAACAATCAGCGTGCGGATCCATCCAGTACGTCACTGCTATAAATCCTCGCGGTTCTTAATTCTGCTGGGAAGGTTCCAGTCCCCACTGATCTCAATTAGTTCCTTCTGTAGTTAAGAAAATCAACAGACAACAGACAACGAGAAAGATATTTGTTTTGTTTGTTTAATTTTTAATTTTAAAATTATTATTCATTTGTGATGTCCCTGTTGATACAACTTTTCTGTATAAGCCAACACAGCCTTCCCCAAGTGACCGCTAGATGGCTCTCATAGTATTTTTTTCTAAATGAAGAGGAAAGAGTTCTTGGCCTTTTATTTCTGGCTTTTCCTTCATTCTTCTTCCTTTTTATTCTGCTTTTGACACGCTTACAGAACGGTCGCTAAGTTTCTTTCTCTGTATTAATTGCTTCATCACAGCAGTTCTCTTATAACCAATTCTATCCAATCAAATATTTTTTCCAATTAATCATCTGAGTGTCATACACCTAGAATTATTGTCTTGTGATATTCTATGTAATCCATGTCCTGTTCTGTAAGTTTTTTGTTTTTCTACTCGCTGGAATGTTTTTTTTCTGGTACAACCACATGCTAGAATATTTTTTTTCTGTTCAAATACAGATGCTTCTCATATATTCATCTTGTCTTTTCTTATAATATCATCAATAACATTATAATTCATAAGTGCTGAAGTTCACTTCGTGATTTATCAGCATTTTTCGGCCCATTAGTCATGTATTTACAGAAGGATTTAGCTAATATTTTTCTATCGTTCTAGCTTTTTATTTTTTATTCAGTCGCGTTGCGAAGGTCATTGGAAAAAGATCTTCTTATTTTTTTTTATTTTCTGTATTTTTTGTTTTTTGTGAAATCTCTCTTTCAGATATTCCTTTCATAGTTTTACCTTATGTTTTCTGCTTAATTTTCCGAGTTTAGTCAGCAACTTTTCTTAATTTGCTGCAGCGCTTAATCTTGGGATTAATTTTTCAAGGCCAGTTACATGTCACTGGCCTGAACGTCGCTGGCCTGAACGTCTGAGACCCCAGAGCGTCCCAGAGCAGCTTAGGTCTGGATCGTAGTTTTCTTCCACATCAAGGACCCTCCCAAAAGCGGCAAATTATCCTAAAATTTAAAAAAAAATTTAAATTATGGAAAAAACAATTTGATTTTATTTAAAGTTACCTCGATGGGTCAAGTGGGATGTTCATCCCGATGCGTTTGACAAAGATTCGAAGAGCCGTTTCGCGTTTCACAACTTCTTTAACTTGCTTCAATTCATTTTCTATTCCCCACTGCAACTGGTTTATCATCTTCAGATGTTTCTCAAACGATGCCATAAGCTTTCGCATGAGATCCAAGTCGTCTTGGGTTAGCTGCCGAAGATCCTAATTAGATTTCTTTTCCGGGGACCATCTGCCCAAACTGGGGGACGGCCTTACGGTCCCAAAGAAGACTTACAAACGAAGAGGGGAGGGGGAGAATTTTTAAAGTGACACATCAAGCAATTAGAATCACGCACAAGCATTTTGAATGAACTGGAACATGACTTTAAAGAAAGGAATAGAGGGCCTCTAGCGGCAGGTGTTGTTTGAGGCACCACCAGATGACCGTGCTCCAGACCCTCCACCATCTTCGTCACCTCCAGCGCCACCACCGACTCCAGCGCCAAATTTGTATCGCAAACACTTTTAGGGCCCCCCCCCCCGTTGATGATTATCGGGTCGGGATGCTGAATAAACAATAAAATTAATAAATTAAAAAAAAATAAATAAATAAAAAAATAAAAAAAATTACATTTAGTGCTCTGGCTACCACTTCCCGTTCGTAAAATGTTACGAAGACAGATCGGCTAAGGCCCGGCGAAACATTCTTCTCAACATCCAAAACTTTCCCGAACATAGAGAATTTTGCCTAAATATAAAAAATTTAGAATTAAAAAAAAAAGCTAAAATTAAATAAAATTAAATTACCTTGATAAAATCCAAAGAGACGGACATTGCAATCCTCTTAACGAAGACGTGTAAAGTCTAGCCACGTGCACCCCTTCTTTAACGTTCTTCAGGTCAAAGTCAACAGCCGCTTGTGATTGGTTCTTTGACTTGAGATGTTTTTCCAAACCAGCCATGACTTGCGTATAGCTTCAGCGTATTCCTCTGTCAAATTTCTTGAATCTTGTTTAGTCTTCTTGGGCGAAGGTTCCATGTTTAAACAAGGAGACTCGTCGATTAGAGATAACTTGGTGAAAGAAATGGGGACGGGGGAAATAAGACTGGGGACCGGGAAATTGTGCGATGCTTCTCCAACAGTGATGGCATGTGAGAGACTGAGACTCGTAAAATGGGACACTGATTTTGTACGCTGTGTGTGTACGTCACAGTGTCCTGCCTGGGGTTAGGGAAGCTCTTGCATTCAGCAGTCGCACTACTTCTTTTACCATCTTCAGCTCGAGCTCTACAGCTGCCTGGGACTGGTTCTTCGACTTCAAGTGCTTCTCAAAAGCGGCTATGAGTTTGCGTATGGAATCAGTCAAAAAAATTAATTAAAATCAATCACTGGTAGAAGAGAATTTGCCCCAGAAGTTCAAGTTCGAATAAATTAAGGTTTTGTTAGGAAAAATTAATAAAATTATGGAAGAACGAAGTTTCTTTCAGAAATAGTTCAACGCTGTCCTCTTTGGCTGCTTGTTTTCTTTGGTGTTGTTCAGTCGTCGTCAGCCACTGGTCTTTCATTTTTTTCTTAATGCTGTAAGTAAAAACATAACTAAAATTGTAAATTTGTTAGAACTTACAATACAACATAATCAAACCTTTAAGTTTGTTTTTAAGTTACAACCGGTTTACGTTTGTTTATTTGAGAAGTTATGAATTTGTCAACACTACAGGGTTTCCAGGCCATTATGTTCTTTTAGAAAAAAAGACCCGTCCAGTAGAGCAATTCATGGTTGGGTCTTGGGTGGCAGACTGGCAGGGAGGTCTAATAATACTGAAAATAGTCGTCTTAGGGGTAATCGATGTAAAGTACTTCAAAGAAAAAAATCATGTTGCAAAACTTGCAGTACTTAAACACCGGATAAAAGACGCCGAAAACGAAAATTCAAATTCAGTCTTCTGCATCCTCCTGTGTCAAATTTCTTAAATCTGGCTTTGCTTTCTTCGGAGAAGGTTTCATATCTAAGCTAGGAAACGCGTCGATGAGAGACTTTGCAAAAGGTATGAGGACGGAGGAAATGAGACTGAGGATGGGGAGAGGGAGAATAGTAGGTTGTTTCTCTAGCAGTGGAATCAGAGAGAATGATGTTGGCAAGATGGTACACTGCTTTTAAGTCGCAGTGTCCTTCCTGGGGTTAGGGAAGCTCCTCCTCTCCGAGAGGAGTATAAGGGAGATTTCATGCAGACCGAATTGGCTACCAGAATTGGCTTTAATTATAATATTATTGTAATTATTTTATATTTTCTGATTTTTTACTTTGGCAATCAAACTAGAAAGCTACGAGATATAATAATAATAATAATGTATTCAATTTATAAAGCGCCTATTCAATGAGTTTTAACAAATGATCAGAGGCGCTGAAAACAACTCTCGATTGACACAGGGAAACTTCACTGGGAAACTTCACTTCACTTTCAATAACTTGACAGTTATTGAAAGCTTCACGAAATAAGTGGGTCTTAAGAGTGGAACGGAATCTTTGAAGGGTGGAAGAGGAGCGGATGGAAACTGGCAGGCTATTTCACAGAGTGAGTGAATAGTTGGAAAATGCACGTCTACCGTAGGATTTGATGCGAACAGAAAGAATAGAAAGGTCATACAGAGCAGAGGGGCAGAAGAAGAACGAAGGGTGCAGCAACCAGGATTGCGTCGATGGAGAAGAGAAGACAGGTATTACGGAGCACAACCGTTATGGCGGCGCCATACTAGGACAGCAATCTTGAAGTCGATGCGATAGCTGATTGGGAGCCAATGAAGATCTTTCAGGTGTCGCGTCATAGGATCGCGACGAGAAGCACCACTGACGACGCGGGCAGCAGCATATTGAGCCTTTTGTAGTGGATGAAGGCGATATGTAGGAAGACCAGCAAGAAGTGAATCGCCATAGTCAATATGGGGATGACCAGTGCTGACACGAGTTGAGTAGCGACAGAGCGAGTGTTGTATTTGCGAATCTTGGCAATCTTATTCAGCTGGTAGTAGGCGGAGCTGCAAACTTTCCCAATCTGCTTTTGCATGGTTAGGTGGGTGTCGAGTAATACTCCGGGGTTGCGCGCTAAGTCAGACGGAGTGACAGTCACCTCGCCCAGTGTGAGAGAAATGACGGCCGGTTTGAGGCGGCTTCTCTTAGAGTAACAAACCAGCGCGTTAGATTTTTAGTCGTTAAACTGGATGAGGTTGTCAGCCATCCAGCCCTTAGTTTCGCCAACGCAGTTTGAGACCATGGCATAAGCACAGAGCTGGGCAGAATGGTTCGGGACAATAGAAAACAACACGTAGATTTTCTCGTCATTAGCGTAGAAGTGATCAGAGACGCCGTTCTGCAAAGAGATGGAGTGAATTGGGCTTTTGTAGAGAGTGAAACAAATGGGGCCCAGTACAGACCCCTGAGGCACACCGTACAGACCGATTGAAGACGATGAGAAAGATAGGATGAGAACCAAGGCAAGATGCAGTCAGTAATGCCAAACCAAGTGACAAGACGGTTAAGGAGTATAGAATGATTGATAGTGTCGAACGCAGAGCTTTGGTCAAGTATTGCCAAAACAGTAGCGTCACCCTTGTCAATAGCGACAAGAATGTCGTTTACGACTTTCAGGAGAGCCGTTTTGGTAGAATGATTCGGTCTGTAGGCCGACTGAACAGGTACATACAGGCTGCACTTGATTAGGGGTTTAAAGTTGCTTACACACCACCCGCTCGACTAGCTAGGAAAAAAAAGACAGAAGAGAGACGGGTCGATAATTGTTGAGGTCATCAGGGCAGAGGGAGGGCTTCTTTAGGAGAGGAGTTACATAGGCAAGCTCATTTCATCAGGAAATACACCGAGAGACAAGAACATGTTTACAATATCAGTTATTAGTACAGCGAGAAAATAAGCAAATTTCTTGACTAGGGACGTAGGAATCCGATCGAATGACGAGGACTTTGAGGGGCACTCTTTGATGACAGCTACAATTTCAAGAACAGTTTCACCAACAAAGGAGGATAAGGGAGGAAAATCCAATGGAGTGTCAGCGGCAGGGTGGCAGCAGCAAACAGGATCAAGCATGGATTGGATGTTGGCGACCTTGGTGGTGAATTGGCCACTGAATCGCTCAACCAGCTCTTGCAGGGAGTCGTGGTGGGGAAGTTTAAGGCGGCTTCTAGATGAGACAGAAATCAACCACCCTGAAGAGCGATTTCTTACCAAGCGCTTTGCTTATTACTTTATTGAGGTGGGTCGCCTGAGGTAACGGCCTGATTCGAACGAGGTGCCCTTCGTCTTTCGACCCCTCCACCACCGCTCACGCGTCCTCACCTCCCGTCTCGTATCCATAACCTCATCAGTCAGCCAGGGGTTAGCAGGTCTGACGCATTTTGGTCCACAAAGGTGCATGGGCTCTCAAGCAGCGACGAAAGGCCATCGTTGTACTGAATGAGACGATCACCAATGTCGGGCGCTTTAGCAGTGAAAAGAGGAAGAGCGAACATATCAGAGAGAAAGTTCTCCTCATTGATGTTGTGCAGCTCCCGATAGGTAATTTTCTTCCGAGGGCGAGGAGGACGATAAGCTTTGACGAAAGTATGGACGGCGAAATGGTCGCAAATCAGGTCGGAGACTGAACAGTCTGTTACGACATTGTCAGCTTTTCGATAAATGACCAGTTCAAGCGAGTGACCGTCCATATGAGTTGGGCCGTTGACGTGCTGAAAGAGACCAGATAGGTGAAGGATGGACTGAAACTTGATGGCTGTGGAATTAGACCACAAATCAGTGTGTATGTTGATATCACCTACAATGAGAAGCTTGTTTTCGGAAAAGTTTTTCTCGCCCTCTTCGCCGCCTTCCCGCTTCGGACACCCCGAGGGGTTGGACGTTTGCTCGAGCATCACGAGAGATGCAAGAGCTCGGCCTTTTGAGAGTTATCAAGGGTGTATCTCTTAATCTTGAGCTCACAACTCCTGCGCGAGAATATTTCTATCAATCCATAACCTACGTTCGAGAATCAGCTGGCAAACGCCATTGAATGACAAATTTGATTGATATTCCAAACAGTAGAAGAAAAATTGCAATTTCAATCATGAACTGTGATAAGACTTCTAGAGTGCAAATATTAAATGTAAGGAGTTTTATCACTGTCTTCTAAATATAAAATGTCACCATAAATGCATCAGATTTTTTATTGACGTAGTTTACATATTGGAACTCTTAATATTTAGCAGAAATTTGACTTTAAAATTGAATGCTCACCTATTTTTTTTCTTGTGAAGATGCGGTTAAAGAATACATCTTCAACATAACGCCATAGTCAGCATATTCGAGTGACAGCAATGGAGTTTATATGTTGAGAAGTCAGTTAAAGTTGAGAAGAGAGAGAGAGATTAAAAGTCGAATTGCGTGAGGGAGAAATTGAAGGACGAGCTGAAAGAGCAACTGAAGAAGTAAATTAACAAGGTAATTAAGAAGGTGATAGAAAAAGAAAGAAAAGACAAGCGTTGCCTAGTGAGGACTATTGAATTCATCTTCTTCTGATGGAGATTGGCGATGGAGAACAATACATGGATTTAGAAGTAAACGATTCTTACAAGCCCGTGTCTTATTTAGGTGATTTAATCAAATAAAGTAAAGAGTCAGAAGCTCTACACTGAAAGTAAAATTTTTATTGAAATATTCCTCAACATCCTTAACAGCTTTAGCTGTTTCAAAATGCAAAAAAGGCAAATAGAGAGAAAAACTACGTGCCAACCTAATGCTACTAAAAGTGATGCTAATTTCAGACAGGTTTTCTCATTTTATCCTTGGTTAGGTGTACGGACTCAACATGCCAATGCAAATTTAAGATGCAAATTTATTGTATATCTGATTTGGAAAATTTGAATACTTGGAAAAATACTGGCTAGAACGTTCTGTGAATAAATGAAAAATTCTCAGATCGGATAAATCGAGTAGCGAACTTGAGCACTTATGAGTTATAGTGTTATTGTTGATATTAAAAGAATATACAAGAAGAATGTATAAAGGCTTCTGTATTTTAACAGGAAAACATAGCGACAGTTCTTTAAACATGGTCGAAAGAAGAAGAAAAAAAAAAGAAGAAACGGGTAGAAGTCTCAACTAACAGGCCGGGTACTTCTCGTGAGAGCGTCCAAAATGAGGAGTTTAGGCCGGCTGGAAAACCACTCGATGCCGAGAATAAGGAAAAACCACTCGAACCTGAGGGTGCCCCATTCGAATGAATCCGCCGGTTTATCCGCTCCAAGGTTGAAATGAACATGAGAAGATCTGACCTCCTCCTTGGCTGCCATCCAAGGCAAATCCTGTGGCCAGTTATTCTTTTCTTCATATAGATGGACCGTCCAGCCACTAATCCGGAATAGTCATTTCTTCAACTTGGGATCCCGTAGCCGCATCCACCGGATTCAGCTTTCCAGGAACAAAGCGCCACTCATGAGGTTTCATCAAGGTCTGTATTTCTCAAATCCGGTGGTTGACGTATTTTTTATAACGAACGGAAACAGCACGGACCCAATTCTGCACCTTGCTACTGTCCGTCCAAAAGTAGCGAGCGTCACACCTCCTCCTCAGTGCGGTTTGCACGAAGTTGGCTAAACGAGATCCCATCAGCGCAGCATTCAGCTCCAACTTGCAGAAGGAAACGGTCTTCAACGGAGCTAGTCTAGTAGCTGACTTTACATGTCTAATCAATATTTGGACATCTGAATAAACAATTCTGGTGTAGCATGAGACAGCAAGACTCCTCCAACGCATCCGTGAAAGTATGCAGCTTCATCCGAATAATGTTGCCTTCTTCGGGGAATAATCAGCGAGGAAACTCAATCATTTTGAGACTCTCAATCTCTTCAAAATACTGAGACTACCAACTTTTGTCATAATCAGCGACAGGATCTTTCCAACTGAGGCCTTTCACTCCTAGTTCGTGGAGCTTGATCGTGGCCTTGACTGTCATTGCTGCTTCTGTGCCCAAGGCCTGTGGAGGCTTCTTGCTTAACTTCTTTGTTTGTTTGTTAAGGGAGATTGAGCTGTGTGTGTTGGCTTTGGTGAAGTGTTTCTGAACGATTAGGGGCGCAGATCCTGGGTCCTTTGTCTGGTAATATCTGTTGCTAATATCTGTTGCGAGAGAGTGTTGGTTCCATGTGAGAGAATGGAGTTCCATGTCACCCAATTCACTTCGCTGAAGTTCCAGGAAGGTGGTTTGTCTCAGTAGTAGGATGCTTTTACTTGGATGTTGATGTGGATGGGTAAGAGTTTACTGCCTAGGGAGGGTCCTTTAGTAATTGTTTATGCCATTCCTTGATGGGGGGACATCAAGGTGAGATTGATTGTGGAGAGCTTGAAGTTGGTGGGGTTTTGTCTTGTGCCAAGGCTTTTTGTTGTAGTGATTATGATATTTTCATTTTCTTCTATTAGGTAAGCCACCGCTCTACCGCTTTGGTTCGATTGGTGGCAATTGGATTCTCAGACTCTATATGATGGCCATTGAAGTCTCCTCCCAGAATTATGCTGTTGGGATGATGTGTGATCTGATTGAGCTCTTCTTCTAGGCAGTTGTTGCCGTTTAGTATGTATATTGAAATTATGTCAATTAGCTCATTCTTCTTTTTTATTTTGATTGATATTGTAACGGCCAATGCTTCCATTGTTTTTAGATTGGGGATAGCAAGCGAGGAGAACTGAAGTGATTTGTGGATGAGAATAGCTACACCCCCCCCCCCCCCCCCTGGATTTTTATCTCGGGTTTGTGCACAGTATTTTACTGTTTTAATTTAACTAAAAATGTATTCTTCCAAAAGGTTTCCGATAGTAGGACTATGAGAGGTTTGCATTGATGTAGGTAAGCTTTGAAAATAGTAAGGTTGGCTTTTGTAAGATTTCTGGTATAAAACTGTATGAGAGAGATCATTGGTTTTTGTTATTGGGAGAATCAAGGGTTCTGCTATTGTTTATTTTGTTGGCGGGCGGGATTGTGGTCTTACTTGCTTTGGGTGAGAGAGTAGTGATGCGAGCCTGAATTCTCTTTGCTGCTTACCGCTCATCCATCTCCATACCTTCTTCTGTGTTCGAGAGGATTTTGGTTATAGGGAATACTAGCTTGTCCAGTTTGCTAATGGTAGTTTACTGTCCGCCTTCAAGTGTGTCTAAGGACCTTTTAACAGTATTTATTGACTCTTCCAGCGCTGAGACCTTTTCTTCTGGGGGGTCCAGATGCCAGGATTGGATGGTTGCGATTTCAGCTCTTACCATCGCCATCTCTGTTTTTCATTCATCATTCTATTTTTCACCTCAATATTTCGACTTCGTGATCGGGGTGGTTTTCTCTAAGGTTCTTTTTAGCTGCTTCACTGAAGGACTGCGCGTTTGGGGCTGGTTGGATGGCTTCGTGACCGGCCGCTGACCGTTGGTTTTCCACCTAATGTAGTGGTGGCATGATAGGGAACTGGATGGGTGGTCCCCCTTGTAGTTGACGCAATTTGATGGACTAGTTCAGTTGGCCGTGTCATCATGGGTAGATCCACAGTTCGGGAAAAGAAGAAATAATACGTCTATTCTCTACCACGGTTGAGAACGAACTCGGGATGAGCAGCTCTTCGTAACACAAGTAAATGTGACGACTTCTTTATCTACGTCAAACCAGACTACCAAACTTCAAACTAAAGATGGCTGGTTTCATGTCTACGGCCAATGTTGCTGCGCGACATAATTATTCGAATTCCAATAGAATTGAAAATGGATTCCAGATAGAAATCGGGCATAAAGAAGGTTTTTGAAGTCGTTCCATCTGTAACACCTAATGCAATCAGTAATAATGGTTTTAACTGGGATATAGTCCCATAATTATTTCAAATGCCACAGGAAACTCAAAAACCCTCTCCAACTACATTTACAAGAACAAAATTAAACATGGCTCTTCACTTCAAGTGCCCAAAATCTTATAGAAAATTTTGACAAGCATATCAAAAACAATAAAGTGGACGGCCAAGATACGAATGCATGTCTAGAGGGGAGCTTTCCTCCCTTTATTCGAGGTAAAATTCGTTTTTATTGTTCTCAAACTGATTTAATAATAACTTATTCGTAAAAAAAATATGAGCCTTCAGATTTTGAGGGGGATTGTTTCTTCGTCTTTGCTACTCCGCAAATGCTTAATTTGTTGATAGATATGACAATTTTACGTAACGTTTCCTTGCATCCAAGGCTTTCCATATTTAATGAATATGGTGGTCTTTACGATGTAGTACCAAATTGTTGCGAGAGTATTAATGTCCCGCGTTACACTACAGCCTACAAAACAGCAATTTTGAAGATACTACGGCTCGTCACCAACATTCATCCGGAGTTTGGTCACGGCAAACACATTCTTGGCTGGATATTGGGTTTCAGCCAGGTGTAACGCAATGGGCTTCCTGCCATCCTTGGAGAAAATGCTAGCACAGTGATCAAAGGGTGTGAAGGCCACTTCAAGCGAAATGTTCACAAAATTTCTGACAAGGTAAATTCCGACCCTTTTTCAAAAACTGTTTTCAACAAAATTGCTTACATTATTCCTAATTTACTGACAGTGGAAGAAACTCAGCTAGCGTTCGATGTGTTGTGCAGGACATTGTCTTGCATAGACGAAGACGTCAACAATTTTCTGCTTAGTAGCGTTTAACTTAATACTAACGATCTTCAAGAAGTAAATACTTCTCAATACAAGAATGTGTCTCATTAGGTCACCTGGTGGTCAAAACCAAAAGTCGCGAAAATTGTTGCGAAAAGTTTTAATGATATGAGCGACGAAGATTGAACAATTTGTCCTAGGACTACCAACGCCGTTGAGGCGCAAAACAAACTATCCTTATCAAGTCTTTTTTCACTCCTCATAGAAGCACTGGAACATTGGTACAGGGAAGACAAAAAGGTTTGTTTTAAAACGGTATGTGCTTTTTTTGGAATCACAACAGAAGTGACACCGGAAAAAAGAGAAACTATGAAAAAGAAAAAAAGAGAGAATCGGGTGAAACCAAAGGTTACACTGATCAGCGACTGTGACAATGGTGACCAACCAACCAGTAACGAAAAATCCAAACGTAAAAATGAGGGAAGTACTCGTCAGAGTAAGCGTCTGAAAGTTTGAAAAGAAGAAACCAAGAATGTTGGTGTAATTAGCGCAGATATGATTGGGAAAAACCATTTGGGTAAAGAAACAACGAAAAAAGAAGCTGATAACAACCAACACGGCTGGTCTGAAGCCAAAACTGAGAGGATTTACGACAAAGGAGAGTACGTTGCAAATTACAAAAAATGGAAAAATAACTTAATGATCATACAGGAACTTTCAGAACAGAATATAAGATATTGGGGAACTAATCAGCGACTGTGATGATGGTGAGCAACCAACCAGTATACAGAAAAATCCAAACGTAAAAATGAGAAAAGTAGTACAGTCAAATTAAGCCGAAAAGGGGGGTCCACCCAAAACAAATTTTTAATGGCGATTTTTTAATGAGCATTATATATACCAATGTTTTCTTGCTCCGTATAAAATCGGAAACTACCTTGCTCTAAAGGGTGTCTTTTTATTACATTTTTTTAATTTTAAAAATATGGGTTCAAAGAAAAATGCAATATTAACTAATGTTCCAATTTTGGTTTAATTCCAATGTAATTTAGTACAGTACCCACAAAACGATTAGGTACACCCTCGCTCCTTTAGACAATGATTTCTTATCGAACTTAAAAAATTTGCTTCACCAAATAAGAGATCTAAAATCAGTGACTAGCCCTCGTCACTAGTGTCGGCACAGATGGCAAACGATACTTGGATCCAATACAATTATTGAAGGAAAGAATGATTAAAATGGAAGAGAAAAATACCGAGTTGGAGCTTGAGAAAGAGACTTGGGCTGCAGCAGGTGGCAGTAATACGAATCATTGTCGAGTTCAGCGACACTATTGACTGAAACATAAGATGTTCATTTTCACATGTGAACAAGAGTAAATAAAAAGCTTTTGTCAATTTCCTATCGATAGATTTGACTGTGTGTGTAAACGTGGTACTCGTAGCAACAGCATTTGAACAGAAATTGCCTTGTTACTCTATTCCCCGTCCCAGATATTATTGAAATGTGTAAACGAGTTGCGATATCTCATTAATTAGAGCCAGCTAATCAAATATAAATTGATTCATTTTTGTACCCAGTTGTTCACCCGGAGTATCCAATCTATTTTGGCAGGTGCGTTGGTTTCTAATATAAAAAACACGAGAGAGACACTAGAGTTGCATCTCAACTGCGGCAAGCAGTTATTATCATAGCAATCTCCACACGCTCCTCATCCGTATATAGTGGCTTTCACAACCGAGTCCGTCCGTCCAACAAATTACGGAAGGTCTTGCGCTATCAAACAAATGAGGGAAGGTCTTTTAAAAAACAAGTAGAAAGAGGAATTGCGCTATCAAACAAATGAGGGAAGGTCTTTTAAAAAAACAAATAGAATGAGGAATCGCTCTAATAACTAAAAAAAATCATTTTTGATCAAATAATTACTAATTCATTTTCCCTTTTTTGCGGAGAGGGGAAGCTTTGCCTGTTTTGCGTTGCCCTGTATTACGGAACATTCTTGGGGATATGTCCAATATTAAAAAAATTCATCAATAACTTATTTGAGGGAATTGGTTGCGTAGATACATACGTCTTTGCAGATAGAAATCCGTGAATATTGAGTAATTTGCATTCCGTAATGAGAATTGTCATCCATGTAATGTTGACACAGTTTCAACAACTCATCCCCCGAAAATATCTTAGATTCTCTTAGCGATAACTCAAACAAGAGTTATTACAAAAACTAAGGACACGTTAGCTCGTAACCCACCGTGTTAAAACCACGAAAAAACAAAAGGTGTATCCAAACTTTACGTCGTTACTGTAAATTGAAGAGAAATCCACAAAATTGTCGATGTCAATATTTTTTTTTAATTAAAAGAATTGAAGCATACCTGAATGCCTCTTGTCACTTATCATACTTAGAACAACAGGAAGAACCTGGAAACGGCAATATTGTGTATTTATCTTCAAATTTATCACCTAAACATTTGTTTTCTAAGTTTAATGAAATTATCATTCTCATTTTTCTATTTACGTTTTGAAACGAAAACATACCTGAATGGTAATGGTCGAAACCAACAGTTTGAGTTTCACTAGAAAATACATATTTTGAGTTTCTCTTGATTCAATTTTTAAATCCAATATTTGATGAAAAAAATTTGCATCTTTATGTCGCTCGACTACTGCGTATATTGAAACTTCATCATTTTAAACATTTTAATACTTAAAGAAATTAAATATTAATTTAAATAGGAAGACAACCAATTCGTTTGCTTGACCGAAAAGCTTTCAGAACATACAGAATGAAGCATAAAGAAATGTTTAGTTCGGCTATAGGCCAAAGTAATGCGCATATTGGCGTAAACTGCGCAGCACTTTTGGCGAGTCAATCACGTGATCTTTTCCTATATGATGGAAATCGGACCATCTCCAATGCTTTTAAGTCACGTGACTTTGAGCCCCTCATGCGTTTTTGAGGAAAGTAATGTGATCAATACTTAAGAATTTAATAACTAGTAAAATAAATTTTTTCGATCACATTTAAAATTTAAATTTTTTAAAATTATTTTTCTCTTAATTGAAGTACAAGTATTTTTTTTTATCGGATCTGACCCTATTGTTCTAAAGATAAAGATACAAGATGTTTTCCAATTAAACTCCAAATGAATCCGATTCTTCCAAGTAATGCATCTAAAAAGGTAAACACAAAAGTGTTGAAGATAAATCGAGTACAGTACAAAAGTGAAGCCCTCGTAATTCATGTTCCGTCCGTAAGAGGCTACTCCATCGCCCTACGATGGTTGCTGTTTAGTATCATTCTGATCTTGATGTCAACCTGTCAGACTAGACTTCTCTTTTTTTCAAATTATCTTTTTGTCTTTACTCTCTGGCTTTTTTTCTGGTCCTCTCAACAATATACATATTTTCAGAAACATAAAGCTGTGTTATCTAATTTATTAAAACAAATAGGCGAATAATTTATGAGATAAAGACACTTAAAGAAAAACAAATGTTGTAAACCAAAGCTGTTGAATTCAGTAGAAAACAGCTGGGATAAAACAATACAAGCATCGCAAGTATATGAACTTGTTAGGATCATAAACATAGACAGTTCGATGAAGAATGGATGAAATTGGTTCATATGTGATAGCTGTTGAACCATCAACATCTTTGACTTGCCTTACACAGCAGAAGGTCATGGCAAAGTTAAATTCTTGTCCGTTTCCAAAGCCAACTGTATTTGCTGTCATTTTGAAGTACGTTTGGAGAATCATGCCTTGCCTTAAAAAAATAGGTTTGGTCAAGCAAAAACTAAACTTTTAAGTGACAAAAATTAAAACGGTAATAAACCTGACTTGCAACAATCAGAAAAAAGTTTGTTAAAGCAAGAACTAAATTATTAAGTGACAAGACTTACTTTTCCTTAACAAAAAATAACTTCCTACAATCAGATACCATCTTCCTGACAAGATCGAAATTATTTTCAGTAGCAGCATTTCCATTAGAGATCCGATTTATCGGAAATATAATGGACTCAACGTCTGGAATGGTTAAGTAGGCTTTTGGCAAGGTGATAATTGAAGGATAATGCTTGGTTGAAAATTGGGACAAACTTCCAGAAGAACAGTGATGGCATAATTTTGTAACATGGGGGAAAACATGAACTTTGTTGTTGAACTTTTTGTTTGTTCTTAGTCAACACAAACCAGCCAATTTTATTCATTTTTATCACCAATTGTGCGCCAAATTGATTTACATAGAAAGTGGAAGAGCTTTATACAGGTGTTTTCTCTGCTCACGAATTTTTTGGCTTCTACCAATTTAAGATCTTTTTTTTTAGGCAAGAAGATGAATTCCACGATACGTATATTGTGTTGAGTGTTGTCTGCAATCCAACACTACACATCAAGACAGAAAAAGAGAATTGGTGAGGGGATAAGGACGTTTCGTTTAGTAAGCATCGTTGAAACATTTATGCAAAATCTTCGCAGCACTACAGTCATGCGTGATACTGAATCAGCCAAGCTCCTTGAAGGTCTTTTACATGCAATTAAGCTAAAGTTTTCTGTGGTCGTACCACGTCTGATTATATTTTCTTTGTCACCGTATTCTGGGAATTTTTGAAAATTAAAATTTGTAGCGTGTTTTATTATCTCAACGAGGAATTTGTTGTAAGGAACATGAAAAAAAAAATTTAATCAAACGTTATCTCAGCGTTCCGTCCAATCAAATTTTTAAACCGTGGTGATTCTACCAGTTACCGATGACGTTCCTCTACATCAGTTAAGTCAACAATTGTACACATCATTTAGTTGAATTGGCAAGTGTTCGAGATTTGCCTTTCATCTATTTCCACTTGTTAACGATAAATCTCCAGGTCCCACAGTTTAATTCAAATCGGATTATATACGTCAAACTCTTTGCCTTACAATCATGGAATCGGCGAATGAATACAAGCTCTCTGCATGGCTTGGACAACAGAAAGATCAACACAGAATCGTCCTCTAGCAGCGTGACCAGTCTCTTACACCTTGGATTCAGGCAGGGCTGGGCCCGGTAGTCCAAAAAACTACCGCTACCGCGGTAGCGGTAAATGAAAAAAATAAAAATAAATCGCGGTACTTTACTACAGCGGTAGGATTGGGGCTACCGTGGTAGCGGTAGTTTTGAATTATTTTTCTAAGGATATGAATTGAGAAAATCGAAAAGTGTGAGATTCTATTCAAGTTAAATAACAAATGTTTATTTACTTAAAGGAAAAAAATTTCTTCCAAAATTTTGAACTGACAACCCCTTTCTCAGTGGTACAAAGATCCATAAATATTTGGATGATTTACAAATGCATCAACAGAATTTCTTTTTCTTTGGATACTCATTTTTACATGAGTACGCAAATTTCCCCTGGAATTGTCGACGTTGGACAGTGTTTTATCCTTCTTGCATAGTTGCATCCCTTAATAGTATGGTCATTTTAGCTGAAAAAGGGGCGTGTACTTAGGACAAATAATAATTAGAAATTTTTTAAATGAGCATTATTTAAACTTACTTTTGAAGTAAGTGTAAAAGAAGCGGACAAAATCGTAAAAAAATCAAAAAAAATCAAAATCAAAAATCAAAATCGTAAGTATAAATAGTGCTCATTTAAAATATTTCTAATGACTTGATGCATCTAATGTTTGATTTTCCGTATGTTTGTTTGTGTTGCAAGTCTTTTTTTGCAGTCAAAGTTGGTTTTTCGTGTTGCTCCTGTCACATCTACTGTTTCCCTAGAAACTTAAACTGGACACTGACTTTTTCGGGTAGAATTCTGATGTGCTGTCACATCTTTATTTTTATTTTTAAGAGTTGGGGCTGAGGGTGACCCTCCTGGCCTAGAACTTCAGATATTAAACCATTCATATAGACATAATCAACAAGGAAATAAAAATATTTCAAGTCGACTAACCCCGTCATATTTCATTACAATTGGAGAATTGAAGAGTTTAAATTCGCTATTTAAGAATCTTATTTTCTTAACTGAAAACGAGTAATGATGTGCCATAGAACTTATAAAATGCTCTAGAAAATTGCTCTCGAAAAAGAGTGCCATCTGTTGTTTTGACATTGTGGTTTTGACGTTCAGTGCTAGATGGCATTATAACTACCGCTACCGCGCGGTACTTGTGAGAACTAACGCGGTACTGCGGTAGGACGAGCGCGTGCGGTACTATCGCGTGGTTCTACCGCTACCGCACGGTAGTACCGCGGTAGAACTTTCATCGCGGTGATCCAGCCCTGGATTCAGGATGCAATCATCCTGTCTAATGCATCGTTGGCACCATTGAAAAACAGTTTAAGACTATAGCCGTTCACATACAAAAAGAATTGATTCTGTTACACTAAGGATGCAATAAACATCGAAACACTGTTCATTACCTAAACGCTCGTTCTAGGTGCTAATCTCACCATCACATTTAATGTCCACTATAAAGATATTTTCTAGGAAGCGTGCTTCGCGACTGGAATGAATAGTAGACATATTAATTTTCATATGTGTTTATTCTCTGATATTAGATATTTTCTTTTTTAGGCTGATGGAGAGACAAAAAACCAGAACAGCTTTTGGATCGCAATATTCATTCTAACTTTTCCCGTTTACCTCGTCTCTCGACGGGAAAATCCGTAAGGCTGGTACTCGGTGGAGGTGGTGGCTGTCGTTGGCATGATTCAAGCAATTCAGGTTTCGCACATGTTCATAAATCTTCTAATAGAGAGGGTGATTTTGTATTCTAATCTTTGCTTTTCACTTTAAAAAAACAGCAGGCTGGTATTCCTATTGATATGGTTGGTGGTGTAAGTATCGATACGTTCATGGGTGCGCTTTGGTGAATGGAAATGGTTCAACAAATCAAACAGTTTCACAAAAATACAGAATGTATGGTCCTTTAATAGACATTTAAAAAGAATTTGACAATCAAACGTAAACTAGGAGTATAAAGGTTTGGGTCATCGGGTGACATTCTTAGAACTGACGTTTGTGAAATTACTTGAAATGTAAAAAGCGAAAAAGAAAGTGGGCAATCATGTGTTGGCAGTGAGTTATTTAATACAGATATGAACAACCTAAGTCCAAATTTATGCGAGATAGATAAAAATTCAAGTCCGACATGGAGTAGAGTGCTTGAATATCTGACAAGTAAGTGTCCGAATCCTCACTAGGCAGCGGTTTGCTTCTTTTTTTCTTCTCCATAACCTTCTTAAGAGCTTTAAGCACCGACTTTTTCAGTTGCTTCTTAAGTTGCTCGTTGAGCTCATCCTTCAGCTCGTCCTTTAGCTCCTCTGTGAGCTCCTTTCTCAATCGCTCTCTCATCAAGTCCTTAACGGCTTTCTCTTTTGCCTTCTGTTTGGCTTCTTTTTGTCGTGCAGCCTTGCTTGCATATCTAATTTTGTATGTATGCTGGAAATTTTTTCCTTGTTTAGAAGCATGGTGAGAAGAAGACGGCTAAGACATAACAGAATCCTAAATAGAAAATTGTAATTTAGAAATAAAAACTCACGAAAGCAATACTAAAAATACCTTCAATTTACGTGACCTCGTTGAGGTGTTGTGAAGGACGTACTGATCAACATTGTCGTGGTTCCTCTTGAAATGATCGATTTTAGAACTCGTTTTTTCTGGAACATTGGCAACTGCGACTCTATCCGTGTGGCTTGGTTCTGGAAAAAAAACAACAAAAATTATCAAACCATATTTCTCTGGAGAAATTTAAATTCGTTAACTCACTGTTATTGCAATCGGGTGACATCTTTGAAGAAATGATCTTTGCTATCTCGTCATTGCGTGGGGTCCTTAGTCAACGTCACCGAGAAAATTTCGTTTTCACACTTGCCGATTCTGACTTCAATCTACTTTTCAAATATCAATTCTTTCCAAATCGATTCCGAAACGTTTACACCACCCAAGTAACATTTTATTCTAAATGGAGGATATAGAAAGCGCTTGCCAAAATAACCAAAATTTGCGATTTCGGAATCGCCCGATTTCCTCCAAAATCCACCAATCAAATTATTACCGTGTCTTCGAATTCTTCCATCACTTGAATCAGAAAATAATCTTTGTCGATATCTTTTTCATCATGGATCACAACAAAATTGCCCAAATGAGTTTGTAAATCAGAATACATAAGAGGAGGATCAGATTCCTTAGAATAGATAGATTTGAGCTCAGATGTCATATCCCTCTTTTTCTCCGTTCCCTCTTTTTCTTCTCCATTACATTATTAATTTTTTTAAGAACCGACTTTTTCAGTTGCTTCTTCAACTGTTCCTTGAACTCGTCCTTGAGCTCTTCTTTCAACTCCTCTCTCAATTAAAAACCATCTTCAGAACCATTTTCAAAACCATTTTGTTCCAAAATGAATTCGTCTGTTTGGGCACCAAAATTTACCTTTTCGGCACAATTGTGTTCGTTTCGACACCAAATATGTTCTTTTCGACACCATTAAAAAAATAATCTCAATGTTGTCTTTAATGTTGTGAATGTTTTTTTTCCTGCGACAAATAATAGTTTTATTATAGGGAACAATTCATAGCTCCCAATTCGCACAAGGCCAGCGGTATCACAAGGAAATTAAATATGTTTTGTGTCGCAAGGATTTTGTAGCATAAGGCAATAATTTCATAAGGAATTTAGAATAAAAATATTTTAATTAAAATATTTTTGCATATTAAAACTATTTGCTCTAGGAATTCATGTCATAAATCCAAATGTTCACAAGGATTTATTTATAAAATCATTTTAAAATTTAAAATTTAAATTTTTGCAACAACGACTTTGTATCATAAGAACAAATATTCAAAAGGATAAAAAAATTTTTATCTTTTTTTAATTAATTTGTTGATAGTTTAATTTTGTACTATTCAAAATTCATTGAACCATTGAGTCAGATGGTCTTTTTCAATATAATAATCGATGTATAAACAATTGATTAACAGAGTCGTAAAAGTTGGACACCTTTCAAAATCCTGAATTTGCAGCAGTGGCGCTTCTTAGCGGATGATAATACCAAGCTTAAAATAATATAATTACTGGAATGACCTGGCAACAGGGCCCTTCACCCCTTCAGGGCTAATGTATGGAAAGGAAGGGTTTACCCCCCCGACTAGGTTATTTCAGTGTGGACCTAACCAAGCTCGTATGTAGACCGTCATCAGTTCACTCAGCAATTACACAGTTTGATCACCCTGATTTGACTTCATTCCATGGCGCAGTTGGTTTTAAGTAACTACATCCTCCCTCACATCACGGTATTTATTCGTTTTCGGTGTCACAATTAACATTTGCTGCGTAATCGTTCTGCCTACGTGTGATTGTCCCACTCAACCCAGCGCGTGGATGCGCACGGCACTGCTGTAGTACTTTTCAGTGTCGATTTTTTTTTATAACATTGTCGGCGAGCTCTCAACTTCCACCACGCCTAAACAATACTTAGCTATATATTTGTGTGGTGGCCTTGTGTGAAATTAACAATACTCAAGTTGTGTGAAAGTTACAATACTCGCGAATCATTTCCACCACTGTCGGCCGACATACGTCTGGCCTGCCCACCCCCACCACGTGGATGCGCACGGCACTGCCGTAGTACTTTTCAGTGTTCTCGCTCCTCTCTTAACATTCATAGTGATCTCTAGCTTTCCAACATTCCTAAGCAATATCAAGCTCTGTTTCGCGTGAATACCTCGAGTGAAATTTACTGTCTCCACATAAAAAAAAAAAAAAACATTTGTCGCAAAGTCATTTCATTATCATTTCATCTAACCTGTCCACCCCACCACGTGGATGCGCACGGCACTGCCGTAGTACTTTTGTTGCAGTGTCTTTGTCTGGGTGAAACGGCGGCCATATTTTTCGCTGTTGCGCTACGCCACACGCTCAGTGGCTGTGTATCGCTCTCTCGACTATCTCTCCTTGTGAGTGCGCACGTCACCCCTGCTGGGCAATCGGTGCATCTTAATTATTCTGTCAACTAGTTTCAAGTACAGCACAACCTGTTTTGGCATCAGTTCCCTTCACTGTAGCCGCCGCCATGCCACCCAAAGCGTTCAAACCGTATGGTACCCCACCTCCTTTTGACTTTGATGAATACAAGGATTCGTTTGAGCTATGGCAGCGTCAGTGGAACATCTTCATGGCGTTGTCTACCATCAACACCTCTCTCCCTCAAGCAGATCGGACTAAGTACACAGCCAACATCCTCCTCTCGTGTTTATCAAAGCCTACTCTGCGGGCCGTCTGCTCGATGGGCCTATCAGACATTGAACTTGACGACCCGGACATCATCATCGGTAAGCTTCGTGAACGCTGTAACGCGGGTAGAAATTGCCATGTATGGCGTCAGCAGTTCGCACATCGTACCCAACGCGAGAAAGAGTCGGCTGATGGCTGGGTAACTGAACTTCGAGACCTCGCCCAGAAATGCGAATTCGAATCAGACTGCTGCGATAACTGTCAAGACACGCGACTGCTAGGCCAGATCATTTACGGCGTCTACAGTGACGACGTCCGGAAGAAGTTGTTGCAGAAAGGTGCCGCTTTAGAGCTCGACCAGGCCATAACGATCCTCCGCACCGCTGAAGCAACACAAATACAAGCAGCCCACTTGCGCCACTTGCGCCGCGATTCACCAGCCATCCAGCAGGTTAAAACCAAGCCAATCAATCCAAACTCCAAACCAGCGGCTCGTTCATCTCAGCAAACTAGTCAACGCTATTCCCGGGGTCCACCAGCCGGTGCCCCTCCAAATGGTTGCTGGAACTGTGGAGCTGAATCGTTCCACCAACGATCCGAGTACCCAGCTAATGGGAAGGAGTGTGGTTGCTGTGGAAAGGTTGGCCATTTTAAGAAAGTATGCTCTAAAAACACACCTAAACCAGAGACGGCGGGTAGCATCATCATCGGCTCCATCATGACGGGCGAGCTCCTAGAGGCCGATGTTTTCCCCACGGGCAGTGATTCTCGCGCAACAGTGTCTTTTCTACCCGACACAGGCGCTTTCATCGATGCCATACCACATCAACTTTACAAACAGCTGTTCACCGACACGCCACTCCACTGCGCCCCTAGTCGGGCCATAACGGCGACTGGTGAAGAGATTATGAACCACGGCACCTTCCAAGCAAGCATTCAGTTAAAACAAACCGCCAATGAACCATCGTCACCGATTACCATGCACGTACTACAAGACCTCCGGCAGCCAGTATTATCGAAAGCAACACAGAAGAAACTTGGCGTTCTACCTTTGGACTACCCCCACTGGCGCGTCCAGTCAGTACTGAGCAACGTTTCCCCCCACCAAAAGGCCGAAATGTTGAAATCGCTTATGGCTCCCCACCCCCTCATCTTTGATGGAGTTTGCCGCCCAATGGCGGGACCTCCGTGCCATTTTCAACTGGCGGAGGGAGCGATTCCATCCGCGATGAGAGGATCACGAGCAGTAGCTTTTCCATTACTACCCAAGCTCAAAACGGAACTGGACAGCCTCGAAGATCAGCTTGTCATCTGCAAAGTTGTCGATCCCACAGCATGGGTCCACCCTATTGTCATCGCACTGAAAAAAGACGGAGGCATACGCGTGTGTGTGGATTTTACACACTTGAACAACTTCATCATTCGGCCCAAGTTCGAGACGGCAACACCATTCCAAGCGGTCCGGACGATCCCAGCAGGGATGAAGTTTTTTACTGTCATCGACGCCCTCAAAGGCTACCACCAGGTGCCGTTGGATGACGAGTCGGCGGCAATGACCACCTTCTCCACGCCGTTTGGCCGTTACATGTATCGCCGCCTACCATTCGGAATCTACCATGCCGGCGATGACTACAGCAGACGAGTTTCAGCAGTTTTTGACGACCTCCCCAACTGCCGTCGTATCATAGAGGACATCCTAATATTCTCCGAGACGTACGAAGAACACGTTGCCCTGGTACGACAAGTTTTTCAACGGGCAGCTGACCACCAAATCGCCATCAACACTCGAAAAATTCAGTTCGCGCAGCCGTCGGTAATTTTCGGAGGCTACATTTTAAGTAGCACTGGTTTCTCCCCCAATCCAGAGCTACTATCTGCCATCAGCAAGTTTTCAGCGCCTACAAACATCACCGAGATGCGCGCATTCCACGGTCTCTGCCAACAGATGGGCAATTTCTCCCAGAGTTTAGCAGCTACCCTCCTGCCGCTCGCTCCCCTCCTCAAGAAAAATTACCAGTGGGAATGGACAACACAACACGAATCCTCCTTCAATGAGGCGCGCAAAGAGCTTTCTTCATCAGCGGAGCTTTCGTTTTACGATCCGGCGCTCCCCACCGCCCTCCATGTGGACGCATCCCGCCTTCGGGGCCTTGGATTTGTGCTTCGCCAACAGAGCCGCGACGAAAAATGGAATGTAGTTCAGGCCGGGTCTCGATTCCTTTCAGACGCCGAAACCCGCTATGCCATGATCGAACTTGAATGTCTTGGCGCAGCGTGGGCAATGCAGAAATGTCGGCAATTCCTCGAAGGGCTACCGTCGTTTCTCCTCCTCACCGATCACCGGCCACTCATCCCAATTCTAAACGAATACAGTTTGGACAAACTAGACAACCCACGAATCCTGCGCCTCCGTTTGAAAATGCAGCGCTTCTCGTTTACAGCACGCTGGATTCCAGGGAAAGAAAATTTGATGGCCGACGCCTTGTCACGCGCTCCAGTACACCTCGCATCCCCTAATGATGAACTGGCCGAAGTCCCGCCCTCCACGGATGCTTGCGTATCGCTATTGGCAGCAATCACGGGGTCCGATGACAATCTAGGCGACCCCCTTCTAAAAAAAATCTCGCTTACCACTACAACCGATCCAGTAATGAAAGCGCTCCGCGAGGTGATTCTAGCAGGATTCCCCAACGACAAGTGTAATTTGCCTTTACCACTCCGCCCCTTTTGGTGCATCCGGAGCCACCTTTCAATCGACGAAAGCCAAAACCTCATCATGCTGGGCCCCCGTGTAGTAATTCCGGAAGCCATCCGCCAGGAAGTCTTGGATAATCTTCTTTTGATGCACCAGGGTGCGACCAAATTGCGACAACGGGCCCGCCTAACCATGTTTTGGCCGTCCATGGACAATGATATTGTCACCGCCGCCCGCACATGTCACACCTGCACGGAGTACCTCCCATCACACCCGCCGGAGCCATTATTACCTCATGCCAGGGCCTCCAGACCATTCGAATTCATACACGCGGACCTTGGTTGCCACAACGGCCGCGATTTCTTAATCTTGGCGGATCATTTCAGTGGTTGGCCCCACGTCGTGCCATTCCCGGACAAAAACACATCTGTCCGCAAGATCGTCGACGCTATACGGTCGTTCTTCTCTTTTGGCGCTGGAGCGCCGGTCAAGTTTTGGTCGGATGGCGGCCCTCAGTTCACATCCGATGAGTTCAACACGTTCTTGCGTGACTGGAGCATCAGCCACGGCGTTTCATCCGCAGGCTACTCTCAATCAAACGGCTTCGCCGAAGTGTCAGTGAAAAGTATGAAAAAGCTCATCCGCGGTTCATGGACAGCGGGATCCTTCAATATCGACGAGTTCAGCAAAGGTCTCCTCCTCTACCGTAACGCGCCAATTTCCGGCGGTGCTTCACCAGCTCAGTTGGTTTTTAACCGTCCAGTGAGAGATTGCCTTCCAGCTCATAGACGGGCATTCGCTCCGCAGTGGCAGAAATCGGCTGCTCAAATGGAAAAAACGGCCATGCGCGCCCGCTCGCTTCGTACGGCCCATTTCAACAAGACAGCCCACCCCTTACCGCCGCTGGCGATTGGCGACCAGGTCATCATCCAAAACAGCGTGACGAAAAGATGGTCAACCCCCGGAGTAATCGTCGAAACCGGACCTTTCCGTGATTTTCTTATAAAGACCCCAGCGGGGCGGTTGTTTCGGAGAAACCGTCGCTTCCTCCGCCGCTCCTACACTTCCATTGCTCGCCCTCAGCATCCGGAATAACCCGTTCCACCTCCGGCTTCCGCTACATCTCCCGTGCAAAGTCCGGAGTCCTCGGCTGCTCGCGCTCCGGTACCGCCGCGTCGTTCAGCCCGAATCAGCAGCAAGCTCGCGAAAATTTAGTTCATCTCATTTTCATTTTGCATTTGTCATTATATGCCATGTTTCACTGTACCTCCTCGTTGTATCTCAGATCAGAAATTCAGCATTGTTAAACAAAAAAAAAAAAAAAACAAAACAAAACAAAACAAAGAGAAAGAAAGGACATGGAATGACCTGGCAACAGGGCCCTTCACCCCTTCAGGGCTAATGTATGGAAAGGAAGGGTTTACCCCCCCCCCCCCCGACTAGGTTATTTCAGTGTGGACCTAACCAAGCTCGTATATGTAGACCGTCATCAGTTCACTCAGCAATTACACAGTTTGATCACCCTGATTTGACTTCATTCCAATTACGTAATAAAATAATGTCAATTTTGGATCACATTTCTGATTCTGTTGCCATTCAAAACTGTTTAGAAGCTAATACGAGTGATGTGCAAGAAGGTATTTCATCAATATGTTTCATAAACCCCATAAAACCTTTTTTTTTTTTTTTTAACTTTAGATGCCACTGGTAACAGTTTACGGGCCGCCATTGTCGGGGCCCTTACACACCGTTTTGTTTATTTGTGTTTGGGTTTTACATGGATTTTTACAAAGAAAATAAGGGGGGGGGGGGGGGTTCGTATTTAGAGATTATTTAATTTTGGGGGACAAGTTTAAATTCTTTTAATAATTTTAGAACTTGTGATGAAATTTATGAGTGATTTTGCAATTTTTCTTGGGTGTGTTTAGGGATGGAGAAGTTGACGCCGGTTAAAGTTGGTACATCAAAGGGAAGTTTGAGTTTCTCGATCTCGTGTTTCAGTTCCCTCCTGGCTGTGGAGTAGTGAGGGCAGTGGAGTAAGACGTGCGTCGAGTTTTCTATTTCTGGGCATCCGTGTGGGCATTCCGGTTGGATATCCATGTCCCATTTGCTGATTGTGCCGTTTAGTTTGTTATGGACGCTTCTTAGCCGGATTAGTGCGGATTGTATTTCTCTATTTTTGTGGGTGTGCCAGCTGGCCACCCCCCATTTTTGTACGTTGAGTGATGGCTTGATTTGTGGAATTGTTTTTTAGTTTTTATAGTGTTTTGTGTTGATGATTGTTTTTTATTTTCATTAGTTGTTCGGCCATGTTGGGTGTGTGACACAGACTTGCCACCCGATAATTTGTTTGCCGATAATGTCCGCTAGGGATGACCGGCCCAAAAGTAATCGAAAATAAAATCTTTTGAAAAAGATTTGATTTTCGATTAATTTTAAATCATTTTTTTCCGATTACGGTTTGCGCCATCTAGGGCTCAAAATTGGAATTTATCATCAGGTTTTGCCCGTTTTAGTTTTCAAAATACTTTTGAATGTGTTGACCAAACACTAAGAACTGTATAAGTATAAAACCCGTTTAGGTTACAAAAAGCCAAAACTATGGAAGTTAGATTCCTAATCATTTACAAATTGTTTAACATCAATTAACCGTCAACGCTTAAAATGAAAAAGAGAAATAATATGTGACGAGAATGACAATACAGTACAATAAACCATGTTTTGAAATGATTTTATTAAGACGACCACACGGTAAATGCTGGGTAAACGTAATAAAAGTAACTAAAATAAAAGCATCTCAAAATGTCGGTCAGTTAGATTTGTCCTTTTCGGAACATAGATCAATCCTCCTTGGCTGAAAAGCCTTTCGACAGAAGCCGATGACGGCAGCGGGACATTGAATCGTCTAAAAAATACGAAAGTGAGTTTAAATGAAAATGGATAGTGAGAAGCGAGTTCAATGGAATTTTAGTAAATTATAGAAAAGGAAACCAACTTGTAAATTTTTTGCACTGTAGGATAGTTTTTCAAGTCCTCCAAATTTTTACAATGTTTAAAATACGAGTCAAGTTCGTCAAACGTGTTATTCTGGCTGTTCTTTTTTTGAAGCTTAGCAAAGAAGTTTATATTAAGTTTCCGGCGTTTAGCAGGGCTTAGATCAGATTTTGACGATGCAGTTTCGTCAGTATCCTCATCAGATCTAAGGAACGAAACATTAAATGAAGAAGGGAAACAACATGAAAATAATGATGCCTTACGTCTTTGAATTGTCGTCCAGCTGGTCTCGGTTGCGCTCAAATGCAGAACTAATGTACGCTCGGGCTTTTTTAAATTCATCTTCGTCGTCAAGCCACAGTAGTTTAAACACCGGATTTGAAATAGCAGCCAACCAGCATTCTTTGTCCTGGAAAATGTCATAAAACCTGGAAATAAAGAAATCTGTCACCATTGAAATAAAAAATCCAAAATAAGTTTTCGATTACCGAATATTGATTGATGTCAAGAGACTGGTGATAAGGGGTTGGCAATGAACAATGCTCGGGTCATCTTGCAATAATCTGAGATTTGTTTTCAGCACTGATAAGGTTGGTAAAAGATAGCCTAAACCGACATTTTTGTCTCCTTGCAGTATATTAAGTCCGTCTACAACAGACTGCATTACTATTACGTACTCTTTCATGAATTGTTCTTCGCTTGGAGAAAAATAAGGGATTTTCAGCTCTTGCATTAGTTTTTTCAAGGCTTTTTCTTTTAACCGGATCAGCTTTACTACGCATTCTGTAGCGAAGAATCTTGTATTCCAACGTGTGTCATTCTTCAATATAAAGAGTTGGCCCAAGTGCCGTTTGATTGTGTCAGAATTGTTGGAACTGCTTGATTGTTTGTTCCAAAGCAAATCTAGCTTGTCTTCAACATTCTCTCGCAGATCATTGAATGATTTGTCGGTGATTTTTTCATCATCAACTTTCGACACCAAGTTCGTGACAGGCGCATCTGCGATGGACAGGGAGAGTAATTTGACGACTGCCCGTGGATCGGGAACGAGAATCTAAAATTTCCCCTAAATCAATGAATATCATGTCATCATCATCACTTTCGCTATCATAGAAGTCTTCATCATCATCTGAAAAGTTTGAAGTTGCACCTAGAACGGCAAAAAAAAGTTAATTAACATCACGACATGACATATACAATAATTCCCGATGATTACCTCTTTCACGAAAGCATTTGCAAAAATTGGATCCGCTGTCAGTTGTTGAGGCACGTAGCTTACTGGTCACTAAAAATTCTACATGGATGTCCTCTATAAGTTTGGCTAGCACGTCATATGTATGGCTTCCCTTCACTCTACGGATGGCCAGACAGGCATTGCTGCGTTGTAAGCTTCCTTTGTCATACCAATGTATAGTTTCCCCAAGATAACTTCTTCTACGAGAAGTCCATGCGTCGATTGTAGTACTCGCGTCTGTGCTTTTTTGTAATTCATAAATTAACTGCTGCTTCCGATAATTAAATTTCTCATGAAGTAGCTTAGTGAAAAACGTACGACCGAATAGCTTGAGATTTGGAGCCAATTTTGTGACAAGTGCTTGAAATCCTGGTTTCTCTACGGAGTATAGAGGCATGACATCAACAATCAAACAGTTCTAAACAGAAATTTCATTTACAGCTTAACAATTTAATGATTGGATAAATAGATACACACATACCAGGACCCACACGTTCAAATCTTGCTGCGTGATGATAATTGTTTTTTGTAGTGTTGGTGTACGATTGGAGTTAAGATTTTGTACAGAATGTTCCTTCATAGCTTTAAGAGCATCCGCCCATTTCTTCTTATGCTCACCGTTGGGATCATGGTCCTACATGAATGAAATCAGTTATGTTGCAACTAGGATGAAAGGAAATAAATTTCTTACACAAAAGTGACGTTTGCCATTGCCTCTGGTTTCGTGGTAAACAACAAGATGTTTATCTTGGCCATGTTTATCCTTCTTTGGCTTACATCCTGGGAATATGCACTTGTAGTAACTTGCTGGTTTACCGGGAACATCTTCAATAAACTGAAAGAACTCAGGAGGTAGTAACAGCCTTTTCACATTTGTGTTACTAGTACTGCCACTGAAATAAAAAAAATATCGATATAAACGAAAACTAATCATATAAACAATATTTTTTCATTCCAAACATTTTACCTGAGACTCGTCACTGATGAACTTGAATTTGGTTCACTGTTGCTCTCTAACTCTGACGTTACAGAACTATCCATTTCAACACAAAATTGTTTTTTTTTAAATAGTATGAAAATCAATTCAATTAAAGAATATTTCCAGACTAGTAAAAGATTGTCAAACGTTTAAACTATTTTGGCAAAATTTCAACTTCAAATTTCAGACAGACGTGTTAGACAAGAATTCAGAGTGAACGACTCCATTAATTTGGAGGAAACCTGTACGTCATTACGGTTTTAGTCAGTAGATGGCACACACAAATAATCGAAAACAAAAATTTCTTTAATATCATTTATTCGGTTACTAATCGCAATTCAGATTACAAAAAGAGATTTGATTTTCGATCAAAATTGTAATCGCGATTTTAATCGCGATTTTTTTCCTATCGCGATTGTGGCAAGTCTGGTGTGACACATCGTTTCACTGTCGTCTGCTGTCCTTCTGTTGTTGGCTAGCTGGTCTGCGATTTCGTTCCCTGTTATTCCTGCGTGACTAGGTATCCAAAATAAGTTGATTTTCGTTCCTGCTGATTTGTCATTGTTGATTTGTTGGATTATTTCAGGGATGTAGTTGCTTGATTTCCATTTGAAGTTGGAAATGGCATGGATTGCTGACTTTGTGTTGCAGGTATATACACAGCGCAGGTGGTCTTCTTGGTGGTCTTGCATGTTGATCCATCCGTGTAGATGTCAAGGTGGTTTTGATCTTCACTGCTCTTGGTCTCCAGGAATGTGGCTGCGGTGAGTGCTTTGTTCTTCACAGCTTCTTTTTTATTTGTCGTAAGATATCCAGTGGTTATAACAGAACATAAGATAACAGCTGCCATGGTGCTAGTGGTTCTGTGTACGGCTGGTAGGCTGGTTCTTGTAGAATGAGGGGGCTGCTTTCTTCGTCTAATTCTGTGAGGTATTTTGACATTGCTGGTGTACTCCTGGGTTTCCATATTTTTTTTTTTTGGGGGGGGGGGGGGACATGGCGAGATTGCATTTGATTTCAAACTGTTTTAGTACCTTAAGTTCCAGGATTTTTCTTTTTTGCGATGATGAAGTTGGGTATACGTTAAGGTATCCTTGGTGTGTCCACTTTGTGCCCGCTTTGACTTGACCGATGGTGTCTGTTAGGGCCTTCATGAAGGCCAGTTTTTCGGTGATGCCTAGTAGTTGGAAGGATTTTGGCTTGCTGACGAGGTGGATGACGATCGGTGCACCGCTGCATGGCTGGTCGAAGAGGTCTGAGTATCGGGGATGTCCGGGTCGTGGGCTGTGATTGTCCTTGTTGATCTTGCGTTTCGTGGATGCTTCTTCAAAATCCATTTGTGTAGTAACGTCGATGGCACTTGATATTTCTGATTCACGGACTGGGTTGATTAGATTCATGATGTAGTGTTTAGCGTGGTCAGTTTGGGGGTTGGGGTGGGTTGCGTGAGATAGGGGGTGTAACACGAGCCTGAGGCGAATTGTTTGGCGCACTATTTGGCACGTCTTGTCACTATGAGATCTGAAAAAAAACTCCCCCCATAAAACCTTTATTTAAGTGTTTGTTTCTGTTTATTTTGGATTTTTTCATTCGTTTTTCACAAAAAATACTAAACAAGCCAATGCTTTTTAGTTTGAGGTTGCACTAATAATATCGATTGTGAACCTGATCACATCAAGGGACGAGGGGGGATTCGAGACAACCGTATACACAGTTGAAAGAGTTTAAAGTCTTTCGCGTAGATTTAGCGTCTTTTGCGTAAATTTAGCGTCTTTCGCGTAAAATTTAGCGTCTTTTGCGTAGTTTTTACATAATTTTCGCGTCATAATTTACCCATTTTTTGACCAATATTAAACAAATTCTGATTTTCTAATTTAGAAATGTTATTAATTGATAACACTCAGAAGTTATTAGAAAACATATTGGCTTGTGTATTGATTTCAATTGGAAATCATTGCATCTAACAATTTTACAATATTCTTTTCAATGTCATATGTAAGCTGGGGAGGGGGTTTACTGGAAACATAAAAACGACAGGGGTGAAAGCCATGAATGGAGATCTCCACTTGTTTCAACAATCCTGACAAATTTTGTTTATCATGTTCAAAATCATACCAGTGACACAGTGCCCCAACGTTTTTCTCGCCATCCCATTCCAAAGTTTTCGCATTCATCTCTTTTTGGAGGCGGCGGATAAGGTTCTAAATGACATGACCAACCATAACACGGTGTTTTTTTTATTTTATTTTTATTGCTAGAATCGGGCTCGCACTGGAATACACACGAATCTCCAATTCGCATCTTTCTTTTTCTACTGTTTTAGCAAACAACATTTCACCCAAGCTGAAACTTGTTGTTTGCATAACGCGTGTTGTCCGGTCGTTGCTTATAACTTTCTGACTCCATTTTCCAATGCCCATACTATTGCGCTCTTTCTAATAGCTCTGACTCTTTCATCCTTACATGTTACAAGGGCAAACGAACTTGACTCTATACAAGAATCAGTATCATTATTCCCGTCTTTTCCAGTTTTATTTTTTTTATGCGTTGTTGTTGCTTTAGTCAAGCCTTTTCCAAAAAGAACGTATAATCATTGAAATTCCCATTGCTTATAGAGGACAGAACGTTAGCATCGTATTCGTAAAAATCTTCGTCTACCGTATCAACAGCGCAACTCGCTTCGCAATTTGTTTCTAAGACATCACACTCATCATCAAAATTTTCATTAGAATCTAAAGTTGTATCACAATTTGAAAAATTGTTCGGTTTCCATGCCAATCGGCTGTCAAATCCGAAAGGATCACCCCCATCTCGAATACCCAAGGCATTTAGTTTCTCTTCGGCATCCTTTCGGGCTTATAAGACGGTTTCCTCTATATCTTTCGAGGACGGAAGACTTCCACAGACGAATGAATCGTCTTTTATTCCACCGTACCGATCCATATTTTTTAAATGCCTCAGATAAATAATTTGATCTACAGTACCTGAGGCTGTAAGAAGAAGTTGTGTGTCTACTTTCCTACACCTACTATACAAGAGCTCAGATAAAGAAAAATTTACTGCAGTACTGCCATAAGTTGTGCACGAGCAGACCGCTTTGAAAAAAGTCTCGCATTGCTGGCTACCTGTAGGTCATCGAATACGTAGCTGGTCGCGCATCAACTTCATTTCTTGACTCTCACCATCGGCCGAGTAAGTGAGAAGGCGTATTCCCTCTTTTGCCAGGGAAAGTTTGGTGAAGTCTAACCGATTTTTAACTGCTTCGGTTTTAAACTTGTTGTCACTGCCGAAAAGAAATAGTCAAGTCGAACCATAGCGACACTAAAATGAAGATAATGCAAGACGGTTAAATTATACAATATCTTAGAATACGGACCTGGCACGATCGTATTTCCGGAATTGTTTGACTATGTCGTTAGCTGTCCTAGCAATGGAAACACTGACCATTATTTCCATAGAGACCATTATTTTGTAATGGGGGGGGGGAGAATCCAAAAACACGGTTGGTCTTTGGATGGAATTGACGGCGACCCTCCACTGCAGTCGCGTCTTCGGAAAGACATACGACGAGGGGCAAATTATTGGTGGTGAGGTAATCCATAAGGACGTCAATGTTGAGAGAACCCTCATCAACTTATCTGTCGAACTGTTGCAATCTTCTTTCCATTGTTGTTGGAGACGGAAAAATTTCCGGGAAATTTGCATTAAAAATCTCATAGAGTTTGCGGCCGCCAAGAATCCAAATATTCAGGGAGAAATGTTGTAATTTTGGATCGGAGTGTTGGAATTTTTGGGGATGTTCTCCTTGTTGTTTGATGGACTGGGCCATCATCTTGTTTAACAGAGACGATCCAGTTCCAGATTCACCCATGATTTTTTTCTGAAGCAAATTGAGTTGTTCCTTCATGTGTTTAAAGAATAAAAGGAGAGATTTGTTGTCTTTTTCGAGATTAAGCAGCTTGTCAAATTTATCTACTATTTCATAGTAATCGGTAACAAACATCTGATTTTGATTCACCACTGCTAACTCTTCCCTTTTTTTCTGTCTACTGAATACTCTGGAATTCAAAATTTTACTCCTGGGACAGGCGAGCTTGACAGCTTCTGCTCCTGCTTCTGCTCCAGGATGTTCATGTCAACCTTGTAGCTTTCTCCTTTTCGATTACGATTTCCTAGTAGCATCGTTTAATTCATGGTCATCATCTTCATCGTGGCCGACTTGGTGATCTGGATTCAAGTCTAGATTCATAAACAATGACAAACTCAAATGATAATGAGATGGCATTTAATGTAATGGATGTTAATGAGTGAGTGTTTTCGGAATAAATGGTACCGTTTTGATGTTGTTATCCGCTTGAGGTTCCCGGTAAGAGGACTAAACTAAAGTCATTGGCATCCTTATTTTGTCTTTTATCAGAATCTAATTAAAACAAAACTAAATAAATGTTACATGCCAATCAGAATTAGTTAATTTATTTGCCTTTGGCAATGAATGAAACGCTCGGATGAGCAACAGATGACTTGTTGGAGGTAGTATTCTGCTGCCTGCTCGATGTTTTGCCTTTTGTGGTGACTTGTTTTTTCTTTGGAACTGGAACATTTATACGTTTCTCAGAAGCAGTCTCAGGAACATGAGCACCAGGAAAGGGACTGGAAGGTTCAGGAGTATGGACACTGGCACGACTAGAAGTTGTTCCTTCTTTCGCTTGAACGTTATCCTAGACGTTATCTAAGATGATTTAAGAAGGGCTTCTTTCTGTTGTAGATAATCCTGACTAAGATGACTGCCGACATTACTGTTTTTTCGGTTTAGAGTATCTTGAGAAGTAGAATCATCATTGGAATAGTGTAAATCAATTGTTCCACAATCGCTGTCGGTATCTCACGAAGCAGGTGATGCACCGTTTGCAGCATCTTTTAAGCCAGACTTATTCGGCTCAGACTTTGTAGAGTTTTTCATGTGTATGTGTAACACATGTTTGGTGAAATTGGAAATTTTCCACCTCCCTTCTCCATCCAAATTGTTGCATCTTTCTGATGCGGATAATCTCACTTTACTCAAGACAGATGTTTCTCCATTGTCAAAATCAGATTCGAGGAAGCTTTTTTGGGAATCCAACAGTTTTTTTCTCAGCCACCGTATCACATAATCAGGTTATGACATAACTGGACTTGGAGTCTTTAGAACTGGACTATCTAGACCTGCCAAGTTTTAAAGAAGTTAATGTATGCTGATTATTCATTTACACACAAAAAGTACCTTTTCTTAAACGTTCAATAGCCTTTTGTGGTTTGATTGAGTTTGGGATTACGTTGACACCGGTGCCGTCCAAGGCAATGGGAGGCATACTATCAACTAATTTTCTAGATACCTCTGAGATAACTTTTATTACTGTTTTATCGCCAGGAAGGAATTTAAATTTTTTGGGGTTATTGGCGAAGTTTCGACCGAATAAATCAACTTTTTTTCTTATCAGTCATTACTGTAGCATTATCAGCCAAGATTTCGGCCACTGCCAATTCAATAAAGAATAGAAAGCTCTAAGTCTAAAATACCCCAATTGACTCAATAAGTATTTTATGTGTAATGGGATTAAGACGTTATTTTTTCAAGAGATTTGAAAGTTTCATCATTACTGACGTCTGGGTTTTAATCCGCCATTTTAATGCCTTTTTTGACAAGTGTCATGGCCTACTAAACCCTAGGGCGGTGGTAGAGCTATACCCCTGTGGTGTAGCTTTTTCAACCCATCTCCTTCCGTTCAACCTATACCTGGGAGGTGACGCACCTAGCGGGGAGATACGGTGCGCCAATTTGCGTATCATGCAGTGAGCTACATCTCACCACTAGGTGCGCCACCTCCCAGGTTTTAGCGTAAATTTAGCCTTTTTTGCGTATATTTTAGCGTCCTTTGCATAATTTTAGCGTCTTTTGCGTAAATTTAGCGTCTTTTGCGTAAAATTTAGCGTCTTTTGCGTAAAATTAATCTCTTTCGCGCAAGGTTTACGAAGTATTTTTCAGTGGTGAACCCCTCGATCGATGGACTCTATTCCGTTGGTTTACATCGGAATTAGCCTACACGTATACATGTATAGTCCGACGGAATAAGAATACTACTTCTCCTTTTTATTTACCCCAGCACAAAGATTTCCTATAGTTGATTTTATAAACTGATATAATAATATCTTTTATCGAGATTTGATTAATCCCCTTATACAAGAAAGCAACTGAAACTTTTAATGCGCGGCTTTTCTGTGACGTAGTATACATAATAATAATAATAATAATATATATTTTTAAGGCGCCTTTTTCATTGCATGGTCAAAGGCACCCTTAAGCTCACAATAAGTGGATGATACAGTATCTAGGGAAAAACAATTTTAAACATAAAAGTCTTGAGTTGAGCTCGAAAGGAAGAAAGAGTTGGGAGAGAGTGAAGAGAGAGGGGGAGGGAGTTCCAAATTCTAGGTGCACAACAGGAGAAGGCACGTTCTCCGCATCGCTCCTTTCTTGCTGGTGGGACGACAAGCTTAAGCAGGTCAATCTCAGACCGAAGACCAGAGCGCTTCGGTTCCTGAAGACTAGCCAGTTCAGCCAGATAGGAGGGAGCCAGGCCGTGCACACAGCGGTAAGCTTATGTAGCGATTTTAAAATTTATGCGGGAGCGGAATGGTAGCCAGTGAAGTGCTTTCAGCTGCGGTTTGATGCGTTTTGTTCTCGAGGACCAGTTGATTAGTCGAACAGCTGCATTCTGGACTGACTGCAGCCTGTCTAGTTGCTTTTCGGTGAGGCCAACCAGCAAAGAGTTACCGTTGTCGAGGAGAGATAGAACAAATGCCGAGATGAGGCGGGCAGTGGCGTCATGGTCAAGATACTTGCGAATGAGAGAAATGCGACGTATGTGATAAAACCCCCGACGGCAGAGGTCACTCACATGTTTATCCATCTTGAGGTTAGCATCGAAGATGACCCCAAGATTTCTCACTGACGCTGATGAGATGATGACCTCCTCGCCCAAGTCAGTCCTCGATGCCGGAACCGCATCCTTCTCCGCAGACACCGTCAGTGAATCAGTCTTCGCAACGTTCAGGGACAGCTTGTTCTCTACAGTCCAGCCTTGAATGGCTGCAATGCAGCTCGCTAGAATACGACAGGTTTCCTGCTGGGAACCACCATGAAGCACTAGACGACGCAAAAACCGGAAGGATTTGTAGAGTTTGGTGTCGTCGGAGAAGAAATGGCAGTTGATACCAAATGCACAAATAAGGTCATGCAGTGGGCTGAATACAATTGGGCCAAGTACAGAACCCTGGGCAACACCATACACCATACACCAACACCATAGACTGATGTGAATTAGCATTTACTTGCATTTGCATAATGACTCGTTAAAGAGGAGAGAAAAGATTAAGAGAATCCCTTTGCCTCGTATATAGCCTATCATTTCCCTGACCATTAAAAAGCGAAGCAGTATAACAAAACAATAGTTTTCCATATTGTTTTCAGCTTCTCCATAAAAGATTGGCACCCTCTGATCAATATGGTATATACATAAATACAGTGTGTGTGCTTCTTCTGTAGTATATATATAGCCGTTGACATAAACAAGCTATATAGCCCAACACAAGAAAGAAGAGACGAGTATTAGAGGCTACACACATCACTGTTCAGCAAAGTCAAAAGAGAATTAGGGAAGAAATCTCAGCTGATGCTGCTCCTGCTGCTGGCCGTGTCCCAGCAATCGCTTTGTTTCAGCATCCCAAAATATATTTTTTGGGGGAAACGAACTTCTTATAGGTAGATTTGTTAAATTACCCCGCTGACACCAATCAGACAACTTTGACAGAAATTAAATATTCCACTAAATCTCGTGTGGAGAAACGATTATCCATCAATAGACCTGCAAGAAATGCATAAAAATTTATACAGATTGTTCTGTCCAATGGTACTACCTACCGCTAGATGGCGCTATGAAGTAGCATTGTATTTTTCATTAGTGGTCATTCATTTAAAATTGGCGTAAATTAATAAAATTGAAATTCGATAAATATCGCCCCTAACACGAAATATCGATTCTCAATAATTGGGGGGCTTGTGATACAATATCCTATTTTAAAATAAATAAATTGTCTTTATGCCACAATATACTATTGAGCAAATGATTTATTTGTCCTTGAAATATAGTGGGACTTATATTAGATCCTTGAAACAATATATCAGTGACCCATTTTCCTTGTGACAATAAAAATAATAATTATTATTTATTTATATTTCTTTAAAATACATTGGCACTGTGTAACGGCCTTGTACGGAAAAAACAATTTTTACAAAATTTTAGATACAAAAATTCTTGAAAAACAAATTCCTTATGATATTTAATCATTGTGGCACATGGTGCAATATACAAATTAATTGCAATTTATCTTAATGCGAATGGGGGACTGTGATACGCACCCATATTATATTTTTGATTTATAGTTATATTGATGTTTATATTATATTTTATTTTTAAAGTTTTTTTTTATATTTTTGCTTATATTGAAATTATAGTTCATCACTTATTATTCGACGAGGAGACAACAGGCGAGATATGGCAAGGTAAAAATTACTAATAGTTCCCTAAAAAATTTATATGGCGAAACATACACTGAGTCCAATGAAACCCGCATCCAAAAATTTTAGTGTTAAGACCAAACACATTTTTGAGTACGAGCCACACTGCCTTTCCAAAAACTGTAACACATTCTTTCTTTTCTTCTTAACATTTTTCAAAAATAAATTATGTTCAGCTAGCCTTGGCAATTTGCTGATTTTTATTGCTATGTATTTTGCTATGTATTAAATTATTGGGTGTCGAAACAGACAAACTAAATGCCGAAACAAGTAAACACATTTCTTGGAAAAATACATCGTTAAATGACATCTGGTACTGAATTCAGCGACAGTGCCGAAACGGGTAAGCGCATGGCTGAAAACGCCTAATTAGTGCCGAAAATGGCAAAAATCCAAAGGGCCGTCAAAAGGTCCAGAAACTGGTAGCAACCGGTTAGGCCCGTATAGCAGGGCCCGTACGTCGGACATCTAAATTTAATTACCATTTCGTGGAAGTGGATATAACTGTACAAAGTTCGAAAATTAAAGGTTATTTTCAATCGCGATACAAACGAAGATGGTAAGTGTAAGTCTACCAATTCTTGCGTCTCTTTCTTATCTACAGCAGTTAGAACGGTACGTTATCACTGGCAAAGAAAATTCTGTCTGCAGGCCAATACATCATCGGTCTGAAACATTCCTCGTGTGTCGTGGGTCGCGCGGAATCGCCAATTTGATCGGTTTGGTTTGCGTCCAAGTTCTGCAGATCCATGCCACTACCTTGGAAACGCCAAAGAAGAATTGGTTACCATCTGGGTAGATGATATCCATGACAACAACAAGCTAATCTCATACATCATTGACCATTTACGAAGGGATTTTAACATGAGATGTAATACTGCTATTTACTTGGCTCAAATATCTATTTGTCAAATTCGCCAAGACAAACACTTTTCCTGTCACAACTGGAATACATAAAACCTTGTAAAGTTTCGCAATGCAAAATTGTCGTCCCACAAATCTTCCAGCTAAACCTGGACAACAGCAGCAGAGGAGCTCAGAGAAAAAAAGAACCAACAGAGATTGTTCCTTATAGAGAAGCTTTTTGCTCCCACATATAATTGGCAGTGGAAATTAGTTCTGACATTTCCTTCGCATTAGGACAAGTGTCACAGTTTTGCGAGAGCCCAGAAGAAAATATTGGGAGGCAGTGAAGCGGATTTTGTCCAAACTTCGTAGGACCTCTAGTCGTGGGATTCGTTTCGGTCCTCGAACAGAAGGACTTATAAGCTACACAGACTCCGACTATGCTGAAGAGGTCAACACTCGACGTTTAAGGGGTTTCATTTCCCTTTTGGCTGGAGTATCCGTCGTAAATCATGCGTTGCTCTATCTACAACAGATTCAGATTATGTAGTTGCACGTAAAGGAATCTAGCTTCAGCAGTTTCTGGTTAACATAAAACTATGATAGAAGACGATGCCTTTCATCCGATACCACAATGAGGCATCCATTCACCTGAGAAAGAATGCTAACACCCCTTACAGTACAGTCACTAATTTTTTCTCTCTGCTGACACAACACTGATTCGTTCGTATCTCTTAACTGTTTGCACAACAGTCTCATATTCTTCGTCTCCCAAATGCTTCCCAAAGTAGTTTTTTTTGTAATTTTCCATTAACTGATTCATCACAGCACTGTTGTGACTGCAGTGATGAAAATCAATGGTATACGATCAACTATTTTTTCTCTCCCAACTGCTTGCTTAATTTTTCTTTTTTGTTCTTTTTCAACAAATGCTTCATCACAGCAGTTCTCTTAAAATTAAATCAATCAACAAACTCAAAATCAATCTAACTCTTAATCTAATCAACTATTTTTCCCAAGTTATCATCAGTGTCATACACCCAGGTAATTATTGTCTTGTGTTATTCTATGCAATCCATGTCCTGTTTTCTACTCGCTGGAATGTTCATATTCTGGTACAACCGGAAGCATCGGTTTTCCTGTTCAAATACAGGAGTCTTTCATATATTCCTCTTGTTTACCCTTATAATATCAACAATAACATTATACTCATAAGTGCTCAAGTTTACTGTGCGATTTATCAGATCTTACTGCGTGATTTATCAAATCATGATCCAGGCTGATTCCAAAGCGATTTCAGGAGCGGCTAATTGTCTAATTGGTCTAGATGTAAGCCCTATTGACCCAAAAGAATTTTTTTGCCTCTTAAACCAATCTCCAGCCAACAACCAATTTTTTCTCCTGCGGATGAGGAAATCAGTAGGTTTTTTCAATATAAAACTACTAATGATCTCAGATGCCTCGATTCTTCTTTCCCCTACATTCGTAAATTATTTATTCAATTGAATACTGGTTTGCCATCAAACGCCGCAGTAGAGGTTTTTTATCTTGGTGGAAGAGTCTTAACTCTGATGCGTATACTCAACTAAATGGCCAACGTTTTGAATCGCTGGTTTTTCTTTCTTAGATTAAATGCTTCCCTTTTCAAGATCTAGTTGTAATCATATAATAACGTTGCATTCACATGATAAAATATATTTCTTGAAATTTGAAATTTTACGAGACTAAATTTGTCTGAAAAAAAGCCGAAGTATCGGAATCGCGATACTTCCAAAAACCAGTATCGGTAACGGTATCGCCGATAGAAAAAATGCCGAGTAGCAGTATCGGTAACGGTATCGCCGATAGAATAAATGCCGAGTTGCAGTATCGATATCGCTGGTATTATTTAAAAGTATCGTTAATAACCCTGCTATTCCCAAACAGCTGCTGTGTTGTATAATGCTCTAAGCCTAGAAAAAGGAGAAAGATAACTGAACTCATAGCTAGATATCTTGAAAATAGATGACACCGAGAAGCAGACGACCTGAACTTCACTTTTTCTGATATTAGCCTAGATTACAAGTGGGAACTGTAAATTGATGAGCAAAATTGTATCTCCGCTTGAGATTATTTGATTGTTTTGGAATTAATATTAGCTCAGTCTACCAATACATAACATTTCTTTTTCTGATAACATAAAATAACTTCAATTTAGCTGCTATATTATACAATTCAGGAAGTTTCTGGTTTGGAATCATACAGCCTCCTGATCAACTTTATCTGATAAAAAAGCTAACCAAATAGAAGAATATTAAGGGCAAGAAGAGGGAAACATTAGAAGAAATCACAAATGATTAACAGGAGGGTGGGTACGAGATTGAGCCGGAAGCTCTCAGGTTAGACACGTCCAGTGGATTGTTGTACCATCTCTGGTATGGGGTGACAGGATATTTCTTGTCGAGGAAACGGTTGATACACCTTGTGTGTACACCGTGCATTTTGATGCTTCACCCCAAAGGCGGATTGGGAGTCGGCTTTCCCTGATGAGGTTTCCAGTTTCTATGGTAGCAACTTCTCCTCAAGGTTCTGACGGTGGCTGGCATTCGTGTAGACAGCTATGGGCTCATTCTGTGACTGTCCAAATACCTCTTTCAGACACGCCGTCTTTTTTATGATGTGTTTGGTGCGCTGGTCTCATGCTGGATTCCTTTGCGACAAAGCCAAGCTTCAAATTCGTCTCCGGTAGCTCCGGTACTTCCTTAAGGTTCACCGGTACCTCCGTTGTCCATCCTTAAGATGCGGACTAGGTTCCTGGTCTGGCCTTGGATGACGTGGATCAGTTCCATAAACTTTTCTGCAGCTTCAGATTTTTTTCTTAGGTGGTAGATAAATCGCATTCCACTGTAGTCGCCGATGAAGAGCACGAAGAATAGCGCTCCGGCAGGTGTGGTTTTCTCCTTTGGACCACAGATGTCGGAGTGTATCAGCTGGCCGGAGTATGTTCCCCGTTTGCGACCGACTGGGAAAGGCGACCGTTGGTGTTTGCCGTTTTGAAATCTGGCGCATGGTTCATATGAAATATCGCTGCTCGCTAGGTCCAGACCTTTTACTACGCCACTCGATTCCATCTTGATGATTCTCTTTGGGCTGGTGTGTGCGAGTCTTCGTTGCCATATTGTCAGACCTGGATATATCGATGATGAAAAAGCCAGTGACTGCTGATCCCCCTGGTGTGGACGTGGCCGTATGTCTAGTAGATAGAGTTTCCTCCCTAATTGCTCTCCAGCCAAGGTGTCTCCTTGATCTGAGGTGAAGAGGACCCGCGTGCCGGTGAACGTGGCTTTCCAGCCGAGGTCCGTCACAGCTGCAATGGAGATGAGGTTAGTGCCAAGCCTTGGTACGTACAGCACCTTTTTGATGGTTGCGTGCTTCTTCTGGTTGTCGGTTGGTTTCCAGAAGTGGGCATCGCCGTATCCCCTTACCGGGTTGGTAGATGATCCGATTCCGTTTACCGACCAGGAGCCTTCCGGGACGAGTACAAAATTCTGTAGCCACTTCTTTTGGTCTGACATGGGTTGCGACGCTCCACTGTCCGCAAACCAGTCCCCGATGCTTCTCGTGTCGTAGCGTGGTGAGGTGGATACCAGCCTGAAGTCCTGGATCTCACGTACTGTTTCGTCAACCAGGGTGTCCATTGCCATCTGGCCATGGTCCTTTCTCCTTCCCTTTGCCAGCTCTTCCCGTTCTTTGCCTGTCCACTCGTGACGTCTTTTGGTGTGGGATCTTACGACGATGTGGTTGTCCAGACCGCGTAGCTGCATTCTTGTAGGTCTTTTCCCTTGTTGTCATGATGTTTTTTCCTTCAATGACCGCCTTTTTTATGTTTGGCGCATTGTCAGTTACTACTCCAACTATTTTTGCGCAAATTCCCCAGAGATCTGTAATTGCGAATAATTCGTCTCTGAGATTATCGGCGGTATGATTTTTCTCCTTGTGAACCTAAAAAATGAAATTAAAAATGATATTAGTAAATAATTAATCATGGTCAAACATGCACTCACTGTAGATAGCACCCTAGACACCATTTTCATTTTGTCACTGATGTAGTGGACCGTGACGGTGAGGTAGCTGTAATTGGATAATGAAGTCCAGCAATCGGTCGTAAGAGCGACATAGTCGACTTTTTCAAGCTCGTGTATCAGTTTAAGGCGAGCTTCTTCATGCAACTCCGGAAGATGTGTATAAGTGATTGTGTTTCGACAAGGAAAATTTATTCTCGCGTCGATGCACTTAATAAATGCCATGAAGTTGGGGTCGTCGACTATGCCGAGAGGTAGGAGGCTCTTAGCGATGAAAATTACAAGAGCGCGTATCAATCTTTTCATGAAAGCACCACCGGCTTGAAACAGCTCAACGCCTAACAAGGTATCAGTTGCTTCAGATGGAACCGCATTTGCTACGTTACTTTTAAATCAGATAATGCATGAATCTCATTTTCAAATTATAATCAATTTACCAGAACTTGACGATGAAGATTCCTGCTCTTCGGTGGAACCTACATTTTGACGGGATGTGTTCAATAATTCGTCAGTAGCGCCACCGCTGCGTTCTTTAAAATTAGACTCATGTTTAAAAATTGATAAAATTAACATTTAATCATCTTTACCATTAAAAACTGTAGAATCGGAATCAATGCTGCCTTCGTTATAGTCTTGATGGTCCATCGCCTCATTTTCGTTTACTTCGTTGAGTAGACCATTTGGCCTGTTTGACTCTCTTCTTTTATTTTTCGGTTTTCTGCCAATTTTGGTTGAAATTTCTTTATAAATGTCAGGATGATGATTTTGGAGATGGACAAACATATTGCTAGTATTTCCAGGAAATGACTGAGTGCGTTTGCAAATTGTACAAGTCACTGTTTTTTTTCCCTGGTCTCACATTTTTTTCGACAAAAAAAGGCCAAGCAACACTTCTAACCATTTTCAGACGATCTTTGGCTTGAGAGCAACTGCACTGATGAAGATTGTTAAGATACTGACAGATCACATTAAGCATGGATACTCTAGAATTTTCATAAAAGAATGGCTCAATAAAGACCGCGGTAAATAAAGTTAAGGAAGGGTTCAATCAATTATTCATTATGCCGTCTATTATAACAAAGAATGTAATCCGCGGAGTCTAATTGTATGCTAAGTACGTATTCAAACTCATAGATGGCAGGGAAAGCGACTTGCGATATAGATAAATCTAAAATATTGATATTTCGATATATCGATACCAAAATAGATATATCTATATCAGAAATCTCATAGACACCACTAATACTCAGTCTTTGCCTGCTCGCCACCAAGCAGTGGTCGACGGTTTTCCAATACACAGATTCCCTTCTCATTGTAAGTGTCCTCACTTCATCACATATTGGTAGTGGGGAGAAATATTTCCTAAGCATTCTTATCATCTGAAGCGGAGATTTTGTGACAATTTTGTTCATAAATTTACAGTTACTTATGATGTCAAGACTAATGTCAGAAAAACTTTTGGATAACTCGTCTACCTCATCAGTCTTTGTAACTTGAATTCCAGTTAAAGTAGCTTTGCCTTCAGCTGTCTTTCATTTTGGCTGTGGGCTTTTTGCAGCAGCTGTGGGGATTAAGAATTTAACATAAAAATTTCGTAATTTAAAACTTTGGCATTGAAAAATTTTAATAATATAGTGATTCTGGTTACCTTTCTCATCCTCTGAGTCCTCTAGCAAGGGCAATGCAGATTCTCTCTTCTTCTTGTATTGACGACGTTTAGTCCAGTACGCTTTGTTGTTCCTCTTTCTCCTCTCTCTACTGTTCTTCAACCTTCTCTTTTTTCCTTTTTCAACATTCTCAGTAGATTGACATTCTGTATTAGATAAAAAAAGTAAATCAATTAAAAAAGGCATAAACTGGTAAGAATAGTTACCATCTTTGGTTTCTACCTTGCAAGTGTTCTCCATTAACATCAGCTGAGGTGGACGGTGATACTCTTAAGACAGCTTCTGTTAGATTCTGAGGCTTTCCTGTATTACATTAAAATAAGTGAATCAAATAAATAAAGCACTAAACTTGAAAGAGTTACCATCTTTGGTTTCTATATCCTGAAAGTGTTCGCCATTAACATTAGCTGTAGGGGATGGTGTTACCCCTAGTCCTAGGAAAGCTTTTGTTAGTTAGAAGTGTTTAATTTTTGAACATTAAAACCTTTTTACCTGTATAGTTCTCCGGGATAACCAAATCATCGATTTCCTCCAAAGCAATCTCAAGTTGCACATAATCCTCACTATCACTATGAGCCATTCTAAATATTTCAGCTTTTCAAAACGTTACCAATTAAAAAAGCTTTGATGCCAGATCATTGGTTTTCTCTTGCGATTTTTTCAGCACATCATTGCCAGTGTAAATTTCACATTTTTCTGCAATCAGACAGCTACGGACTCATTGTGTGACTGTCCGAATCCCTCTTTCAGACACGCCGTCTTGTTATGGTGTGTTTGGTGCGCTGGTCTCATGCTTGATTCCTTTGCGATCCAGCCAAGCTTCGAATTCGTCTCCGGTACTCCCTTCCGTTGTCCATCCTTAAGGTGCGGACAAGGTTCCCGGTCTGGCCTCGGATGGTGTGGATCAGCTCCATAAATTTTTTTGCAGCTTCAGATTTTTTTTTAGGAGGTAGATAAATCGCATTCCACTGTATTCGTCGATGAAGAGCACGAAGTATAGCGCTCCGGCAGGTTTAGTTTTCTCCATTGGGCCGCAGATGTCGGAGTGTATCAGCTGGCCGGAGTATGTCATGTTGGTCGGTGTAGGTCATGTCTAAAACGGACCAGGCCTCCAAAGACTCATGGCACGGGGTTGAAAGCACAGAAGCTAGTGCCAAAACAATTGAGCATGTACAGACTTCATATCTTAAAAAATTTCCAATATGTAAATCTGGAAAATGCAAGTAAGTAAATGCAAGTGGTAATTGCTACAAATTTACTCTGTTGAAATAGTATTTAATAATCTATTGGAAGAGTTGGAGTTGAAGTTCAAAAGGTCCCGGTATCAATATGACCACTGGGATGATGTAAGTTGAAAAAAAAAATGTCATTTAGGTTGTCCAACTGTTAAATTACTATCATTTGTTTACTTTTCACCCAAAAGGCCATCCACGGTTACAAGGAAACAATGAAACCCACTTGGAACACAGTGAATGACTGTGTTCTAAATCGATTGAGAAATTTTTCTTTTTCAACAACTATAATGCAGCATGTCCATGTGCTAGATCTGGCAGAAAATGGGCACATTAAACCACATCTAGACATTATCAAGGTAGAAAAGATGATAGATATGAAAACATTTTTCTATCTTGTGAAATTATCATATATTTAAATGTATTCTAAACATAGTTTTGTGGCAACACCATATCGGGCATCTCCCTTCTCACAGACAGTGTGATGAGGCTCATACATATAGAGCCACCCCAAGTCTTCGTCACGGCATTGTTACCGAGAAGATCATTGTACATAATGAAGTAATTATCTATACAAAAGAGATAATTACTTGTCGTTGCACACTTTGGTTGTCGTTGTCGAGGGTCTTCGTTTTCTTTTGCGTGATGAAGACAAATTGTTTTTTGTTTTTGTTGTTGATGCACTTCAACGACTGCACATTATCCGACGTGCCTTTCGACACGATCCTTCTCTGCCCATCTTCGTTTTGTTTGTTTTGTTTTTTTCTGTTTTTTTAAAGGTGGCCGGAGTGCGTCACTGCCCACGTCGTAAATACGGACGTAATCGTCTTTTGAAATTGCATACGATCAATTTTTTTTATTGTTCCAATGAGGAATGCCTTGATTTATTTTTGACATTCTGTATATAGGGATCCATCGAGGAAAGAGCCTGTCACGTGTCTGTCAAACGCCCAATTGCTCTACCATTCTGGACTTTTACACCGTCCATCGCGATTTAATAAGCGGTTTAATCCTTTTTCATTCTTCTCACACCAGTTATATTGGATCAACTTCCTTAGCCTCCTCTACCCCGATAGTTTCACAAAGTACTGATCCATTAAAAAGACCGTTCCCCATAGTAGAACATCAAATGCGAGATGATCTCATTGGGCCTCTGAACGACACTCCCAAAAAGCATTTCGAATTGGCTGTTATGCCTCCTGTTGGTTCCACACACATGGATGATTCTGACTGTTTTAATATAGTATTGCCGACATTTTTTAATGTATGCCAATCAAACAACAATTTAAATATATACATGTGAATTGAGTTTCTTATAAACTTTTTGATATTTTAGGTGTTATTCCAAGATGTCAACCACTTCTCCGAGAACCTTGACGACGAAGAGGCTGACGTTATTTCTTCTTCGAACGAAGTTCCTTCGCTGCAATCTTTGGCAGTAGGATTCTCACCAGATGAAACTATTCTGTTAAATGAACAGTTGCGGAAACACGTGCAACTGCTCACGAAAATGCACTTAATTACTGCACAACAGTCAGGTTTAGAAGAAGTGACAGGAAAATGCAAGTTAATGCTACAGGAACTTGTTCCCTTAAAGCAACGAGTTGATATTGCAATCTAGATGAAGCCATTGATTTAGTTAATCACTGGGAGACTGTTGTGACCAAGGTTCAACCGGAAAAAAACTTGACAAATTTCAGAGAACTATCGTCAACTGTGGGTAGGGTTTGTGCACTAGTTTTGTACAATTATAATTTATTTATTGTCACATATTTTTTCTAGGGAAAAGAAGAAGTACCATAAACGATCATCTAAACATCCTGAGCGATATCCTTTCAACCCAAAAATGGTCGAACTAATGACAGAAAGCCGTGTCTTCATTTACCCTGATCTACTTCCTAAGCTTGCAATCTTTCAAGTTGAATCAGGTTTGAATTTTTTCTCATGACATTACTTTACTTCAAAATTTGAAATTTTGTAAATGAAACAGGTCCGTGTAAAATGTGTGATCATGATGATCAGTTAATTGCAATGGGAATGAAACAATTTACTCCCTATTGTGAGGAAATTTCATCTACTGGTACCATCAAGAGCTCAGTGGAAAATATGGTTAATTCCGATCGAACACCTCAGTTTTGGAAAACGAGCAGCGATTTTCTTGAAAACTGGACAGTCTATTTGATATTTCTCACAAGAACACGTACAATTTGCTAAAACAATGTGGATATCGCGACTGGATGGTTGACTGGGAATTTATCATTGGTCAACGTAAATTTCCTCAATTCGGCACTATGGAAGGAATAGATAAATGTTTAGCGCAGAAAGAAAAAAAGACAGAACCAAATGGAACAAAACATTAAGAGAATAAAGCGTTCTGAACTTGCTCGTCAAGCAAATAGGAATGCAGTAATTGACCAATCGTCAATTTTTTCCGATAGCGACGTGTTTGGAAATGAAGAAAATGATAATGAAGATGCAGAATTTGTTATGGAGAAAAATAGAAAAAGACGCCGTCCTGACCAAGTGACAATTCATATTCCAACAAGAGGACTGATACAAGTATCATCAGTAGTTTCAGACGAAATGTATCTCCCAGATACAACAACTATTAGTTCTCGGAAGTGCAGTTACATCCGTAGGGGGATCACTGGGTGATATAACTCTCGAAGACATCAATTCAAAGATTGAGGACAGCTCGCCGAATGGAAGAAGCCAAATCAATAATGGATAAGACCGCCACTTGCCACTTTACATCGGGATTCTAAGCTCTTCAAGTTAATTACTGGGAAAAAAGAAGATCAGCTCGTAGTTTATGCTTCTCAACCACCAAAGCTACTTGGAATACCATCCATCGAATGTTCTACTGGCCACAACCAAATGGAAGCAGTTGTTTCTCTGGTTGAAAAGTGGTCCCTAACCGAATGTATTGTAGCATTACATTATGACAAGACAGCTTCTAATAGTGAGAAATAGAACGGAGCAGGAATACTAATAGAAAAAAGACTTAATCATGCCGTTCTCCGTTGTGAATGTGGCCATCATGTAGCGGAATTGCATATCAAGCATACCTTCAAAGTTGTCTTTGGTGAAAACAAAGCACCAACAATCAAAATCTTCCAAGGACTAAAAGAAGACTTTGACAACGTGGACAAGGATGAAGAACCGCTGAAGGTGTTACATTGGCCAGTACTGTACTGGACTGGACTGCATTGGACAGTACTGGACTGCACTGCACTGGTCTTGCTGGTTCTGCCGGAGCTCTTATATACTCCGGAGGTGTGTAGAGTGTAGACGGAGAGGCGCTGGTAGCCACGAAGAGGCACGTTCGAGCGGCGAAGTCCTTTGCAGCGTATATGCAGCTGCGGCGGTCGTACGGGATGACCAGGTGCTGCACGTTCGACTGATTGCACGTTGGGTGAAGAGGTGGGAGAATAGATTGGAGGGCAAAAGTGGAAAGCAGAAGTGGAAGAGGGGAGGAGCGTATAGTGACATGCGCACTACAGATTATTAAAGGATGCTGTCGACACGACCCGTCGTAAAGGCATTGCAGCGATTGCTACTCTTATCTATACAGCTCTGAACAAGAACAAGGTGTTTTATCTCGACTTGCAAACAAAGTTGGTAATCCCACCAGAGTAGTAGCTAGTACGTCTATCGCCGGGAAAATGGAACGCTTACTTCATTCAGCATAGCACCCACCAACTTTTCGATCCTAAAGTTGGACGTACGGCAATGCAGTCAATGTTCCTAGACTTATTGTATCGTGTTTTGAAGAGACGAATCGTTGCCTGGTTTGTGAACATTTTTCAAGTGAATTTTTCAAATTTGCCTTTCATGTCCGCTGCAACTAGGATGCGCTCTCCTTTATCTCGTATCCGAGCTCATCAAGTTCCGTCCTGAGTTACAAAATTTTCCGAACGAAATTGTGCAACTAAAGAGTATGTTGGAGAAGATGACGATGAATAGCGTTATGAAGACGCTGATGACGAAGAGGAAAAACTTGGAGAAAATGAAACACACTAATCAAGAATGAGAAAAGAAAAAGACATCAACTTATGGCATCGAAAAATTTTGCGTTCACAACTGAAATCTCAATATGATCCCCTTGCACGAAGTCCTTGTTTGCTCGAGCTGAACAGTCAGGTGGAATGTGGGAATTTAATTACTGACCAACCACTTTCATCCATCCGTAGGTTGAACTTTTCTTTCAATCTTTAAAATAAACTTACTGTTTGTGTTATTAGGGGGACCCGGTAAATCGTGGACGTGGAACGTGGAACGGTAGATCGTGGAAAAGGCTCCGTTGAACGCCTAACTCCGCCCCCAAAAAGGAGGAGCCGGCGTCCGTGGAAATAGCCGGAAGCACGGTATATCGTGGGAAATAAAATCATAACCCCATCATAGCCTGTGAGCTTGTCCTCTTCTTCTTTGCTGAATTGTGCTTGTGTACACATTTATTACGCGGCATGGAATAAACGATGGCAATCAACAAATGTGAATGTACTCTATGTTTCAGTAATTTCTCTTCACACATTTCCTATAATATATCTAATAGCTTAAAGCAAAGGTAGAACCAGATCCAAACTAATAATGAAAAGTTGAAAACAGACAGAGATTGAAGCTACTGTATTTAGTAAGGTAATGTCTGAATCAAGTCTGAATTGAGAAAAAGCAATGAATTCAAAATGCGATTTTATGCACAACGAATACATGACCAAGGCATTTTTCGAGAATCGATTGTACATGGGGAACATTAAGGCAGTATTGATGGAAATAATTTTTGCATTTATTGCACTGCGCCATTACCTTATACTGGAAATTTTACAAACGGAAATTTTGTATCCCCATCCGGAAGCCGGCAAACGCAGTAAACAGGGAACGGCAAAATTGACTAAATGCTTTCCGTTTGTTGCTAGTTTGTCCAAATCTTTACTCATCAACCCCTTCCTCCCCCTCCTGCGTGTGAAACATCGCAATGCTAGTGTCTCAAGACTCGAATGTTAATCCCTTTGGGACCCCTGCGGATACGTTTGCCAATTGCGTCGAAAAACAAACCAAATTTTGTTGATGGGGAGAGCGGCCGGAGAGCCACCTGATTTCATTAAACTTATCTCTATCGGTTAGGTTAGTACTTAAAGCAAATGTGCCATCCATTTGGAGGGAAATTCATCGTGCAGATACGAGCAGAACTTTTATTCTGCACTAGAAAAGTCTTGAAGATTGTCATTGGCGGGCCGGAAAGTGGGTCAGCCAGACTTCATTTGCTTTTTTAGTTTTTTTTTCAAATAAATACAAAAAAAAAATACCTCAGCCTCAGGCCGACACATTGATTAAAAATAACAAAAATATGAGAGCCATCTCGCGAAATTTTTTTTCAGTTCACGGTCCACGGAATTAGTACACGAAATACCGGTGCCCGGGGGAAAAACAATACAATAGATCGTGGAAATTTGGGCGCCGGCTCCTCCTTTTTGGGGGCGGAGTTAGGCGTTCTACGGAGCCTTTTCCACGATCTACCGTTCCACGTTCCACGTCCACGATTTACCGGGTCCCGTTATTAGGTTTCCTTTTTCGCTACAACGATCATTGAGACGATCTTATTGAGTATACTGGCGATCCATTATAGGATTTCACTATACCTAGATTCTTGGATCGTTTTGTCTTCAGATATCCTAAACTTGTAACAGATGCTTACGTCAAACTGCCTGCTCAACGGTAAATCACTGATTTCACCAACTTTAGTCGGTTCGTTGTTAGTAGGCCTAATTCTGTTTTTATAAAGACGATGGATGCTGGGCAAAAGAAGTGTGTACATGCCACGGGGTGTGAGTGCCATGCTGTTGACGGCATAGAATTTGCCAAACAGCCCAAGAATTGTAGCCTATTTCTGTTGTGAATTGTTAATATCGGTAGGGGTGTTTTCATTAACAAATTTTAGGTGAATATTAACTGAATTTTTTAATTTCAATCTTTAAGATACTTCAAATAACGCATCAAAAAGCAAAAAGGGACCTCGACGTGATAAGAACAGTGACGACGATGATATAGCGATCATGAAAGGACGTGTTGCTATCGAAGAGTTTGAACAATATCTGGCAGAAAATACTGACTTCACTTCGGAAATGAAACCTAAGACTAAACCAGAAGTTGAAGCAGACTCTGAAGAAGATATTGATAACGACGAAGAGTTCCAAGATGTGTTCAAGGACTTTGATAATTTTATAGATAGTAATGACGAAGATGAGAACTTCTTAGATCAAGATGAAGACTTCGATAAGGATGAAATGGAAGAAGGCGGTTTCCGAGAAGATGTAGCATTTTCTGATGGTAATTTTTGTTTTGATTATTAATATTGAAATTTAACAAAAGCATATGATGTTCCTTTAGAAGATGATGATGACGAGCAAGAACAAGAACTCAGTTCCAGTTTCATCCAAGAAGAGGATGGCTGATGATATTGATGATTTAGACTTTGCGCTTGAGTCCAAACCAACTAGTGTTTAAAAGAAACGAGATCGTGGTTTGTTTAATCCAAATGGTAACAGTCAGCCCTACAGGATGGAGGGTGTTACTAACTATGGACTTGGACAGTCCAAAATGGACTACTAAAATATCGACTTCCATCGAAAACTATGGACTTTACCAGATGGCCTGTCGAAGTCCATATTTTAGAATTTGTACCAATGGCCATACTAAATTATGGACTTCGATTAAAAACTATGGACTCCGAATCTTAAAACTGTAGCTTCTTGTAATTTTCATACTAATTATGCCGACATTCAAATGACAACATTCAACAATAAGAAGAGCTGTTTCTAACCAGCTCACTCACTATAAGGGTTACGGACGATTTTCCATCGCTTCGACTGAACTTTCTTCAACGGGAACGTACCTTTGTGTCGCTTTGAATTGAGAATCGCCGGTCTAGTCCAGCTGTTTTTAATTCCTTCAATCGTTATTAGTTATACAAAAACGAGCTCTCTTGTAAGAGGTTAATTTATTAGATATTAGCTCAATGACACGGGATGTATTTGTTGATAACTTATATTTAATTATAACATATATTAATTTAACCATTCAAAACTAAAGCGAAAATCAAAAATATTAGGATCTAATAAGTTTTTACATTAAAAGTCCATACTTTAGGCGCCCATGTCCAGTGATTTGGAAGTAGCGCTATCTAGAAGAGTCCATAGTTTCTGCAGGTTAAAGTCCATATTTTAGGTACTAAAGCCCAGGGTTTCAGACAATCAGCGCCATCTTGTGAAGTCCATAGTTTTCGATGGAAGTCCATATTTTAGTAGTCCATTTTGGACTGTCCAAGTCCATAGTTTAGTAACACCCCAGGATGGACGACTGAACTAGTGACTAGCAAAATAATCCTTTTCCAAATCGACCCAGAAAAGGTGGTGAAAAGATGGGAACAAAAATAGTAAAGGTAAATCTGGTCCTGTTATCAGAAATAACCGAGGTATTAAACCTGGCAAACGACGATAATAGCTTGTTGTCAAAAGTGAACTGCAACAATACAATTATAGTCAATAAACATGTCATGTCTCATCGTCTTAATATCGTAGTCATACTGATACCTAACTTTAATTAGCCTAGTTTTTTAGTCAACACTTTTCTATATTGTTAAGTTGATTTGGTTTTACTTATTCGAGATATTTTTCAAGGGTTTATTCCCCTTTTCTTTGCCGAGAGTTTACGTTTTTTAAAGAAAGCCAAGATGATTCTTTGAACATATACAAGAGAATGAGAATAAGAAAATAGAAGAGATATATCAAATAATTGAAAATCCTTTTAAAAACGCTATTTCGAGAACTACCTTACATTTGATAGCGCAGAATAAAAAAATCGTCGGACCACCCTATACTATCTAAAAAATTGTAAATCCTTCTAAATTGGGGAACTGCTTAAAGCGAAATAAAAATTAGTTCATGTACCGGTCTGCCATATTTTTATATGGTCCGTCGAGCCGAGCCGTATGGGAGGGCATGAGGGGAGAGGTTCGGTTGCTCTCTAGAACGGCGCGATGCCTTTGGTCTTGCCTAAGAAGACAGCTCTACGAGAAAGTGGCGCGATGCCAAAGTCAATGGTTGGTCTCTAGAGCGGCGCGATGCCCGAAGTCAAGCTCTTTTGGAGGTTCGGTTGGCCATGAACGGGAGTGAGACCGGAATAAGGTGCAAGGAGGAAACTGTTGGTTCTGCGGATCCATGGCTATGACGATACATAGCCAGGATGATTAAACGTCATGACGACGTATATCCTAGAATTCAATTGATTACAATGCTTCTCGGGCTTGATGGTTTGAACGCTGTGTTGACTGCACGGCGTTCGGGCCAGGAGTCATGCATCGAGGCAAAAACGGAGAGCGGTTTGTGACCCTGGGAATGCTTGTCGCATGAACGAGTGTCCAATCTACGTCGGGCTTCTGGGAAGTGAGAAGCGACACTCGTTCTCCACGTTTGATGTGGAACGACGGAGAGTTCTCCTATACGTTTTGCGAGGCGAAGGAAAGAGCCAGTGTCTTTCGAGACACTGGCCCCTGCAGTCCTTCCATACTCCAGCAAACCGGTCTGCCATATTTTTATAGATATTATAGAATAAAATATTATCTAACATATCTTACAAAATTTTATTTCGTCAATTAATGTAATATTTTATATTCTTCCTTCAAGAAATAATAATTTTAAAATGATAAAAAAAAAAGATTTTTCATACTGATCCAATACAAAACTTGTTTGGAATCGTTTATTTTTCAATTAAAGCAATAATTGTTTTACCCTCAGCTCTAATTTCTATTAGTATAACATGGTAAAGCCGGCCTATGCTTTACAGTGGATCCATATATTCTTTACCTACTTGAAAGACGTCTATCTCCGGTTTAACCTTCATATTACAGGAACAAGAACATGAATATCACGTAAATACAAAGAAATATTGAAAATTATGTAAATAATACCTTATCATAAAGATGAGGAAATGCGTCGATGGCATGGTATTTTTTTCGAGCTCTCTCGTAAGCAACGAGATCAAACATCTCTTCAAATTCTTTTCGGTCCATAAAGATGTCTGCATACAAAAACGGATACCCACCAACGTCACGAGTAAATCTAAAGATAAAAATAACTGCACTGTAGACAGAGTAGCGAAATGAAAACAGGCAGAGCCTGAAATAAAAAAAGAAAAAAGAATGATACTTTTCCATTTTCCTCATAGCACTCACAGCGTCGAAACGTTCCTTCCGCTTGACTGGACCTGGTACTCCATAAACTCCAAGGTCATTAAACATACCTAAATCAAGGTAAAAATATATAATAAAGTCACACAGAATCTCTATGCAATTATGTGTAGGCCTACCCCAATCGGTACCGGGGCACATTTGGTCAGGTCGAGGTGGCCGAAGCTGACCTGTATGAGGACCATGATTGTATATTCTGCAAGGGTACCTAATTTCGATGAATATTATTTACAATTTAAAACGTTTTTAAGAAAACAATATACATTAAATAAATACACTAATATGGGATATGCATCAAAAATTTCTTCTGCAACATCAATTTGTTTTTCCAAGGCGTTGATAGGAAGAACAATATCTTGAAACACCTATAAAAGATTTAAAATGCAATACGAGCTTAAAAATAAATAAAAAAGGGGGAGAGAGAAAGAAAGAGTTTGTAAGTAAATAAATAATCCACCTGCTTAGTGAAAGTCATAGCGCGAATACCAGGCGTAGTGGTAAATTTCAGAAATGCAGGTTTAGGGGGTAGTAGCCATCCGAACAACAGCCTATCAACATTTCAATATTTCAGTAGTAATGAAGAAAGAATAAACTAAATAAAATTGTGATCGCTATAGGAAGAATGTCTCACCTGAACAGTGGATTATTACCAAAAGGTATCATGGATTCGACAACCCAGAAAATAGCACGATTATGACGTAAAAGATACTCCCGTAAGGGTATAAATTCTTGACTTGGGGGCTTGTTGAGAAAACCTTCAACATGTTTATAAAACCATGGTTTATACCACCGTGCGACATGATTAATGTGTGCCTCTTCTTCAGCATTTTTTACATTTGCAAAGTGACCAACCATAAGGACTGCTTCGTGTTTGCTAAAAATTGTTGCCTCAACAAAATCAGGAGTCTGCAAATACATAGATTTAAAGTTTTTTCGTAAAATTGTTAGCCTGTTCAATGACACTTCGTTTACCGGTTTATCTTTATCCATTGCTCCCGATAGCTCTCGAATTTTATCGCAATATTCTTTTTGACCGTTAATTGGAATGTACTCCATTTTCACATAAGGCTGAAAAATGGTACGGGAATTAGTCAAATGAAATACAAATATTGATTACTCCCAAGTCACTTACTTTCACGGGGATGATTTGAAGTTCCAGTGCACTAAATTAATTTTCAATAATTATAATTAATATAAAAGATATGATGTGGTTATGTACGCATATTTGGCATTACACAAGAAAACCTAGAGTACCGTGAGACCACGGAAGACAGTAAAATAAATCTGAGTATTCATTGTCCTTAGTCACTCGAACTAAAGATCCGTCTCCAAGCACCACTTCATACGCAGCAATAGTCTCTTGATAGAGTCCGACCTGATCAAATGAATTAAACAATAGATTTGTCAATAAATGTTGAAAATTAAAAATAATTAATAAATAAACAGTCATTGCATACCTTGTGCGAGTACGTCGTCATACCAACGCCAAACGCCAATCCTCCAAGAGTTGCATCCGCAATTTCCAAAGTAACAGCCAAAGTATATCCTGTTTTGAAACTTTAGCTCATTAAATGTGATTAGCTACTAGTAAAGAATCTAAATTGAAAAATAAGTGCCCCGATTTTAATCTTTATCTGATCAGTTTTTTATTCTGTTATCAATACAACCCTCGTGAATGACAAATTTTGAACTTTTTCATGTAGGGGGGTTGTGCAGACGTGCAATGAAGTTAATTATAATTTAAAAATTGAGTGTTTCACGCTTATTTAAAAAAAAAATTTATACATCTTTTATTTTTTGATGATGCGAAATTTCATCAATATAAATGATGTGAAATTTCTATAAATTGTTGGTCGTTCAAAGTTGTGAAATAAACTAATCGTCAAATTGAAACTGTCGCTTAGTTTTCTTAATAGACCTCAAAGGGCAAGGGTCAAGATAAATAGCCTACCTTTGGGTATTAGATAACGAGTTATATCACCAACAGTTACCATGGGCTCTACGCGCACCGTCATTACTTCCTCCTTTAACTCAAGGATGTCGTAGAGTGGAATAGGAATTTTGTGACAGAGATCCTACATAAGAGATCATTACGCGTCATTACGTTAGACACGTACCATAACATGAGAAAATGGGAAATTTCACTAAGCCACTTGAACATTTATACCTTTCTGAAGAATGTAATGGATAAACTTAACCAATTTGGCCTGGATGTGCACATTTTCTTTTTTTCTGTTTCAGGAAGGTCATTGCACTGGCGCACCTATTCAATAACATAAGCACAGTTATACAAACGGAACTTTCTTAATATTTAACACATTGCATAGTGGTTATTAGAAATAATTAGTCTCTGAGTTTACCTGAGATTGAATATGTCGAACACGGGCATCATGCCGTTGTGGTGCTGACAAAAACGTCCGATTAAACCAGTTACGCAACTGAAGAGCGAGATCAAAAACGAAGGAGGCGGGTAAACAGAACACTACGAAAAATTAAATGATTAATGAAAAATGCAATAAAGCGCCTTTATTAATAGTCTATTAATCAGAAATCATTTTACATAAAACAATAAGACCGCGGTTATCCTCCATCAGGCGTACCAACTTCTTCTTCCACATGGCAGTATCCATTGATATATTTTCTATTTTTAGTGAAATAAATTTTTTTATTCCAACAATTAAGAGACACAGCAATAACTCTTAAAAGACTAGAATACCAAAGATGCAAGACAGGAATGCTCTAATATATGACAGATTTAAGGGAGAACTTCATAAGATAAATAGATTATAGCTTGTCCGACCGGTTCAACTCATTTCTTATCAATCAATAACTAGGTCCAAAAGTGCAGACTACCGTAACATAGTCTCTACATTGATAATAAAGCTTTTTTATTTTCACGTATTATTGTGGCCTATATAAGCGTATATAATGGTACTATACGATAGTTTCTTCGTTTTTCCTTATTAAGACGAAAAATCTAAGAAATTTTAAGGCACAAAATATTGAGTATAATCATGTGGATTATTTTTTTGGGTGGACGTAGCTACTACTGATATGCTACGACATATTGTACGATGAAAATGCTGAGTGTGTCCGTTGGATTGACGTATAAGGCTTGGTATTAGGTTACTTTAACTTTTAAGCCGTAAAATTATATAACATCACATACTCTAGTTTATTCACAGATTAGTAGATTACCACGACGCCCAACACTATATAATTTTTATGTATAGTCACAGAGTTCATGACAAATTACCAATTAGCAGTGTAAAATAAGGTGTAGATATTTCAGTTGAGTGTAGCAGCTGGTCTACTCTACTCGTGTACGGTAGACTGTCTTCTCTAGACCACAAATCCCAATGCTCTACGCGGAGGGCGGATATTTTCAATCTTGTTGCTGAGCAGACTTGGCCTTCACATTTTTAAAGACGCCGGCAGATGGAACGATAGCCGATAGTAAAGACTTGCGGAGCGCGCCAGCGGTCCAGCGCTGTATTTCCGTATTTGGCTTTGGCTGGCCATGGGCCATGGTTAATGGTTTTGACTTTGGTCGCAGACTCCGTTTTGTCCTTTTTGGTAATCTTTTGAAATTTCTGCTGTTGCCTGATGTATGTGAGCTATTTGCAAAGGCAGTCATTTTTCGTTTTTTACCCGAATAAAACTGTCGAGCCCGGCTGGTCCATCTTGGAGTCTTGGTCTCCCTAATCGAATACAATTTTTGTTTTAAAGATTATTTTTGCAATACTCATAAATCCGGTAAAAAACGGCAAAAAAGTTACCAGTGAACGCTGTGGGGACTGGGGAAGATAGTTAAAATAGTAAGATATTTCCCTACCACTTTATCAGATTTACACTGAGAGGAAGACGTCGTTTCTTGCTGATAAAAAAGTCGTTATTTCTTCAGTTGAAAATTGACGAAAAAGTAGCTTCTTTTCTGCCCAAAACACGCGTCCCCGTTTTTTACTCAGCGCCCTAGATCTAACCAGTCTAATAATAAGGGTATCGGATTCAATTTATTTTTGTAAATGTAAACAAAGTGAAAAAACATATTTTGTTTACATCCTGAGAAGAAACCTACTTCAAATTTCACATTAGAATAAATTTATCGTGAGTATAATTAAACCTTATGAATAAAATAATTTAAAAAAAAATTAAATATATTTTTTTTTTATTTCTCATGAAACTTTTACCTTTTACGGCAGGGCCTAGGCAGGGCTTTTTCTGACATGCACCATTCCATGTAGTATTAAATTTTTTAGTAAATGAAAAATCTGTTTACCCTTTCTCGTTTAAGCTTAAAGGCCCCTCTCTTTTAATTAAAGCCCTAAACTTGCTTCAGAAATCATAATTAGCAATGAAAGATCCAATGGTTTAAATCCGTGGAATACCGAATGATCAGTTGATCACCCGGTATCTGCCTATCTGCTATCTGGTGTCGCTTTATTTTCGCCCGAGGTTGTTTTTAAATGAACTTTGTAGTCTGCGACCTGCGTATTAGAACAGTTAAGTCGTTGAAAAATTTCTCAGGTAATTTTGTGTATTATCTTAAGTTTGTTAGTTTCTGGATTAATAAGACTTCGACCGTTCGATATATTTATTTCACTATCACTAGTAAGTAATAAGTAAAAATATAGCGGGGAGGATTTATGTCTGAACTGAACTGGCGGAACTGGCATGGTATAGGAAAGATGGTAGGCGTAGATGAGAGAGCGAAAACGGGACGAAAATTGGAATGGGTCGCTACTGGCAACTCTGGCAGGTGTGTAGCGGTTGGGCCTACTTTAACATGGGGTCTTATGGGACTACCCATTTTGAAGCTTTAAATTAAGGTGTAAAAAAATTTTTTTTGATTTTTAAAAATTTGAATCGTGTGTAGAATTAATTATTTTATAAAGTTCATTATCTTAATTTTTTATTAAAAATGCTTGTATAACATAAAACAAATAAAAACGGTCCACGGATTTCTGAAATTCCGCTTCTGCTAGACTGTTCCACGTTCTATAACGTTCTATAATGTGGAACAGTCTAGCAGAAGCGGAATTTCTAAAATTTTCCGACAGTTTTTATTTTTTTAAAATTATACAGGCATTTTTAATTAAAAATTAAGTTAATGAACTTTGTAAATTAATTAATTCTACGCATGAATCCGATTTTTTCTAATGAAAAAAAAAATAATTACACCTTAATATAAAGCTTCGAAAGGGGTAGTCCCATAAGACCCCATGTTAAAGTAGGCCCAACCGCTACACACCCTGCCAGAGTTGCCGATTGTTACACATTCCAGTTTTCGTCCCGTTTTCGCAGTCGACGGCTCTGGGAAGTGCGCCTACCATCTTTCCTATACCATGGAACTGGCATCGAGTTGGTTTCTTATTGCGACTCAAATTACTTTCAACATTATGTTTGCATGGCTTCTTTCTGTAGCGTAGTTTGTATATAAATGCCCATATGATAAATATAAATTGAATAGTAAACATCAGTTATCCTCCTCAGTTCCACCTAACAGTCTTCTTATTTATTTATTTTAGAAAGTTTCTACAAAAGAACGTTTTCTATTTCAAGCCACCTTCAAATGGAGCAATATGGACAGATGCTGTCTGGCACTGAAGTTGCAAAGTAAATTTAATTAATAATTTGTGTCTGTTTAACTGTTCAATTTATATTCATTTTGTGCTCTGAAATAGAAATATTAGAGCTGCTTTGACTGATCAAGTTAAACAACTGAAAGAGCAGTATTCTGGCCTTACTCCAGGACTCACAATCATTCAGGTGGGTGCCCGAGAAGACTCTAATGTCTACATACGAATGAAAATTAAAGCTGCTGAAGAAATTGGTATCAATGCTACACATACTGTCCTTCCTTCTTCAACTACTCAAGCTGAGGTAAACATAAATTTTATACAAATTTTTTTTTTATTTAATAAGTTTTACTTATAACATAATATTTTTTTGGTTTTCTTTCTTGATCAGCTTCTTAGAATACTGAATAAAATTAACTTGGACCCTAGTGTTCATGGAATAATTGTGCAGATGCCACTGGATTCTGTGAATAGGATTGATGCAACTCTCATCACAGATGCAGTCATCCCAAGCAAAGATGTTGATGGATTAAATACTATCAATCAGGGAAAAATAGCTGTTGGTGATTTGGTTTCTGGATTTCTGCCTTGTACTCCAAATGGCTGTATGGAATTGATCAAAAGGTTTAACAATTCATTAATTAAATGGTGAAACTATTTTCATATTTTATTTGAAAGTAGAACAGGGATAAAAATTGAGGGAAGTCATGCAGTTGTTATTGGACGAAGTAAGATAGTCGGAACTCCTGCCGCGGAACTCTTAAAATGGCATAATGCAACTGTTACTATTTGTCATTCAAAAACCAAAAACCTGCCTGAAGTGGTAATATGCCAATAATTGTTTTTTTTAAATAATTTAAATAATTGTGTGTGATGGATTTGATGAAAATCGATATAGGTTGCTGGTGCGGATATACTTGTCGTTGGTGTTGGACAGCCTAATATGGTAAAAGGAGACTGGATAAAACAAGGAGCTGTTGTGATAGATTGTGGCATCAATTCTATTCCAGGTATTTCATATAGTCTACTTGTAAACTATTGTTTTTATAAATATTAAAATAAATTTACTTCAGATCCGACAAAGGTGTCGGGTTCTAGATTGGTGGGAGATGTAGATTTTGAAACTGCTAAAATCAAATCTAGCTGGATTACTCCGGTTCCTGGTGGAGTTGGTCCAATGACAGTCGCCATGCTTATGAAAAATACAGTTATCGCTGCACAAAAAGCTGCGTTCAAACTATCAAGTACCAAATGGAACTTGTCCTATCTGCCACTTAAATTGAGCGAACCAGTACCGCGGTAAACGAATCGTAGTTTGCTTTTTTGTTAAAGTTACTTGTAGGCCAGCATTTGCTGTTTTCTATGTCATTTACTATTATCATTATTTGTTGTTGGTGTAGAGATATTGATATAGCTCGTAGCCAAACCCCCAAAAATATCATGGAATTGGCCGAAGAAATTGGACTATCTCTATCTGACGTTGAGCCATATGGTGCTACAAAAGCAAAAGTTAATATTAAAATTTTGGAACGTTTGGTTGAGAAGCCCCTCGGAAAATACGTCATCGTTTGCGGGTGAGGCATTGTCAGCATTCGGTTCTGTATTCAAATCTATACACTTATCCAAGATTTTTTTTAAAAGAATTACTCCAACGCCTTTAGGAGAGGGAAAATCAACTACCACTATCGGTTTGTTTACACTAGAGAAATTTTAGGTTACATCGCAAATTCATAAAACTGCAATATTAATCAAACACGCTATAGGTCTATCTCAAGCAATCGGCGCTCATTTGAAGAAGAATGTGTTTGCATGCGTAAGGCAACCCTCTCAAGGACCAACATTTGGAATCAAGGGTTAGTGTTAATACATTTTAACCCTTATTGCTATTTTTTGTTTCCTATTGTAAAAATATCGAAATCTGCTTCCAATATTTCAGGAGGTGCAGCCGGTGGTGGATATTCTCAAGTTATTCCCATGGAAGAGTTCAATTTGCATTTGACCGGTGACATTCATGCCATCACCGCTGCAAATAATCTTCTTGCCGCTCAAATTGAAGCTCGAATGTTTCATGAAGCAACTCAATCAGATAAAGCCTTGTATGCTCGCCTTGTGCCGAAGGATAAAGGCACTCGCAAATTTTCAGCTATTCAAGTATATTTATTCTATATGTATATTTAAAAATGTACATCTCAACTATTATAGCGTTTTTTTGTTGTTGTTATAGGTAAGACGGTTAACTAAGTTGGGCATCAATAAAACTGACCCCGATTCATTAACTGAGGATGAAATTCGAAATTTTGCTCGTCTCGATATTGATCCCACAACTATTACTTGGCAAAGAGGTAGGCAATAAAATTCTCTTCAGATTAGTTTACTTTAACTTTCTTATTAATCGCAATATTTTGAACTACAGTCATGGATACGAATGACAGATTCTTACGTAAAATTCGAGTTGGATTGAGTGATACGGAAAAGGGACATGAGCGTGACTGTCAATTCGATATTTCTGTAGCAAGTGAAATAATGGCAGTTTTAGCTTTGACCACAGGTATAACTGCTTGTAGTTGCAATGATCCAAGAAATATAATTTATCTCCTGTTCAGGATACGCTGATTTTAGATCTCGATTGGGTAAAATGGTAGTTGCATCTAGTAAACAAGGAGTACCGATTACTGCTGATGATTTGGTATATAGTTAGGTTTAGGCCTATTTTTTGTTATTAATATTTTTATTTTAAGAATGCTTCTACTGAATTAAATTAGGGAGCAAGTGGAGCTTTAATGGTGCTCATGAAAGATGCTATTCATCCAACTTTGATGCAAACGCTCGAAGGAACCCCGGTTTTCGTACATGCTGGTCCATTTGCCAATATTGCTCATGGAAATTCATCTATTATAGCAGATCAAATTGCACTACGATTAGTGGGTCGGGAAGGGTTTGTTTTGACGGAAGCAGGATTTGGCGCTGATATAGGTTTTTATTTGACAAAATTGTACTTTATTTCTGTGAATTAATTTATGTCTAGGTATATTTTGTTTGATTTTTGCTTAACTTAAGGAATGGAAAAGTTCATTCATATCAAATGTAGAGCCTCAGGTTTGAAGCCGGATGTCGTCGTCTTAGTTGCTACTGTTCGTGCTCTGAAAATGCATGGTGGTGGTCCCCAAGTTGTGCCAGGAAATCCCATTCCAGCTGCATATTTAGAACCCAATTGCGCATTAGTGGAAACGGGTTTCTCCAATCTAAAAAAACACATAGAGAATATAAGGAAGTTTGGTTTGCAGGTCGTTGTTGCAATAAATCGTTTCACGTAAGACCCGATTAATAATTTAAAAATTTACCTTTATAGTAGTTTTTCTTTGGTTTACATAGAACGGATTCAGACGAAGAACTAGGTTTCCTTCAGCGTTTATGTAAAGAAAATGGAGCTTTCGATGCTGTAATCTGCTCACACTGGGTATTTATTGCCTTTTGATTGATAAACGCTTCAAAAGAAAATGAACCATCTTTTTATGCATTTTTAACCAAATGTAATAGGCAACTGGTAGTCAAGGGGCTTCAGCGTTAGCGGAAGCGGTTGCCAAAGCTGCTGAACAGCCATCTAATTTCAGGTGAATATTTCATTTAGAAGAATAACATTTTTGGATTGTTCTTTTGCTATATATTTACTAATTTCAGGTATTTGTATAACTTGGAACAATCAATTGAAGAGAAAATTGAAATCATCGCTAAGGAAGTCTATGGTGCCGAAAAAATTGAAATAGCTCCTGCCGCTAAGGTTCAAATCGAGCGTTACAAGCTTCAGGTGATACATTAAATTTTTAATCTTATATTGAAACAAGTACAAGAAATTGAAAACAAATAAATCTTTGTATAGGGATTTAATGATTTCCCGATTTGTATGGCGAAAACTCATTTATCATTGTCGCACGACCCTTCACTTAAAGGAGCTCCTACTGGATTTACTCTCCCAATTCGAGAAGTTAGGGCTAGTGTTGGAGCTGGATTTTTGTATCCTTTAGTCGGAACGGTAATTAATTTAGACATACTGTATATTACTTTAAATTTTCTGGCAAGCTAATAATAAACTTTTACTCCAATAGATGAGTACAATGCCGGGACTTCCAACGCGCCCAGCCATTTTTGATATCGATTTGAACTTGGAAACGGGAAATATCGAAGGCCTGTTCTAAATCTAAACGCAGGGGGAAAAAGCCTTATAATTTGTAGTATTACGAATCTATTAGTAGAAAACAATTTTTATATCGTAATTGGTATATTTTTAGCAATTGGGTTGTACTTGGATTACTGTTAATCATTCAAAGGTTCATATTCTAAAAGTATACTTAATTTTGCCAGGACCTTTTGTTATTTTCTTTTCGACATCCCTATTACTTCTGAGTTTTCAGTATTTTTTACTGGAAGAACTCGAACTATCTGGTTGTCTCAGCTTTATTTGCATTATTCTTACTGAAACAATTTTTAATATGAAATTTTTCATTTTGCGAACAGCAATTTCAGTTACATTACTAAATTTCACTTTTACAATTGACTCTCTTCCTCCCCCTCCTCACACCCGCATATAGGATCTTCGCTGATGACACCCACTTGCTTTGAATTGTTAGGTCGATAAGAATTCTTTGTCTTCTGGTTATTATGAATCTTGAAAATTTTTTTTTTGTGCCTGAAGATAGCCAGAAAACTTAGAATTCCCGCGGCAATAATAATAACACAACCTCCAGTAGCTCCGAGATACCAGACCATCGATTGATTATAATAACTGTTCGACGACAGCTCTGATTCAGGAATCGGAAAACTCGTACCATTTTCATTTTTTCTCTCCGTTGTTTCAGTCGTTATATCCGGGCAATATGAACTATCAAATTCTTTTGTTGTTATTGAAGTTGATCCATCTTGATAACATCTTATTTCTTTTAGAATATCCGATAAAACTTTATTCAATGTTGAGTTCTCGGTTGGCTTTCCATTTTCGTAATCGTTTTGAGTTACTGGAAAGAATCCGTTGTCGAATTCTTCTGGTTCTTTGCGATCGTTAGTATTGGACGGTACATGCAAACTATTTCCAATTTCATGACAACTGCACAACACAGTCCAGCGTTCTGCGAAAATTGTTTGATTGTGGTCCGTAACGTGAGACAGCGTGTTGTTGTCCATTGTGGTAATGGACGAGAAAGCTCCGGGATAGCGGAAATTCAAGCGAATTAAATACATTTTACCATTTGTTATTTGAATGTTAAGAAGGAAATTGCCAATGTCCATCGAAAAGATTTCAAGTCCCATTAGAGTCAAGGTTGAATAAGAAATTAGCTTGTGAGAACTTTCAGTGTCCATTCCTCTCAGACGAATGATAATTGAATCATTTGCTATTTGGTGAAATTGGGAATCGGCTATAAGGACGTGACCTAATCCCGTGATTTGAATTCCTCCTTTTGCAATGGATGAAAATTGAGAATTGATTATATTAAAATACTCGTCTTTTTCCATTATGCGCAACTGTATGGAATTCGAATCAAGCATTTCGATGCGCGTTTCATTGAAAATGAAAGGTGTCACCTCGTGTACGGGCAACATTTGCGAAGGTTCAATCGATAGAGCATCCGGCATAGCATTATTTGCAATCCGGTTTATTTTTGATTTAATAATTCTTAACTGCCACAGTTTATTCACGTTACGGAAAGCATCCTCAAATATGGTCCCAATTTGGCATTCTTGTATCTCAATTATCAGAGCTTTTGTATCCGAAATAAGGTATTGTTTTATGTTATCCATTTTCGATCTTTTTAATGAGAAACCTAAAAAAGAAACGTGACAAATCATTCGGCTTATAACAAATCAAATACAGGAAAATCGAAAAATCCATACTGATAAAATCGCCGGATGGTAGTGAATTGTGGCCAAAACCAAGATGTACGGGCATTCCTTCTTGAATGACGTCATCCACGTTTTCAATTGCTAAATGCAAAGAAGAGAATGCAAGTCTCCATGAATAGAAAACGGCTGAAATGAGTAACGTGGAACAGTTATGAATCTCCAGGTGTAAATCTCCACCTAGTTGTTCAATTTTTTCTTTTAAGATGCTCGTTGGGTTTCCTAATTTCGCAGCCTGAAATGCAGAAAATAAATGCATTAATATAACTAGTAGACCATTACAAGTGTAGACGTATTATACATAGTTTAGATCACTGTTGAGTATAGGCAACAAATGTACTTGACTGACCGTATGACGGAAATCGCAAATAACCTTCTGGGCGCTGTTTATTCTGGATGAATGACAGTAAATGTTGAACGCTTGAATGTCTGTGTATGTAGTATTTTCGTTGTTTATGCCCTGACAGAGCATCTCTGCAGTTAACAAAGAAGTTAACACCATCACTTGCACAGTTACCGAGAGCATTTTTTATTCGAGTCGATGTGGTTCTGACAATTTTCTGATACTGATATGCGCGACACATTTGTCTTTTTTCTCTTAGCTTTCATTTATTTGCCCGTTCATTGTTATCAGTTACAGGAAGTCGAATCAGCGAGAATGATGAGAGATGGGCGTTTTTTCGGTGATCGATGCATGCAGCGCAGCTTTTCAGAACCTTTACAAGTTATCTTTTTTTGAAAACAAATGATTTTAGGATGGACCCCAGCAGGATTCTTTAAATATATAAGACTGCGCTTCGTCCCCTTCTTCTTTTAAGGACAGGCCAGCAGCCAGTCCGATGTCCGATGCATGTCCGATGTATCTGAAGAATGGGAATCAGAAGTCACTCAGCTATGTGAAAATAAACATTTGAAGTTAAGACTTCAGAATGTACTTACCTCTAAATGTTTTGTGCTCTTTAAAAAAAGAATAGAAAAAAACTAAAAAAAAAACTATATTTAATTAATAGTGCGTCTTGTGACATAAAAAGAAGTTGAGTATTATGAGTATACTTGCTGCCGCCCGCTAGAAAACGGAAAATTGAGTGAAACGGTTCAATCAGCTAGTTTGACTAGCAGTGATAATAGATATTCATAAATGATATTTTTTTTCTATTTTTTATTTTGATTTACATCAACACAATTGATAGTATGTCCATCTGCTTTCTCATTGTCATTAGATAGCCGTAATTTTGGCTTGTAAATAGTTTTCAAAGTGATAAACCACCTATTACATGCAACAGTAGAACGACGATGATTGTATGGTGAATCAACAGAGACATTCATCATAAATACCGTGCTTCGTTAATTGTTTCCTTTTCTTATACATCAACATATATAACGAAACAACTTTTAGTTGAGAAATATACGTTGAAGGCAGATTTAATCATTACATGTTGGCGAACGACGACCAATGTTGGATGACAGACAAACACCAAAATACCATATAAATGTCAAGAAATAAATGTAAAACATATTTATAAATGATGACGATTAATGAACAATAAATTGATTATCCTTCCATTAGTCAATACAACTGATAACTTTGGGAAACACTGAATCTAAAATTCTTAAACTCAAAGAATATGTGCTTGCTGGCGTATTTACTAATGAAAAAAAATATCTTCCCGATCGATTTCGGTGTAAAACATAAACACCCAATTAATAACGAGGATACATCTCAATAAAATACAACATTAGATTATCTAATCAACAACCCATAAATTTCTTTGATGAATCTTGATTAGGCTATTAAAACTAATTTGGCAAAGAATTTGTCTCTATAGAAGATTGCAATAACATCAGTAATTTGTAACTCTCATCGCCCCACTTCGAATAGACCATTTGCAACAATAAATTTTCAACATTTGAACTGCGTAAAGGGAGCCCGCCAATTTTTTTTTTCCCTTCTTGACGGGCTACGACAACATGCGTGAACAATAATTTTGTGATGCGAATCATATGCCATCGAGACACAGTTACATGTAGGTCGTGTATAGTGTATACCTGCGGCATTATTCATACATTTAAAAAAAATGATTATGTTATTGTTTTCCGTTTAGTTTAAAATTCATTTCAAATTAACCTTCCACACAAAAACTTTTTTAGTGCAAACTGTAAATGCGTAATTGTGGCTTGGTTGCAGAATTTCATTATTGTGATTATCAGCGTCGTATCCAGTCACGGTTATGGCTAGATTATGATAGCTCACAAAACCCAACACCTAACAGATAGTTGCAGCACAAAAAAATAAAACAATAACAAAATGATTTCATCCTTTACATAAACCCTTTCGCATTCGTCAACTTTTCCCCCCAATCAACCTAGAGTTAAGGAATTCCCACTTTTAAACAAAACGAATTCTTTAACGCTGTCAGACGACCAATATATAAAAAACGATGAAAAGTATAAGGAGCATTTGGGTGTGTGCAGTTATGGTGTAGGAATAGTCCCGATTTGTTCTCAACTTTCATACATCAGAATGGAGACAAATTTGTTTAAACTATTCATTACTGCCTTGATGAACCAAGGAAGAATTCGACAACTATAAGACAAGCGTCACAGGCAACGACAGGCAAGAACGAGAGCCAAATTCTCGTTGGCAGTGTTGTTCCTGTTAAATGTGTTTTGTTTTTTCCAAAGGTGATGGTGTCGGTGTGTCAGCAACGGAGTTGTTGAAATGGTGACAGCTCTGAGCTCCAGAAAACGAGTGCAAATATGAAGAGCACATTTGAAAAAGTTTGGAATCTCAATTTGCAACAGTTGCCACAGAATGAATTGCCTCGGTGATTGGACTTGTAGTTGCTGTTTGATGCTATATCTGCTATGATGTGAATATCTGACTTCTCAGAAGAGCAAGAATGAAACTCTGGTCCGTCTCGAATCCCCTTTGCCCCTTCGGGCCATCCCAAACTGTCAGATGGACGGGTCACCGCCCGCCCCTCCACTCGCCTTGCCGCCTTCTGTTGCCGAACCAGCACCTCCGTTGTCGTCTTCACCTCGTTGACCTGGAGAGCGTCCGCGTGGGGACAGTCCTCGAAAGTCCAAGTTGTACTGAATAAAGAAAAAAGAAAGAAAAAACAGTGGAAAAATCGAAAAGAAAAAATTCTGAAGTTAATCGGATGTGAACACAATTTCAAATTGCATTGCGAAATAGGAGGGGTTTGTTTGTTTGTTTGTTTTTAAAAATTAAATGTGCAGGAATCGAGGTTGTGACCAAACTGTTAAATCACGTTTACTAGCATTGCGGCAAACAGTTATTTTGCAGAAACAAATACGAAAGCTCGCGACGAGAGACACGAAGAACGCAGGTTAGGTCATCACCAGACGTCAAATGTGATCCGGATGAGGATCATCATCCGGTAGTGTAAGACAAATGCATGTATATGAGCAGCAGCAAGTTCAATTGTTTACTTGTATGTATAGTACAGTCTTTTGTATAAGCAACTCCGTGAACGGCTGACACTTGTGAGTGCGCTATTCGCGGAAGTGTCGCCGATGATCCACCATAGAGCTCAGACAGCGTGACAGGCTGACACCATGCATGCTCTTCATATGGTGGAACTGTAAGCCTAGATAATAATTATATAGTCGTCTATATTCATTGTAGCCTAATACAAGGAACATATGGCATTGGCATCAGCAATAAGAGAATAAAAGAGAGAGATCCAGACATGGATTTACAGCAGACTGAGCAGAGAGGACTGAGATTATAGCAAAAGGCAGCAATCAAAGTGCGAGACAAAACTGGATCAGGTTATCGTTATTTTATCCAGTATTAAGGCAGTAACATAAATGAACCACGGACGCACATGTCTTATTATTTAACGACCGTGTATCCATCATCGATCGTGTATCATATATCATCAGTTTTGATCGCTATATAATTTCACGATGTACCAGGAGAGGTGGGCAAACGCGAGAGGACAGAAGCGGTAAGTTCTTCTCCACTAGTCAGTGGCCTTATAGTGAAAACAATCTAGCGGCGTTGCCGCTTTACATGGGATAAGTCCTACTCCATCGTACTGTGTTTGCCTGCCTATTCTGGTACATCGTGCTAATATGATAACAGAAGCTCTCTGACGCTATTTCAACCGAGTCCCGATGGATCCCAGTGGTTCAGTCGTGATGGAACCCCGCCAGATGGACAAACGCACACAATAATAGCAGCAAAGCCCAATATAGGCCATGTATAGTAACGTATGGTGCCATGACAAGAATAAATATGTACAGTATGATAATACTGTATGTTATGTATGTTTACTATACAGCATATAATAAGACAGGAGACTACAGGTGAACGACAAGACGTTACATTGACTCGCGCTGTGAGTCTCGTTTTCAGCGCTTGTGCCGGATCTTGCCACCATCCGTTAAAACGGACTAACGTAGGAGATTGGAACCTCTTTCATGAAGTTTGGCGAGTGTTGTCGATTTGTATGCAAACCACATGAAAGAAGCGTGGCATAATCCATTCAATTTCAAATGTCATTAAGGCTAAAGTAGCGCGTTAAAGGCCGTTCATGTGGCGGGTGTCTGTTTATTAGGTTAATTTACTGGAATGCAGTTGAATCAAATCTTTGATAAAAAGCAATTGTTTCTTTAATTTCTGTTATGATTTTGATTACGGGGACTGAATTCAAATGAAAGCCTCGTGAGTCATTAATGCATCAATATCCACTACAGCAGCACTTATCGCCAAAACCTGAATATATAAGGCATGAATCAATAAGGTAATGCTGACTGTACTGTGGATGCAGATGAAAGACGACTAGATGCTTTAAAAAAACAAATTAAAATAAAAATAAAACATCGAATAAATTCATATGTACAAGAGGAGGAAACGAGAGCAGAAAGACATGGACGGAGATGTGATATTCATGTTATCACGGTAGGAAACAAAAAACAAAACCACAGCAAAACACGAAGGACAGGTTTTGTGAGTAAGACGGAGATGCTGTTTGCTGATGCGCGAGGCTGGGGGAGCTTGGCTCGGTTTATGATTTAATTCTGTATGTGTTTTTGTTTTTTGTATGTTTGTTGTTTTTTTTTGGTTTGGTTGTTTGTTTGTTTATTTTTTTTTTGTTTTGTGTTTGTTTGACGTGTACAATACCTTCCCTAGTCTGGATTGAATGTCGTTGACGGATTTGAACATCATCGACGATGAAGATGTTTGATGCTCCTCGCTTCCAGTGCTGCTTGCCATAGCTTCCGACACCAAAGTGTCCGACATATACAAGTTATACTGAAATTTGAAGAAAGAAAATCCCAAAGTGGAAATCCTTGTTCTTGTGATTGCTTCATTTGTTACTCATTCAATTTCTCGAAAAGACCGTTCCATTTTATTTGGATGTCAAATTCCTATCGTTTTTTTTCTAAATCTATTTCTAATATAACTATGATCAAAAATATTTGTTTGTTTCAATTTTTAAAAATGTGGTTAGTGAAACTAAATCATGACAATGATGACGACGGCGAGAGCCCACCGATAACCGTTTCATTCAACGGAGTTGCATGAGTCAATATTAAAATTTTCCGATATATAGTAATAAAGGTGTGTATAAGAGAATTGCAGATACTAAGTGCACTAAAATCGTAACAGCTAATATGAAAGAAAAAAAAAAGAGGCAAATAAGCAATAACCTTGTTGGCGCATTCGAAGCAAGTGCTGACCACTTTTGAGACGCAATTCATGCAGTTCTTGGTCTCTTGAATGACAGCATCGACTTTGGTAAATGTGGCCGCTTTCCCAACAGTAGGATTTTTTACGGTGAATTGCAATTGCTGCACGTACGTAGGAATCTGATCAACATAGTCCAGTAATTCTTTCTTCAAAGTTCCGGCAGGTACCTAAATTATGATAATAAAGAATGTTCAGTTTCATTGTATTTTTCGGTATTTTTATGTAATTATTCTGAATATAGGCTAAATATACGTAATAGGAATAGATAAACAAACCTGGTAGCAAAACTGCCTGACTACTTTGTAAAGCCGATTGGCTTCTTCGGCAAAATATTCGGCTTGCGTGAAGAGGTCCTGTGTGGTCTTGAGCGTGCCCTCACCGCGCGTGAATTGATACATACTAAAGGCCATGGAAGACATGTTGCGAGCTCGTTTAACTATATCATTGTTCTCATCCAAACCACTACTGGTCGGACTCATTGGGACAGCAGCACTTCCACCGACAGCAGCACCTCCATTGCCGACTCCAACGACGCCAGAATTCGCCATTCCACCGAGAGCTTCATTGCCCGTTCCTCTAAGCGCAGTAGCCTGCTGTTGTGCGGCATTCTGAGCTTCTGTCCATCTGTCCGTCTCCGCATCCATTTCGCTTGTTATTAATTTCATTTCCAATCCAGCTTTTGCTATTTTGGCTTGCTCCTAAGAATCGAAATATTTAGCATTCATAGAAAAAAAAAACAATTAGTTTTTGTATCATTGATTCACATAAATAATCGACTGCCACATTTAGCTAAATAAAAACTGTTCACGGATTGTAACGATATGTGCTGTCATTCGTACCTCTGAGTCGAGTTTTCCCGGCTTTAGAGGTTTACTAGTGGTCCCGTGTTTCTAAATAACAATAACAACAACAAAAATATGTGTTTACATTAATTTCTTGGAGCGTGACGGTTATGTAATAAAAGGAACATAGGGTCTATTGGTTCACCATTGTACTTGCATATATTACACTTTAACAAATATAGTGCCAATTAAATAAGTGCACCCTTTTTAATTTAGGTCTATTAGTTACTTTGTAGTGATTTGTACCGATAACTATTCAATACGTACTGTGTAGTATACTCGTGAAATACATTTACAAACAAGTGATTGTCAACGTTTAATTACGTGGCTTAAATACATCGAAAAAACTCACGCCTGGCCGCGGAAGGGACATGTAAACATGTTTTTCTGTCGCTCGACCTTGCAGAAGCTCCGATACTTCTTTAGCCAGATTGGTGACGTCGTTGAGTAGCGCCTGCCAGCAATCGGAGAAAACTACGCACCGATAATAATAATCAGTTCAAGCGGAAGAAGAAATCCAAACATCATTGGATATGGTTGGTGACATCAGTTATCGGATTGAGCAATCATGAAATAAGCGAACAAAGACGATTAGATTAAGACGTATGAATCCAATTGTTTAGGTCCTATGCTTAATAAATCACTGTTAGCCTTTCGTGTTCAGTCATCTGAAACCATTGGGCCTATCTATTTATAAATCACTAGCTAGCTCTTAACGAAATAGAATTGCATGGCTGGAAGATATACTATATCTACGTGCAATCAGATGAATACCAATCAGTCATATTATCACTGTTATTGATGTTCTGCCACATGGTGTGACAAATTTGATTTGGGTCGAGCGTGAATAGAACACTATTTCATAAACTACGATAAACTAAACATATTTGCCGCTAATAACTAGGAGATGACTTGTTTGTTACGATTTCTGTTATATATAATGTTATTATTCCTGACGTTTTCTATTTCATAGGCTACCTTGGAAATTTTCTTTGGCTATCTTGGAATTGGGATAAAGCGAAAGGGTGTGAGTGGCTGTGAGCATTTGGGGTCCGTAAATGCGAACGGTGATCTCGGCATATTTGGCTTGAACTTGTAGGGCTTCAGTTGGCGCCACGTGACGCAAGAGCTTGCACACTTCTTGCAAGTGGTCGACATGCTCCTGAAAGCGTTCGCCGCACTCATCGAATCGGTCGCCATCTAGCGAAATGGCTGCTGCTCGCAGATGACAAACCAGGTCGGCGTCCTCCCGTGACGAGGCCAACAGCTCTGCTGCTTGTTCAAGAGATGTCTGCTCTAGTTGGAGTCGCAACTCTTGAGTGCACTGCAATAGTGTTCGGATAGCAGTTTCCAGCTCTTCGGTTGGCGAGTGCCTTTCTCTTTGTTCCTATGGGAATTTAATATCAAATGTAAATTTAACGATGAATTTATCGCTGCGCTTTTCATTTTGATTTTGATTTCATATAGATTTGATAAAAATTTTGTACCTTGTTTTGTACGAATTACAGTATCTAGCCTACATACCAAATTGATTCCCGCGCGGATAACATGAGACAATCCAGATCTAACGCGATCCCAAAGTAGGAGAATATTTTCTCGGTGTTCGTGCGACGTGTAGGCTGAGTCGGTAAAGTCTTGGGTTCGTTCGATAGCTGCATCCAGCGCCGAGGTCATACGTTCCCGACAAGCAGATGGAGCCAATGTTAACCGAGTCATTTCTACAGAGTCGTCTAGTTGTTGGATGGCTCCGTAGGCTGTTAACAAAACGTCCCAATCCTCCTATGCGTTTCCATCATGAAAATATACCACACATCATTTATAGAACAAAAACTTCCAACTTTACAGCGCTAAGCTCAAATGTATAGACAACAGCAACGCAAAGTCCTTTCATTTATACAGATAGAATCGGTATACGAAAGACTCAGGCGCATCGCTTATAGCAGAGCTTTTTACTATTGTAACCCCCCAGAAAAGCTGGGTTTTAAAAAGTAGTCGAAATAGTACACTGATCGTAACTGATGCATACATATCGAAGTTTTCCACATAAGCTTTAAGAGATTACCTATTGATATTTAGGATGATAGAGATAAACTCGGGTTTATGGTTATTAAAATGCAAGTACAAATTATTCTTCCAATTTGTTAGGATTATCATCAATTTTTTGCGTTGATGGTACAGGTATTTGGTTCTCTATAGCTCCAATAGAGAATTATCTAGAAATATGGCATTCATTTTTTCAGATGTGCTAGTGTATAGTTTGGTATAAGTAAACTTATGCGTAGTCTTAACAAACACTTAGCTTTATGAGGAATTCTTTTGAGTTTGTAATTGCTTAATGTTGAGCCTAATCTGTAGCGAGGGGTGAAAAACTCTGGGCATCGTAGCATCAATCATAAAGTACTTCTTTACGTATCTGGGAGTGTGAGACATCCCTCATTTCCCTCATTGCACTTACAATATTTTAATTTCCTTGCTCTATTTTTCATGGCATTATGTATTTCACGGTTAAATTTCTCTTTTTGGTTTTACGTTGACATTGAAAATGTTTGGTATAAGTAAACTTATGCGTAGTCTTAACAAACATTTAGCTTTATGAGAGAAAGAGTAGTAGGCTAAATGAATGACTAGTTGTTACTGTTCGACGTGAAACTTGCTAGTAATAATCACCTAACACCACACACGCGCGCGCCTGCATGTGATAATAGCGTGTTGTATATGTCTAAATGTCTCAATAATGTCAAAAGCAACATTATTTTAAAAAATGAGTAAATTTCTAAATTTGCCGTGTTAATGTTGGTATATAGCACATAGCACACAATTCTCCAATCACGTTACTTATTGCTTAGTATTTAGTAGTAGAATGGTTTTTGTAAATACATTAACAAATATCTAGCTCCAAGTAGTATCTTTTTTTTTAAAAGTAACACATTTTTATCATTTGTTTCACTGTTTGAGTATTGATTGTGTCCTTTGTCTTTCCTTCGCTTCAAAGCAAATCTGTTTCTCCAGAGCAGTTTATTCCTTCTCATGAAACTCAATCAGCTTTTACCGTCTCCTTTTCTTCCCAAGTCATGATCCTACTAGGTTGGCTTGATCTTTATATGATCGTCTGCTTCCTATAACCAAACTCCTTCCTATAACCAGAGAACTAAGCGACAGAAAAAAGTTGAAATCGATCGTTGGAATCAGCAGCGCACATGACGTCAAACCCTTCTCGCTATTCCGTCGAGGCTCAGGAAAGCGAACAGCTTGTCTACATACCGTACGGTAAGTAGAGCTAGCTATCCAGCTATCCTGCTATCTTGTTGGCCTACTAGTATAGGCCTGTTACTGCATGTATACCAGGACAAGTGTTTAAACTGAGTTTATACTTCAGACTGTGTAGACGAACGTTCGTTCGACTGCAACGTCAATGTAGCCTGGTTTTAATTCATGTTGTACGCTACTTCTGAAATTTGAGTAACGTATTATCAGGCCTATATATTGAAACCGATCTAAACTAAAAAGCCCAGCATCTAAGTAAGAGCTTTATATAGTCACAGGTTGTCGCTGCATCTATATTAAACTGCATGTGTTTTCATTCGTTCCGCCATACCTCTTTGGGTTGGTTAGATACTGAAGAAGAATTGCTGGAGCCGTTGCCGGGAGTCCGCACGTCGTTGGCGTGGTCACTGCTACTCTGCAAAAGGCCATCTTTGACTACGTAGTGAACCAGGTCGATGGCACGCCTCATGTGACAGAAAACGGTATCACGGTTCTCGCGTGATGAAGTACACTCTGGATGTCGCAAACACGTCTGAAAAAAAGTTAAATCATTCACAATGAAATCAGTCACACGAACATTATTAACACATTTGGTAGATTCATAAACGTTTGGCAAAAGTATAATAGAAACAATTTCGTTTTAATAGTCTTTTCATAATCAATATAGTGTAAACGAGCACAATTCCGTTTTTCCATCATTTTTTCTTGAGTTTTCCCAATCAATAACTGTACGGTTATGAATAACGTTTAATCTTAACATCAATGACTTCAAAGATCATATTATTCTAGAACTGTGTGCATACATAATCATTAAGCCATTATACGAATCGCTTCGCGTTATATGTTACTGAGTACACATCCAATATTCATGTATGCCAATTGGATTGGCATAAAAATTTGCAAATTGAGATGAGCGCCCCACGATGACTAACATTATGTTGATATGCATCAAGGTTTGCACGAAATCACTCTCGTATAGTCATTCGCTCCTTATAGTGTTCTGCAGAATGTCCCAATAAAAAAAAACAACGTGTCTAACACATAATATCTATAGTTTTCATGTGTGGCTTCTCTCCTTTTATACGTTTTCTTATTTATTTCCTTTCATTATCGCTTTCTGCTTTTCTTCTGTTCTACAAGACTCCTACTCTACTGCAGCCTAAATAGATGGTTGGTTGACAACTGAACAACACCAACTCGGCCGATGGCAATCAACTTCAACAACTAAAGACAAAAGAAACAATGCGTCGACAATTCCGCGTGTCGTTACGATTTTACGAACGTTCCGATTTAGTTATACAATACATGCCGTTAGCTGATAAGAATGCCTAACCAGTAACCATCTCACGTGCTTTCGATCGGGATTCACGAGTCTATTTATTGATGTATCCAAAAAATCAATAGCCATTGAATAACTTGTTCATTCGCGTATTCAATAAAGCCTTTCATAAATGCGTCTCTCGATGCGTCTTAGAATCCAACTGCTGCGCCACAAATGGACACACTCTATTTGTGCATAATACCAACAGTATACGCGTCTAATATACTTTGATCTCGTTGGAAGGAATAGGTATCGCAGCAGAGCATCGTATCTAGAGCGTAACAGATGTACGTACACCAACTATTAAGCTAGACGATTGTTCATTAAGTTTCGTGGCACGTTGCTGACTTATTCGACCTTGTTCGTACTTCCGCTTCTTTTATTGGATTTTCATATTAGAGAAAGAAACACAAAGTTGTTCTCTTAAGGGAGATGTAAATAATAGAATCATTGTTGTAAACTAATATTACAATAAGGAGAAATAAAAATACGTAGTTAACCCAACGTGTCTATATAGGCTAGTCTAGTCTCGAATTCTGTAAATCGCTTTAAAGTCTTAAACCAAGGAACTGTCCTCAACTCCCCTTTTATAAAATTTTTTTCCCCCTCGTTCAAATCGCTTTTTCTACGCCCTTGCGCTTATGTGAAATCAATGTCTTCTCTTGGCGGTCTCTGGCAGTTTGTCCCTTGCGACCTATGGTCTAAATCCAACAGCAATTGCACAGCGCGCATCAAGGTCTGCACACACAATCCATCAAGCCATTATTCCCTTCCGTACACTTCTACATCGCTATTACACACTGTGTTCCCACTGTTCGGTGTGTTTCCACTGTTCCGTACATACCACAATTCATCCTCCCTATATGGCCGCCGCGCCGCACTATGTTTACTATGTTACTCTGTATAGAGTATAGACTATAGAGTATAGACGACGACTGTACCTTTCTAGTTTCTCTAATATATGGCATGGCCTACGTACGATCTTAGCCTCTGCAACTGGAGATCGTCAGGGTTTTTCTCTCTCTGTAGCTCTATCTGTCTCGTCTCGCATTATTATATACTGGCACCAGCAACACAATGACTCCCTCGACATCACGACCTCTACATAGGCGATGTATTGATCTAACTTGCGGGAATAACGAGGCTCCCGCTCCACTGTCGGGCAAATGGGAAATGCAGCTTGCATGTGTAGGTGTGTACTCTTGCGAACGGATTTCTTTTGTTTGGTTGGGTTTCTTCCTGCACCAGCAGCGTCGCCTCGACCCGTCACAGCGTGGACGTTCATATATACACACACACATACACACACACAAAGAAAAAAAAAAGGCGGAATGATAGTCCAATCCAAAAAATGCTTTCTTTTCTTTTTACTTTTTTTCCCGTCTCTTCTCTTTCCTTTCGTTCTTCCCCACTCACTCGATTCCTTGTCGCCCGGATAGCCTTCTCCCGCCCACAAATCTCGGTTCTATATAGAGCAAGGGCTGCAAAGGCTGGAAGGCAAGGCAAACAACAACAACAAGAGTATAGAAAGCTAGAAACGAAGGATAAGGGCAAGAGTCGCGTTGCATCTTCTTCCTGTTATTGTGTGTCTTGCAAGAGTGACGACTATTACAAATTACACAAGCGCAAAGAAGGTTTCTGCGTATAACTGTATATCTATTCAGCATATGCAACGGTCACAGCAACCGAACACACCGTATATGTAAGGGATTTTTATTCGTCCCCATCTAACGAAATTTCCGGAAATTTCTCAACATTATTCGCATTTTACCTTTTAATAAACTTAAAACTACTTTCTTGCAAATCCATATGTATTACTATTATATACTGTAGGCCCAATCAAATCTAACAATATTTAATTTTTTGGAATCAATTACATCATATATCATCAACAATTAATTCCGATATTGCGCGATAACATCATCGTCAGCGTCATAAAAGAAAATATTTTTTGCCAAGACACATTCCCGCACATTCCATTAGAATTATTATACTAATTATTCATTATTAATATGTTGGAAAATGAATTACCCATAACGATATACATGTACATATTGTCACACTTCGGTATTAAGTCAACTTGGCGGAATAATCACACATTCACTTCTACGGTTACTTGCGTATCTGTGTCTGGATTTGTTTTCCAAGCAGTTGACCCCACTATACCTTGGGTTACCTAGTGGGACTGGGACAACTATACCCCGGTACACAGTTGGGCGTGTAAGCTTAGTCTATTTTAGAAATATATACTGTATATGTGTACTACAGACCGCACAGCAGTAGAATAGATAGGCGGACGAACAAGAAACCTTCAGCTGTAAGAGTAATTTGGCGAATTGCGATAGGATCTGAAACTTTAATCTTAAGGAATTGTTATGCAAAAAAATACAGTATTTTATCAAAATGAATTAAATCAACCAATTTTTATTTTTATTTTCAAAATATAACTTGGACCTAGTAATTAAGTAATAGTCGATAAAAAAATAACACAGTAAATATATCTGTTTCCTCCTTTCATAGGTCACAAGACAGACTATCTGTCTCTACAGCGCGCAGTGCAGTATACGCAATGACACATATTTTTAGCTCATATGGCTTCATTTCTTCTTTCTCAAAGAAGTAATGCTAATAAATCAATATGGCTGAGTTTTTCTGGACGTTTGCTTCAGTATTACAGTATTATTAGCCTAGCCCCTTAATTGTAGAAAGCAGCCAATCTAATGTCTCTTCCTCGATTCGATGAAATTGAACCTGCTTCCTGCATGACTTTTCTTTCAAACGTGACGATTGGCAAGGTGCCACAGGATCGTGACAATAATCGGGTTTATTGGCTAACTTCATTATGTATAGAGTCAATTCATTCTGTTTGTGCACGAATGTATACGCATTTGATCTTCCATATACAACCGAACTATTTGCTATACCAATCAAGAAAATGTTGCAGCCTTTACTCATTGTTGGTCGCGTCTCGCGTGAGAACTGAAAGCTCATATATTCATGCTTAGACGAAAATGATATACAATTATGCTGGTGTCATATTGTCTACGCATGCGTTCACTCAACCTCGACTCATTTTTTGTCACTGTTTCGTGACGTTTTGGAGGGGGGATTTTTCGCATATTTCTCAGATGCCCCTGACTGTTTAACACTTCCTTTGAGCTGATGCGACACTTGCGAATCTAGCGGAATTTTAAGGGACTTTGGCGTAGCGACGATCTATCGATTCGTTTGTAAAAAAAAATGATGATTTATTCATTATTTACCTTTGAGGCTGTGAGAAGCATAAGTGTAGAACGTTCTAAAATGGTACGAGCGGCACTCATTTGGGCTCGTCGTCTCTCATCTTTCAAATCGTTCTGGCGATCTCCCGTTACGTGAGCAAAATCAACCATCTCGCTTCCGAACTGACTGAAGGCTTTGACAAATTCCGTGAAATTGTTTACTCCCTCTAGACGAGTTAGCGTATTCGACACCTATTATCGGGAAAAGAAAACAAACCCAAAGAATAAAATATATGCGAAATATTGTATACAAAAGGACAAAGAAACACCAATTAAATATACTGAAAAAATCACATGCAATAAAATCTATGGTATTTTTAGAATTTAATGCCTAGACAGCTGAACAGCGTTGAATATGAGAATTCCAAAGAAAGCCAAAAAACTGTTATTATATTTTAATTTTTTCTTTGGCTTTGTGAATGGAGATTTCTTGCGAACCTAAAGTAATTTAACACGATATCTCATACTTTTTTGTACGTTCAGCAACAAAAAAGAAAAAAATGTTTTTTAAAATATTTAATGTACTTTATCTTTGGCTTGAAGTAGCTGTTTAACAACAATGGTATCAGCCAGAAGGAGGACTTGAGTAACAGCGGCTAATAGACATCGGGCTGCTCGGACCATTGAACCTTTGTCGGTCATTCCGCTGCTACCAAGAATTGAACCGCTTCCACCCCCACCGCTTCCAGCCGATGGACTCATTTCGCCGTCTGTGCCGCAAGTCTGTGTTTCGTCATATTGCAGCTCACATAATTTTTCAATAGCGGCACCTATATCAAATTTTTAGTTAAGAAAATTTGAAAAATGGCTCTCAAAATCTCTCTCAATAATCTCTCTCAATAATCTATAGGATTAATGAAATATTAATTTCTATCCATGTACAATAACATCCCCGAAAATGACGATTCTCAGTTTACCGCATAAACCCTTGGATGTGACAATTGTGACATGTGACTGATATAAATGTTCTTATACACCAGATAGCTCTCTGATAATATTAGATTCAGAAATGCATGAGCCTGCTCTACTAATATAGTACCGTCGAAGAAACCCAGGAATTATAGAATAACAAAAACGTCAGCAGCAACAAATATCGGATGCATTGTATAGAACTGGGTAAAAAAAAAAGAAAAAAAATATTGGATCTCCTTGACTTATTTATATGGCACTACCAGCCACCCCCCCCCCCCCCCCCCCTCCCTCCCTACTTTCGTTGTTATTCTGTGATTGCTAAATCAAATTTAATTTTAAATCGTTTCAATTAATTTAATGAAAAATTAAATAAAAATTGGAGTTTGATTGGATTTGATTTCTGCTTTAAATCTTTCAAAAAGGTGAATGCATGAAATTCATGTTTTTGCAGCTGCAATTCAACATCCTAACTAAAATTAAATATTTCAAATGAATTGGCGATAATGAAATCACAAACCTGTAAGTAAAAAAGAAACAATATAATGAAATCTCTTGACTAAAATATTATCGACGACAAATAACCAAAATTGATTTCCCCAGTATATAGAATCTGACTTTTTACATTTTTACCCTAACAATTCATGCAAACTGAAGTAGAACATTTCCTTAATATAATGAATCCCGAGCTTTAAAATATTTTGTTAAATACCCAAATAATAAATCCCTCTTGTATTATTACAGTTATATTTTATGCTGTTTGCATCGTTACTACATAGTTACATATTGCGTTAAACAGTTCAATGTAAAATTTCCGAAAATGTCTCATTGAGCGTAAATTTCTAAGAAAAGCGGCCTACACTTTATTTCGGCTGGGCAGTAGGTAAACGTAGGTTCATTTAAATTATAGTTTGTCCTACGGCAAATCTCGACAAGCTCGAATGTAACAATTTTAGATTATAAAAATTGAATATTGTAAAAAAAAAAAAGACCGCAACACATTTTTGTAAATTATTTTGATGTCCCACTAGGATGTCAACGCTAACTGCGCACGCAATAATTTTTGTAAAATAGTATGAACGGTTATGAAATGTACGTAAGATTAGATGTATTTTTCGATCAACTTTGGTTTCTATTAATCGCAATATCCATCGTTAAACATCGATTTTTTTAAACAAAACCAAGTTAGAAATAAATAGAACTAAGCATTTCTTTATTTCTATTTAAACATAATATACATATTATGAAAACAAAAAAAAAATAAATAACTTCCGTCGTCGAACGCCCTCTTTCTGGAGAAAATTTTCATTTGCATGGATCTTCCATTGCCCATTTTTTGTATACAACTGCCTTAATCGTAAAAAAAATCGATTATTAAGATTTGACTGTGTTACAAGTACACCTACGTTCAAGATGGGTTTTATAACTTTTCCTTACAATTTCATGTTCATAATTTTTAAAAAATTCATTTTATGTAAGTATGTAACAAACGAAAATTGTACATTTTGAACGCGTTACTTATTTTACTTTTACAACTGAAACTTATAAAAAAATTATTTTACTAAATTTCCCTTTTTTCCTATATTCTTACTCCTGAAATCACTTACAACTGCTGCCCAGCCTTTATTTCAAATCAAAGATATTGATTCTTGTGTTCAAATGTTATTATTTCAAATATTTCTCTTAAATACTGAATTTTTAAATTAAGCAAACCTGCTTGACGTGCTTCCCTGCAGGCTTCGTACATATCCAACTTGATTTCGCTGTTATCATCGGCAATTGTTTCGCCGACCAAAACAAATCGTTCGACGGCTGCCTGAACAGCTCTACCAACTCGACCGAGGGCTCGCCTTGAACGTTCAGCTTTCAGCGGTCGATCAGGTGCCGAGACAAGGGTCGTGATCTGTAAAGAAACAATCATTCGATTTAGTTTAGATGATTTATTTAGGCATGGTATCCCGGGATTTGTATTATATGTACTAGCTATATGACTTCAAGGCTAAAAAGTTGTTCTTGCAATCATGTTGATGGCCCATACTCATAGCTTCAAATCAATAACCCGGAAGCTCAGTTATTTTCATCTTCATCTTTAGAGAAAAGAGTCCGATTAGACCTGGGAATTTTAAATCGGAAATGTGGCTTACAGCGGGTTGCGAATTAAAAACGTATTTAGGCGCAAAAATTCATGAAAAAATTAGCTTTGCTGAATTTTTTTTTAGATGAAATACAATTCATCTCAAATACAACGTCAAAATACAAATGTTTATTTTACTGTTAATTTTATTTAATTTTCCCATACACATTCACTTATCACTTAAATATATTTACATATATCTATCTATAAATAACATCACTCTTAATAGTTATTTTTATCTTATTGTAAAGTATATTTACACACTGGTATGATGTCATTGGTCATTTAAAAAAATAACTATGCACAGGAAAAAAAACGGAATACTTTAATTAATTGCTCTCAGGCTCTCAGCCTCTCACGAGAATTAAAAAATTGGTTTGTTTATTCTGTCTGCATTTTTCAAACATACCATTGCAAAAATCTAGGGGTGAATAGTGAACACTGAATAGTGAATAACGATTGGGAGGGGAAATTCACCTATTTTGTTTAAGTAATTATGCATGGGGAAGGCAAAATTTAAGGAAACGATCATTCCGTTTCCTAACAGACAAGCCCTCAAAAGAAAATTTTCCAGATTAAAAAAAAGGCTTTTTTGGAAAAAGGTCTCGGAATGCGTCAATGCAGATAATTAATATGCGATACGATTACACTGCGTATGTCACAATCAAGGTTACAGCAATATACGGCTGCGCGGTCTTCTCACCCAACACAACCGCAAAATTCCATCACCCAGTCACCCACCATCACACTGAAGATTTATATTTACTTTTATTATAACGATTGCGTTCAATTTTTCTGCATCGAAGTTTCTTCCTTCTTTTTGTGATGACACGGTCCGAGATTAAAAATGAAATCAAAATTTGCTTAAATCTGACCTTTTTATGGTTAAGTTTATTTAATAGAAAACCAAAATCGATCATTTTTTTAGATTTAATACGCTTACCGCATGTCCAGCCGCATATAACAAAAATGTTTCTGTCCTTTCTGCAACTCCCCGATTCCCATCACAGAAACCCATGTGCCTAATGGTCGATTCAGGTCACGTCCGCGACGGTCCGCGATAGAGATTCATGTCATTCTTGGTTCTATTATGCTTGCCTATATTATGCACGGGCGGGCTTCACTGCCTGCTGCAGCCTACTGTACTCGATGTGAAACACTGACTTTCGGTATGCTTTGTTTATTTCTTATAACACGACACTTTAGGGTTCTTTTCCCTCTACAACAGCTCGTCTTAGTGGTTAGTGCCTCGTCGATCGATCGGTGTATAATATTTTCTTACGATTTAGGACCGGATCAAAATCAAGCCGTTTTGTGTATGCGTTCGCATGAAGAATTCAGATATTTGTTTAAAAATGTCAACCAGTCAACCACAGTATAATATAGGCTTCTCTTCTGAAAGTATCGTTGGATAGGAATTCGGCTTGTGTTGTACGTTTATGAATAATCACATTTACATTGTACAAGTAGAAAAGAAACGAGAAGAGTATTTCGTAACGTGCTGTTTAAATTTTGAGTAGTGCGTCCTCAAATGCGAATTATGGAATTAAAAATGCAACAATACAAAGTTTGATTGTCTGATTCCACGACATTTGATAGTAAGAGTATACAAAAATGATTCAACATTTTTGCCATGGTATTTTCGCTGCAAAAGAGGGACTAGGAATCGTCTTGGATAGAATATCTCGGAATATCAGTCATGATAACCTACGAATTACGATATTTCTTTTTAAAGAGCTTATTCATTTCTAGTCATAAGATTTTCTCTTTACAATGAATAGAATCGTCTTTGTGTCTATGTTGGTCTTTTTTAACAGCGACGTCATATCATTCACGTTATATGAATGAATCAATAGTTGTATTTGATTGTGTACAATAAAAAGGAAACAAAGAGAACGCTAGAGTAGTAGTGAAACTTCAAATTTTACTTCTTTTCTTTTACTTGAAATCTAAACGAGTTTTACTTTTTTTATAAATCATATCATAGGATTCGCGTCTTTTACCACAGTTTATTACGTGTGATCACTTTAAAACCTGTAGAGACTTTCTTGAATTGTTGGATTTAGGCCTACCAGAAATAATAGTAAATATGCGAAGATTTACCAACTACCGTGAAAATAAATTTAATAAGGGGACGCTGCTATTTTGTGTTTCTTATCAAAATAATTCAACCTTCAACGCTATGTCTTTTGCGGCAAATAGTACAGTATATAGACTAGTTAGGTCATTTTCAGGGCACTATTTGTGATCTGAATCTTTTCAAGTCTAACCGGGTCTAACGGGAATATATCTGTTCGGGCAACCTTTTTCTTGTTAACTACTTTTTCTGTGTTTCTTAAGGTTTTTGAAAAGAAATAAAAGTAACACGACCATACTTGTAGTCTGTTCTTATTTTACTGCTGGTTATATTGCGGATCGACTAGCCTAATATAAAGTAGACTATAGAGTAGGCTACGTATATGCGTGTTTTCTTGCTTCCCTTTAATTTATACCCATATGCATTGTTTTATAAGCTGATGCTGCATGACTGCATGTTCTATTTTTCTTTTCAGAGTGGTCTGCTGCCTTCCTTCATGCCCGCTATGCAGGACTGTAGTGTACACTGCGAATTCTATGCACGCGTGTGTGATGCATGTTCATGTATACACACGTCAGTGTATATAGAGGTTTTTGAGAAAAATATAGAAGACATTATAAATATACTGCGGAGAAGGTGCAGCTGTTCTTTCTGCCGCCGAACCCCGGGACCCTTGCATTTATTTTTGCCAACCGCCAAGGAAAAACAGGTTCTGTCGATGACGATCAATAAGACTCCCGTGGTGAAAACCAGTGAAAACGAAGCCCACAGTATATATCTACAATACAAACAAGCACCGTTTAGAAACGTTGCATTTTTTTCTCCGGCATCATTTCCTCTGAGAAAAAAAAAATGTGTTTTCATTTGAAAAAATATGCCACACAGTGAAGTTCCACAACCTTCAGGCATTTCAAAATTGTTAAGGAAGCAGACTTTTTTTCCAACCATCGTCTCATCCGCTCTTTGAACTCCTAGATTTCTTTGCTACCAATATGATTTCTTACAATTTTTTAGGTTTCCTTTATCCCATCTTTTTGTATTTTTCGCAATAAATTTTAATATTTCCGTATCTATACTGTGGTTTAGAACAAATCGAATAAAATAGGTTTCTCCTGTTTGCATTAGGAATGGGCGTGCCTTACCGCCTTAACACGTACTGTATGTGAAGCGTTAGTCTTATAATTTATTCTATACCAATGGGTGTTTCCCAACATTTTATAAATTGTAAAAATACTATTCGTTATTGAAAAAGAGAGAGAGCACGATCTAAGCCCAGTTAAGCAAAGCAGAGCTTATTTTTTATATTTATTATTTGTTTAGATTAAAATTTGTAGGCCTAAAGTATACAGAACACGAAATATTTGTAAACGTTAAAGTGGGATATACTATGTCCGATTTAGGCACACATAGAATCTTATGTCACTCATTACAATTACAGACATATTTTTAGCCACTTTGATCTACGAACTATTTTCCTCTTGGCTGGTATTTACGCTGGCATTGACGTCAGATTGATTTAACTTCGTCATTGAGTCTCGACGAGGGCATGTTATGTAAGGATCACAATTATATTAAATAGGCCCAGCAAGGAATTAAACATCTTAGGACATGAGTGATGATAGCAGGGCATGATAGAACATTTTAAATATTATTTGTTTGCGTGTGTGTGCATGTGTGTGAAACGAACGTAGGTCTACAGTATACAATGTGGATTTCCTGAATAGTAGTAACCGCCATAGATTTAATATGAATGTATTTACAGGACTTATAGGCTAATCAAATATATCTATACCTCGTTTGAACTCGTGAGCTTCAAAGAATAGAATCGAATTCATACCGGCATGCAAGCACGAAAGAGTCATTCATAACTCTTAAGAAATCTTGACTGGAAAAAATGAACGAAATGAGAAAATAACTGCGATTAAGTTGTTTCATGGTGACATTGAGCTAGCAGGGAAGTCACTAGTTTAAATAGTCTCCAACTTATAGAATCGTTTCCCTTGTGGTGAGAAAAGCTAAAATCAAAAAGCTATAAAGAAAGGACGGGATTCACGAAACATAGTGAGATATGAGCCAAGATATGAGCAGAACACAAATATATAAACAATGAAGAAAGTGAATGACAATACAGAAAATTTGCTTAGTGTAGTAATTTGATGAAATAATATGAAAAGTGACCATGTTATTAAACCGTGTCTGTTCCGATCAGTTGGGAGGAGGAGTAAGGAGTAACCAGCGGCTCAGACTGGATTGAAACACCCTTCACTGATGCCAACTGAATCAGTTGAGTGATGGTCTTCCTATTGCTAATTCGATCACACATGGTAGCTGTATACATAAGGTTATGTAATTCATTAATTAGGATTATGAAATATAGTTGTTTGAGACTATATTTCTGGTAAACCTACGGTATTTTAACATGCTGGACTACGGCAAACATCGTCTATAAGCAACCAGCTGCCGCGCCTACACAGATCGGCCAGTAAATAAATTAATAATAATAATAATTTTTATTTTGGGGTAAAAAAAAACATTTATTAACACGGGCTGATGCCCAGGCTACTTCTCTCGTCATAGACAAAGAGCGTCGCAAATAAGTATATACCGATACCACTTGTATTGGGACTAATAAAGAATGAACATCACCAGAGAAGCCTCGCGAGAAGCCTATCTTGTAGACAATTAGCCAACAATCTGGATGACTTAAATCTCAATAGAATATGAAGAATGACTGCAACTTTTGGAACAAAAGTGACAAAAACCAAATTTCTTATTATGTTATCGTTGTTTCGATAAGTGTTGTACAACATGAAGGCGGCGACGGCGACCCAGTTCTTATCATCTCTTTTCAACATGAGAGACATGCCCCATTCGTGATTATATTCGTTCATAAATGATGAAATATTTATGCATTATATTTTCGTAGGGGACATTACAATTCCGTTTTAACATGACTTTCATTTCATATTTGTTATTACTTAAAAAAACAATAAAAAACATTACTTAAACAACTGAAAAAACTATCAAACTGTCCCGCTTTAAAATGACCTTCGAGGAATTCGAATCCTAATTTACAGCGATATTAGCCTGTTAGATTGGTAAAAATCAATACTGATGGTTGAAATTTGCGTATGCGATTGCGGTTGCTGACAAAAGAACAATTGAATTAGATATAGCCTATATATAGCCACCATTGCAACATTAATTTGATTCTTGACAACAGCTGTTTTTCTGATTGTTGCAGTATATAATTTTTACGTCTTGCTTTTATTCTCAAATCCCAATAGCCTAAATAGAATAAATAGATTGGATATATAAAGATAAATATTATATGTCTCGTCGTTATACCCGAGGGATTGTCGACTCGAAAATATCGTCGTCCACTGTAGGGTGGAATTATACCTAGTCTCCTGTCTCCCTTTGTGTTGATGGTATCTCTCTGGTGTAGATACAAGCGATACGTAGACCATATAATATGTCATACTACGCTGGTTGTTTTTCAGGTTGCAGCGGGTACGCAATCCGATCGACGAGTTAATCTGACGTTCGGAGGAGGATTTATGCATGCAGAGGCTACCAGAGAATGTCAACAGCGTTGGGGTCTCACGCTCTCTGTCTCTCTGCCTCCACTCTGTCTTTCGCCCTGTGTCTCTGTCTATCCTCTTTCCGGTAGGTTTGCGAAATCAATAGTCCAACTTATTGATTAATAGGGAGGAAAGGAGAAAGAGAGAGAGAGAGAGAGAGAGAGAGAGAGAGAGAAAACGACTGGTAGCCGAGCTGAATATGATTGGAAACGAAGTATGAAGTAGAGAATAAGGATGTAGATGAAAAGGAGAACGAACAGGATGCCAACGGCAAGTACACAACACATGCACATACACTCCAACAGCCATAGATGCAGAAACATAAATATACTGTGTAGTGGCACATAGCACTGCATAGTAGTAGTAGACCTAGAACTGTAGTAGAACATTGAGTGCTGCTAACTGACTGCTCCATCAACTAATATGTGTCGAAAGAATAAACAAGAGACGATGGACAGAATTGAAGAACTTGGGAGACAAGGAGTGGTCGATCGGCAGCATGTGGGATATTATATACTTGGGGTTAGTAATGAAAATTTGATGGAAGAGGATGGAAGAAATCATAAAATATGAAAGGATCGACCGACAAAGAGACAGTCTCACGATCACTAGCTTCAACTTGAGACATGAAACTCTAAAGTCTAAGTGTACAGCTATCAGCTATTCGTAGAACCGTTGGATGACTAATCGGTTAGAATATTTACGGTGCTGTAGACGAGCCGTCTTCATTTTTGTTACAAGAGGCTGTAGCTGCCAGCTGTAGTAGTTCTTTATTCTCTTTCTTTGAGTCAACTCGAGTCAACTCTAGTTTTTCTTTAGTTATTTCTCTCTATTTATTTTTTTGTCGTCGGTAGATTCTAAATATTCGTCATGTTCGATTCTTATTTTATTGTCTCTGATATCACTCCCCTATATCTCCGTGTACAGTTTGTGTCCTAGACTCCTAGTCCGGCCTAGTCCTTATCAGTCAGTCAGTCACCAACTTTGACTAGCGCGAACGATGAATAACGAATGTTTAGATGCAAAAGAAATGAATTAATAAAAGATGAAGCAGAATGATATCCAGCTTTTTCTTGGACTCAACCAATTCAAATTTTAAAAACAGGAAAATCCAGATTATAATGTATTAATTTATCACATAGAATATCCTATATCTTTAGGGAGGACTGTACTCATTACATGTACTAGCCTACTATTTAGCATCAATCGTCTATGATAAGCTTTTCAACGGACGGACTTAATAAAGCTCATGAGGCTAGCTCGGCTAGCTCTTCCTATTATGCCTGACGCACTAGCAAAGACCTATTACAACGTTGCCTTGACGATTTGGGATGGCGAGAAATATGGCAGGATTGCAGTAAAAAGATGCATAATATTTCTTTGCAAGTCATACGAATGTGGCGTAACTAATCAACCGCTGTGTTCGCCGCTGTGCCCCATTTTGATTCTAGATTTACCAACTTGCAGATGTTGTACACAACAGAACCGTAAATTGACTTTTAATCAGGAAACTCCCTTCCGATTTTCTTCCGCTGAGGACGACCGAGATAGATGGGATAGAAGCGGTCGATGGCAGAATCTCTGGGCGAGTCAGCAATCTGTTGTATCTATACTGCCTATACTGTCTATCGTTGCACTAAGATAGAATCATAGAAATGCAATTCATTTTACTCCACTTTATAATAATACGTTTAAGAATTAAGAGAGTAAAGCTTAATTTTACGTTTATTATATACTAGTCAATAAAAATATTTAATCTATTGCCGACTATTGGTGGTATCGATCGAATAGAATCAACTCCATCTTGTATAACAGTAATTATTTTCTATAACCAACGCCATAATATTGATAACACTATGGAAATTATAATTAAGCCTTTAATAGCGTAATAAATCGTCAAATGCCAGTAAGTTAGGCGGGATGGGAGGAATTCTTTATAGACAAGTTTGTCTCCGCAAAGTGGATCACGCCAAATCACGATCTTAGAGAATCGATGGAAGTGGATCGTTGGTCGGCTGACTGGAATAAAAGTATCGACTGCGCATGGAGCAGCAGAGAAGTAAAAGAGAATTGACTCACCGCTCTGCTGTGCTCTGCTGATGACATGGTGGTGGAGCAACACTTTGTCGTCTGGGGTTCAATCAGTAACTCTCTCACGTCGGAGCGTGATATTACTCCTCTACAAACACTGAAGCCTGCTGACCTGCTTTTCTCGATTTCCCGTTTTTCTATTTCGTCCGACGTTTGTTTAGTTCCCTTGTTTCTTTAGCTGAGTTTTAGATTCTTTTCTTGAAGGCTTCGTTGCGCAAAGAAAGCTTGATTAGAGACGGAAGGCGAATGGAAGAAAAGAGCGAGATGGAGAACAGGCTAGAGACAGTAGACACACACACACACACACACACAAGACCCACTGTGGCTTTGCAACGGAAGTAAATGGCATGCACGTGTAGCAGACAGAAGGCAGCAAATCGCGGGCGATACGTCGCGAGCGTGCTAATATATTTAATATACAATCCAGCGGAATGGGAGGGACAGTCTCTTGGGCTTGGATGGCCGTTGGAGCCGAATAGCGTACGTGAGCGTACGAGTGTACAAGCGAACGTTGGTGAATGGTTGCCACTAACAGAGATATACAGTAGGGAACACGAGTTTGTCGAACAACACTCGAAACACCATAGGGGAACCCGATTAGCTCAAAATCGAAGGCAGCGGCTAGAGAGCACAGTTGATGCAAGAGGCAGAAGTCAAGATATTTCCATTGAACGGAACGGAACGGACAAAGAAACAAGAAATAGATATTGAAATCCAACGAACTTTTTTGATTCACTTGTTTCTCTATGTTAACGTCAAGGGTCGATTGCACTGAAAGAGCCAAGGGACCAAGTTCACTCTCTTTTTTTCACTGAATTGGTTTCTCGGTTTCTCGTCGGCTGGGTTTATTTGCCGTTTTGTTGGCGACGATATAGCATGTTTACCGACGACCTGAACGATGTTAACAGCAGTTGAGCATCGGGCTGCCCGACAAACTGCAACCTGATTGAACGAAAGTGAAGCCACAACTGGTGGTGTATGTGCGTCGTGAACCGTCCTTATTCTTCTCCCATTCTCGACCCTCACTCTGTTTCGCTGCTTACCACTAGGAACTAGCTCTAGCAATGCTCCTACACCACCGTTACCTCCTCCAACTGAAATCCAACTCCTTTTCTCTCCTTTTCTCTCCTTTTCCCTCACTTCCCCTTCGACCCTTAAAATCGTTCTCCATAGATTGTAAGAAGCGCCCCCCCCCCCCCCCCCCCCCTTCACTCGCTTCTAGAGGGGGGGGATAGGAGGAGCTTAGAAGCGGGAATGGGTGGAGCTGAAACCCTCGTAGCTCGTAGATTCTTTTTTTAGCAATGGTCTAGAGGAGCCGCTCAGTTCTGCCTTAGATCAATAAAGCTGACCTGGGTGCTGCGCTCGCGCCCAGTCCTTGCGATGTGTAGCCTTGCCAGTAGCTCTCTCGAACATGTCTACTCACGCCGACTCACGCTTGGGTTTTCCACTCTACAATTTCTTATTACCGCTTCTCTGATTCTTCGTCGTCTTTGATGTTTCTTCGGCGTCTCCCACAGTCCCACTCTTTCTTTCTTTCATTCTTTCCTCTTCCTTCTAACTTTTTCTTTATTTCTTTTGATTTTTCTGTTAGGCTATATTTCATTTAGAAAAAGACTTGAAGGGCTCCAACTCTTCTTATTGTATATATGACTCGACACAAGAGATGGACGTGGAAGGCGTAATATTAACAGAAACTTGCCGGTGTTCACTCTGTGGTCCACCAAAAGCTGAAACCAAGTTTATCGAATTGAGAACCTGCTGATTCTCCCATACAAGATATAGGCCTAGTATAGGTGGCAGCCCGGTGGCAGCAGGGATTCACACTTCCCTTTGTTGAAATATCGCCAACCAGTTATACTAAAATTATATCTAGTGTCATACAAGTCTTATGCATTGCTTACAGGATTTGTGCCATTGTCTTGGACAGATAATAGAATATCATACACGCGTGAGCTGAAATAAATGATATCAAAAACGGGTTATCGAAAGCTTAAAGAAAGATACAACGGTTATTGATTATTCCATATCCATCATCTAGCGATCGGGTATCTGTATTACTTTGAAAGCTACAAGTTGTTGCCTTGTTCTCCCATTATTGATATTACGTTATTCACCATCCACGATGAATGGAAAATATCTGCATGAATCAAAGAAGTAAAAGGACAAAAGAAAATAGGGGCAAATGTCAGAGACCGCGTACCAGTATTGGTTATTGACTGTTTTACTAGTGGTGTCAGATAGCTTGAGGGCTCCCTGTTTTTAGTTGTAAAACACCGAGGATAAATCAATTCATCAATAGTAGCCTAAAACATATATCAATAAAGATATTGTATAATGTCGTGTAAGCTGAAAAGTAAGTTCCCAATACATATTCAAATTTTAAAAACATAATCGAATTTCACGAAAACTTACACGGCTATGCTTAGTTGCTCATTCCCTACCATAGAACATTTCACGCAATTAAATTTACAATACGTCTAGCCTATATTCTATATGTATGCATACATAAATGAAACATGTTTCATTTATGAACCCTAGCACAGTCCTAATATACTTGGCATTTTTGCCACGTGTAGCATATTTTTGTCACACGTCGTCCCTTTTTCTCAATTATTATGTGAATATAATGTTTTCGTTTATTTTGAGAACGTAAAATAGAAATAGAGTAATCGTCTCGCTTAGGAAATTGCAACGAAAAATTCCCATAATTGTACAAATACAAAAATAGGCCTACCCAAAATGCTGTGTCACAAATTCTATTTGTTGTAATTTATTACAATTTGCGTAGATTTCAAATTACCAAGTAAGGCAAGTAGTAAATAGGCCTACTACTGAATTAGGCGGAATTAGGAATCGAGGGTCTCCAACGGTTTCCTACGGTCTCCTACTTGTCATTTGAGATATCGGTTCGATCTTTCTGGTTGAGACTTAGTTCAAACTTCAAAGAGATTCAAATAATAGGACGATTGCTAATTCATTTTATTATGTTTTAAAATTAAAGATATTAAAGATCGGCTCGTTTGGCCCATAATATACACTAATCGTTCCGTATAGTCTCCATAGGAAAAACAAATTCTTCTTCTCTTCGTACATCAAATCGGGTCTTGGTTCGAAACGAAACAAAAAAAAAGTCCGTAACTCTAAATGCTGAACTTTCAAAAGACGAGATTTTTACTAGTCTACTTTTTTAGTCTTAAAAATAAATAATAAAGAGTGCTTAAAATGCAAAACAAAATGAACGGAAAGTGTAGGGCAATCAATGCAATTATGATATACAAAATAAGTATCGAAAAGGCCCCACAACCGCGCTGAATTCTTTACGAGAAATTTTGTTTGATGCGCATCTTGAAAAAGGATGGTTAACTTTCTCATCCATAAATTACGCACGTTCATTGCTGAGAATGTTGACCATTTATTTCTGCTCACTTACATGTGTTCGTGTATGATGGTATTGGTTAAAAAACATTATTTTAAATGATTTGCTGTTACAACACACCTGTTGAGAATTTGCGAAGTTTTTACCATCATTTTTTGTTATTAACATTTTAATTTGCATGGTGAGTTCCAGTGTTCAGTCGTTTCAAACTTTCAGTTATGCCATGATAATGATGATATAATGATACAATGAAGCTCACTGCTAACTCGGCCGTTTTTATATTATCGTAAGCTACTAACGGGAAGAATAAGCAAACCTTAAGCCACGTTCAGACTACAGCCTTTTTGAATGTTACGGAAACTTTAATCTGGTTAAAGTAACGGTTTTACGTACCAAAAAAATTGGTTGCCTTCCACACAAAGGTTGGTTAAATCGGGTTAAACAGAATTCCGTTATACGTAACGCTAAAAAACGCTGTAGTCTGAACGATACTTTACGGGTTAACGTATGTTTCTAGTTTCCAGAAGGGTAAGGCTACTGGTCAAAGTTACTGTTCTTCCATCAACGTATGGCGTGGTGTATTATTATTATGGGGGTTTTTTTTTTGGGGGGGGGGGGGGTACCAATTGGCATCCTTAGTTTTCGTGACACTATATAGATGGCATACAGCAGTACCGTGACACTTCATATATGGCTGCACCCATTTTTGCAATTATTGATTTGATTGTAAATTTGTAATAAAAATTTGTATCATTTTTCAATTAATTAATTAAACCAGCAGTAAGCTAGCTTAAATTTTTGTACATTTCTGATAATTTGGTTAAAATTGGTAGTGGCGTACTGGCGTTTGATCACACGGATTTATTTGCTAACTTTTGACAGAAAAGAGAAAACGTAACAGCAGAAAACAGCAGACGAAAACAATAGGTCGAACTCGACTGTTACTACTACGCATACTGTGGGCGGCGTATGTAACGCCGCAACCCGCAAGGCAGGAAGGGGTTTATTATATGAAATATATGGAATGATACAATGCAGTGTAGTTATGAATTTTATTATTGATTACTTATATTTTTACCGATTCTTTATTAATAAGCATCAGTTGCCAACTACAGGCAGCGTAGTATGGGAGACTGGGGCGAAATGGCTCGAAGGCAAAATACACAAATTGATTTTTTGTGTTACTGAATAGCACTAACAAATTGAAAAAATTAAAGGAAATAATATGTAACTCATCTTTTTAAAAAAATTCTTTTAAATACTCCAATTGGTTCTTGAATATAAAATAAAATACATTTTTGTTTCAAAAATCGTGAAGTCCGTACTTGAGTTACGAATCAATTATTGCCTGTAATAATAAACAAAAAATTTAGAAAATTTCTAAAAAGATTAAGTGTTGTCTTGTCTTGTTGACTATATATTATTTGAAATAGTTCTAGAAATAAAAAGTATAGATATTTTAGGCCTTTTATCGACCCCCTTGTTCGGGGCGAGATGTCGTGGCGTCATATGGGCAATTTGGCGCATGAAAAGTGGTACAGACGCCATAAAGACGTTAAAAAAAACTTTATTTTTATATATTTTTTTCAAAGTAACTGTTACTCAGACCGTCTTAATTGTATTTATATCTATCTAGTCATTAATTTATCAATTTTATATTAAAAATTTGAGTTTACTGAAAAGTGTAGGTAGAAAGTGTATTTTCCATAAGCAAAGCAGGGGCCAAAATATCCCGATGGTATGGGAATTCGCCCCAGGTATGGGGCGATATTTGCCCATTTTTTTTTCTAAATCTTAAATAACTATGCCCAGTATTGTTGGATGACTTTGGAAAAATACAGTATGAAGTTTAATTTTTGCTTTTTTTTGTGAGACCAGAATGAACCAGAAAGAAGGAGAGAGGGGAAGCAGAATGGAGATGGCTTTTTCAAAGCGACAAACGAACCCTCTACCGGCTGATGAAGGAACAATTTGTTTGGTTTTGCCTTAAGCGTTGCCTGAAGTGCTTTTCAAAGTTGCAAATATGCGAAATATTCCATTAGTACCCCTCCTCAGCCGCTAGTTTCACTGAAAGCAGCTATTTTACACAAAAGTTTGGTTGGGCGATTTTGCAACACTATGCTTCTCCTCTCTCCTTCCCTCTGGAACCAGCTAATTCGGTGGAAAAATACCGGATTACCAGCCGTTAAAAAAAGTGAGCCATTCGCCCCACCCTCCCCTACGTAAACCACATGGTACCCGAAGCCGGTGTTCGGAATAATACAACACAGCCCTGCAATACAGTTATAAATTTAATTGATAATTATGTACATTTTGTTACCAATGCTGTATTAATAACTTTATAAGCATCAGTTTCATTTTGTTTTGCAATACGCCGGTCCAACTATATGAACATTGGGTGCGCCGGTTGTATAAACGGATGGCCACAAAACTGGTCGGATGCCGTATTAGTGTTTAGCAGGTGATTGGGAAAGACAGTTTGCGGAACTTTGGTTTTCAGGGTCAGCGAAGCGGAACTCATCCTTTTTCAACTTTTAAAGAATCCTTTCGTTTCGCACTTAGTCTTGTTACGTGGATATACATTTGTTTGCTTTGTCCATTCTTCATGAGTTCATCGTTGTGTTCACAGCAAGATGCAAAAAAAAAATGACTGACGCAATTTATTTTTGTGAAAAAAGTCCAACCATTTTATATAATGAAGGTCAGTGATTATTTAAAATAATATAGCATTTCAAAAATGGTTAAAATATTTCAACTGGCGGTACATTTGGCGGCATAGGTTTTTGAAGTTTAAACTAGGGCTTGTTAACGCCGGAATGAGGTGCAAGCAAAAGGGTGGTCGTATACCCAGATTGGTCTTATGCATAGGTTGTCGTATGACTAAGTGGACCGGCAAAACTTGGATATGAAGAAGGATTAAGAAATTGCGCAAGTAGAAGAGGATAGTATTAGTAGTATGAGCGTATTTTTTAAATGTCAAAAATAAAAATTTCTTTTATTTACTCCTAAGCTGTTGCAAAAGGTAATTGAATATTGGAACGGGGAAAATTTCCGGATTCAATCTAAACCCCCACAAAACGGGAATTTTGGTCCCACTCGCTAGTGGACTGCGTGTTAAATTTTTAACTGCATCGGAGAGTGACATTGTATTATTCCATATATTCCATATTATAATCCTTTCGGATTTAGGAGGGTGGGGCTGAATGGGACAACAAACGAAAATAGTAGGGGAGACTGGTTGATACCGGGACACCGGGACAAGAGGGAAAGAGGGGGAGGGGGAAATAGAAGATATTAATTTAATTTGAAAAATTCTAGTATAACATGTTATCTAATCTGGTGTGAAGTTTGCTGTAGTTTTGTCAATAACTGTGTAGGAGTTATTGAAAAAATTTAAAAAAAACTGCTTTTCGTGTGTTAAATTTTTTAAGCCGCATCACTTGCTTCTATTGCATCAACTCGGAACCCGTACAACCGGAAGTCGTACAACTGCCTGGCCCGACGAAATGAAAAAAGAAAACACCGGTGAAATGATAACTTTGACAAGAGCCACACTTTGTTTCACTGCCTTTCATCATGCGTATCATGTGTCTGGTTACAAGACAGATTTTCTGTATGTGTATACTCATTACTCAGCATGGACGAAAATACTGTTCTCTTCTAAATGATGACTACACTGTATTCACACACGTACTTGTACAGAAAATAAATGATGCTGATCCACACGCCATAGAATTTTTTTGAGAAAATTAAGACCCAATCAGGTCATCCAGTTAAGATCTTGAGAACTTTTCAATAAGGGACAGAGTACCAGGGAGAGCGGTTCGACGACTGGAAACAAGAGTTGGGAATGATTGACTAAAAACCCTGCCGCTATACCCCATAACAAAATGGTATTAGTGAAAGAGCAAACCGATCAGTAATGGAAGGTGTTAGAAGCTCGTTCTTCAATGTCCAGGATATCCGACAGTCTCCCAACACAGCAGGCTAAAAACAAGATCTATGGGGAGAGTTTCTCTGTGCAACAATCTATGTCAGAAACATTATGATAACCGCTGGTCGGAGTAAAATCAAGGGATTGAGGTTGTGTGAATATTTTAATCTAATAAAAGAAAGTGTCGACCTAAAGCTGAAGAGGCCACCTATTTTCAAGGTGGCCTAAAGTTTGTTCAGCGCCACCAAGTGTTATCGGGAATGAACTTCATGGAATTTCGAATGGACGCGGTACATGGTTAAGCACAGATAACAATTTCTTTTCACTTTTTAGTTTCTAGATGACCTAAAAATTTTTATCAATACTTTGTTTTCAAACTTTCTAAAATAAGAACAACAGAAAATACACTTATTTAGAAGATATTTTTTTTCTTCTCTGATCATAAGCTATTGGGTCAATCCAGCCATAGTCGCCCAATCGTTGGCGGAACCATCATTGGCTCACCCTTTTTCCGTCACAAATGCCTGTCCCTACCCGTGGCATAGCCTGAAGGTCCTTTGTTGACTTTGGGACGGGATAAAGAGAAACACTTGGGGCGAGCCAATAATTTACATCTATGTGTTATTCCATATAACCTATAACTATTTTTCAAATTAAAAATCAGAAAGATCAAGAGCACCCCTTTATCTTTCCAATAAAAAATAACGAATTTTCTACGAGGAAAATTAATATTTTTGAAAAATTCCAACGCGAGACACCGTAACACCTATCTCATGCGTGTTAAAACGCTTTATTGGAGGGGGTGAGCCAATACCGATGGTGGGTACTGTAGATCTTTTATTTTAGTTGTAAAATGTATAGTTAATCGATTTGTTTGTGCGGGGCTGTTTGGGACATCGGGACTGGGGTTGTTTGCGATAAAGTAAAGCCTATAACCAGCCCACCAGTAAAAAGGGTGTTTTTTATAGATAAAAGTTTATTTTTACTTATTTTGGGATTTTAACATTTCATTTTCCATAATTGTTACAAATTCCCCGAAGCAAATTTCTATTTTTTATCGAACGGCTATTTTAATTTTTAATGAATCCCACAATTATTCCGAGTATAAAAATGATTTTAGTAAAGTGTCCCAACCAACCCCGTTTTTTGTGAAGAAAGCATTTACAAAATTCTAGTTTTTTGCGTAGTTTTTTAGTTTACAAAAACAGATTTGACCTTACTTTGATTTGACCTACCTTACTTTAAAAAAAAAACGAACATAAAAAATCTTGAAAGCGCCATGAAGGGGCTTGATCTCAGAGATTTCTCTGAAATCTGAATCCCCGTCGTCTTTATTCCGTGATATTCCCTTGGGGAATTAGTGTCCAAAGAGGCACAGCCATTTATTTGCAAAAATATTGCCAAGCTTGACTCGTAAAGATTTCCATGGCCTACTTATTACTCTACTAATAGGCCGGTAGTAGCTAAACAGCCGGTAGTAGCTATCCCATATTCCCACTTTTTGTAATTTTTCAACCCATCCCCTCCCGTTCAACCTTTCAGGAAAGTGGCGCATCTAACTCAATAAGATTTTTCTGTATTTTCTTTCCTCTTTTTCACCTCCCTCGAACCTGGTCCGAACCAAATTGGGCGGGTCTCTTTTTATGAGCTAAAAAACTGTCTGATTTCTAATTGGCTTTTTAGCACAGTTTGAGGTTTTAGAACCGGTCTTGGCACGGATTGGTGTTATAGAACCGAGGTTCTGGCACGGGTTGGGTAATTAGAACCGGGTCCTGGCTATATAGGGATTGGGTTTTAAGCTACTTATCCTAGAACGGGTTGCCGTTTTGAAACCTTTTTTGGCCAGTAGCGTTATTTCTGATGGCTAGGGTTATCCTCACCAATTTCTGGATACAGCCTTATCTTAAAAAAAAAAATATCTCGTGGTCTGGTTGTGTGTCTCTGAAAATTTGAGTAAATAGTCCTTGGAATACCAGTTAACTGATTTTACAAATGCCGTTAAACCTTCGATCTATTGTTTTCTGTAGTAAAATGTAAACAAAGTCGTCTCCTTTTCTTATAAATAATTTTGTAAAAGTAAGAAAAACAAGTCTGTACAACGCCACATTGTGATTTCTATCATACAAATTTGTTATATAATGAAGGCCGTTGAGTTTCAGCTTCTGCTTGGCATCCACTAGAGGCATGGCAAATACTAAGGGAAAATGGTTAACAACCATGGAAAACAATTAAATATCTCTGATATTTATTCATTAATTCAAGGTTTTAGAAAAGAACGGTAATTACCTGATAGAATGCAATCTCATTAAAATATTACAAATAGGCCTATGTGGTGAAAACGAAATTATTGCGGCACCGAGGGGTTGACAACTCCCCAGAATCCTTGTACACCCTGGCCAGAATCTTCAGAATCCCACTAGAATCTTCAGAATCCCGCTAGAATCTTCAGAATCTTGAAGAATCTTTAGAATCTCATAGAATCTTTAGAATCGCGCAGAATCCCGCAGAATCCCATCACATTTTTAACATTTCCCACTCTTTACTTGATAATATGCAGGAAATTTAAAAATTTAGTTTTTCATAAAAAAAATTATTTACTAACTTTCTTTATTCGAATTTTACGTTTGTCCCTTGTTTTATGTCCCTACTTACGCTAGGCGGCGCATTATGTCGTCTGCTCTGAAAGATAATATGCGGGCTGAAGAAATATGCGAAAAATAAAGTAAAAATAAAGAATCTTGTAGAATCTGCAGAATCTCACAGAATATTCAGAATCTTCAGAATCTCCCAGAATCTTCAGAATCTCACAGAATCTTCAGAAACTTACAAGAATCTTCATAATTAAGAATTTCCGACCCTTAGAATCTCCGAAAACCTCGACAGAATCTTATACAATCTTCAGAATCTTCAGAATTTTATGAGATTCTGAATCCTTGTACACCCAAATCCTGAGTTGCCAACCCCTCGTGCGGCACTTAATTTGCGGCAATATAATTTGAAAATGAGTCTCGACTCCTCCCTAGCAGAATCCTTAATAGATGGTTATCAGATGCCCTGTTAGAAATCCCATAAAGACCAATTTCGTTCAGACTGGGATTTCTGTAAATAGGTCAATATTTTTAGCGGAAATAAAACGTAAAATACCGACTAACATCTTAATAAAACCTCTTTCAGACTACAGCCTTTTTGAGCGTTACGTATAACGTAATCGGGTTTAAGCAACGGTTTTACGGGTTTTACGCACCAAAAAAGGTAGCCTTCTACACAACGCTCAAAACGCTGTAGTCTGAACGTTGAACGATATTTAATTGGGGGGTTAGTACAGTCCAATTACAACAAAAAGGGAGGGTCTACCTGAAACAAATTGTTAATAGCAATTTTTAAATGAGCATTATTTATCAGTGTTTTATTGCTCTGTTTAAAAACTAAATTGATCATATTAAAAAAATGTCCTAAAAAATAAATAAATTCATGGCCGCTTTGTTCACTACCCAGCGGGTGTGTTCATTACTAAAACTGAAATTGACGATAGGGGGGTTTACAAAAACATTAATAACTTATAGAAAAATCGTTCTCTCTTTCAATTAACTAATATCAACTTATATTAACTTTATGTTGAATAAAGTAGAAAACAAGGATATAAATGAGACTAAGATTGTATTTTTAGGTGGTTTAGTTTACAAATGGGCAAGATTTTAAAAATTTTCGTTTCCCCATAAGCGCAATGTTAAAACGCGCAATGAAATTTTCGGTAGCTCTCTGACTTTTCAATAGGTTTTTTTTCTAAACATACCAAAGTACATGGGAATTTAACCAAAATTGGAACTGTAGTTGATATTGCAATTTTTTGACCCCAGATTTTTTTAATCAAAAAATTTTAATAAAAAGACACCATTTACCGAAAGGTAAATTTTTAAACACATTTTTTTATATGACCCGTTTATTTTTATCTTCAGAGGGTTTTACACAGAGCAATAAAACACTGGTATAAATATTGCTCATTTAAATGCATTTAAAAAATCGCTATTAACAATTTGTTTCCGGTGCAAACGCTAAAAGGACTGTACTAGGTGTCGCTCTAAAGTTAGACAGGTTACCTTTATCCAGCGCTACCAAGTGGTACCGGAAATGAACTACATGAAATCTTGAATTTAAGCGCTATGTCCAACTCTTTTGAACTACACATACTTCAGTTTTTAGATAACATTAAATTTTTAACAAATGCAAAAAAATGAGCAGGGATTTTAGCTTCAGTTTCTATAGTAGCTATATAAGAAATTCGTTTGAACTGGGCTATTGAGTGTCGTTCACCTCTAGGGCGTTAAGTCAAACATTTGTTTGGAGGTATAGTAGGTTCGACCGTTCGACTCAAACATTCCCCAATTTTATGTTTTAATTTACGAATTGAATGAAATCTTTGTACATCTAACAGATAGGGCTCTTTTTTCTGTGCAGCCCCTCTCCGCCCCTCTCCCCTAACGAACTCCTCTATTATATTGCAAGGAACTCAATACTCCAGTAGAGCAGTAGCCTGTATACCGACTACTAATATTTGTAGATTTAAGAGTTTTTATTAATCTCTACCCTTCACAGTTCTGCAGCTAGCATATGGGCTGTACTGCAGAAGGCAAATATCAATATCTCTTCTGTAGGTTTGGAACTCTGAAGTTTAGGTGATACACAGTTCGAGATAATGCTTTTTGTATGTCATATCGAGCAAAACAAAGAATTCCGAACGGGATCAATTATTCTGTAATTCTCAAAGGTCTCTGCTCTAGTTTTGAGTAGGCGGACCCTAGTTACCAAAAAAAATCTAAAAGCAGGCTAGTTAAACGTCCAAGTTCCTTGTCCAAGTTATTCTCATTTTTACTCCGTTTTTTTGGTTGTGTGGAAGAATGAGTTCCATAAATAGGTGGGCTAGGCCTAAAAACGTTTTGAGTGAGACCAGAATCTCTAAGACCAAAAATTCACATGGCCATTTTTTTAGAGAGGAACAGAACAGGACTTATGGGAAATTTCAAAGAGAAGATAACGAAACAATGCTGGTAGATTTTAAGCTCTATACAAATATGAAAATATGAAAAAATACCAGGCCAGCTGCGCTCTAGTGATAGACTACTCCAGGGCAGTTGGCAGTGCATTTAAATGTAGGCTTATATCTCACAAATTTTTTTATTTAAAAAAGTAACAATTAAAAAACAAATCGCTGAATTTAGGGGAGACAGCAGGTTGCAGGTATTTAACACAGGTTGTGCTAGCCTCTAGCCTGTTTTCTTTTGAATGAACTGTATAATATGCGAAAATATGTATAACTGCATGATAAAAAATGTAAGTTACTAATTAGCACAAAGACACGGTGTGTGCGCGATTTGATCGATCACTCTTGGTTAATCTGCTATTCTGCTTCTTTGGAGAAAATAGGGGACACGAAAAGAATAAAGATAAAAATATGTCAAATTAACGAAGGCGACAAATAGTTGTGTACAATAAAACAATAATGCAATGAGATGGGAGTGGATGGGAGGTTTGCCTCTGCTTTATGTACTTTTAAAAATAAATGCCGACGTTAAATTTCGTGGAACTTGTAAACATTAGACAATTTTTGACACAAAATTCTTATAATGTGACCAGATTTTGTCACCTTCGATAACCTTAAATCATATCTGTTTGCTCACGGACAGAAAGAATGCAACTTTCTTTACATCAGAAACAAATGATATTATAAACTAAGCTTTGCTTGCAGATCCTATTTATTATTTTATGTTTAATATTAGAAACCAAAAACGAATGTTCAAAAATAGGCTAATAGGGAAATAAGTTCCATTTTTTTTGTTTGAAGTAATTTTCTAATTCATGTCTAGATAGACTAGATCCTTATCGTAATCAACCGAATTTTCAGTTCAGCTTCAGTCCTCCGGATAATTAAAAAAAAAAACACATTTTTGAGTAAGCCATCGTCGCTCACACCGTCCCGCACTCCCGCCATACGGTGCTGTTTCTGTAATGTGATGGACTGATAAGTTTGGTGGTTCTCGTTACCGCAGGCTAGTGGCTACTCGATCGATAAAGGTTAGCTGTTGCGATATTGGTATGTGTGGTTCACTGTTGCTTCAGCTAGGTGTTGAATAGCTTATAAGGACTGAGATGGCTTTTGTTTGTTTTTATTATATTGGAAACAATCAACAGAAATGTACTATGAATGCTTAATATTATTGCTACCGTACCACGAAATAGCAAGACTTAAATATAATTTCGATTTGACTTATACAGTAGTTATAGAAGAGATGAAAATTACTTATAATATGGGAAAACAAATTATACATCACTCTGTGTGATGAGTTAAACCAACTCATTTTTCCGCGATGAAATTACTTTTTATATGGATTATTCTAATAAACATGGATTCAGGTAATATGGAAGACCCGACATTACTTTGCTGTTTGTTCATGAAAACACAATCGATGAGAAATAAGGAAATACTTAGTTATATGCAAGAAGACTGCATTTGTTAAATATTAAATGCAAAAATTGTGATCAAGTTAGTATCAAGTTGGTCATGCGCTGTAAGTAGTGAACTTGGTTGATGCTAGACGCCTTGCCATATAAAATGTATTAAAGTGAATAAGCAATCAAGAAATAAACAAGTTTGTCTTGACTGCCCCTTGAAATGATTAACTACAGGTTCACCAGATGAAACTATCAAGTTACCGTACGGACGGATCGTGTAACTTTATCTATTATTCAATCTCGTTCTGATTCAGTTAAGGAGAGTGAAATCAATGGCAAACTATGCATGCAGTCATCAGCAGTACTGCTTCTTATTTGTTTTGTATGAAACGCTATAATGCAATCTACATTTCTGATTTCGAAAAAAAAGTACGGCTGAATGACTATAAATATCTTTCGCTAGAAGAAATCACGTCTGTTTCTCTTAACGAATGCCGTAGCACCAGCGAAGAGTGGGCGACGATGCGTCGACGGTCCTTGAGAACTTGTTCAAAAGGGCGAAGACCCGCACAAGGAAATTAAGCATCGCAAGCCAATGGACCACATCCCTTTTTCTGTGTTCGATACTGCTATCGATCACGTATAAAGTAACAGGCGCGCAATCTAATCTTCTTTATAAGTCTGTGATTTAAAGAGTCGTTTTGAGTGCACTACAGCAGTAATTGAATCAATTATATCAATAGACCCACTAACATTATAGAGAAGTTACAGTAGGCCTACATATTGGAATGTTATTTTGGTCTATTTCTTATTTCTATTCATATCTTATTTCGTTTTTTACTAAACTTTTTGCTTTAGTGATATACAATGGCAATAAAGATTTTCTTATACTAACGACGCTGGACACGTTTTTTTTTGTGGTAGTGGTGGGGGGGGGGGGAATTTATAAGAAACCAGACAGTAGTGATGTAGTGAACTTAATAGGAATGCCATGAATTTTGGCCAAGCAATAAAAAATACCCAGTACTGCAGGAAACTTAAGCTATTACCCTTTCTTACCCGTCATGCTGCGCCTTATTCGCAGAGTAGCTTTTTCGATTTCGTATATAGCTATCCCAAGAATCAATGAGAAATCTCCGTTGTACAGATTCGGTATATAACCGTGGGCGTAATGCCGGAATAGGCGCAGCACATGCATTATATATAGAATATATAGAAGTTTCACACGTGTGCAGACTTCCACATATATTTAGAGAGCAGACAGAGACTTGCATGTTGAACTTATATGTACCGAAGAACTTTGAATTTCGCCAACCAGACCATTCGAAACTAGCCTATCACCGAAATTTCGTATCGATCATCGTCATGTTCGTCGTATATAGCCTAAGATTGTCATACTATTGTCGGCATTACTTCAAATCGAGCAAGAGCACACAACGGCTAAATTTTAAAGGGAGGACCTCGTACTGGGTTGGGGGAATGGCACCAGCTGAATAATGTAGTTGTGTGTGTATTGAGGTATATTTTCTTGTTGGAAATGGCATCAAGTCCTTACTTTGGAGATCGAAAACATGCGAAAGCGCACAGCCGTATATCGACTCATGGTGTACTTAGCAAAGTACTAAGGTTCGTATACAGTATATATACTGCTAGTGCAAGCAGCGTAATAGCCTACCTGCGTGACGAGCGGTATAAGAGTTTGTTCGATACTCTTGGTGTGGATTCGAAGGCTGTGCAGTTCGGGTGGCCGAGGGTTGTGGCTGGTGAACGACAAACAATTGCCAGCCGAGGCATTGAACGAGGTAGCGACAGCTGTTGATAATAACGACGAGGATGATGATGTGGCAACAGAAGTGGCACTGGTGGCAGTAACAGATGAGCTGCAAGCCATTGAAGTTGCCATTGCTTCGACTAACCAGTGAGACTCGACTTTGCTTGCATCTAACTGTACGATTTAACACACATCAACTCCGTTTGCGAAATGTTGACTGCATTTACTATCTAACACTGTCCGTTGTAGCAAAGCGGCACCATTACTACAGCCGTACACACAGACAACGGTCAAATCCCAACTGAAGTCCAATAGATAGTAGGATCCTTGCTAACGATTGCATGTTCATCCTCTTCCGCTCCGGCATCATAGGGCCTAGTCTATAGCAAAATCGTACGGGATTTTTGGTTCGATGCGCTCCAGTTGGTAGGAGATCCCGTATGACGTAAAGCCTTTTATAGAATATAACTTGCATCAGCTTTTAATTCATTACAATCAAATGTCAAATAATATTCCCTAAGGTTAAAATGTGCCACTTTTATCGTAAACTTCAACGACACAGCAAAATGACTTTTGGTCTGCGCCGTTATATGGGTAAAGGTTAGGGTTATAATTCATTGGATGTTGATTTGTCCTTCATTTCGACATTTTTTTTCTCTCCATTTATAGTATTTCCTAATTCATTTTTTAACTTTCCGATTTATTTCTTTTAAAGGAATCATTCGGAAGGGTGTCGTGTGTCTCGCCAGCTGGTGAATGTCTAGAAAGGGGGCAGCACTTGGTATATCTATATATCGATCCAGACCGGTGGCAGCAACAGCAATCCATAGTCCAGCTGATTGTCGGCTTGGCATCTACAGACGTGAAGAATGCAGACGTGAGTGTGTGCGTAAGCCTATTGCAAGGCAAGGATAAGTGTCGGTGCACTCTGTGTATCGTCCCGTTGTCTTGACCTGAGAGCTGTTTTTTTTAAAGAACCAACCAAAAGGGTCGAAATGTCGGGACCGCGGCAGCAGAAAGAAACAACTCGCATTCCTGCTGTACGCAGACGACACAAATATCACCAACGCGCTCGATTTCAGATATAAATACGGCAGTTTCAAAGAGAAATAAAACCAATAAACACCAATATATTTTAATTTGCACGTGTCGATATCAGCTTAAGTAAAGAGCACTGCTTTCCCTTTGATTCGATTATTGGTGGGTCACCCCGAAATTACGGTCGATATAAATTCAGTTTGGTAAAAATAGAATAGAAACACTGTTACGTCTTCCATCGTCACGAGAGCCGTCCTTCCATTATTTGTGCGCACTCACTGCGGAATTTCTCATCTAATAAAGTTCTCTCTTTTGCTCTGCATTGTGTCACTGTCGTCAAATCCGGAACTCACAAGAAATAGGTTGAAATTCAATCAGAGTTGGAACAAAACGAATAAACCAAGCGTACAGCAACAGCGTGCTACGCACAAGCAGTCGTTCCTATAGCCAGCACTTAACAGACTGTTGTAAAGCACAGAAGCAACGAATAATGTCTAGCAGAAGATGCCTGCTTATTTTGGTTTGTTATACTCGCGTCAGAAGATATGACACACTTGACAAATTCTACTCATAAGCAAGGCGATAAACACTGCTATAGATAGAATTTGCTACTTGACTACCATTATACATTTGTCTCTTGTTGTCAAAGTTTTGTTTTTGTTGTCGATTTTTTCTGGTGATTTTGTATGTTGCGCTCTTTTCTTGCTTTGTCTTATGTCTTGCCTTTGTCGTTGTTGTCCTTTTTGTATTATTTTTTCTTCTCTCGTTTCCCTCTTGAAATATCCTTCACACTGAAGAAATGAACCAGCCACACCACCACTGGAAGAAATAGCTTTGGCACGTTCCCTGCGGCCTGCCGCTTTCACCGCCACTTCCAACCGAAACTCGACTCCGAATGAACAACATCAAACCCTCACAGTGCCCTATATACTGCTGATATATACTGATGAAGCAGTGGTAGAAGCGGCAGTAGTAGTCAGAGAGAAGCAGCAGAAGTAGAAGCAGTCCAAAACAAGCGTGCCTGGAAGCACGAAGCGACGACGGTGACAGTCTCTACAGTACTGATCTCCACTCACCAGCAGCAGTTCTGCGTGACGCTTTTCGTCTCTATAGAAGCCAGCTATGGTTGCTGCGTTGTAATGCTGTAAACTGAAGGAAATAAGAGAGAGAGAAGTCGGTAGGTTGGGCGTTCAATGCAATGTTTTGGTCTTTCCTATATAACTACATTCCCTTTCGTACTCCCACACCTTGTCCTCCTCCCACCGAGGCCCCTTTGATTCCTCCTCTTTTTGGCTTCCTTTATAATAGCAAGTATTTTTCTTATTCCTTTTTAGAAAGGAGAGTGGGTGGAATGGGGGAGTGTGGTGTGCCGGGATCGGGAGTTTGGATTTGGGAGGATGGTTTTTGGAAGAGAAGAGGAAATTTCTTTTGGGTTTCTTTTGTGTATGTTATGTACGCCCTCATCGTTCTCATGACGAATCCCGCTACGGCACCCGTCTCTCTAGCTCTTCTTCTTTTTCTTCCTCAGCTGCTGCTCTCGTGCACAGATGCACGGAGAATGGGATGGATGAGAGTCGCATATATATATACATACAATATGCCGGGCCTAGCCAAACTCGCGTTATGTATTTGATGCTATTTTAGCCCGGCACGGGGTCCAACCAACGACTCCATCTAGCCAACCTACAAGAGTAGAGCATAGAAGTTGTATATGAGCTGCTTGCTTCTAGTTTCAGCCTCTTTTCTTGGTCAGACACTGTTGCCTACACTGTAGCATCTTTCCCTAAGTTATACGAACCAATGTGTCTAGCCTCTTGATCTAAATACGTATGCCATTGTGTGCGGTTATTGAGCCAATATTCCAGTGGCTCACATACCGCGACCCGCTCTAATGCCTCCGCCTGAAAAAAGAAATTACATACAAATAAAATAGAAAAAGTCTTTTTATTTATGAATTCATTCCTTGAAAACACTCCCTTCAAATTCGATTGGCGTGTATGGAGCGTATGCATGGACATGCGTAATGGTATTTATACTCGATATATTTACCATTTTAGATATTTGTGTAGGCAGTCTCTGATGTAGCTATTATCGTACAATAGGCAGGTCTAGTAGCACTACTTACATAATCGGAATACAGCAGCCTGCAGCCTATTCGAGTCTTCTGCAACTCTCAACTTTGTTTTGGAGCACGAAATCAAATGACTTCCTGGTGAACGCAATTTCTGTATGATTACAAGAAATCAAGTTAAAAACGTTCAAAAAAATTACATCATACTCGTGAATTCAAGTATGAATTTTTTCAGGACAAGAAATAATAAAAAGATTCGCTCTCAGCAAAAGTTTTTGCATTTGACTGTGATTTGATTTGAGAGACACAACTGGATGATTTAAGTCGTAATATACAATGGTAGCCACATTACCGACTTTTAATTTAAGGAATATACGATGCGATACTACTTTATTTCAGCATAAGTATTTCTACGTTTGTATAAGAGTTGCTTCTTTTTTTTTTTACTTTTTCCTTCTACGAGATTTTGAGGGAAGTCTCAAAAATGAAGGAGCAAAATATATTTAGGGCAAACAAGGTTACCAAGAAATCCATGACCAAAATTCGCCAAAATTAGCTTATTATTTAGTATATTGACGTAAATTATGACGTATATATACCAATCAAATTATGCTCAGTACAGCAGGGAATCCTCTATACTGCTCCCATTTTCTTCGAGCCACACTCGAGCCAAAATAGAATCCAAAGGAAACTATATAAGAGACTGATGTTGCATGCGTTTGATCTAGCTTAAGAAAGGCGGGCCATGCCTCGTTGTTGGGTTCTTTTCATTCCTCTGATTTATTCTGGTCCTCTTCCCCAGAGTCAAGGATGAATAGCAGCAGGCTCGTCAAATAGAATACATATGATCTAATAACCTATATTACTATTAAGCGCGCTATTAAGATTGTGTAGTTATATTTCAGCTCTCAAATATTGGATATCTAGTTTTATTATGTTCAAATATATATATTATAGACCTTATTGGTATTTTAAAAAAGGCCACTTAAGCCAAAAGTGTTGCGCAGGTCACGCCAAAGATCATCACCATGTGGCCGATAGCCACAATCATTTACGGTTTGGTCATTTTAGCTTTTCTACCTCAAACAATTAGTAATTAGAAATTTTTTTAATGAGCACTATTTGTACTTACTTTTTAAGGAAGTGTATAAAATAATTTAAAAATCGTACTGTGGGATCCCATATAAATTTTCAATTAAAAATTAGAAAATAAGAAATGGGGGTCTAATTTTGAATATTTTATTATTTTTAGTACATATTATCAAACTTTATACGTCAATAAACGTGTGTTGCAAATTTAAATGTTTTTGGTGTAGATTTACTATTTTTCTTAAATTTAAAAGTTACTGAAATTGATTTCCGCGTCGAAATTTTTTCACCGTGTTTAACACGGCGCTTATGGCGCTACGTGCAATCTTAAAATTAATGCTGCATAACAAGTAAATAACCTAAAAATCCCCAAATAGTCTAGTTTTGTAGCCAATATAACCTAATTTACTTTGTATTAATTAGATCTTATGAATATACAGTCATGCCTGTAAGTTTCTTGAACAGGATTAAAAACATAACCTGTTTTAAAGCGTATTGACGGAAAGAATACCGGCGTGCTCGCCCTGTCTCCTTTTATTCATCTTTTTCTTCCTTTCATTTTTTACCCCTTTTCTTTGTTTAAGGCGAGAACGCAAGAATACTTTCCGCCAATACGCTTTAAAACAGTTTATGTTTTTAATCCTGTTCAAGAAACTTACAGGCATGACTGTAGCACAGCAGAAAAGTTATTCACATTACAAAAAAACTACCCTTTTTTGGCTTTTTCCAAATTCCGCAAAATTCCAATAGGTTTTACAACACACCCGCCAGGTTTTTTTTTGGGGGGGGGGGGCCGCTGCAACTTGGTGCCAAAACTTGTTGCCAAAACTTATTGGAATTTGGAAAAAGGGTCGATTTTGAATCTCTTTGTATTCACTTATTTCATTTACTGAAAATCTAAGTAGTTTAACCTTTTATCTAACTGTAGTTTACGGCAAATAACTACAGTTCTTTTTCAGCTGGGAAGGGTTTATGTGAAATTTCTTATTGAATCTGCAAAGCGTTTGCGATTCTAGAAAAACTGATGACACGTTTGTTTTCTTTTGCCTTTGCAAGAAAGCCCACTGCAAGAAAAAAGTCGCTCTTCGGACGCAGACGTTGTTGGCATGGCCAGATATTGCAATGCTATTCCAGACAGATTGGAAAATCTCCCTAACTTTTCTTTCCAGAAAGAAAGAGGTCAATTTCAGCATCGAACTCTCCCTTGTCCAATATATACAAGTAATCCTTAATCTCCCTTTTAAATTCTACGAGACACTAGTTGAAGTAAACCTGAGACTATGAGAGTGTGAGAGATGAGACGTGGTGAGGGACTGTGGGCGCGAAAAACGTTGAGCAGCACACAAAGAAATATCAAGTGTGTCACAAAAATGAATAAAAACCGTAAAAAACATCGTTGCCATAATTTTGACAACGCTGCCTAAAAATCAAAATTACCTAGGTAATTATCTAGGTAATTATTTTGGAAAACTAGGTTTTACTATTACTAGGTAATTTCTAGGTAGAAAAATGGACCAAAAACTAGGTAAAAGTAGAGAAAAAAAAACTAGGTAATACTAGGTAACTAGGTAAAACTAGGTAATACTACCTAGTATTGCCACCACTTAGTGTCCTATTTGCTGAGGCTTGTTTCGCTTTTAAATCGGAAATTTTTTAATTTAAAAATTGATACAATTTCCGCTAAAATAAAAAAAAAAAACTTTCAAAATTTGAAATAGAATTTTTAGGTCTAGTGTCATTGGAAATTAAGTTTTTTAAATTTCGGTATTAGTTAATTTCTCTCGAGGATGTCTTGTGACGCCATCTAGCGGTTAATCCTATACCCATTGCCCGTCAGTTCATAATTTGGTCTGCTCAGTCGTGTAGTCGTGTTGTGCAAAAGTTAAACATGCCGCTTTCTCTCAGATTTTACAACAAAGTTTAATCAAATGTATTCGACTGAATTATAGTTCAGTCAGAAAAAGCAAACCAAATGTAAGATTATAGGCTCAAGAAGTTCATCAACAACAGTCGAAGCCTCTTCACGTCCTGCGTCATCTTTTTCTGTGAAAAACCAAAGAGCAATTTTTTGACCATTTAGCCGCAAATGTCATATACAATCAAGGTACTTGCGATCACGTTGGTTTCTACTATTGTATTTAACTCAATTGATTTCAATTCAGACGGACTTATAGCCATCAACAAACCATTTGGAGTGCCACTAATGAAAAATGGGTTAACAACTGGTCACAGTGAGAGCTTGTTCTCCCGACAAAGCACTGATTTCTCTGGCATCCAAACTCAATGTAGAAAAATCTTGCCAGCCAAATTGGTTGAGAGATTTTCAAGAGGAATTTCCTTATTCGCCAGCCAGGAGAAATAGGTTGACAAAATCCATCAGAGTTATATCTCCAACAATAAGATTTAAAAAATCGACACCTTCAAATATTTGGCTGTCATCATTGGAGAACCCAAACCTTCTGCATTTAAAGGCACCGTTGGAATGGGCTTATTGAGCACAAGGAATTAACAAAAAAAACTGGTACCACCTAAGCCTTTAACTATACGTAAATTACGTATTTTCATGTGATTCTGATTCTTATTTTTCAATAGCCTGTCATAATGAAAGAGTACAGCAACAGGAAAGTAGCTGATCGCGTAGTTCAGGAATACAGAGTAAACTATAAAACTTTGTCACGTGGAGACGGACTTTGCAGTTTAGTGGAAATCGACACCTCATCCATCAAAAATCACTTTGCACGTCTACTTTGCCCACCTTTAACTCACCTGTCCTTGGGGATCACATCTTCGGCAACCGCGTTCAAGAAATCAAAGGAAAACGTTTAGCCATCAGTCCCATTCAAGCCGATTACTTGTCCAATTTTCAAAAAATCCCAACCGACATTTTAACTTGTCTTAAAGTAACTGAAATTTCAATAGTTCCCAATTGCCTTCATCTAAGTCAAATCACTCTGGCTAATTTCAACAATTGAGATGCAAATTGAATTCTAAAATCAGAACCTCCCCCTGGTTTTCAGTTCATCTGCGAGGCCTTTGATTTAAATTTACCCAACACAGATGATTGAAGAATTTGTAAATAAAAATTTATAGTACAAGAAAATTGTTAACAATTCAATGTATTTTTCAAGTCATAATTTGTAATTGTCTCATCCCCAGATACCTTCAGAACGAATCAAATCTTTATCTTCTCGCTTCTTTCTGGTGGCGGCACTTGCTTCACCTTTTGCGCGTATTCTCTGCACTGCTTGCATGTTTTATCTCTTGGTTATGATACTCTTCACTCTCTGCTTGATGACATTCAGATGGATGGTCGACATTGAAGCCGTACTCCACTACTCCCCGCTCCGCTTTTTTTTGTTTTGATTCCGGACCATTTTGTCAACATTTGTTCTTTTTAGGTGATCTGTTGTTTTTGCGGTTTTTGTTTTATCCTTGATAGACGATTAGAGAATAATAGGTGCAAACAAAACATTTCACCATTTGATAATTGAATAAAATTTATACAGTTTGTGCGTACTTCCAGTTGCAGCCCTTTCCAATGTTTAACTCTTCTGCTGATCCTTATAGGAGGAGCGAATGAAATTGTCAAACTTAGAGACGTTAAGTTGGAAATAAAAAAAAAGTTTAGGAAAACATAGCGACTCAGACGAATTATAGAAATTGAATAAACCTTGTTTTAAGAGGGTTCTAAAAAAAATGTCAGTTCTTTGAAAAAAAAATTGTTCGAAGATATTAGACTATTGTCAAATCAGAATATTTTCTCTCCTAGGAATCAAGTGAAATATCACAATATTGAAATTATTTCGTAGAAGTTCGGGCTCATACAAATGACCTTTTTAGTTTGTGGGAGCGGTTGCATTGTGGGCTACTTTGACCAGTTAAACATTACTCAGTACTGTACTAATTTGCAGAAGAATGAACGAGAATGAATAAAAAAGAATTGTATAGAAACGGTGACTGAAAAGTCAGCCGCTTTTTTATTATTAAAATAACTAAAATACAACCACGGTCAATTTGACGATGACATTAATTGATTTCCATCAACTATAAACGCTCTTTTACCATAATGCTACAGTCCCATTCAACGGACCTTTCAACTGCCAATTCGCATCTGTCGACTAGACTGAGACTCGAACTGAGAGAATAGACGGACGTTAAATATATTTTTGATTAAGAAAAACGTGTGCGTATAGCCTACAATTACCTGCAACGTAGATCAGAATTCACGTGAACACATTCCCCATTATTGTAGCAAAAACCCAAGCACAAATCAGCATCTTCGTATTCAGGAAGGGATAGCGTCTTTTGATCGTGTTTCGATAAATCAGATTTTTCAGTTGAATTACCAGCTTTGATTGAAGAAAACAAGTTGCAGTTTAAGGGTTGATGACCAACACGACTAGCCCATGGCTGGCCTGGTAAATTTTCGTAGGATTATGGGATTTTTTGAAGATCCGTCCTTTAGGTAAAGACCAAACATTTTTGTGATCATAGTCGCTCCAGTACACGTAATCAGATCCCACCTAAAACATGAATTCCACTGTTAGAATTTAAAAAATTAAAATGAATTGGAGATTACTGTACCGTGAGACTGATGATAAACTGACCGACTGCTCTCGCACCTCCAGGTCGAGTGCGTTGGGTAACAACCAATCGGCTTCGATGAGGATTTCACGCTGACTCTCATCCAAATGCGAGCGCTCAATAGTGGGGTGAGACATGTATCTATTTGTCCAATACATTTTTCTGAAAAGAAAATGCCACGTTATCATTGACGATAAAACTATGACACAAATATGAAGCGAATCGAATATTATTACCTCGTACAAGGATCAGCCACCAATCCGCGTGGTTTATCTTCGCTGTTCAAGAAGTGGACAATCTCAACAGCTGCGTCCTCTTCTATACGTGAACGTCGTCGTGATCGATCTGAACTCAACGGATGGATCGATTAAATCCATCGGTCCACAATAACATTTTATCCACAGGATCGTACGTCAAACTCTCGACAGCTTCGTTACTGTTTTCTATGTGTCCCATCAGAGAAAATAAAAGACAATCTAATATTAGGCTAGTTAACGTCAATAACAGTAAACGAAAATGCTCTATTACTTTCGACGATGTCTTCAACAAGGATGACGCTGAGATTCGTCGCCGAGTTTGACACTGAATATGTGGCCATGACGATTGACCGCATTGACGCCGGTCGGAGAAAAATAATTTCTGCGTTGTGGCATCGTACGAGAGGGCAGACAATTTCGAAGGATTGGTGAGAAACTCGAGCTGATTGCCAACGGCGATGGTGAGATCTATGTTTACGGAAGACGAGATTTAATACGTGAGTGATCCTCTCAGCTTAGACAGCTGTTATGAGTAGATAAGTTAAATTTTAAGAAAAGCTAAATAACCAATAACAATTCACAAGAAATATCACGAAGATATTACCTATTTTACTTACATAATCTAAATTTGATGAAAAATTAATATTGATAGAATTAACTTACCATTATCGTGTTTGAGAATGCGGCCGGCAATTTGCGTGAAAGAAATCAATATGAGTGTTGTTTTCAATGACATTATTAATTATTTTTTAAAAAATCCAAAATAACTATTTTCTTCTGATTTTTTTATCCTTTTTCTATCTCGGGATGGAGTTTCACGAGTTCCACTTCAATCGCGATTTTCTATAATGTATTTGCTTGCACTGCTGTCTTAACTGCTCTAGATCGACTGAAAGCAATCAAAGCAATAGCTCATGCTCATCAGTTTATATAAGTTTCTCTCCAGACATGTTTGCTCGACTTTAACCAGTTGGTGTATAATATGCAAAGAATTCCGATTAACTCTAATCTTTCTTAAACACGACGAATACAGCTGAGCAAAATAATTATGTATTTTGAGCCTAGCTAAACATTTTTAATTTATTAGTTTCCATCTTTAATAGTGAAGTCCACCTAATGCTGTAAAAGCGCAACAATGTAAATTAAGAATGTGAATTTAAAATTTGTATTCAATAAATTGTTTTGAATAAAAAATGTATTATTGTCTAGTTGTATCTTATTTCGATGACCGAAAGCGCACACCGGCTAGATTCAAATGTTCTCTGATATAACAATATAACAAGGCCAAGTGTTATTTTATTAATAGATTTACGAGTATAAAACAGACGAGGCGTGAAGACGAGATAACGTGAACCTATTATATTGCCTAGCACATCACGGTGGAGAAGATTAATCCCCCGGCCAAAGTAGGCATATTTTTTTCCGCGTTATCGTAATCAGCTGGCAGACCACCAATGTGGAAGTAATCTCGAGAGCTACAAGGACAATTTCAGTGGTGTTAATTATTTTACTAGAGGAAGGTCGATTTGACATTATACCTCTGCTGGACTCGTTTTCGTCGAGTCCAAGAAAACATCTGTCCTCCTTTTCATTATTGTGCGGTAAATACTAATACAGGTAGGTGGTCAATTTCTCGACTGATCATTTGAGTTGTTTGATTCCACGCTGAGATTTTCTTTCCGACTGCGTAACTGTCACAGTGAAAGGAATTTGCGAGGGGGCGCCAACTCAAAAAAGTAAAAAAAGAGATTATCTTTTTAGGCCTAAGTTTTTTGTTGTTCTCTAGCTTTCCGCGCCATTCACCAAAAGTGGACAAAGTTTTTTTCTTTTCACCAATGTTTTTGTCTTTTCTCTATGTTTTTAACTTTTTTTTTTGGGCGAAAAAAAAACTTTTTGTAGCCGGAGGCGGAATAAAAGCGGGATTGTCAGACAAGTTTATGATGAAATTACAAAATCGGGACACTAACGACTGTTTGATCCAACATGGCAACATTAGGCAATGCCCATATCTCGGCTAATATTCAAAATTCAAATTGCATCAATTTGGGGATGAGGAAGTACACATATAGTTGCATGAATAATAGGCAATAGCCATTTCCTATAAGTAATAGGTCATTTAACTCGTACAACTGGCTTATAGACCTTTTTCCAATTGCTTGGTATCCGCACTAGCCAAAAGTCGTGCGACTAGTCGACTAGTGCGCACCATGGCGGGGGATAGCCGAAACTTGCAGCAGACTTGGCTTGATTTTTAGGGTAACCTTGTTGTTTACATGTCTTCTAATGCAGTTTGGCCCAAAAAACACTGAAAAAGTGTTAAAATGCATGCCAAGTGTTGCTTAAGTTTTTTTTAAAGTTTTGGCATGCATTTTAACACTTTTTCAGTGTTTTTTGGGCCCAAACTGCATTAAAAGACATGTAAACAACAAGGTTACCCTAAAAATCAAGCCAAGTCTGCTGCAAGTTTCGGCTATCCCCCGCCATGGTGCGCACTAGTCGACTAGTCGCACGACTTTTGGCTAGTGCGGATACCAAGCAATTGGAAAAAGGTCTATAGCAGATTTCAATTTTTCACCCTTCCACTCACTGATATAGTTGTTGATTTTGCCATCAACTGTAACTATAACCTGCCCAAGCAGATAATCCTTTCCATCAATTGTAATAAAAACTGCCCAATGGCCCTTTTTAACAGATTTTTTCAACTGTTGCAATTCTTTTCGCTTAAAAAAAGACGGACATAGCTTTTAAAAACTCCACTTGCTGTCGTAACTATTTTTCTAGTGATGTTTCGTTAGTGGAATTTTGAAACGTTAGCGTTATCCGTTAAGTTAACGAACACCTAAAAAGGTCCGTTAACGGACTTTTCATGTTATCCGTTAAAGTTAACGAAACATCACTAGAAATTAGTGGCCAGAGCCCAGAGTGCATGCTTTAATCACAGGTGATCCAATAGCGCCACATCAACATGCGTGAAACAAAATGTAACTAAATTATCATTGAATTTGAAATGTGGCGCGCGGTGGCGCTAGGATCAGAATCGCCTTTGGCTTCATTATGTTTTAAAAAATCGCCTTTGGCGTCATTATGTTTTTAACATTTTGCCCAAAGAAAAAAACTTTTAACCCAAAGTAAATTTCTTTTTCTCTTTTTTGTAGAAAAAATTACTTTCCCTCTTTCTTTGTTACTTTACCCCTTTGCTATGTCCATTTTTGCCCTATCCCCCCTAAAAAATTTCTTTTGTGACATAACCTTCACTTTTTTTGTCTTTTTTGTTTCACTTTTTTGAGTTGGCGCCCCCTCGGGAATTTGTGTGATTACGTGTGTTGACTGATCTTTCGACTTTGTCATTCGTTAATAACTGTTGGTATCAGGCTGTGTAAAAGAGAGAAATATTATTTTTTATTTTTTGACGAGTTCAAATCAATTCAATCACAATTTGATCGTAATTAGCTTCTGTTGTAAGCATTTCAACACGTCGAATTTTTCTTAGGTGACGATTGATTGCCCAAGATCTCTTAATTGGTGTCTGTTTTTATCACATTGTTACGGAGTCTAGGGAAAACATGAAAAATTTCAAACCCCGGGACTTTTAAAAGCTCATCGCCATTCCTGTGCCGAGCGTTTATCTTATAATTCTACCTGTTACGTCATTTGTTTTATTTTCCTTCCCGACAGGAGAATATAATATAAAAGAAAGCGCCAAAATTGTGTGGCCCATGGCTACATCCACCTCCCTCCTTTCCTACTCACCCCAAACGCACCCTAGCCCTTGGCTATTTAGGCTACAGGAAACGTTTGGCGCTTTCTGTGTTTTCTTTGTCGCGTTCACCAAAACTTGGGACAACCCACAAAAAATGGCGGGGGGTCCGTTTGAGAATGGGAGGGGCTTTTCCTATCTTCAACAATTTTTTTCTAATACAAATAATAATCTAAAAAATTAAAAAAAAATACAGCTGAAATCAGCTTGTCGAGTTGTATCGACTCATATTTTTTTTAACAAAAAAATTTTTTGAGGATACAAGCCTATTGCATGAAAAATCCAGGAGCTGGGCGAGAAATCGAATCGAAGCGTCCGTCACCATGGAAGAGCGAGTCGGTTGGGTATGGGCCATATTTTTCTGTTTTGTCGTCCCGGAACTCTTCATGTTTTTCCGTTCGACGCAAATTTGTCTCTTACGAACGTGGAAGAAACCGTCCGGACTGGAATTCTTGATCCTGGTGACATTCGAAACGCTCCACGTTATCGGTTTGGCCCTTCTCGTTTATAGTCGAGGGAAGTTACGCAAAAAAACCCCAAAACCTAGAATAAAATGTAACATGATTTTTTAAAAATGAGCTTTATTATTTAAGTGTTAAGGATGTTACATACAAAACCCTCCGTGAAAAAATTAAATATTTCTGTAAAAAAATTGAAGTTGAAGTTCAAATTCTTTTATTTTTGTATAAATATGGTACTTCTAATTATAAATAAATTTTTTAAAAATCTCCGCGTATTCTACGTCTTTTACTTTACAACTTGTCAAATTTTCATTAAAATTAGGTGTAAAAAAGCTTATTTACGAAAGAAATAGTAACAGACGGTCAAATTATTTTCAGCGGCGCGGCAGCCGCGGTTTACTTTACATGCAGAGAAAAGAGAGATTGGTCACACATAGGGAAAAGAGTGTCCATATGTTTGAGTGTACTCAGCGTCACCTGCCGGTTGGTAATGGAATGTTTTTGTGCTTACATGGTCCCTTAGGCTAAAACAAAGGCTTCATTTAAAGAAGGCCAAGAAATAGGCCTTGGATCAATTTTTCAAAAAATGTTGTTTTCTTGGCCTTGAATCGATTTTCACGAGTCTGTATGTATGCGTTGTTGGCACTTAGCAGTGTCAAGCATGCCAAAATGAAAACTTCGGTTATTATTTTTGTATATAAATTTTAGAAAAATCTATGTTTTTTAAATATTAAAAGTCGGACCACCTTCATTAAATAAATCTGGCATCTCTGCCAAAATGTTTGTTTACAAAAAATTTGATTAATTTCCCAGAATATTTTAAATGTTTGTATTATGTAATGAACAATTTGTACAGTTTAACCCTTTACAGTGTGTGCAAGAAACGCTGCACTCAATTCCATTTTTTACAAACATTTAAAATATTCACTTAATAAAAATAAACACTTAAATAAAAAAGCTCATTAAAAAAATTTCATGTTATATTTTGTTCTAGGTTGAAAATAATTACCCTCGACTATTACCTAGTCCTGCCCAACCTCAAAGTGGTCGAAGCTGTCATGTTGACCAATTGCGTCTGCCTCATACCGGGTATTTTGAAAATGTTCTCTCGTTTCAACGACAACACTAGCGAATCCAAAAGAAAAATCCTTCCTTATTTACTCACAGGCGACGGTTTGGCCATCGTCGCTCAGTTGTCTCGTTGAGTGGTCTCTTCTTGTGGGCGGCCCTCAACTGGACAGCGACCAACAATGTCGTGTGGATCCTGACCATTTCTCTCCTGTTCCCATCGTTCGGCTGGTGGGAGAATTACGTGAACAAATAATCCCCTTTCGGTAAATTATGACCAGTGATGTGAACGTCAAAAACTGACTTACGTCAAATTTTGACGTAACGTCAAACGTATCGTCAATTTTTGCAATTTTTTGACGTTTACGTTGACTTGACGTATTTGTTATTTTTTGCTGACTTTTTACGTATACGTTTGACGTCAATTAAAATTTTCCCGTCTTTTCGAACACGTAATTTTTCAATTTTGCGAAAAATTTTGACGAGTCTGAAAAATCGTCTGTTTTACACGGTTTTACAGATTCTCTTCGCAATAAAGTCAAACTCTAGTAAAAATGAAGTTTTTAATCACTATCAATAGGTTTTTTTAACAAATGGCTAGGCTTAAAAAAATATATTAATAAAATAGTGATGTATTGATGACGTAACGTCAGACGTTTGACGTTTTTAAAAAAGCGGTTTACGTTGACGTTTTTTTTTGACGTAGTACGTATGAGTTTGTAATTACGTATGACTTATACGTATTTAAATACGTCAGTAAAATTTCATTGACGTTCGCTTTCCATTCGTTGACTTTCGCTTCATTATGACAGTCCATTTTTCCGTTTAATTAATTGATTAACGATTTTCGTTGTTCCAGTTGTCATCAAATACTTGGGAGGACTCATAGAGAAAATGAAGACCGCTAGATAGTTTCAGTTTAGATGAGCACAAGTGAAAGCATTTGTTTTGTCCATATCTTAAAGGTGCTATATCGTTTCAATTGAAATGTGGTTTTAACAAGTACGCAATCTGCTCAGTAGCACGAGTGTGTATTTCTCATCGCCATGGATCCGAGTACGTGTAGACAAAAGTCCATAATAAATGCTAGTTCGTGTTTATCTTCAGCGAGATATGAATTCACGGCGATTCATACCTTAAACATACGATTTCCGGTTAGTCTAACGTGTCACACTCGTTAATATTATCGCTTGCTCGTCTGAAACATACCCGCTTTGAACGGCTTTGAATATTACCGCTCTTATTTAAACGCTTGCACGCAACTCGTTTTGCCCGTCACACCACCAGTTGTACAGCACTTATTGCCCATTAACCCCGCAACGAGTTAAAAGACCCAAGGGGGTCGGAACATATTTCAAATGACGTACGCGCTTAAGTATCACATTTAGTTTAACATTTAGTTTAATATTGATGATACGTCGAACACATCGATGAAGCATTATAACTTATCCAAATTACTTGGCAAAACAAAGCAATTTCTATGCGTACCTTTTTTTAAAGTTATTTAGTGTAGTGTAGCCACTATTGTTATTTGATATAGCCCGCACGGGCTATATAACCCGCCCGCTTGTGTTGTGTAGCAAGTTAGTCATTAGCTACTAGTATCAGTGTATACACGTGCCTTATTCATGTCTGAGTAGTGAATACAAAGTATACACACACACACACACACACACAATCAATAAAACATTACACTGGCGACGAGGTAAATTAAATTTTCTGAGTACATTTAATTCATGGAAAGTTTGCCACAGTTTGAACAATTTAAAGTTCACCCTGACCCACATACTGCTGGTATGAGATGGGAAAGATGGACAACCCGCTTTGAAAGGCTATTGGAGGCAATTAATGTAGTCGAGAAAACTTCTGACTCTGCCGACCAAAAAACAGCTACCGACAAGCGTAGACTGGCCTTATTGCTTCATTATGCAGGCAGCGAAGTGGAAGACGTTTTCGAAACATTACCTGGTAACGTAGGTGATAAAGATACGTTCAGTAAAGCTAAACCTCTTTTCAAGGCCTATTTTCAACCGAAAAAAAAGTTGAGCTTGAAGTATTTAATTTCCGAAGATCATATAACTAGCAGACAAGAACCTGGCGAAAATATGGACGCATTTGCAACAAGGCTCCGCCAACTCGAAACAAGGTGTAATTTTAATGATTCTGATCTTGAAATAAAATTACAGATTATTCAAGGCTGTAAGAGATCTTCATCGATAGTGGAGTAAAGATATATTTTAACCTAAAACAAATTGCAAGAATTGATTTTTTTAATGAACTGTATTACTATCAAGCTAATAAATCTTTGTTCAAAACCCCCCGGAGAATTAATTATATTTACTATTAAAAATTTTGAATTTAAATTAAAAATTTCACTTAACTATTAATTAAACACCGAATTTTAAATATTAAAAATTTAAAAAAGTCATGAAATGATACCTTGTGATATGCTACATCATATCACCAAATATGAATGTTTTCTGTTGAACAGTATTATAGTTGTAGAATTCAGAAGTTGATACATTTTTAAAAATTTTACACTGCCGCCAAAAAAGTTTAACACGGGCTCTTATGCCCAATAGTTCCTAAGTAAAGTTACGATAACTTATAAACTATAGGACCTAAATTTTTTCTATTGTTCTTAAAAAATAAAGAACATCATAGCGTATAAGAATCTATTGTTTTATTACGGTTTAAATACGAGTTTTTTTAAAGTTATTTATAGTTAAACTCAGTCTAGGATTTGGTTAAGTTTCGGAAAACATCCGCCGCAAGCGTTGTCATCGTTGCTATGAATACCTTATATTGTGGGCGTATACACAATGCGTTTGCTGGGTATTCATAGCAACGATTACAACGCTTGCGGCGAATGTTTTCGGAAACTTAACCAAATCCTTTATTTTTTAAGAACAATAGAAAAAATTTTGGTCCTATAGTTTATAAGTTATCGTAAGTTTACTTAGGGACTATTGGGCTATTTCTACTATTTCTACTACTTTCAGGTGTAAAGGAACTATGATTGCATGGACGAGAGCCGCATCCGTAGAGGTAGACTTAAACAGCCGACCTATGACTAGGGCAAATGGACGTTGCGCAGCTTTAAGGAAAGCAACAAATTGTTGCTACAGATAATTTAATATAGCTAGCAGAAAATGGTCTCCTGCTATAGCCAAATCGAAATTTACCCCTGTAGTCCGATCTACGTTGACTGAAAAATTTTGATTTTTCGGTTTTGGTACGTCAAACGTCAACGTCAAAAGTCAGCAATTTTATTTTACCTACGTCAAAGTCAAAGTCAAAATCTTAAAATAAATGACTTAAGTCAAAAATTGACGTTAGCTTCACTGCCAACAACTCATTTTTTTCTAATTGCTGAAGCCCAAACAGAGCAGTTGTAAAGGATAATGGGAATAACAGAAGATTTATATAGAAGTGAAATCGTTCTACGAGATAAGCCCCAAGACAGCCGGCAACATTTCAGGATGAGAAACAGCATTTTAAAGTAACCGCATTGCATTTGATAGATATGTGTAGGTTCCAGCTTAGTTTTTCGTCAATTGTGAGTCCGAGATACAAGCATGAACTTGACCTAGGAACTGTGATATTATCCATTGTTAAAGCTAGGGGTGGTAAGTTACGTTTTGGGGAGAACATTAAAAAGAACGATTTTGCGCCGTTGAAAACTAGTTTGACGGAGAGACCCCCAGCTACTACTGCGTCGCATATTGTCTGAAGATGTGCATGCGCAAGTTATAATCTTTGTGCATGGTACATACCACAATATCATCCGCGTAAGCGGATGGCGGTTGGTTGGCTTAAGGAAAAACAGGCAGAGAAGATACTAAATGGAATTTGATAAGTTTATACGGGAAAACAGGCAGAGAAGATACTAAATGGAATTTGATAAGTTTATACGAGTATCTCAACCAAACCGAGAAAATGCCGTTAGGGCCAGGGGACTTGGTAAGGCGAAAGGACTCCATGGCCAGTTTTAGATCATTAAGAGTGACATAAATATCAGAGGAGGCGAGAGGCACGTCAAAATAAGTCTTGACAGAGTCTGATACAATCTTATGAGATAGTCTATCGGGCGGATTAACAGGGAAGAAATGTGAGCTGAAAGCAGAGAGGATTTCTGAATGGTCAGAAATATTTACTCCATCGATTGTTAGTTCATTGGGAAAAGTGATAGGAGGCAAAGAGTTAGTGAGTAATTTTAATTCACCAAAAATATCACCATTTAGCTTGCGATTACAGAAGGACTTCCAGCTTTCTTTTTTCTCCGCTCTAAGAGCTCTTTGATAGACAGCTTTGTTTTGAGTGTAAGCGGTAATATTGCATAGAGAAGGATCAAGACGTTTCAATTTGTACGAAGATTTAAGTTTTGAACGTAGGACCCAGAGGTTAGCAGACCACCAAGGCATCTTGGCTGGAACGCGAGAGGGGTGGAAAGCGAGTTTGCCTTTTAGTGCAGACGATTTTATGATCGAGTTCAGAGAATCAATCAACATCGTCAATATCCTTTGTAGAGTTAAGAGACTGGATTATGTCGGGACTGGGAATGTCAGCCAAAGAGCTCTCGAGGCTATTGAGGAAGAGAGGAATATCACAATACTGAGGAGAAGGAAGTCGGTCAGCTTTGGCAGCCGACTATTGAGAAAAACGATTATACTCAACAAAGAACATAATAAACGGGGTGGTCAGATAAAGACGAGTAGAACGGGTAGTGCCAGCCACTGACAGAAACAGAGTCACCCTCAAGAGCTACATCGAAAAACGAGGTGTTCAAGGGCTTGTGAGGCAGCAGAGCAATATCAACGTTAGAAATGGACAAGGCGTGGTCTAAAAAGCAGTACTCGAGTTCCGCGCCGATTTTGTTGGTACGGCCGCTGTTCCAGGACGTATTCTTCGCGTTGCAGTCAATGCCTAGAGTGGGAACCTTTTTTACCCATGAGGATATATCAACGAGAATAGAGGCTAGGTGAGAAGGAATACAAGGAAGGTCGGAGGACGGGAGGAATACAAGGACGGTCTACAGAAGATGGAGAAAAAGAATACGTTGTAAGGTAACTTTTACCACAGCAGTTATAGCTTAGGCCGAAGCTGAAGAGGGAAGCGTCCCACATAGCACAGTTCAGCCGTCGGATGTCCGAATGAGAGCCGATCAGCCAAGGCACAGCCTATCCATCTGCGGCTCTCAAAAGGACGTCCAACGGATGAACTAAACGAACGTCCTTTAGAGGGCCCTATAAGTACAGCCCGTTCATGTTATACAGAAATCCGTAATAGGACTTTACATTAATCAAGCAACCAAATATGTCGTTTTAACACTTAGATTAGAATTAATGAAAAATACACCGAAAAATATTGATTACAAAACACTTTTTCAACCAAAAGATGGTTTATTTACGGAAAATTTATGTTGTACAACTAAAAATTAGACTTAAGAGTGTTTCGCTGTATTTGTAGAGAAACAGTGCAAACCACGAGGGAGGAATGAAGTAGGCGAGAAATCATAGAGAAATCATACATAATTTGGGCGTAAAAAACGCCAGTAAATGATGCTCCTATTCGGTTAGGGAAGCACATACACTCTATAGCAATGACAAATGTAGGAATATTTGGAAATTTGTAATACTTAAGTTAAAATCTACTGATAGAGTTTTTAATGGCACCAAAATAAAGTTAAATTTATTCGAGAGAACCAGTGAACATCAGCTCTTTTCTCTATCAACTCTTTTCGACCTTCAGCGAGTCAGTCAGTCTCCTCAAAATTATAACAGTGCTATCCCAGACAACACGCCTGGTTTTATTTGGGACAAAAGTCGTTGTTTGCGTGACCGTCCGATAAAAGACTGCTTTTGTCAGTCTAATTAATGAGTCACAATCTGGGTTTTTAAGGGTCCGAAAATAACTTTTTTTGTTTTGCAATTATATTTATTAATGCAATGATTATTTAATTGGATAAAAAAAGAGTTTCAAACTTTTCTATCGGTATTTTACAATGATTTATCATTTACCGTAGCTTGGAAAAAAAGATTAAAGTCTGATAGATATAATGTCGATATATAATTTGTTCATTATTAGCAATGTCTAGCAGCTTAGTGGTTAGCAAACTGGCTTGGCAACATGAAGGTTCAGTGTTCGAATCTGGTAGTGGCCATGTATAACAAAGTAAAATGCCGAGGGAAATAACGTATTAAACATTATCCTCAACATGTTGTAATTTTATCCGAAATATGTCTGTTTCGGATGTTGGTAGAACATCCTGTGGCGCTGGCTAGGGCGGACAAAAATTAAAAAAAGGACATCCCTTGGATCTCCGTTTCGGCTGTTGGGATGTTCCTAGGCTCTCCAACTGACATCCAAAGGATAGGACCAATGTCCGAAATTGACATCTTTTGGACATCCACCGGACTGACTTGTGTTATGTGGGGTTGAATGAGGCTTTAATGATGATAGCAGAACCGAAAGCATGCTCTGAGGAGAGACAGTTAGAAAAAACGTAGCCAGGCGGAATGAATTTTACCTCAATGGAGGAAGACAAGGGGGATACGTTAGCAAATGGCTCTTGAATCAAGACCACATTGATATCTAGGTCTTATATCAATTGAGCGATGTTGAGAGCGGCACTTCGAGAGTTTCTAAGGTTGATCTGGAAACACTTGAGGGGCAGACGCTTTGCTGATGTTGTGATGATTCACTGGCATGATTACTCCGCGGAAAGATATTGAGCAACGGCTTTGGCCAGAGCCAACTTGGTGGTTTTGTGCATGGAATGCAATGGAAATGTGCAAACTGAGTTTGTACATTTGAAGTCTTTAGGTGAGGAGGGACAGGAGGAAGTAGCATGAGTCTGCGAGCATTTCCCACAGACTGGGTTAGCAGATTTGCAAAAATGGTGGATATGTCCATAGTTTTGGCACTTTGAGCCATGCCACACTTCTTTACTTAGGATAGGATTTCCATCAATAAACCTGCGACAAAGATCTTTTTCTTGCACAATTGGAGGATCCTTGTACCTTTTAGATTAGTGACTCTCTTTAATTCTCGAAACCTTACCAGGGCAGGAAACTGTTTCTGAGGGGCCGATACCGAGCAACACATTTTGGGCTGAGTTATTATTGAAAAGATCTTGAACTTTGTCGCAAGAGGCAACGTCTAGAAAAGACAAAATAACTCTCCAATCGATTTTCTTTATGTTTTGCACAACAGGACCGTCACCATCCAGATAAAATAGCTTGTAGATGTTATCATTTGAATTTTCGCTCATAGGCAAACAGGCGCTGCCCTCTATTTGAGCGATAAAAACTGGTCTTTTAGGTACAGTACCTTTCAGGAAAATGTGTCCCTTTTGTCCATTTAACTCCGTTGGCGCGGAGCACACATTTTTCTGAAAGGTACTGTACCTCCGCATACAGGCGGGTGTTTTTCAGAGCTGAGGGATTGCTAGTTGGAGGGTTAGCGGCTGATTGGGGAGGAGCCAAAGACGAAGTTCTAGCTGGTTTGACAGATGATTGCACCTCAAAAAGTCGAATATCTTTGTCCGCTAGAGAAAGTTTGGCAGTTAAAAGATCTTTTTTTTGATAGGGTTAATTCACTATGGAGATTGGCTCTATTTTCGATTTCTTTTTCTAGCTTCTCGATTTTCTTTATCATTAAAGCTTTTTCTGATTTGCTGTAGATTACTTCCTCTTTCAATTTCGTAAAAAAGGATTTAAATTTGAGCGTTTGAACTGCTGAGTGGAGAGTAAGGAATGAATCGAAATCCATCTCGAAAGCTTTGTCAAATTGTAAGGGGAAATTTTCATCTTTGTGTTGTTTCGACAGATTTGTACCCAGATAACACACACCTGAGCCAATGACGTCCCTTGGATGTCGTGTTGGGACGGTTGCAACGTCCCAAGGACTCCCCATATTTTGGAGTTCTCGTCTTTGGGACTGGTTTTGGATGTGGCAATGTCCGCCTTGTCATCATCCCATTGCTGTGCCCAGCACAGCTCATGGGACGTCTCTAGAACGTTCTAAGTACGTACTTTACACCACCATTTATTAACAATAAAATCTTCAGCCATGCTTAAAATGTCCGACTCGGGGCTCGAACCATAGACCTTAAGCATTCCAAACTAGTCATCTAACCACTGAGCTATTTGCTTTATATATATACATGTATATTGTATAATACCATTTGTGTAATATCACCAGAGTCATCCAAAGTCATCATAAGGATGACTCTGATTTCACAAATTATGAATCGGATTTCAACTTTCTTGACAAGATGACGATGAATCATGATGAAATATTTTATTCAGTGAAGAACATCAATGAAGAATAAAATGCAGTCTGCTGGACTCGAACCATAGACAATTGATCCCGAATGCCAGCCAGCTACCCACTGAGCTATCTGAGATACATTATCATCACTGTTTATTAAAGTTGATTCGTTGTTCCCGCGTAAAAAAATGATAGTTATAAAATTTTCTAAGTGTTTTGTTGGAGCCAAAATGTAATCAATGGTACGGATAAGGTACGTTCACATGGGACTGTGAAAATTGCCGCGCTTCGGTGCTTTTTTTGTTTTAAAAGGGACGGCTTTTAGATGTTTTATACTTGAGCCTGTCCCGGACGTCCCATTGGTACGTCTTTGGGGCTCGATTGGGACGAGAATTCCTATCTGGGTATCTTGTAGGGAGAACAGAGCTGCAGAGCCATCTCTCTTTGTCGCGGACGCTTTAGGTCAGGACGACATTTTGGCTTTACAATCAGGGCAATATTTATATCTGGAATCTATCAGGACTCTGAAGGGTGTAATATTTACAGGAAATATATTGGCTTTGAGACGGGGTGGTGTTACTGAATGCCAAGGAAGGAGGACCCTAGGTGGAGGTATCTCCGCCTGGATCATCATCGTCCCCCATCAGAATGAGTGAAGTGGAAGAAGATTAGAGGCTATCAGTTACGAGCAGAGCCGTTCAAAAGGGGAGCAAGTGTTCAGAAGGAAAAATAAGAAAATGGTGGAGATCCTCTTCAACGCTTGGAAGGAATATGCTATCTCCAGTTTCCTCACCCCTCTACCCGAGCGTTAGCAGAGTGACCAGTGTTCCAACCCCCTCAAGGCCTCCACAAAGAGATTCCGGATTAACTTCCGCAGAAGCCCACGACCCTGAATGGATTGTAGACTGGCCTTGCCACTCACTTAGGGAGGAGGAGCAAGATCGCCGGAGATCTTGGCTCTTTAGAGCAATAAAACTAGGGGACCAAGCCTTTTCCAGTTCTGCTTAGAACCAGACCAGACGGGGTGGAATTGATACCACACACTTCCTGTTTAAAAAAATCTGAAAAAAACTTCGCAACTTACGACTGAAACAGGGTTATAACACTGTTTTCCTTAATAAATGATGAACGGGTACAAAAATCTATTAACTGGAGAGAGAAAAAAAAAACACAAAATTAGTACACTGATATATGACAAAGAGTGCAGCAGAAGGATGTGGAGGAAGATGAGAAAGAGAAAAGGAGATAGGTCAGGCTGCTGACAGATCAGATGAAAGAGGAGAGGGAAAAAAATACACAGGTAATGGTTAGAAACAAAAAACGAGAAAGAATAGCAAAATTTGTAAAATCTAGACAAAAAGATAATCTATAGAGTCCAGATTCACTTGCAAACGAGATAAATCAAAAACTGCTGTAAACAAACAAGGAAAGAAAACACAATATCAAAAAAATTGGGAGCACAGAATCTCATCACGTCGAAGCCGTAGCAGAAGACGTTTCAATTCACCATAGACGGTGAGATAACAAACGTTAGGAAATATAAAGTAACGATTAAAAGAGCCAAAGTAACTCTAAATCACAAAGGTCCCACGATAAAAATGGAAGATCCTACTTTAGAGATTCTGTACATAGAGAAAAATAACAAACTTGTAAACAAAAATAAAGATAAAATGGCAGAAAATTTCTATGAACTTTGAAAAGTCATAGGGATTCACCATATAATCCCAATAACAGGACAGATTGTTTACCAGAGACAAGCAAAAGTATTACTTAAAATTATAGAAAAGGAAGTTGAGGACATGCTTTCTTGCGGAGTTAAGTTCAAGCACTTGCCCACATAACACAACTATTCACCTAGCTAAAAATAAAAGCGGAGGATACCATTTCTGTTTGGATTTCCGCCAGTTAAATACAATAACAACAAAAGACAAATACCCACTTCCAAGAATCGACGACACAATCGACTATCTATTTAAATCCAAATTTTTTTCAACACTCGACCTGCATGATTGGCGGTTACTGGCAAATAAAGATCGACGGAAAAGACAGGCCGAAAACAGCGTTTTCGACAGAAAGTGGACATTAGAATTTTAATCACATGCCTTTTGGGTTAGCAAATGCCCCAGCAACGTTTCAACGTTTTATGAACGATGTGTTAAAATCGGTAATCAAAAAATTTGCGTTAGTTTAGTTTTTGGGATGGCGCAGTTGCCGTTGCCAAACAACTTAACTATAACACCTACACAAATTTACTGTACACCAAAAAAAAGTAGAATGAATTTCCTATCGAATGGCCTATCTCGTTTTTTATTTACTTATCTGCAAAATGCACTTATTTTAACTTAAACATTTTACGAGTTTTCTCCGCCCCCCCCCCCCAAAAAAAAAAAATTTATTTTCACTCATAACTAACAAACTACTTGTACAATTTCGATGAAAATTTTTCTCAGTGTGCGTTATGTTAATCCCCATGTATGGTATAAAAATTATTAAAAAAATATTACGGGAACATGCTGAAAACTGCGATGTCCCATCCAACCCCTGTCCCATATAGCCCCGGTCTCCCCTAACCGGTTAAAAAAAACCCAACAACATAGCAACCAGGGTTGTAGAAGTGATGGTTGCCCAACTTGTATCTTTTTTTAACATGGGGCTCTGAAGACAGATTTCTCTTGTGGATGTTGGTAGCTCCGCCTCTAACTCCTCCCCTTTTTTTATAACATGAGGGCATTAACATCTATGAGTTAAAATAGACACTAAAATCTTGTTATCCACAAGGATTTGTTCATACTTTTTCGAGATTTTTCAATGAGTAGCAGCGATCGGTAGCTCAGTTGGTAGTGCGATGGATTGATAACCTGTAGTACTATGGTTCGATACCCTGTGGGTGCTATTGCATTTTACTACTTTTTTTTACTTTTTTCATTTATTTAATTTTGTAATGCAAAACTGAATCTAATCAGATTAAAAAATAAAACGAATTATTTATTTAAAACTTCAATTTATTCCTGGATTAAAACTTAAAAGTAACAGTAGTTGGAGTTTACCGCCTAAAAGTTTGAAATTATTATCTTTTTCACGCAACAGATGGCGCTGCGCTCATGTTATAAAAATCTTCAGAGGCTTATGGAGAAAAAGGATACAAGTTGGGCAACCATCACTTCTACAACCCTGATAGCAACAATGAACTTAATTTTAACAAGTTATTTTCCATACTTTTTGTCTGGTTGGTTGTACTTTTGATGTCGATGTTTTTGGAAAAGGTTTTAATTCTAAGTCTCGTAAACATCCCTTTAAGTGATCCTTCATTTGCGCTTCTTTTACGAAGACAATAGTTGAAGGGTCTGCTCCTAGAGCAACTTCAACGGCGAATGCAAGTGCAAAAACACCGCAACTGCTTTTGTCAGCTTGACAGCTCACAACTAATGAATAGACGCTGATTCCAACTCATACTCTAAGATTAACAAAGAAATCGGCGCGCCAATCATGTAACAATTGGTTGATATTCAAATAGGCGCTTGCCAGAAGCATTTCATCTTCCATTTTCCTACCCCTCAACCCCCATTAAAACAAAAGCTTTCTTTTGGTGTCATGCGGAAATAGTCATGCAGTTTACAATGCCATCGCAACGTGCATGGCAACTCGGCTCATGCGGCGTATTCATGCAGATTATTCTCATGCAGTCATGCAGAGTTGTCATGCACATTACCAACACCCTCATCTTCTTCAACTGAAAGTAGTGATGATGAATCTCACTCTTCCGTTATATCAGAATCAGACTACTCAGACGTCATAGAAGAACAACAGAATGAGGAGATGATTTCTTTTAGACGAAGTAGCCTACTTCGAACGAGAAAGCTGTTGAATTGGGAGCCCAGAATATACTTGGGTATTGTACCGGAGCGTATTTCTTTCCTTACTCTATTATCAAACAAATTATCTTGGGATCAGGACATGTTTATTATAGCTCATGATGCCATATGTTTGATATTCCGAAAAATCAGGTTAAACGAGTCTTTCACGATTCTTGGGTACGAATTTGGAATAAGTTCCAGAGAGGCAAGTAGGATTTTTATCAGATATGTTGCTTTTATTGCGGATCATATGCAAGAAATTATCTTTTGGCCTAAACACGATTCCTTAAAAAGAGCTTTGCCCATATCGTTCAGAAAAAACTATAGCAAAATCCAATCGGTTATTGACTGTTTTGAGGTTGAGATCCAAAAGCCTTCTGATCCAGTTAACCAAGCTCTTACTTGGTCCGAGTACAAAGGGTGCAATACATTAAAGTATATGGTCTCCGTAACGCCGGACGGGCTAATTAGTTTTGTTTCGACTGGGTATGGAGGGAGAACAACGGATGAAGTTGTTGCTTCTCAGAGCAAGTACCTTGATTCATTACCAACCGGATGCTACGTCATGGCCGATCGTGGATTTAAAAGAATTGAACCTTTTCTTGCTTCCAAACAATGTTTTTTAGTTCGTCCTTCATCTGTTAAAACAGGCACTAAGTCGACTAAAAATGAAGTGATTGATAGTAGAAAAATATCTGGCTTACGAATCCATGTTGAAAGAGCAATTCGGCGGATTCGAGAATTTAATTTTGTTTCCCCACATTCTTGTATAGATAATAAGCAACTGAAACATGCAGATGATGTAGTAAAAATTGTATGTGGACTTGTCAATTTGCAGAATCCTTTAATAAAATAATTTAAAATTGTCTACCATATCTTGAAAATCAATGTATTGGAAAACTAAAACTAGACTGACGTTAAAATAGGCAAAATAGATTCAGTCCAAAAATGCAAACCCTTTTCAATCAAACACTTAACATGTTCTTCATGATAGGATAGGGGGACAATCTCAACATTTTTGTTTTTCTCAAAGTCTGGATCCGCAACACATAAAATGCCCATACGTCGACCACTAAAAGCCATTTGTAATTGGATTTGAGATTTAACTTTTTCTACTATTTCTCCTTTCGCATTAATGTAGTTGAGTTTTGTTTTCGCTGAAACGGGACATTTTATTTCTAAAACATGTGTAGAGCTGATTCCATCGGGGGAGGCGCCAAACACAGGGTGATCGGCGGATAGCAATAGTCCACACCTTTTATAGTACATTTTTGTTTTGATGTGTACTTCTTTCAATACCAAGGGCTCGAGTTTTCTTCCACGGTTCATCGCTTTCGTATCTCGTAACTTGTTAGCACCGAATAAAGTATTGGTTAGGCTGCCATCGATGGTATTGCACTTGGATGCCTCATAAACTTTTGATGCCGTAATACGACAATACCTAAGAAATATTCTATGTATTTGTCAAAATGGAATTCAGGAAGATTTTAAGTTATTTCATACCTTAGTCGAAACCATTCAGCATTGTCTGGCTGATCACGTGTATTCATTTCAGCTACTTTGCAATTTTCCGTGGTCATGTATGATTTTGAAAAGGATAAAAATCAAATACATTCGTCGATTGATGGCGGCTTCTGAATCGCAGTGATAGAACGTGAATATCAACTTTTTCACACCAACTCAGTTCTTCACTGACGTGATAGTAAAGTGAACTCTGAGATCTTGAATTTTGCGATTGCGGTGTGACAGTATTGGCCCATTCAACAACTTCTCAATAAAAACTATTGGCAGGAGTTTTTTTTCGTTCTTGGGTTGAAGAAAACCGGGATTTTTTTTACCGTGAACACAGCGACTTAGCCTTTCTCTTCGTGTAAGCTTTAAGACTCCTTTCGTTTGAATTCAGTCTAGCAGTATTGATGCTTCTTACGATGCTTTTAGTGCCACCAAAACAGCTTCTTTACTCTTGTTAAAAAACCAGAATGTCATTCAAGCTTCATGTCAGATAACTCTCTTCGGCCCAATCAAGCTGGCCCTTAAGTCCTTAAAGTTCGAGCTCCATGCCGTGGAACACTTGGACGTCACCGACTCATACGACGAATCAACTGAAAATAAATCCGGATATTTGAAGTTGGATCTGAACGGCGAGAAATACCAAATAGATGAAAAATTGACTCGAAGCAACGGGACGCCTGAAATCGCTCAGAAATCGTTGAACGGTTAACAAGGATAACAAGTTGTCATCAACGCCAAATACGATGTCCACCAGCAAACCAAAACAGGCTCCATCGTTTTCAATAAGAACGGTGAACGTTTTCATTTCTCTGGAACTGTCAACAGTCGTAGCATTGTCTTGGATTTGGCAACGCCCATTACACCTTTGAAGACCGTCCGATTGGAAGGATGTTTCGATACTGAAACAAGCGTGTTGACCATAATTCGCAACGAGGAGGTCATCAAGTTTACAGCCGGTGGATCTTTCGGATCCATGCTAGGAAATCTGGACTGTGGATTGGAAACACCATTTATTCCGGTTACGAGAACCTATGGGCGGAATTGGTCTACGATCTCCAATAACCGCGCAAATTGATTGCTTTCGATACCGGATCTATCGGCTCCGAAATTGAATGGAACGGTCGCCGTTGGTTGTCTCTTGGTGGCAAATTATTTTGACAAAAGGATTGAATTAATTTACTTAAAATTTTTGCCTTTTTTTCAGTGAATTCGTAGATAGTAACGCAATGTTATGGATTTATATGGTATCCTCTTCTTCTCCCGCTGCTTGGCTTTTGAATTTCTTGTTGGTGATTTTGTGTCTTTTACCGGATCTTCTTATGCTTATGGCCGAGTCACACGTAATCCACGACGACATGGCTTATAGAGCTGTTCGACATCTTTTTCAACATTTGATGATATCGTGAAACGCCGCAACTCAATTCAATTTTTTTCTGCTACGAGTTACAGTTTAATAGAAATGAGGGTTATTTTTAAGTTTTTTAGGTTCTATTTACATATTAGTTGGTTATAATAAATGGTTTAACTATGTCACATTCTGGTTATGCCAGTGGACTGAATAGTTTGGCAAAAAACACGTTATTTTGTTAAATTAAATGCTGTTTAATAGTAATTATCCATATTCTATTGCGTGGAAGCATGGAAGTTAGTTAACCATGAGTATATTAAAATTCTATATTCATCCTACCCATACCGAACATAAACCGATTTTAGACGTCTAATTTCTGTTTTTCAAGACTGATCAATGCCACTTTAATTCATCTTGAAAGGAAGCATCTCCGTCTTTAAGATGAGTTCTATCGGTCTTAATGTCCGTATATTTCTGATCCTAAGGTAAAGAATATATCTATATTGATGACAAAAGACCGTCCCTAGAGTCGAACACTGGACCTTCATGTTGACTCTCTAGCTTGTGAACCACTACGCTATCTAGTTCGTTATGTACTGTAGAAATTATATAGACACATTATATCAAACGGACTTACTTACTACGGACTAACTTTAAGTACAGTAAATGATAAATCTAAAAAAAACCTTATAGAGACAAATTTTAAACTCTTTTAAGATTACATAAAGAGTCTTATATCCGCTTTATATTGATGTATTAAGACCGATATATTCGTAAAAAAAAATCGATTAATATCAAGCTATAAATGGTTTTATTTGTAATATCTTGTTGGCATCTTGAATAGATAACTTAAAGTCGTCTAAATTTTATCTCGTCTAGCAGGTCTTGCAATGATGAACTATAACGATGTGCGTATATAACAAACTAGATAGCGTAGTGGTTAGCAAGGAATGAAGGTCCAGTGTTCGACTCTAGGGACGGTCTTTTGTCATCAATATAGATATATTCTTTACCTTTGGATCAGAAATATACGGACATTAAGACCGTTAGAACTCATCTTAAAGACGGAGATGCTTCCTTTCAAGATAAATTAAAGTGGCATTGACCAGTCTTGGAATGACGGGTAAAAGACGTGTTCAAGACAAAATATTCTGTCTGGGTATTCATTCTTATTTTTTCATTAATCTGAGACAAAACCATGCAGACTTGCAGAAACCCAGCTACATGGTTTCACACCCCACCTCAACTAAAACATGGTTTACAGATTTTGAATACATGATTATAAAATTTTAATTATACGAGAAATTTTCGGAACTATAGGACAACAGTCTGTCCCAGGTTTCAACAGTGAATTCAGAATAGAATATCGACAATCACTATCACGTACTTAGCTTTTAAACAATCGATCGAATCTTTGCAATCTTTGTAAAAAAACGATCGAATCTTTGTAAACAATCGATTGAATCTTTAATTACAAAGATAGCAAGTCAGACTAGCCGCCTCATTATTTCTCTACCGATTATCGGTAGCTAGCGATAATAAAAAAATAATCGTAATCGACAAATATTAAATTGGCGATTGGGATTATTCAAGAATGATTTAATCGCCGATTTCAATTATTCGACAAAAGATTTGATCGGTGATTAAAAATTTAATCGAAATTTCAATCGCGATTTAAAAAAAATAGCGATTACGGCAAGTCTCTAACGGGTTGGTGTCTGTAAAAGGGTGCCCTACCCACATTTTTTGTACCCGCGCCTTACCCGACCTTTTTTCTACCCGCCCTTTACAGTAACCATGCCGTAACGATGGCAACCAGTGAAAGCCTTACATTTCCATCTGTTTTGCTACTATACTGCAACTAGTGTCGGAAAAAGGAACGAATCCTTTCCCTGAGGCAGATATCATCATCGCCTCAAAAATTTGCCCGACCAGCTCCTCCTCCATTACTCCTTCATGCTACAACGAAACCCCAAAGTACTACTACCATTTAAGCTACACCATCCACTTATTAGAGATAGCCATCAAACATTCAGATAACCTTAAGGACCTGCTTCATTCTGAAAATCAATCATTTTTCCATGTGCAGAATTGTATTCTAAACTTTTTCTTCTTTTCCTTTGGCGGGACAAAATAAGGAGGATGATTCTCTGGAATTTTGTCGAGTTCCTCTTTACATTTTTTCAGAAACCTACAGTGAACAATTTTGGGCTGGTAAAGGATATGTCATGCTTTATCACAGATTTTTGCATGTTTCTCAAGATGAATTGAGGAACTAAGGAAGTCAAGTTCGCAATTTATTCATATTTGGTGACTATATGGAACGCCATAGTGTCTTATGACAAATTAGGAATAAATAGTTTCAATCCCTCGTAGCGCAGCACCCATCAAGTGCCGTAAAAGCCTTCTGTTGTTAAGTGCCTTCTTCAGAGATGAAAACGCATAACCGCACTTGATGATCATATCCAATCTTGTTAATGTGGCAATGAAAGTATTGCCGATTACGATAGCAAAACTGGTGTTTTTTTTTTATTGCTAACTAACATACGATGAAGTTTCAAGAAAGTATCTGTGCGATAATCGCCGATGGTCGCCAATATATTTTATAACGTTGCAAAATTTCAAAAATTCTCGAATATTAATTAACTACAATTTTCCGTCTGGTTATTTCTTTGAAGGACAATTTTCACATTTAAAAGATGATTCCCTGATTTTCCAGCCGTGGTATTTATAATAACTTGGATGGACGAATGCGCCATTTAAGTGCTAATTTATTTTCAGCTGTAGATTTATGCAACTTAAAAGCAGACTGAGTTTTAATAAAATCTATCCTTATCGCGTCATCAGTGATAAAAACGCGATTATCGATCGACACTGTGTTAAAAACCTATCGCGCAAAAAATCATCACGGTGATATTAACAAGCCTGATCATATCATACCAGGCTACCTTAATCAATGTTAAACTTTGTGTTGTCAAAATCTATTGAAATCCTTGTGCAAAGATGATTAAAACCAAAAGTGAAAAATTAAAAAATGAATAGAATCAGTGAATCACACTGATCAAACTAAAATCATACCCCTTAAAAATAAAATAATTTTTTGAATGAAATCAATCTGATTCCAGCTTTCCAACGTTAATAAAAAAATCTAATAACCAAAAATTTAAAAGGCTAGCTGACCCACCATGTTTTGTATCAATGGGAAGCCAAGAAAACAGGGACCCCCCTGTGTATCGGGATCAAGAAACAAAGAAATTATTTATTCGGCAATATGTCACAGTTCATGGACTGACAGTGGTACACCACTTTAGTCTTATCGCCTACTTTCACCGGCAATAAGGTCTAAAGGGCTACATTTTTAAAATTTTTTGATAGATTTATTTAAATTATTTTTAATTATGCTAAAAAATTACATATTTAAAAATTCTATATTTTAAAATAAATTTGTACTTATTCTGTTGTGGTTGTGCACTTTTTATTCATGAGCTAGTTTATTACATTTCGTTGCAGATGTGTGTTTAGGGTGTTTAGGAATGCTATTCCTGCCTCAGCAGCTTAGCTAGAGGGCCAAGTCTGGCGAGGCTTAAACACCCAGGCTCAGTTGGGCTCGCGTCAGATAGTTAGCTTTAAGTTATGAAATGGTACGTTTTCCTGCTCAAAGAATATGGACTGATAAAAATTCATACACCAACTAGAATGTTTTAAATTTATTTCATTTTTTTATAAAAACAATTTCTGTGATAATAAGAAGCAATGATAAATGTTTTCGGGACCAACCAATATGTATGGTTTCCAATTAAGTTTTTTTGAAAATTTAGAGGTGTATGTACATTATTATGTCTTAACTCAATCACTAAACACGATCACATTTAAGATATCTACAAATTTTGAGTCTGCAGGTTTCTTATTTATGCTGCATGTTATCTGTTTGAACGACGAAAAAAGTTTTCGCTTATCCAGTTAAGAAAACAGCATATTAGTGTTTAAAACAAAACACTTATGTTATTTAAGACCTTGACGAGTATTAAAAATGCATATTTACAATCTTCATATCCTAGTAATAGGCTTCTTTTTTTGATCATCAAATGTCTTGTCATTTGTAAATCATTGCTGTTGGATTCTGAATATGATGGCTCCCACCGGCTCCCACTCCACCAGATCAGAGTTAGGTGGCTGAGGAATCCACAATGTGCCCGATGGTTCCTGGTGCTCACAATCTTAGGAAAAAAAGTTATTCCTGAAAAAAAAAGTTGTGCTGCCTGAGAATACAATTACAGTTGCACTTAGCAACCGGACTAAGACATAACATGGCACAGTTGGTATTTCCTTCGTTTTTTTCACGTCTTCTGAATTTTTTATGAGACTTTAGTGAATCTGTGCGTTGGGTTCGTAACGTTTTTGTAACCAGCGTTTCCGGGCCACACGAGGTGATGGTAGCATTATGGCTTCCTGAACTATCCCTCACAGTTTTTCTTGGCCAAAGGTTCTCGGGTGAACACTGCGTTTGTTTACGACTTTTTATTTATTGGTTTATTTCTTGGAATTTTTTTTCATTCGATGGTCGTGAACGTGTATTCGAATGTTCATTTGTACAGGTGCTTAGACACTGAGTAATTTGGGCTCTATGGTTAGGGTAAGCGTTAATAGTTGTTAAAATTGTGTATTTTTGGGCTTAAAAAAATGGACTATATACAAATTGATATGGTTACACAAACTACTTCTTTCGACTGTTTTAAAACACTTAATTTTGTTAATTTAAAATTTTTTGTAGTAAAAAATAAATGATAAGATCATCAACTAACATCAACTTTTGCTACTTTTGTTACATATATGCCAGCTGTTGGAAATTGCAGGTTGACTGCAAAGTTTCCAAAAAACCAATTCAGAAATCGGCAAACTGGTTAGTATTCAAAATAAAAAACTTGTATTAGATAAGAATAAGACGGGTACTAAAATTTATATTAACTTCCTTCATGACCAAGAATTTAGCTTAGGTTCCTTATCATAAGATGGACCACATTGCTGTCGGAGTCTGGAAAGGACTGTTCCCACTCCATAATGTCAGAGGTCGATGCCTGAGTAAAGAACATTGTGCCAGACAAATCTGGGCAGTTTCGAAAACAAAAGTTATTCCTAAGCAGGTTTTAAAACTTTTAAAAAATAATAACCTTTCAAATCTATATTTTCCATTTCAGGTTCAATCTCAATCTCCATCTCATAATCCAATGGTGGAGCTTGGAGGGGCTGCTGAGGGATGTCATGATGGGAATTTGGCCTAGCACCATTATTTAAAAATACAAAAATTTGTAATTTTGCTGTTGTGCTTGTTATGTGTTAGGTCATTTAGGTGTATATTACATTTTGTTGTGAATGTGTGTTAAGGGTGTTAAGGATATTTAGGTAAGCAGCTCAGCTAGAGGGCTAAGCAAGACGCGACGCTTAGACCGTCTTAGAAACTGAGTAATTCGGGCCCTTTGGTTAAGGTAAGTGTTAAAAGTTGTTAAATTTGTATATTTTCGTGCTGAATAAATGAACTATATACTAATTCATATGAAAACCCAAACTACTTCTTTCGACTGTTTTAACACTGAGTCCACCACTCAATCAGGCCAAAATTAGGGGTTTTGGGGGTTTACAATTTTCGGAAAAGGGTGACGAAGGCATCGCAGCCAGTCCCCGTATAAACCATTTTGTGCAGAATTTTGCGGAAAACACAATGGTGAAATCCGCAATTTTCTAGCTAGTATAGTTTTTAAGTTATTTAATAAAAACTAAGGGACCCCCCATAAATTCTAGCGTTTTTACTGATTTTTGACATCAGTTTTCAGGCAAACCAGCCCTTTAAAAAAAAACCAAATTTTTTAGAATGAAAGATTTCGCCCCCCCTCCAGAGACATCTCGCCCCGTTTTTATTTTAAACGGTTATTAGCAGAGATATTGGCAATTGAAAATCTTGAAAATTTTACGATATTTTCTGAAGATTTTCGCCATTGACAGACGTCATTTCGCCACGCCATCTAGCGGCCGATTTTGAAAACAGCCAGGGAGATCTATTCTAAAGTAATGGCGAGAAGAATAGATCTCCCTGGCTAAGTCTGCAACAAGTTTCGGCTATCCCCCACCATGGTGTGCAATAGTCGACTTGCTGAACTACGTTTGGCTAGTGCTGATACGAAGCAATGGGAAAAAGGTTTATAATTGGAATCCATTTCTTTCAGTTTAATTCCGTGGTGTTCAATAAAAGTACACCTATTGCTTCTCGATTGACATTCAATAAAATGAAATAGGGTCGGTTCATAATTTATATAAATCAGTGACCGCAACTTAGTTATGTCTCTTCTAGATTATCTTATTTCATAGCCAACGCCGAAGGACATTTTTTCGATGTGGAAACATAAATTTTTGTTACCTCACTCTTCAATTGTGAAAATTTACGTAAAACGTTTGGTTGACTTAACAACTTCTTCACATTGGATTGTAAAGCTAACCCCACATTTAAAGGTGATCTTCTAGGGTGCTTTTAGTTAGATGATGCTTCAGATAGTTTGCAACCTTTAGTAGAGGGAATTAAACGAAAGGCAAACCAAAATGTATGATAACTATGTATCGATAGAACCATGTTTGACACTTTGCATAACTCTTCTTCCACATCACTTAAAATATAATCCAATTTGCTGAATTAAAATTCATAAAAAGTTTGTTATGAAATGTTTACTCCACTTGCTGAAATTTTTTCGCTTAATGGATCACTATAACAATCAAGGATATTTGATTTAGAGATGGATGTACACCTGCACAGACTTGGCAAGTTATTTTTACCTAGTAGATGAATAGGAAGTCTAATTCCCCAGAGAATTAGAAAACAAATTTTGTTGTACCTGATAATGGTCGTTTGGATTCATCGCGGTGTTCACATTGAACATGAACAAACGCTGAATATTGTCAGTAAAACTACCGGCAGGCCTATTTTTTGCGCTTATGCTTCTTTCAAAATGCTGTCAACATCCTCACTATCTTAGCGCTTATTTCTCCTTTTCTTAGTCCGCTTCGATGACACAAAACCATAATTTCCAGACATTTTAATTGTATATAGGCTAGATTCTGATGTGATGTATTGAACGTGTTGCTGAAAGAGATGAAAGAGGGACCGAGGGAGGCTGCCACCGGTTCTTTTTTCATCAGGAAGATGAAAAATAGGATACGATCACTTAAATTCACGATGTTTTGTTTTTTCTCTTTTCTTACACAACTTTTTTTTTGGACTTCTTTTTGCTAGGAATGTTAAGGGATGCAATTCTGCTAGAGGGAAACCCGAGACGTGACGCTTAGACAACTTTTACAAATTTGTATAGTAAAAAGAAACAAATGATAAGATCATCAAACAACATGTAGTGTTTTAAGTTAAGAAATTTTGCATATTATAAGTTTTTGTCATTTTGTATTTTTAAAGTTCCTGCAAATGTCTTCACTGAAATCATTCTGGTATAAAAAAAATTGAGGTTGCTGGGTTTGCCACTGCATGCTGCAGTTGAAAAGTGCAGGGTGATCATGAAGTTTCCAAAGCTCCAGTTAAGAAAAAGGCACACTATAGTATTCTAAACAAAAACGTGTGTTAGATAAGAACTAGACAGGTACTAAAATTTTATTTAAAATTCTTCATATCCGAAAACTAAACTTAGGTTCCTTATCTTCATATAGAGAACTGAGTCGCGCCGATACTGGCAGCACCTATTTTCGAGCTCCCGTTGATATAGTGTTTATAAAGCAATTTTTTCGTATAATAGTCTAAATTTGTGTGAAAAGTGTATATGAGTGTTCCGTGCATCGGTTAGTGGCCAAATTTGACTCTGAATCGACTTTTTTGTTTTACTTTTTTGCATTTTGATTAGTGGACTTTGTGTCAATCTGACTCTATCATTAGTCGCCATTATGCCGAAGGCAGATTTTTGTTGTTTTGCTCGTTCGTTCATCACTTCTTTATCCCACTCCCCGCTTGTTAGCCTAAGGCTACCGCCTGACATTTTTCGTGTTATTCGGAAGCTTGGCTTCTCGTCCACTCAGCCTACACGGCGCACTTATCGAGCTGGGAAACAAGTGAAACGCGAAAGGGAGATAAAACGATTTATACCTCTCGGTTATGTGAATGCAAGATCGATTCGAAACAAAACAGCGCGAATTCAGCAGCATATTGAATCTCTTGATCTCGATGTTTTGACTATAACGGAAACTTGGGCCAAAGATGCATTGGATGGAGATGATCACCTTCGACGGGCTTTCCCGCCAGGGTACAGTTTTCTACACACGGCAAGAGAAAAGAGAAATGGAGGGGGGGGGGTTGCCATAATTCATCGAAGCACGATTGGTGTTGCTGGGTCTAAGGCTGCCAGTGAGTGTAGTAGCTTTTCGTCGTTTGAGTTTGTTGGTGCTCTGTTATGTGTCAATTCTATCTACATTGACCTTTTAGTCATCTATCGACCTCCGCTAAATAGTATTTCGCTGTTTTTGGAGGAGTTTTCTTCACTTCTGGAGCGACTAGCCTCCTCAACTACGAAGACTATAATTGTTGGTGATTTCAATATCCATTTGGATAAGAAAAAGAGTAGCAGTGTTCCTGAGGAATTCTACTCGCTAATCGGGTCGTTTGGATGGTTTCAACATGCAGAGGGCCCAACACACACTGATGGACACACGCTGGATCTAGTAATTTCTCGCGCGGCTGACAATATTGTTGCTAGCTGTAATGTTGCGGGGCTTTTCAGCGACCATTTGGCGATCAACATTGTCGTTCGAGCTCACCGCCCGGTACGACCGAGAAAAAAGATTTATTTCAGATCCATCAAGAAGATCGACATGGAGGCTTTCAGACTGGACCTTATTGATCTGCCGCTCATCACCAACCCGGCAGCCGAAGTGGATGGTCTCATCGACCAGTACAACGTTGGCTTGGCCAGCTTACTCGACAAACATGCGCCATTAAGACAAAGAGAGATAACGATTCGTCCTGAAAACTTCTGGAGCACTGAGGAGATCGAAACGACCAGAAGGACTGCCCGAATGGTAGAGAGGAGGTGGAGAAGCAGACGGCTAGAGATTGACAAGCAACTTCTTCGGTACTGGCGGGATCGTCTGGTGCTGCTTTGTGACGAGGCCAAGGTAATGCAGTTGAGTGCCCTTATTAGCGAATGTGGTTCTGACCAGAAGGCGCTGTTTCGGGCCGTTGGCGACCGACTGCTAGTAAAGGCAGAGAGGAAGCTGCCGGAACACGATTCGCTCCAGGAGCTTGCGGATGACTTCATAACCTTCTTCAGCAAGAAGCCGGCTGATCTGAGAGCTGATCTTGACACGCGTGAGACCGGAGGAAATCACCTGGACGACTTATTGTCACCAGCTGTTGCTGACGAAGATTGTCTTTTTTATTTTCCTCCTGTTTCTCGTACAGATGTTATTGATGTCGTTAAGCTTTGTCCTACTAAATCGTGCTCTCTTGACCCGATTCCGACTGCCTTGCTGAAAAGTGTTATTGATATTCTTGCCACACCGATCGCCTTGCTTTACAACCTATCTGTCTCTTCTGGTATGTTCCCATCCAAGTTAAAATTAGGTCTTATAACACCTTTGCTGAAGAAATCGTCTCTCTGTCCTAACCAAAAAGCTAATTTCCGCCCAGTTACAAACGTCTCTTTTTCCTTCAAGTGTCTTGAGCGGCTTGCTTTCCAGAGTCTTGTTCTTCATCTCTCTGTGAATAATCTGTTTGTCCCTGTCCAATCCGCTTATCGTGCCCAGCATTCAACAGAAACGGCTCTACTACGCGTCTACAACGACCTGCTCCTTGCGGTTGACGACGGAGATGCTGCGGTTCTAGTTCTTCTTGATTTCAGTGCTGCTTTTGATACGATCGATCATCGCATCCTTCTACGGCGCCTTGAGTCACGATTCGGGATTAGAGGGAAGGCTTTGGAGTGGATGGAGTCCTACGTCACTGGTCGCCACCAAGCAGAACTAATAGATGGCTACGTCTCTTCTCATGTCCCTCTTCGTTATGGTGTTGCCCAGGGATCTGTACTTGGCCCAATTGTTTTCACCCTGTACACCAGTGCACTGCATGACCTTATTCGTGCATTTGGTATCGACTGCCATTTCTTCTCCAACGACACCCAACTCTACAAATCCTTCTTGTTTTTGCGTCGTCTAGTGCTTCACGGTGGTTCCCAGCAGGAAATCTGTCGTATTCTAGCGAGCTGCATTGTAGCCATTCAAGGCTGGACTGTAGAGAACAAGCTGTCTCTGAACGTTGCGAAGACGGATTCACTGACGGTGTCTGCGGAGAAGGCTGCGGTTCCGGCATCGAGGATTGACTTAGGCGAGGAGGAGATCATCTCATCAGCATCAGTGAGAAATCTTGGCGTCATCTTCGATGCTAAACTCAAGATGGATAAACATGTGAGTGACCTCTGCCGTCGGGGATTCTATCACATTCGTCGCATTTCTCTCATCCGCAAGTATCTTGACCATGGCGCCACTGCCCGCCTTATCTCAGCATTTGTTCTGTCTCTCCTCGACAACGGCAACTCTCTGCTCGTTGGCCTCACCGAAAAGCAACTAGACAGGCTGCATTCAGTCCAGAATGCGGCTGTTCGGCTAATTAACTGGTCGTCGAGAACAGAACACATCAAACCGCAGCTGAAAGCACTTCACTGGCTACCAGTCCGTTCCCGCATTGATTTTAAAATCGCTACATTAGCTTTCCGCTGTGTGCACGGCCTCGCTCCCTCCTATCTGGCTGAACTGATTAGTCTTCAGGAACCGAAGCGCTCCGGTCTTCGGTCTGAAATTGACGTGCTGAAGCTTGTCGTCCCACCAGCAAGAAAGGAGCGATGCGGTGAACGTGCCTTCTCCTGCTGTGCACCTCGAATTTGGAACGCCCTCCCCCTCTCTCTTCGCTCCCTCCCAACTCTTTCTTCCTTTCGAGCTCAACTCAAGACTTTTATGTTTAAAATTGTTTTTCCCTAGTCACTGTATCATTCACTTATTGTGAGCTCAATGGCGCCTTTGACCATGCAATTAAAAAGGCGCCTTACAAATATATATTATTATTATTATTATTATTATTTCAGGTGGACATCATTGCGGTCGGAGTCTGAAAATGATGGTTTCCAAGATCAGAGGTTAATTCCCGAGGAATCAACTTTGGGCCAGACTGTAACAAGTGGTGTTACAGGTGTAAAATCATTTCACAACATCTTACGTATTATCATTTAACTTAAATGATAATCGTAAGATGTTGGAGAGAGCAAAGTGTTTATTGTACATGTAGTAATGGAGATACAGTTCTCTGCAGGGTCTGGGGAAGACTCTGCTTATATAGCATAGTACGTAGGGACTGTACTAAATACATAATATATTTACTGTTAGATGACCTCACGGCCCATCATCCATATAAGGTGTAATCGATAACATCTTACCGTGTACGGTTAGTTGACCGTCACAAGACAATTCTGGGAAATTAAAGAAAAGTATTCCTTCAATCAAGCTTTTAAATTTTTTAAAAATAATAACCATTTTGCCAATCCATTTCTTATACTTCAGGATCTATCTCCATATCTTATAATCCAATGGGCCATCAATTACTGGGGCTTGATTGGACTGCTGACACTGTTGCATTTGAATTACGCATTGCAACCCTAAATTGGACTCGATTCATCTATGAAAACAGGAATTCATTGCAAGGCACTTAAAATGCGTTGTAACTAGGAAGTGTAACGGCAATTAAAAAGTAATAGATAACGGTTTTGCAAATTTTTAAAAATAATTCGACGTTGTCAGATTTTCGCAATTGTGTGACTGACGTCATCACGGCAATCTATCGGCATTTGCTGTCTTCGTTGTTTGACAAACGTCAGTTTTTAACACTCTCTTCTCTCTATTTATAGAGAAACACACTTCTCTATTTCATCTCCTATTTATTTCATCTCAATTTATTTCATTTATTTTAATATTTTTATTATCTAATATTTAAAGGCTAGCTGGTCCCCCAGTTTTTAAACCAAGGCTAGCCCAGAAAAAATCCCCATGGAGTTAAATAAACAGTTTCAGTCACTCGTAGGCCGTAGCGATCTGACCAAAAATACCATAAAACGGTTCTTTTAATATGCTCGACCCCTTATAAGTAGGGGACTGGTACCCCCCATGTATACGGGATCAAGTAAAAGTAGAAACGTTTATTTCGCTAATATGTCACAGTTCACACTTCACAGACTCACTGTGGCGCACAACTTAAGGTTTACCGTCTACTTTCACTGACAAAAAGGTCTAAAGGCTTAATTTTTAATTTTTTTGACTAAGTTTAATTATGCTATAAATTACATAATTAAAATATGTATTTGAAAATAATTTTGTACTTGTGCTGTTGGGCTTGAGTACTGTTTAATTATGAGTTAGGTTATCATATTTCGTTGTGGATGTGTGTTTAGGGCGTTTAGGAATATTAATTCCGTCTCAGCAGCTCAGTTACATGCCCACGTCCGGCGAGGCTTAAAAGCCCAGGCTCAGTTGGGCTCGCGTCAGATGGTTGGCTTTAAGAGATGAAATAGCACTTTTTCGTGCTCGAAGAACATGGACTAATACAAATTATATGTTAACCAGCTAGAATGTTTTTCATTTACTTAATTTTTTTTATTTAAAAAATTTCTTGGATAATAAGAACAAATGAAAGTTTTTGCAAAACCAACCATCTGCAGAATTTTGCATTGAAAAAGAGAAATCATTGAAAAATGTGACTGTTCTATCACCGTGGTTAATTTCAAATCATGGTGACTTATAGTTTAGACGGAAACTGTCGAATTCAAAATTTGGAAACAAGAGTCGTATCCGTCATATGACTCCTTGCTGTTGCGATTTTTTTAGAAAATCGCCATTAATTCACTAATCATAATTTCGCTTTGAAATTTGCACAGTTCATAGAATACATCGTCTTCTACACACCAGGCAAGTTTCAAAGAAAATTGAATCGAATGGGTTTAAGCTCTTCTTCCCTTTTGCTTCTTCCTTTTATTCTTCCCTGGGGCCGAAGTCTCCCACATCAGTCAAGCGATCATTTGTGACTTCTTTTTTAAAAAATCATAACTATTTCGAATATGATAATTTTTCTTTGAAATAGGACATCAAAACATGAAGTTTTTTACCTCTGAAGTTCTTATGTAACGTAATTTATTTCTTTTGAACAGTAGTCTGCTGTCATTCGATCTGTGAAAACATTTTCTTTTCTCTCCAAATTCATGCAGCCTCAGTAATTTAGTTGGAATACTTTATTTCGGATATCTTATAAAGATTGATACCAGTATAGTAACCAAATTATGTAAGTAAGCTTGTTATAAAGTACACTCATTACAAAATGAGATAAGTTTACCAATGGTAGTCTCAGTATTCTATGTGTCTTAGAAAACTAAAATTAAAGTAAAAAATTAAGTCAATTTAAAATAAGGAGTTTTGCACTATTAACATACGCAAATAACACAGTTTGTTTCTTTTGGACATTAAGGTAAACCGAAATGATTGTATTGACAAATCTCAGGAATTTGATTTGAATCCAGTTGCAACGGTAGTTCAAAGTTAAAACCTAATATCCATAAAATAATACGAAACGAGCAAATTTTATAATGACGCGACGTTGCCAGTTTTTCAAATCTGTTACTGAGACGTCATCACGGATTTATGGCAGAAATTTACTTGGTTGGCTCAAGTTACTCGACAAGTATTTTTTTGGTTTTAATTATCATACATTGTTTAGGTTTTTATTATAATTTTGGTGTTTTTTCTCCCATCTAAGCTGCATTTGTTGTAGATGTTTGTTGTTTGACAAAAGACAGCTCCTGGGACCCCTGCCTCCAGGATTTACACTTACACTTATACCTATTTCATTAAATCTCCTTTTTATTTAATCTCAATTTATTAATTTACTATTTTTAATTCATTTTTTGCTTTTGCAAATATCTGTGAAATATAAAATGTGGTTTTAAAAGGTTGGTGAAGTTGAGAAACCTTTTTGAATAAGCCAAATCAGCGGTAAACAGTTGAAAAAACCATTGGCAGCTCCCTAGAGTTGCTGGTAGTCCAATCCAAAGCCAAGCGCAAAAACAGTTTCACAATTTTTTGTGCAACTATTTTTGCGACACCAAAGTCAACAAAAATTGTGAGAAAGCCAGGCTTGATGAGTTTGAACGAAAACTAATGATTCTGAGTTCCAATGTCGGACGGTACAAACATCATGAATAACGCAACACGTTACTGAATTACATGCTTTCTGTTTTCAAAGGAATATTAATGAAGGAAAAATTAGAAAATTTGCTGCTATTTCAATACCACATGTTATTAATGGGTGGGTCTTAGACAAGACATTGTGTCAGAAGAAGATGTTGTCGAGCAAGAAGAGTGAGCCATCTAATTACGGAAGTTTGTTCCTTTGCTGAAATTGTATACGTCTAAACGTTCTTCTCTTTAATATGGCCGTAATTCCAATCACAAACTTTTTTTTAAACGAAACCTAATAGTTGAATGCAGCTGCAGTGCTTGACATAAACATTCAAGGAAATTCGAAAATGCCATGTTTCCCTTAACAGGTAAACAAATTAACATTGTCAACTTCATAATGAATTATAGATAAATAAATAAGGAACCAACAATTCTTTATTTATTTATTTATTTTATTCAATTTGTATAGCGCACTTTAAAACTACATGATCAAATGACGCTTTAGGCAGAGTCACTCAAAGAATATGTACCCTTTGGGTCATTTATAAAAATTACTGAATAAATAGGATTTCAACAGAGTTTTAAAATTCTTCAGCTCTGTCATTTTCTTGATGTTATTTGGCAGATCGTTCCACTGCTTCAGACACATTCTCGAGAATTTGCGCGAGCCATAGAGCCCAGGTTTTCCCGGTGGAACAGCCAGGTAATTAGCAAACGACTATCTGAGGGATCGTGGTGGGTTGTACCGCTGGATCAGGGATGACAAATATGGAGAGGCATATCCATGCACGCAATTAAAGGCAAGCACCAGACACTTAAATCCAATACGCTCGTTGACTGGCATTCAACGCATGGTTTTGAGTTGGATGGAAACAGGATCAAACCTCCTTGCTCCGGAAATCAGCCTGGCAGCAGCATTTTGGATTCTCTGCAGTCTCAGAATCTGTTCCTTCGGAAAACCGGCGAACAGCAAGTTCGCGTAGTCCAGTCGGGATAGAACCATGGCTTGAACCAATGTTTTCGCCGCATGTGGCGTCAGGTATTTTCTAATTTTTCCCAGTGTGCGAATGTGGTAAAATCCAGCTTGCACACGTTGTTTATGTGAGGAATCATGGTCAAATTGCTGTCGAGGATCACTCCAAGGTTCTTCACCACAATAGAAGGTTGAACAAGGTCGTTTCCAACACGAAGAGGTAACTTTCAATCAGCTTAGATCGGTTTGGAGTCGATGTGTAGAGAAGTTCCCTCTTTCACACGTTAAGCTTCACTCTATTTGCAGTAAACCAGGTCTCCAAACGCGCCGCATATTCATGTTAGCGTATTGCATTTTCTATTGCTAAACTTATTTTGTAACACAGTGGGAGCTTTCGTTTAACAATCAGTTGCTGTTGCTGCCTAACAATTAAGCATAGGACTTATGAACTTCCACACACCAGAATTACAAGTCCTTCATTATGTTAAGATGAAGGAGGCAGTTGTTTTTCATGCTTACAGCCAAACGTCACACAATTAGTAATATGTGACACACGGAAAGGACGCGATCTTCAGGAACCATATTCGTGTTGAATAATTTTCTCATGGAACCAAAACTCTAAATGGTACACATTCTTTCCACAAATTTCTTTGAAGGTATTACCAGTCCACCACGATCTAGTATTACAGTTCCATTGATACGATGGACAACTTAATTGAAATTTTTTTAAAACTCCGGCACTCATTTAAAGTGTTGACAGCGTCTGCCTTCAGGTCTTTAATATGTAGGAGTGCCTAAGACCTTTCTTACATTCTACGCATCCAGTGGTCACTGCAGTCAAAATTTATCGTCGCATTCTCTAACTGTCCCTTTTTAACAAACAGTTCGCGAGAGAAGTATGCTGAGTTACGGACCCCAATTTAAGTGGCCATAATCCGGAATATCTTTCAATAATAGACCCCCATCATTTCATTTAATAATTTCTTCTTTGTCCACAGGCATATGGTATAGGATCACCTTTTTGGGACAATAAGCAATGGTTTTTCGTTTAAGTTTTTTAACATCTTCTGGTATTATTACACGCCTTGCTTATTTCGGGGTAGGGCACGTAATTTTAAATCAGGAAAGAAAAGAAGCAAAAAAATGAAAACAGTTAGTTTTTATCTTTGTTTTAACAAAAAGTCAAAAATTATGCCAAGGAGTTGAACATACAGAAAACAAGGAAAAACTGATTTTTAAAAATGTTGTGCTTACAAACTAGCATGAACTTAGGCTGTTTGGCCGATAGAAGGTGAATGAGTCAAGTCGACTCACTTCCCGCTTCCTTGAAAGACTAACAGTAATATCTTTTAAACAATTCATTTTAGGTATAGGATTATTCATTAACTCAGCACCTATTTTTTAATGCTTTTTCTGATATCATTGTAAAACAAATTACATGGCCAACAAAGTAATCATCAAAGAGTCCAGTCCTTGGTAGAGGACATGGAGTAGTCCATGGTAGAAGGGTAAATTTATTCATTTCGTTTGATACTACTTCTCTGATATTTCGCTGTTTCATTTACTACAAATAGCCTATATTTATTTATTTCAAGAGTTTCTGCTTTTTAGCAGCTAAATGTTTAATTTCGGTTTTTCCGTTCTATCTAATGATAGATATCAGTACTTCAAAAAATGACTACTAATAAAGAGACTAAGAAAGTCAATACCAAAATGTTTTCTGCAATTTCAAAAAATGCTGAATTGATAAAACCATATTAACTGCTTATTTTATTAACTGCTTATGATTATATACAAGTTCTATACCCAAAGCCGATACCAGGGATCATTCATTGTGGTTCTCCTACAAATGTAACAGAATAATTTTTTCGCCAAATTCCAACGCATGATCCATGCATTTTCCCTTTTGTCAATTTGTTCAAATTTTTAATGAAGGGAGTGGTGGACTATTTATAGTTACTGATAATAAGAAGAAGTTATTACATTTGTGCAAAACTTACAAATGGAAAAAATTGTCATGTTGTCGTTTTGAATAATTTAATTAAGTTTTGAATAAGAGAAATTAATTTACCAACAAATTTAATTCTCTTTCCCATTTGGTCTTCTGCCGGATATGGGGCCGTGCACATACTACGTCACGCGAAGAGGGGGGGGGGGTCGTCACTTGACAATCGCCACTGCCTTCTGCTGGCCAATTTTTTTTTTTAAAGTAGATCCAGACACGCTGATTTCAGAATCAGCGTTTCATCAAAATTGAACGAAATGGTTTCCCTGACAGTTAGATCTGAATTATTTTCGATTGATTCTATAAAACGGGAAAAAACTATTTTCGATAATTTTTTTCAAATTTCGGATGGGGGGTAAGCCAACTGTGACGTAATATAAGGAGGGGGGTTAATCATTTGTTACGGAGTGTTACAAAGGGGGGGGGGGGAGGGGGTTAAAAAGGGAAAAAATCGAAAAATATTCCTAGTTCGTACTCTTATTGAGTTATTAACCTAATAATAACAAATTTCATACATTGATACAGAATGGGTTTGATGTTTCTAATTTGTAGTGGCATAACTGGCATGCCTCATTTGGAGACTCATGTGCAATTGGTAGTGGATTTTTTCGGAACACATTGCAGTGGTTTGGCTTGGCATTCTGATGTTTGGTCACTTGAAAGACCAAAGGCTATTAACCATCAACAATAAAGATCATAAAGAAAAATTTCAATCAATTAGAAATTTGCTATCATAAATGAGATCAGTGGTGAGGTTTAGATTAGATTAGATTAGATTTATTTGTAACACGCATTTTAAAGAATTGTCAAATGACGCAGAAATGTACAGTCGACGAATACAACGAAAATAAATAATGTGTCTTAGCTACAGTTTTTGGACAGAAGGTGACGAATTACAAGAGAACGAAAAGTGTTTAAGTTCGGGGCTCGTCTGAGAGGGTCGGGTAGACTATTCCAGAGAAGAGGGGCGGCGCATGAGAAAGCTCGTTTGCCGAATAGAATGAGACGAAAAAGTTTGCAACTGAGAAGATTTTTATCACCAGAGTGGAGTTCCAGACCTGGGGCATTGCAGGAAATGAAATCAGAAAGTGAGGGAGGGGCTGAGTCATTAAGGCAGCAAAAAGTGAGACAGGCAACTTTGAGTTTAGCACGGTCAGCGATTTCAAGCCAGCGAAGAGATTGGCGGTGTATGGACACGTGTTCGCGTTTTTGAAGATTTAAAATCGTACGAACCGCTGCATTTTGAACACGCTGAAGGCGCTTAAAGAAAGAAGACGGAAGATTAAGATAGAGAGAATTGCAGTAGTCTAGGCGAGAAAGAACTAAAGCATTCACAACACATTTGACAGAGGAAAATCGAAAAACCGACGGAACTTGTTCATCCTGCTGAGATGAAAGTTGTCGGCTCTGATGGTCTTCATGACTTGGGCTTCCATTGTCAGGTGAGTATCGATGATACCACCAAGGTTGCAAGCTGTTGTGGACGGCTGAACTAGCGAAAATCCAATTTGAAGAGGGGTTGAATCGATGTGACGAGTTGTGGAGCCTTTACCGGGGTTGTATGTGTAGATTAGTTTGCTTTTAGGAATGTTGAGCTGGACGCGGTTGATGGTGAGCCAGGCGTCAGTTTTTTCAAACCAGCAGCCAAGGCGGGTGCGACACTGAGACTGGGAAGAAAAATCCTCCTTGAGAGCGAAACGTGAGCGTGCTTGCTTTTCATCAGAAAACTGACGAACTAGCACGCCTTCGGTTGTAGTAGCCTCAGCAAAAGGCGTGACGTATATGATGAACAGTGGACCTCCGAGTACGGAGCCTTGTGCTACGCCGAACAAAAGATTAACGACAGCAAACGTATAGGCACTAACATGGACGGACTGCGTTCTGTTGCTTAATTATGATGAGAACCAGTTGACAGCAGTGCCGGAAAGACCGAAACAGTGGGACAGTCTGTCGAGCAGTATTTGGTGATCGATTGTGTCGAATGCAGTGGACAGGTCGAGAAGAACAAGAAGACTTGCATCTTTTTGATCTGCTGTGGTTGGGATTGGGACACGACTTTAAAATATGGCTTTCAAACTTCTTAAGAGTGAGCCGATCTTTTTAGTAGCTGACAAAGTCACAGTTACACTCTCAACGCTTATGCCAAAGACCTATTGAAAGGGTTTGTTCTTAACTCAAGCATATTTTATGGTAATGCTTTTGTCACATTTAACATCCACAACCTCATTCATGTTAGCGGTGATGTAATGCGTGCTGGCCCTATTTATTCGTTTTTGGCATACCATTTGAAAACTTTCTTGTGATCATAAAGCGTTTGTTGCGCAAAAGTGAACGTACGTTGCAACAATGCAACAGATCGTTAAACGAATTTATGAATTTATGAGCTATCGTACTATGGGTCCCTTTGAGAAATCTAGCAATGTACTGAAACTTCCGCACAAAGGGGGTATTTTGTTGCCATATATGAATCGAAGAACTCCTCAGTACCGTCTATTACAATTGTCAAAATTTGATTTCCCTCTAGAATGTGGTGATAACTGTGTGATGGTATCTGATGAAACAATTGTTAACATCGAAAATTTTGTGTCGCTGTTTGAAAAACCCTATGTAATCGGAAAGAAATTTTTAGAATTGTCAAACTTATATCCAGCCCCATTTGATTCCACCTTGTTGGAAATACATTGATAGATAGTAAAGTTTTCATTGAATTAGATAGAGTTGACCTGTTGAAGAAATGAAACATAAAATATATTTGATGCCACTAACTCGAACTGATCGATTTGCTGTTTTTCCAATCAAAAACTTGTAGCCTAGACATCAAATTTTAATAAAGCTTTTTGTCCATTTTCCACTATTTAGTTTAAATTTACGTCGAAATGATTAATCGCAAAAAAACAGCAAAAGAAACACTCTCTAATCCGCCACCTCAAGTCGATACAAGTAAACGTATTGAAAAAGTATTAGACGATTACGTGGATGCTTCTTTTAGCGAGTCGAAACCTCCACTTTGCATAACATTCCATTACCACCGAATCAAAATGCATCAAAACGGGACAATCAAACCGATAAGGGAAGGCCGACAAAGTCTTCAAAGAAGTCTAATAGAGATCATTTCTATCAGGAAATGCATCTCAGTGCTGGTAAAATATATATTTTATAAATAAAATTATTATTTATTGTAATGATTAATTGTTTCCTAGGCACTTTTTGTAATGTAAGTGGTCCAATTTTCAGCAAAGACCAACAGACAAGCCAAGATACTGAACTTTGGTGATTTGGTGATCGCGATCCATTTTCCGAGCGATGAGGAATTGTTGCCAGTTGGTCCTCGGGCCATACAAGTTACAGAAACAATTAAAGAAGTTGCTATTCATAACCATCATTTAGATTCATTTGTCGATGAAGAAAAAATGACAGACGATACACCAGATAACCAAAAAGACTTGCTCCAAACTCTTCCATCCTACGGCGGGAATAGTGATCCTATAAGTGAAGTTTTTCAGCAACAGCAAAAGCTGCCTGGAACAACGGATAGCTTTCATATGCTTCAAGAATCAAGAGAAAATCACGATCATCTAAACGGTCATTCCCAACAATTCCCAACAATTTCCAAAATGTTGACTTAAGAAGAAAGGCTCTTCAACAACGGATTGGCTCGTCAGGTTTTCAAAGTCCCCATCGTCAATCTATTCCTTCTTATGTTTTGGAAGTTGAGCTGTTTTCAACAACATATGCTGAATGGCAAATCTTCTGCGGCAAACTTCCGTAACCAAAGGAATCAAGAAAATTGCTATACAATCGAGTCTGTATCGAGTCTAACAATACCATATTCGGTCTGGCCCGTAATCCTTGGAAAGTTTCCGTCAGCAATGCAACATAAATAGTGACTTAAGGAGGCAGCGACAGAAATGGAAATCAGTCAACCCGCAAATCTATTCTGTATGAAATGCAAAATGCGGGTAAATGATTTAAGTCATTTATAAAATTATGCTTATTGAGTGTATAATTTGTTTCAAGACTTTCAGCATTTCAGGATTATGTAAAAAGGAATTTAGAGTTTCTTAAAATTATTTTGTAAGACATTTCTGCAAAATTGGATGATTTTCTAAGCTCTCCACGCAAACCGTTTATATGCACCATACAAAGGATCGAAGAAAATGAGGATCAGTTTTAATTACAAATGGATTCCTTTGATCACATTGAAAATATGGAAAACACATTGAGAGACAACTTAACCTGACAGAAAATGGTATAGAAATTGCGACGTGTTAATATTATTTGTTTAAACCATACAAGCTTTGCTTCTAGATTCTTACGCTGCTCCGAATTGGGGGAATGACTCTCCAAAAAATGGTGTATTCTTTAATGAATAAGTTATTTGCGTATGAAATAGGAACGCAATACACATGGACTGGGAAATCAACGAAAGGGGTTGATAAGAACAAATTCGTTGACTTAAAAAATGTAAGTTTTTAAAAACAACTCTCTCTTTGAATACTCTTCTTTAATACACTTTTTTCAAATTTATAACCACAAAATTTTAATGTTTTAAAATTTATTTGATTTTTATCATTTTTACATGCGAAATGAGCTCATTTTTATGCTATCATAGTGGGTTAATGTCTGTTATCTGGGAGGATTTTGGTATTTCCTGTGAAGAATGTAGGAAGGACTGTGGAGGATATCAGGCGGCTGAAAGGTGACCAAAAAGCAAGTTACAGGAAGATATAGCGGTAGGTTATAGGAAATACTAGGGAGAAAAGTAAGAGGTTCTTGGGAGGTCTGTGGGAACCAACTGTGCCGTGGGAGAAAGGAGTTTTGTCATCATGGGAATCTTGTCGGACTCCAAAATCTTAATTAGGAAGATGTAAGGTTTCTAAAAGAAGGCCTTAATATAATATAGAAATCTATGAAAGTAAAAATGTTACTTTGTTAACAATACTCACCAACAACATCTTTTAAGTTTTTATGCGTTCCCTCAACGTTATTGTTGGAAAATATTTCATATACTGTAACATTTTATTCTAAGTTCTAACAAACATACAGTTTTAATTATATTTTTATTCATAGCATGAATAAGAAAATGAAAGTCCAGTGACTGACTACGACATACCATAGACACAAAAGAAGTAAAGTAGTCAAAGATGACAACGTCGAGAAACGAATCAAGTAAGTAATTTCGTTCTTGTTCCGTAATTTTTTTTTATAAATTGTTCCTCACTAAACAAAAATTTACTCAAACTTTAAAATAATTTATTCGTACAATCTTGATGCAGCTACTAAATCTATGGACTGGACTTACACTACTACATCTGGTAAAAAAACTTATTAAAAAATTACAAATTATTATAAGAAAATGATAGAATAAATATAATATAATGAAATTCAGAACATGTCCCAATGGAAGTCGATATGTTGGAAGAAGAAATGGAAGTAATAGATGAACCTATTCCAAAAAATCTACCTAATCATTTTCCAAAAATTAATACAGATTTATCCATTCCTATTTGTTTGTGTCTGTTAAGTCAGTTAAGCATAGAAAATATGCTCGATCCCCCGTTTTCGTAACAATATGTACATGTATTGTTTTTTAAATTCCATTTATTTTTCAAATTTTACTATTCTTATTTACAGATTTACTGATCGAATCAAGTTTTAAAAATTTTGATCATTTGGCTTTTTTCACATTACAGCTGTCGGTTTCAAAGTTACAGCAAAGTTCAGAAAAATCTAATAAAGAAACTGGCAAACTGTTAAGTATTAAAAATAAAAAACTTGTATTAGATGAGAATTAGTTGGGGACTCAAAATTTATACTAACCTTCATTTTGTCCAAGAATCAAACTCAGGTTCCGTATCTCAAGGACAGGATTGCTGGAGTCTGGATTGGACTGTTCCCAATCCATGTCAGAGGTCGATTCCTCAGGAGTGAACAAGGTGACAGACATCTCTGAACATTCTTTGAAAACAAAGGTTATTCTTCCAAGCGTTTTAAAATTGTTTAAAAATAAGAACTTTGCCACTCCATTTCCTCCATTTCAGACTCGATCTCTTCCATTTCACAATCCAGTGTTGGAGATTGGAGGGGTTGCTGGGGGAAGACAGGATGGGAACTTGGTCTAGCACCCCTGAATTGTCCTCTGAGTTGATTCATCTCTAAAAAAAAGGTTAGTTTACTAATAAAGTTAATCCTCTGATGGTGTTGGTAACATTCTTTAAAAAAAGTGACAAAGATTAATACTAGAAAGTGATGGAAATAAAAAAGCTTGTAGAAAAAATCGGCGAATTCAATTGAACTCCTTTGCGATGTGTGATTAGACTAGGAAGTCGTATGATCAATTAAAAAGGCATAACGGTTTTGCAAAATTTTCAAATTAATTGAACGTTGTCAGATTTCCGCAATTGTAGAAATTACCTGTTCTATTTGACGTTGTGTTTAAAAAACGGCCATATATCGGCATTGTCTTCATTTTCAAACATCAGTTTTTAACCATGGCCACTACAACGAAGCCCAAAAGTACTGCTCCCATTTGTTATACTCGAGTTAATTATTCTATTTATTTGGTTTCCAGTTTCACTTGACACCATTTTAATAATTTATTCGTACAATCTTGATGCAGCTACTAAATCTTTGGATTGGACTTACACTACTACATCTGGTAAAAAATGTATTGAAAAATTACAAATTATTATAAGAAAATGATAGAATAAATATAATATAATGAAATTCAGAACATGTCCCAATGGAAGTCGATATGTTGGAAGAAGAAATGGAAGTAATAGATGAACCTATTCCAAAAAATCTACCTAATCATTTTCCAAAAATTAATACAGATTAATCAATTCATTATTTTATGTTTATAATTGATTTTTTTCTTGGAAGTAGAATTTAAAAAGTAAACTTCCAAATCAATTTGGAATGGATGCAATCGAAAGACCTTGAAAAATTTGCCCACAGTTCTGATTATTTCATCATCGAGGAAGTACGTACTGCCAACTTCAACATAAAAACATTAGTTTGAGGAAATCACTAGTCGGAACATTACTTGATATCTTTGTCCGTCAGCGTCACCTCCAATAAGCAGCGAACAATAACCCTATTTGCAACTTTACTTCGCATTTAAGTTCGGAGAATTCAATTTTTTTCTTTCGATGTAAAATTTTAGTTAATTGTTTGTAGATTGAAAAATTCGCTGTAAAAAAAACTAATACAACCCAAATTACCTAAAAATTCGGCCACGTACAGAACAAAAGAATAGTGATGAGATGATACAAATTTTAGACATAAACAAGTAGTGAATAATTTTATTCTAGGTGAAGTAGGTCCACTTTCAGAATGAAACAGAAATTTGGTTTTATTTAAGCTTCATTACATCAAAAGATATGCGCAATACAAACTGTTGGAATTATACAAGGAAACGAGTAAATCATGAACTCAAATAGGCTTCTGTATTTCGCCACAGAAATTTATCTCTTCAAACATGTGGGCTTCATGTTACACAACATGGTATGAATAAGTTAAACAAGGGAATAATTATCTCTGTGTAATTATTGTGACATTTGGATGAGATAAGCATAAAAGTAAATTAAATCAAACACAGTTAATTGCTGTGATAAAACAGTGAATAGAAAAACTAATAATTCCACTGCTGAAAAAAGTAAGGAACAGAAAAACCAATAACTGATGCTGTGACAAAGCGGTGAAAAGAAAAAACCAAAGAAAAGAAAGTGCTTTGCAAGTAATTAAAATCAGACTTCTTTTCTGCGAGGGGTTGGACAACCGATGCAGCGTGGTGCCAGCAGACAAGTGAGAGATAGGGGGCAGAAGAGGGATAGCTTTATTAGCAGGCCAGGACGTCTTCCAGGTGTTGAGTGCCGCCACCTGTAAATTTGTAATAGCGTCAGTGAGCATGGACTACTCTAACTAAAGGACGGGACACTTCGTCGTTTCCAATGTCGGCCATGTAAATTTTTTTATAGGAGAATCGGAATCAGCAAATAAAAATAACTAATGAACTATTTAATGTTCCTATACCTAAAATTTGTTGTTATAGAGGTAAATCAATTTGTTTCACGGTAAATTTGAAAATTGGTTAAAACACCGGTTCCATCTAGGAACCAGATATCCTAAGCTCTTTAAGGGTTGGTTAGGTTACCTAGAAAACCTTTTTTTTTTGTTTGGTCGGCATGAGTTCTCACTTCTGCTACTCATTGCCGGAAAGAACTTACGAATTACCACTGGAAGATAGCACCGGTGTTCTGACCAATTACCCAAACCACTGAAAGTAAAATTAAAATATCTTAGTGATTAGTTTATTTCACTAAGATATATATATATATTTGGATTCAGCGAAAAAACTGCATTTATTGATGTTTTCCATTCCTTTTTCCAATGAAATACCCCACCCGACTAGCTTTAACACGGCATTATAGGCGAAGAGTCCCAAAACTCCAATTCAGAAACCGGCAAACTGTTTAGTATATTCAAAATAAAAAACTTGAATTAGATAAGAATTAGTCGGGTACTCAAACTTATACTCACCTTCATCATGTCCAAGAATTAAACTCAGGTTCCGTATCACAAGGAGAGCATTGCTGGAGTCTGGGTAGGACTCTTCCCACTCCATGTCAGAGGTCGATTCCTGAGGAGTGAACATGGTGACAGACATATCTGAACATTCTTTGAAAACAAAAGTTATTTTTTCAAGCGTTTTAAAATTGTTTTAAAATAAGAACCTTGTCAATCCATATCCTCCATTTCAGGCTCGAGCTCTTCCATCTCATAATCCAATGTTGGAGCTTGGAGGGGCTGCTGAGGGATGACAAGATGGGAACTTGGCCTAGCACCCCTGAATTGCCCTCTAAGTCGATTCATCTCTGAAAAAAGGTTATTTAGTTACATTCTAAAAAAATTGACAAATATTCATACTTGAAGATAGAGTGATGGAAATTAAAAAGGTTGTAGAAGTGATCGGCGAATTCAATGGCAAGTCCCTTGGGATGTGTGATTACTGGGAAGTATACAATATGGGAAGTATACATACTCTGATTACTAGATAGTAGACAAAGACACTGAGAAATTTGGGCTCAGTTGGGCTTGGGCTCGCGGCCCCGCGTCAAGGAGTCATATAGTTAGCTGAAGTTGAAGTTTGTTATTACTTACGTTTGTTACTTACGTTTGTTAACTTACTTACCGTAAGTTGAAGTGTTGATAATATTGTGCATTTGCGTATTTGCGTGCTAAAAACAATGGACCCATACAAATTCATATGGTAACTATTTTTAATTTACTTAATTTTTTAAATTCTACGTTTGTTAACTTACTTACCGTAAGTTGAAGTGTTGATAATATTGTGCATTTGCGTATTTGCGTGCTAAAAACAATGGACCCATACAAATTCATATGGTAACTATTTTTAATTTACTTAATTTTTTAAATTCTAAAAATTTCTGTACAAATGACAAGAACATCAACCAACATGTAGTGTTTTAAATTATTTCATTTTTCAAATTTTACAAGTTTATGTACAGAAGTTTATGTACTGAAATCATTCTATAAAAAAATATTGAGCTTGCTAGGTTTACTATTGCATGCCAGTTCGAATGTGAAGGGTGACGATGAAGTTTCCGAATATTAAGAACACGGCATACTAGTAATCAAAACAAAAACTTGTTTTAGATAAGATCTATTTACTAAATTTTATATTTACAATCATCATAATCTAATACTAAGCTTAGGTTTCTTAGCATCAGGTGTGCATCATTGATGGCGGAGTCTGGAGATTCTCATTCCATTAGATCAGAGGCCCGAGGAATCTACATTGGGCTAGACAATTCTGGGCAATCTTCGAAAAAAAGGTTATTATTCAAACAAGTTTTAAATTTTTTAAAAATAATAACCATGTCGCAGTTCCATTTCTTCGACTTCAGGATCAACCTCCATCAAATAATCCATTGGTTCATCAGCTTGGTTGGGCTGCTGAGTGATGTTACGTTGAGAGATAGGCCTAGCAAAAATATGTGATCACTTTCGTCGATCATAAACATATTGATAATCGATAATAAACACAAGACGAAAGTGATCACATTTTTGTTGAAAAGTAGGCGAGTCGTCTACTAAATTGATCACATTTTAAGGACCTCCCACTAAATATGGCGGGGGGTCCGTTTTAGAATGGGAGGGGCCTATTCAAACTTAAAACCCTGATAACGTACCGATAAATTGATTTTAAAATTTAAAAAAAAAATACTGTCAGAATCGGCGTGAAAAACTACGTCGAACCATGTGTTTTTCAGCCGATTCTGAATTTCATGCCACAACCCTATTGTGTGATACGGAAGAAATTTGCCTGTTCGACTCGAAATTGCCATTTCGTTTTAAAAACGTCCATCTTTCGGCATTTTCTGTCTTCATTGTTTGACAAACGTCAGTTGTTCACACACTCTGTTTATAGAGAAACACACTTCTCTATTTAATCTCCCATTTATTTAACCTCAAATTATTTAATTTAGTTTAATATTTTTATTTTCTAATATTTTTTTTTTAATGTTGCTGAAATTAAGAAGGTAGCTGTTGAACTAGCCAAACCATGTGCTAGTCCACTCAAAAGAAGTGAAAACTCCTAAACCAAAACCTTAACTTATCAAGACTGGGAAAATTTCAGCTTCCAGAGCACCTAAATTTTTCTGGTAATTGTCTTAGTATTGGATGGGAATTTTTAATTGTGTGGCATTCGGGAACAGACTAGTCGTGTTTTTTTCACACACTCATGATTCCGTCTAGCACATGTTTCTACACAACTCTGATAAAATCAGGATCTAGAAGAGACCAGTTGGACCGTCCCTGAAAGAGGCTGGCTACTAAATCGAAGCCCCAAAGTACCACTCATATTTAAGCTACACTATCCATTAAGTAGATAGCCATCAAACATTCTGATGACCATCTCAGGAGTAACTGATTCATTCCGAAACTCAATCATTTTGCCACTTATGTAGAATTGTATATTACTAATCTTTTTCTTCTTCCTATTTAAGAACAGGGACAAAATAAAGGGGATGATTCTCTGGGACTTTTTACGAGTTTCCGTGTACATGTGTTAAAATTCTACAGTGAACAATAAAGGGCTGGTAAAGGATATGTCATGCTTTATCACACATTGTTGCATGGATTGAGGAGCTAAAAAAAGTCAAGTTCTGGTCATGACATATTCAATATTCCTTGAAGTCATGCAAAAAAATTGATAATAGAATTGAACGGGCTCAATTTATTGATATTGGATGACTCCCATAATGTTATGAACAATGAAGAAAGCCTAAAAAGTAGTGGCCGAAGACAAGGAATTTTCCTTTTCCCCTCGCATGTTCTTTGCTCTTTTATTATGATTTCTTAGGAGGAAAAAGGAGGAAAAAGCTTGGTTTCTTCTTAAAACAAAATTCAAGTCACTACGCATGACTCCAAAGAATTGCCAAAAAGCTCAAATAGAATGGGAGGAAGTGTGGCCATTTTGTTTCTTAAATCCCTTAAGTTTTTACCCCTGGATTTAAAAGTATCTCATAAGTTCTAGCAACATTTTTGTTACGGGAGGGGTCTTCAATGGTCACCTGGGAATAATACGCCAAAGGTTATAAGGCAGTTCTAGCAACATTTTTGTTACGGGAGGGGTCTTCAATGGTCACCTGGGAATAATACGCCAAAGGGTATAAGGCAGGACGCTCAATAATGGAAGTTCTCCTACAGAACACAATGCCTGCTCATCAATCCACTGTATTTTGGGTACAAGAATAGATCCCAAAACAGAAAAGAAATAAACGTTAACAAATAAACGTTTAAACAATCCGCCCTAGTGGCCGCCCTACGATCTTGATGCTAAACGACAAGAAAAGGGTCTCATGTATCAAATCCCTGGACTCTCATCTAGCTGAGGAAGACTTCCTACGACTGTCGGAACCGGGAAAGGGGTAGTGGAATCTTTTACAAGGGTGTTGGAGAGAACAATTTGGAAGCATTTCAAGAAATGTAACCCGGAACCCAGCCACCAACAAGAACCTAAAAGACCCTGGTGGGATGACAGATGCGCCAAAGCGGTAAAAAACGCCCGAAAACTATTTAATATTTGGAGGAATTCCCCCTTATCCATCGCGGCTAGATCTGAATGGCGTAGGGCGGTGACCCGGAAGGAAAAGGTCATACTTACAGCTAAAAGACAGGCATGGACCATTCTCATCTCAGATTTAGGAAATAAGGAACAAACAAAAATGGGGTCTTTCGTGAAAGCCATGCAAGGAAAGGGCTCAGTTGCCATCCCGGACGGCAGAACAAAAATTCTGGATGGCCAGAGCATTACAGACGCTTGAGACAAAGCTAGACTTTTTGGACCATTTAAGCGTGGCACATTCATTGGATTTACCAGCAACGAACCATTTCTACGAAGAAATGATCATTAGCAGTATAACTTCGAACACTCCATGCACTCTGAACGACCCGATCACGGCAAAAGAAATTGAGAAACGCCTACTGACGTCCAAGAGCAACGCAGTAGTAAGGGACCCAGAAAAGTTTGGAGCTAGCACTTTCACACGAACCTACAAACCAGTGGATGATCCTTTTCTTTTCCTATATGGTCATAAAATCCAACCGAAAGCAAAGGCAAAGTTCCTGGGAGTTCTATTTGACTATAAGCTGCTCTGGGGGCCACACATCGAGCAGGTCATAAAAAGTTGCATGTCAGTGAAAAACTAGTTCAAATTCCTAGCTAAAACAAACACCGTCCATATCAACACTAATACTCCTTTAGAAAAACTTAGTGCAGAGCTATGGCTATGGCCATGGCTTGATTACATATGACCAAACCAGCAAGAACAGCCTGGATTCCCTAAACAAGATGTATCGGTAAATAATTAGGATCATACTAGGGGGGGGGGATAAAATTTCAACACAAATCAAGATGCCGTCTCAGACACGGTACCCACCTCGTAAAAAAGATCGTGGCTATGAAGGAAGTTCCTGATACAGCTCAGCAACCAACCCCAAAACCCAATATACGAGACTGCTAAACTGCTACATCCCATCAGGACTACCCGAAAAGGAGCTCTCCTGCGTTAATATACGATATGAGGTTCATCGACCGAATGGGCATCTCTACCTTGGGGGTAACGCCAGCACACTTTTCCACTTACAGCCACCACCTCAATCCAGACCGATACCTGGAAGAACTCTCTGGTCCCCACTTTTAAAAAAATTGGAAAAAGTAGACCACAGAGCAGTGGCGGAGGAATTAATTCCCTGAACAACCTAATCCCAGAAGAAACGCTACGAATCTTCGTTATTTTCACAGCAGAGCTACAGGCTTTTTACCAGGCCATAGATTACACTTTCAAGTTGGACGAATACGGGCGGGAAGTGGTCATCTATTTTGTCTCTAAATCAGTGGTAAGCTCGATTGAGACCGACTACACCAGGAAACAATGAGTATGTTTGGCCTTAAATCAAGCGGAACCCTCACTGCCATCTTATGGATCCCTAGCCATGTAAGTGTAAGAAGGAAGTGGCCGTCAGACTGGAGCTGACAATAAGAGGATATAAACTCATGGATGTAACACCACAAGACTCAAAATCGAAGCTGAATTATAGTTGGTCTAACTTCTCTAGCCCATCGTCTCTTCGCAAACTCACAAATCCCCTGTGGATCTACTCGAAAGCAAAAGTTAGCATTACTCAGCATAAAGTAGCTTAGGTGTTCACTTTAAACAAACCTCTCTGCACCTGACTCTACAAGATTGCGTGCACATAGAATTGTCAGGTCCATTGTGGATTCCTCAGCCACCTAACTCTAACGTTATGGAGTGGGAGCCATCATATTCAGAATCCGACACCAATAATGAACAAGTACCTGTAAAGTTCTTTGTTGCCAAGAGATATTTTCACGAGAATACAATAAGATAATATGAATACAATAAGAAGAATATAATTTTACAACTCTGTAGCAATCGTAAAACTAAATTGTTTAAAAACAAAATTATTTTAAAAAAAATACAATACTTCACACTAAATTACAATGATTCGAGAATAAGTAAAAAAACCACACACCCGAAAACGGTCTCGTTGAGTGCCGGACGGCTTGTTAAAACGGGGTTTTCTACAAACCTACGAACTAAATTTAACTTTATTTCCAAGGTTAAGGATTCTCCCTACTGCAGTTGCAGCAACACTCCTGAATCCGTCAGTGACGTTCTCTTCGAGTGCCAAGGTTTCAACATCCATAGGCGTAGTTTCATATCCACCTCCCTGTCGACCACAGGGGTCTGGCCTCCTTTTCTCTCGCAATTTCAGCTTGTCCAGTATTATGGCGGGTATGAGGACGGCGAGGGGCGGGTAAATCATCTCCGCTAGGCGACTCAGTGGCCTTAAACTTAAACTTTATTTTATTTGTTGCCAACGCCACGTGAGCCAGAGACGAAAGGGAAAGACACGAGATGAGAATCAAGCACTGTATTTCACACATGGCCAGTTGCCTGCTGGTCACACGAAAAGGACGAATTATTCCACCGGTTGCCGGCCGGTAGAAACAAAAAACCCGTACAGTGCACAAAATACAATTAAAGTTCGTTGCCGGTTGGCCAACGAACAAATTAACACACAAAAAGACAGAGCAAAACGAAAAGTTACGAAGAAAGGGGGAGTTCGCCCGTGCGTTTTGGGAAGTGCCTTGCCGTTTTGGTAGCTCCTCCCTTCTTCTCCGTTTCCCCTACTCTCCTTGCTGCGTTGCCAGACCCGGCTCAGGAGACCGTCTTGCCGGTCGTAGACTCGGCAACATCGCCGGCCCTGCGCTTTGCCGTGCTAAGCGCACCTTCCCGTATCCGGACTGACTCGAGCAGAAAGAGAATATGGACTGGTCGATGGCGCTCGGTGCCATTGGTTAGGAGGGAAACGGAACGGACGACACCATCAGGTCCAGGGAAGACCTTCGTGACGCGTCCTGTTGGCCAAACACCTCGTGGACTGGATGAATCGATGATGACGACGATGTCATCCACTTCGAGGTTCGGCTGCTGCTGTTGCCATTTTTCCCTCTCGTTGAGGTTAGGAATGACTTCCTTCATCCAGCGACTCCAGAACTGCTCTGCCAACGCCTATGCGACGCGCCACTTCTGTTTAGCCGACAGGTCCTTTTCGGTAAAAACATCTGGTGGAAGATTTGGGCACGCTCGGCCGAGGAGCAGATGATCCGGCGTCAAACATTCAGGATCGGTAGGGTCCTCACTCATTGGAGTGAGATTGATGCGACTGTTGAGGATATTTTCAACGAGAGTGATCGCTGTCAGCAGTATCTCGTCGGTTAACCGTTGGTTGCCTAATACAGCATTGAGCGCTGTTTTGGCTGCTCGCACCATCCGTTCCCAGACTCCTCCGAAATGTGAAGCCGCCGGTGGATTGAAGTACCATTTAGTTGGTTGACGACTGAGAGGCTCCTTTATAGCATGCTGATTGAGATTTTTGAGACACGTCGCTAGTTCTCGTTGAGCTCCAACGAAGTTGGTTCCGTTGTCGCTGTGGTACGAAGCTGGAACTCCGCGACGATTCTGGAAGCGGGATTGCTCTTTATCTTTCTGATTTTTAATTTGAAATTTAGTCATAGCTTATATGGAATAATCCATAGACATCAATTATTGGCTCACCTCCATTGCCTTTTTTTATCCCGCACCGAAGTCAACAAAGGATAAAAACCCTCAGGCTATGCCGCGGGTAGGGACAGGCACTTGCGACGGAAAAAGCGGGGAAAAGAGTGAGCCAATAATTAATGTCTATGGATTATTCCATATAAGCTATGACTAAATTTCAAATTAAAAATAATTAATTATAAATTAATTAATTAAAGATAAAGAGCAATCCTTTATCTTTCCAATAAAAAAAATGGATGTTCTACGGATAAAATTAATATTTTGAAAAAATTCTGACACGAGATACCAAAACGCCTATCTCGCGCGTGGTAAAACGCTAAAATTGGTGAGGGGTGAGCCAATACCCCGCGTGGGTACTGTACATCCCAGCGTTTGATGGTACGTCGAAAGATCGTGACTAGGATGGGGCCAAAATAATCTACGCCGGTGTGCGTAAATGGCGGATAACCAACTTTAAGGCGTATAGCCAGGAGCGCGGCCATCATCGGCGTGATTCCTTTGGCGCTGGACTTTCTGCAGCGGTAGCACGAGTTGTACACTCGTCTCGACGTGATTCGGCCCTTGGGAATCCAAAATTCCTTCCTTGCCTCATGATGAAGTTGTTCAGCTGAGAGATGAGCTTGTTGGCGATGTAGCGAGAAGAGGATGAGTTCAGTGACGCGCTCCGTACGTGGGAGGATGATTGGGTTGCGCGTGTCGATTGGTAGAGGCGCTTTGTCGATTCGCCCACCAACGCATAGGAGACAGCGATAATCCAGGTACGGAGACAGCTAGATTAGTTGCGAACCCTTGTCGATCAGTCTTCCAGTTTGTATGTCTTCAATCTCTTGCTGGTATACGTTTGATTGGACTCGTCGTAGAAGGAAACTTCGGGCTGCTTGAAACTCCTTAGCGAAGAGGCCGCCCGTCTTTTTTCGGTTGCGATTTTTCTCGCGAGCATTCCGAATAAAGCAGAAGATATATCCGATGAAGTATGATGATGTCTAATCTTGATTTCCGTTGGATCAGGAGGTCGATTTCGTCACTTCCTCTCTCGGTTAGTCCAATCCAGCTGGCTTCACGAATCTCTGGGTCACTTTCTTCAATTTTAGGGAGCGAAGGCAATTTCGGCCAGTTTTCTGACCCTCTGAGAAAGCTTGGGCCTGAGAACCAGCGATGATCAACTTTAAATTCGGATGGGTCAAGACCGCTGCTGGTGTCGTCGGCTGGTGTCGTCGGACGCGCTGGGGATGTAGTTCCAGTGTTCTGGGGATGTCGTCAGGAAGATTTCGCCCACACGATTCCCGACATAACTATTGAATCGACAGTTGCGTGACTGAATCCAACTCAAAACGGTTGTTGAGTCAGTCCATTAGAACGCCTTTCCGAATATGATGTCGTGTTCTTTTATTATCTGCGAGCCGAGTCGCGCGGCGAGAACAGCAGCATTAAGTTCGAGGCTTGAGATGGTCATGAACTTAAGTGGAGTGACTCTGGCTTTTGAAATGAGAAAACGAACTTCGGCCGTGTCATCCTGGGGGTAAGAATCGAGCGTAAGCGACGGCACCATAACCCATTTCGGAAGCGTCGCCAAAGACGTGGAGTTCGATTGACGTTACGTCATTCCGTTGCGGGGAGATACAGCGTTCCAATATAAGGCCGGAGAGGGATGGAAGCAATCCAGCCCAGCCCATCGATCAGTTAAATCTGGAGGCAGTTCTTCGTCCCAATCGTACTTGTGTCTCCAGATATCTTGCATCAGGACCTTCGCTTGGAAGACGATCGGCACTAAGAATCCAAGTGGGTCAAAGATGCTATATATTGATTTCATGATGTCACGTTTGGTCTTCCCATCTGCTTCGGCCTTAGCTCCTAAGTCGAAGACGTCGCGATAAAAATCCCAGACTAGACCAAACGTCCTCTCGATCGGCTCCGCGTCCAGATCCATGTTGAGTGACTTTTCCTCCTGCTGCTGTCCAATGAGAGCTGATTTGACCTGATCATCAGATGTCGCCCATTGCGTGAGGGGAAATCCCCCTATTTTCAAGGCTTCGGTCAGACGTTTGGCAGTCGAGATGGCTTCGTCAGCTGCAGGGAAGGAGAGTAGCCAGTTGTCAATGTAGAAATGGCGCGTTATCTGCGGTAGAAGAGTTTCAGAGTCGTTGCACTGACTGACAGATGTGACCTGATGTTGCAGCAGTTATTGAAGCCGATACGTTTGGCACGAAACCAAACGTGATCAAGCCAATAAGCAAAGAAGAGAAACGAGCGTGGGAGATTCTCAACACCACCACGAGACACGATGGAGTGCGGTACGAGTCCGGGCTCCTCTGGAAGGTGGATGATCTGAATCTGCCCAACAACTTCTTTGCTGCCCAGCGTCGCTTCCTTAACCTCGAGGCGAAACTCATCAAGGATAAAAGCCTCGCTGTGATATACAAGTAAGTCATCGATACCTACGTGAGCTTGAAGCACGCTCGGAAATTAACGAAAGCAGAGATAGATGCTGGCCCCAACGGACGAACGTGGTACTGCCCTCATCATCCTGTCTTTAATCCGAATAAACCCGGAAAATGTAGAGTCGTGTTCGACCTATCGGCTGAATACAAAGGCGTATGCCTGAACGACGTGCTGATGAGGGGACCCGATCTACTCACGAATCTAATTGGCATCCTCCTTCGTTTTCGACAACACCGCGTTGCAGTGGTCGCCAACGTCGGAAAAATGTTTCATCGGGTACGAGTGCGGCCTTCTGACGGGCCGGCCTTCCGCTTCATCTGGCGCGACCCTGGCTCCACTCAACCTCCGGATATTTATCAAATGGATGTTCATCTTTTTGGAGCGGTATCTTCTCCGGCTATGTGCTCAAATGCGCTCCAAAGAGCTGTTAAAGACAACATGTACTGGAATGGAAGCAATCCTTCGATCTGCTATTATCCTGACCACTGGGCCCTCCTAAGCACCATCCGAATGCGGTTAAGTATGCGCGGGGAGCTCTTTGGTCGTAGGGGTCCATTTTTGTCTCAAAGACGTCAACGGCTGCTGGATGGTCTTGGCCAACTAAAAGGATGACGTCTTCTTGCTTGGTAGAGTCGATAAAGACATGAGCTAGATGAGGCCAACGTTTGACGAGTGCATTGAGATCGATGGGACGTTGTTGGAAATTGAACCGATCTGTTACATGGGCGTCGACAATTTCAAATGAAGAGCGACCGTCCTTTGAAGTAATTTCGAAATTCACAATCTCTCGATCGGTTGGTTTGCTCTCGCCATCCACCGAGTTGATAATGACACGTTTCACTGGCCAACGTAGATTGAAGGACCTCGCTGTCCGTCGCGTGATTACCGATATTTGGCTTCCAGGATCTAGAACCGCATAGAGGGAGAATTCTTTGCCACCGGTCTTGAGAATGATTGGTACGATCCTTAGTAAAGTATGACCACTCGATATCGTAGTTGTTACTGATCCGGAGAATTCATCTGTGGTTGGTTTCGCTTCCTTTCTCTTAGGGTATAATCGTGGCGCTCCATGTAGTAGAGAATGATGGACACCCTCACAGTTTGGTTGGTTGCAACGCTTGGTTTGAGTGCAAGAGCTGAAGAGATGATCGCTTCCCAAACAACGGATGCAAAGACGTGCCTCCTTGACTATTTCAGCCCTCTTCTCCACAGGAATGCTCTTGAATTTCTTGCACTCCTTCATATGGTGCTGGTGGGTGCTGTCGCACCCGGGGCAACGTCGAGTATCTCCAGCTTGTTGCGTAGCGATTGAGGTGCTGAACGCATTCACTTTATGGGCGGAGCGGCGTTTGTCGTCGACCTGCTTCCCTTGTTTTTGATGAGGCGCCTCCCTAGATCCGGCTCGGATTGATTGCTAGCAATTTTTTCATTCTTAAATTTATGATTGAAAATCGCAATTTTTTGAAAATTGCGCCTTTCGCAACATTGCCTATTTCTCAATATCACGCTTGTCTTCTCTCTACCAGTGATTAAAACTTCTTGTAAAAGAACACACTTTATATTTAATCATATTTTACCTCAATTGGAAACTCAAAACACTTCCTACCACAAACTCACTGGTTTTCGAGAAGAAAACCGTGATATTGAGAAATAGGCAATGTTGTGAAAGGCGCAATTTTCAAAAGATTGCGATTTTCTCTTATAAATTTAAGAATGAAAAAATTGCCTTAACAAGATGAATTTGGTATCTTAGGATAGGGAATTAAATAAAGTTTCAATTCTTTCAATTTCTGGACAAATTTATTGGTAATTTTCTGAATTACGAACGAAAAACCCCTTTTTTTACTATACCCCCGAGAGGCGATCGGCCTACTAACCTAGCGAACCTGGTGGGGAATCTTGGGACCCTTTACTAATCACCCGCCGGTCTTGGGGATAGCCGAGAGTGTACCTTTCCTATTATATCGTGGTTCAATGAAAGAATTTCTGTAGAATCTATTGCACTCCGGAATCCGGAGCACTCTAGTGTCAAAAGTGGCTATAACACTCCGGAGTCCTCTAGCGTCAAAAGTGGCTATTGGCCTATTGCACTACGGAAAATGAAGTACTTTAATTTAACGACGAATGGGAAAAAACGACTGATTCTGTGTTTTGAATGATGTTGAATTCATTAAAATTCAATTAAATGTAAGAAATGAATTTGAAATGTACTTATAACAGTCATATACAGTCATGCCTGCAAGTTTCTTTAGCAGGCAAATAGCTATATATGTTTTGATTTTAATTTGACAGAAGGGATACTATGGTGCCTACCGAACCCTTTATATTTTTCCTTGTTTCTGTTTTTTTCTTTTAAAAAAGGTGGGAAAATTGGATGAATTTGAAGGAAGAGATTAGTAAAGAGAAAAAAGAATAGGCATAAGTAAAGGGGCGTTAAGTATCCCTTCCGTCAAATTAAAACAAAAGCATGCAGAGCCATTTGCCTGCTAAAGAAACTTGCAGGCATGACTGTATATTTGAATTTCACTAATAGACCTTGAGCGGATGCTGATTTGCAAGTTCTCGCAATGTTCCCAGTTGCGTATTGACGGACGCTTGCTATCTTGTCCTCTCGCCGAAACCGGTTTTTAATTCCCTGTATTTTTAATATAAGAAATTGGTACCTTATTTTAATTTTAAAGTGTAGGTTGATTTTCTTTTTATTTAATACAACCATTTTCAACCAACATCTTCTTTTCTTTTCTTTTAATTAAATTATTTAATAGGGCTTTTTCACATTGCGAAAATCCGACTTTCAAAATCTGGCAACGCATGCGTTTTATAGTTGTTTTCCGTTCTTATGGCAAAATTTAAGTGTCTTCAATAAAATAAATCTAGCATTTTTAATTCGGAATATTTCTTCACAAAAATTCCACAGTGCTCTAGGTAAGATATCTGTCGTTAATTTCAAGTATAATTTACTCGGACTAAAAAATTATTAAGGGCTGAAAATTCAAATACAAAACTTTGTTTTGGTTTTTTTAGGCGATTCTCGGCATGGCCGAATTGGACGCATGCGTTGTCAGATTTATGAAAGTCATTATCAGAAATCTGGCAACGCAGATTTTCGCGATGTAAAAAAGCATGGAAAAAGCCAGCCCTTAAACAACATGTACATAACCGGTCCACTGTACGTATAAGATGCACTGTATATATAAGATGGAACTTGAAACTTGAAGTTCAATTTCTGATTTTATTAGTTTATTTTTCAAGTTATTTTTCAGTTTATCTTTCAGTATAGTTCCAAGTTCCATCTTATATATCTATCAGTCGTTATTTCCCATTCGTCGCTAAATGAAAGTACTTCATATAGAGGCTATTCACTTCGCGGTTTCGCGTGTCAATTGTTCGATGTCCGCCATTTTTGCTGGTTGTTTTGGTTTGTTTTAGCATTGTCTGTATAGGCCGAAAGTAAATTTTCTCAATACAATGTTTTTTTTTAATCAACGCGTTCTTTTTTTTTAATTTTGTTTGCACCAGGTTATTTCTACATATCTTAGTTAGTACCTGTAACAATTTGGGTTTTCAGACCATGTTTCTTGTATTTTTTGAAAAATGTTTTCTTCAGGGCTGTCATGGATGACACACCATTTCAAATAGATTTTTGAGTCATTAACTGGTCAAGACTCTTTTATAGTAATACTTAGAGATACTTGATAGGTGTATCACGTTTTATATAGCTACATTGATTAAATTTACACTTTTTCAACCTTTCTCAACCTTGATATTAGTTGTTTCAATTAAAACGAGCATCCTCCAGCCCATTTTTGAACTTGGTTATTGATTAAACTGTTGGAGGAAGTCAAAGAATAATTGGAAATGGTGATAAGTTTTAACATCAATCTTCTCATAATAAAGCAATGACTATATTTAATGTATGTAGGGGAGAGTGGAGTACTGTGGGACAGTTTTTTTTTCTTCTCGCATATCTCCCAACATGACCGCCCAATTTTATTTTTTTTACATTTTTATGTATTTCCCACTTAAAGGTACCCCCCATATTTTTTATTTAATTTTAAGGTTAACCGTTTACCCGTAGGAGACGGCCAAAGTTTTCCAAAAATTGTGGGAGGAGCCTGTGAGCTAGGGTAAATTAGGACACTATGCTGGGTAAGGAGGGACATTTGCTTTTAAAGCCTTAAAATTTGTTAAAAATTTTTTAAAAAATTGAAATCGTGTTCCCCTACATCGATTCTATATGTCTGTAAAAAAAAATTCATGAATTATCGTGTAAATTGAGATTTTTATTTTTGAAAAAAACAGCTTAGCTCCGCCCCTAAATCTTTCTCCCTATCTCAACTGCAGTAAAATTTAGTGTCCCACTTTTCCCAAAACCCTCTCTTTTTCTAAAATGCTCATATTTCCTCAAATAATAGGTCTAAAATTCAATTTTTTTTTGTAAACGATAGAGAAATGGACAAAGTTTCTATCCATGTAAATATATCATGCATTTTGTTTGTATTTTTCCCGAAATTCCTATTATTGCGGCGAAAAATTTAACTCGCAAAAAGCCCTTTTTTTATTTTGTCAATAACTCCTACATTTACTGACAAAAAGGTGTTTACCCGTTTCGGCACTTTTTTCGGCACTTTCGATTTTGGCGTTTTCGGCACCCATATAAAACGATTGGTCCCCCCTTGTATTTAAAATCTTCTCGTTTCTTAAAAAATCTTTCCGTTTCGGCACTTATATTCTCCGTTTCGGCACCAATTGTGTCTTTTTCGGCACCAACTGTTCAAGCATCTTTGTGTATATATCAACCTGTATAGCCTCCTCGTAGAGAAATTTGGGGAGGATATACAGGTTGAGGCCTTTACTGCTAATGCTAAGTCCAGCGTGATTTGGGAGATGTGTGTGCCGTCATTACGTCATTAGTGGTTCTCACCTACAGCATGTTAGAGTGAATGTTGTAATAGTTTTGGGCGCGTGCGTGTAGCGCTTATACTATTAGCATGCAAAATATAATTATAGACGAATTAAGAATTTACCGCATTGTATTTCTGAACGTGTAGAACACACAGCTGAAGGAATTTTATGAAGGGTGATACAGTCAATTCGGTAAGTCTGGTCAAAGGAAAAGTCTGGTCGATGAGAAGGGTAGTAGTTTAGCACAATGTAGAATAAAGTTGTAAAATAAGAGAAAATGAAGTGAAGTGAAGAATGGTGGTTTTGGAGAAGAGTGTAGGGTCGTCTTTACGAGAGAAAGAGAAAGAAACAAGTGCGGGTTTTATCTATTTGTTAGTCTTATTTATTACTTATGCTAATCTGCTCAGCCTATGAACAGCTATACCGTAGGGTCAAAGTTAACAATATTCTCCGTGGTTTTCTAGTCTATTTCTTGCACGTGATTTCCTGTTTTTCTTCGTTCAATTAACTAGTTTAACGTTTCCAGATGTTTTTCTAGAACTTTCTAATTGGCAAGGGTTAATATGAGTGAACCATCTTTCATAGCACGAGTAACGTGTATACGTCACTATTCTTGTTGCTACTTGAAGGTGGCTAATCCTTACAATGTAATCATTTGAGTGTTTTACATTATATTTATCTTTTAATACGTCTTGCATGAAGACCGACCAAACTTTAGGAGGCCAAAGCAAGCTGTCGATCCAGGTATTTTCCATGTAGTTGTACATTTTTCGCATCATAGTTCTGTTCTCCCTGTTTTCGATTTCCCAGACAGCTGATCTTAAATTTGCAAAGGCAGTAGTGATTTTTCCATGTAGGAGGAGATGGAGAGACATCATCTTCCTGCCATACTTAGTAAATACATCTGTAAAGTTCCACAATACTTATAAAAACATTCACACTCACTCGCAAATCCAACGAATTAGCATGTCTGTACGATATGCTCTTTTTAAACCTATAATATTCATTAATATATTTCAAAATTTTACTTATTAATTTACTATTAACCCGCCCAAATCACCAGAAACCTCAACATCAACTCCTTTATCAAATCCACCACGTCTACCTCGGCCTCGCACAACCCGCCCAGCAAAACCCGCCGCATCACCACTAACCTCAAAATCTGCCAACCGGCTAGGCTGTTTCCTCGATCTAGTGGGTCTTTCCATGATAATGAGCAAATAAACTTTACGAATAAATAATCTAAGATCTGAGAAATGTATAGCACTTGATAATAAAGTGTCAAAGAACAAAGTGGGCAAAATTTCACAATATATTATAAAACGACACCTAGTGGAATTTATTGTTTACGAATTTTGGGGGCGGTGCCGAAACAGACAAAAAAAGTGCCGAAACGGACAAAAGTGGCTAAAGGTGCATTCACACCAAGCGTAAAACTGCGAAACATAGTGTAACATAGCCTAAGGAAAGAGACTATGCTTCGCAGGCTTACGCTTGGTGTGAATGCACCTTAAGAAAACATACATCGTAATACCAATACTTAGAACCACCTCTGGTGGCGGTGCCGAAACGGAAAAAATTGGTGCCGAAAACGCCAAAATTCAAAGTGCCGAAAAAAGTGCCGAAACGGGTGGCAACCGACAAAAACATACCAAACTTCTACCCCGAATAGATAACATGTTTTTACATGTTGGTCTAAAAAAAATTTAAAATTAATTTATATTTTCTATTTTTTCCGACCCTGTCCCTCTTGACCCGGTGTCCCGACTAACTCCACTCTCCCCTAAGCTATAGATTGTTCGTGGCAACTCAAGTCTCGACTCAAGTATAATATAATGTTGGAAGCACTGGAAAGAATAATTATGTAAACGAAGTACCTAACATGTCTGAGAAATAAATGTTATCCAATAAATTGTAGAATTATCTTTGTATTAAGTATAAATATCGCTTAAGAAAGGTTTTATCAAAAGCTTAAACGGAGAGGAAATGTTTCAATCAAAGAAATCTCCATTTTTGGTAAAAGTTTACACACAGTTTGCTGTTTTTGGAAGTTTTCAAAAGAGAACAATGTAATGAATTGATATACCAATGAAATTTTTAGGTGTAATATTTTTATTTATTGAATATCAACATTTTAACAGCGCACACCAACATAAGTTTAGCACAAGCACTCCACAAAACATTTTTTTAAAAATACAAGAAACATGGTCTGGAACCCCAAGTTGTTACAGGTACTAACCAAGATATGTAGAAATTAACTGGTGCAAACAAAAATTAAAAAAAAAGAATGCGTTGATTCAAAAAAACACATTGTATTGGGAAAACCGACTTTCAACCTATACAGACAATGCATAAAAAACCAAAACAACCAGCAAAAATGGCGGACATCGAAACAATTGACACGCGAAACCGCGAAGTGAATAGCCTCTATTTCCTTTCCGGAGTGCAATAGCCACTTTTGACGCTAGAGGACTCCGGACTCCGGAGTGCAATAGCCACTTTTGACACTAGAGCCATGCTAGAGCGCTCCGGACTGCAATAGGCGCGACCAAAGATTTCGGTGCAATAGGATTAGGGTGTCGCATTGAATGTTTACAAACTTTATTATATGATTGTAAACTGCAAATTTTTTTCTGAGGCTATATATTGATTATGTCTGTTAATTGCAGAACATAGAAATCGTGCAATATGCCGATAGACATCAATGACTTATCCGAAGGCTGGCTGGAACTTGAAAGTGATCCAGGTAATCATCAATCTTATGAAACCTTTATTTTATTTTATAATAATAATCAATTGTGTTTGAATGAAGGTATTTTCACCTTGTTACTTGAAGACTTGGGTGCATGCGGAGTACAAGTAGAAGAAGTGTATGATTTACAGAAACCTCTTGATGGGGATGCCCCTGTATATGGGTACATTTTTTTGTTTCGCTGGAGAGAACGTTCCAGAAGAAAAACCATTTTAGATGCTGAACAATTCATTAAAGATGAAGCAGTTATTAATAACATGTTTTTTGCCCACCAGGTATATTTCTTTTCATTTATGTTAAGCAATAATTACAGTGCATCTGTCATTTAATCAGGTGGTTCCAAATAGCTGTGCTACTCATGCATTGCTTTCAATTCTTCTTAATTGCCCTCAAGTAACCCTGGGTCCTACTTTATCTAGATTGAAACTAGACACCTCTGGTATGAGCCCTGATAACAAGGTTTGTTCAATTAACAACAACATGAAACAGTAGGGTATAACCAGCTGACAGCCCTATTATGCAATAATTTATCCCACAGGGCTTGGCAATTGGTAATACACCTGAACTGGCCTTGGCACATAATTCTCATGCAGCCCCAACCGTTGCGTGCGACAGAAATGAGAGAAATGCCAATGTTCCTTCATCCGGGCGATTTAGTGCAGAAGCATTCCACTTTGTAAGCTACGTACCTGTCGATGGCCAGCTTTTTGAACTAGATGGTTTAAAACCATTTCCAATCGACCATGGTAAGTAAGTTTACCATCCATCTTTTTTTTTGTTTTTTTTTTTTTCTTGTCGTGTATGTATTTGGCGTTGATTTTCTCTGTCTAGGGCCTTGGGCTCCAAACGAAGATTGGACCGAGCTATTTAGGCGTGTAATACAAGAACGAATTGGGTCAGCAACGGCAGGGGGTGAGCCATATCACGACATTCGGTTCAGCCTCATGGCTGTTGTCCCGGATAAACGTATGGCGGTGCGTCAGAGATTAAATCTTTTAAAAACAAACAAGTAACAATTGAAAACAACAAACACATTTAGTTATAATCAAAATTCATTTTCTTGAAAACTCATGTTATTTTTATTTTATAATTATTATTTGAACAGAAAAATTGTTTTAGATACCTTGCGACAGCTGACGTTGCTCTCCAGTGGGTCTAGAGAAGTTGGTAGGGAGATACATAATATGTCTGGAGAACATATTAATGTTGAAGCGGATGGAGAGAATCCTTTTCACCTACTTTCAGTTGGAACGTCGAACTCCCAGTCATCGCCCAGTTTCATCGCTAATGTCAGTACAGACACCGCTTCTGAATCTAGTTTAGCTTTTAACTCTTCCAACCAAATTCAGCAGCAACCATCGAGCTCAGATTTAGCAAACAGCACATTTGTCAAAGACTTCAGTCGACTTGTTGTCGTCAAAATGAGTGCTCAGTCAGCGGATTTAGTGGGAGATGGTACATTTCATTTTGATATATTTTTTATTTTACTTCCACTTCGAGAGCTTAAATGTTTCGGTTGCATCCATGTGATCCAGATGAGGAAAGTATAACGATGATAGAAGACCAACCGCTTAATACTACTGATCATGGTCAACTTGTAGACGATACCAGCCTTGAAAGTGGTGTGATGGAGTTAGGATCAAACGAAAGCATTTCGACCGAAAAACCAAACCAAAACCAACGTTTTGGACCTCGGGATTTGATGGCTCTACTCAAAAGCTTAGAAAAAGAGATCGATACATATGAAGTACTTCTTGCTGAAGAGATAGAGAAGCGAAAAAAATACCGGGTACATTGAAACGATACTATTTTTATTGATAGTTGAGATGAATTCATTAGAAATCTGATTTTCTACTTGATGCAGGTTGATCATTGTCGTAGGACTCACAACTACGACGAATTTATTTGCACATTTCTGTCGATGCTGGCAGAGAGAGGAACACTGGCGTCGCTGGTCGAGCAGAATACTACTCGAAGAAAGCGATCACACAGGTTTGCTATTTTTCCGCTTTCTCTAATATCTGTAACAATATTTTAATAGCCATTTTCGACTAGTAAATAAAGTTTACCCAGATTAGTAAATTCCGGTTAACGAAAAGTATATCCATTCGATCGTTATGATAAATATGTATTTGCATTTTTAAATATATTCAAAAAGGTGCAGTCCTGGTACGGAGTCACCCAATGGGCGTCATAAAAAAGGTCGTTCTCGTTACAAGCGTCGTCGGTAATATCCGTTTATCACCAATTTGACTACTTTCATTATACATAGATGACATTTTCCTCTGTGTTCTTCACTTGACATTATAGCACTATTAATTAACCGATCACACATTCTTTAAAGTGCGCCTGATTTCTGTGTTTAATATTGGTCTCATTATTTACCTCAAATAACAAGCAAAATAAATCTGTGACCGATACTAATGCTCTCAAAACAAATACAAACATTTATTTCAGTTGTTTTTTGTAGCATATTTCTTGCGTTACCTTACGAGTAAAGATTAAAACAGCCTGATCTGGCGCCACCAATAATCTTGGGTTTTTTTTTTTTTAAATTAGTCTCTTAAGTGATTTTTGTTGGTTCAAATACTTATATTTGATTGTTGGATACTAGATCAATCCAACGTGACTTTTTATCGGTAGCCTACCTTTGTTTTCTTTCATTATTGTCTAGTCATTCGTGTATTCTATTCGGTATCTATTGTGCAATAACTAGACTTTGCCCCAATGTCGTACGATTTGTATTCTTTAGTTGTTTAGATGCCGCTATCACCCAACAATAAGAACCACTCATGGTTGCTCAAGGTGGTTATTCTCCTTTTGTATTTCTACAACCCTTTATCTTCAATTGTGCTCTTTTGAGCACTATGTGACGCACGGAAGTGGTTCCTCTTTTGAATATTCCTTCAGCGCTTCCATTCCTCGAGTCGATTCAGTATTCAAATAATATTCTTGATTATTACATATTTTTTGTTATTTCTATTCTTCTTTACTTCTTATGAATTTAGCTCGAATTTTAGTTGCTACACATTCTAATAATTAATCAGCCTGTCAAACGCGTCAGAATCCGTAAACCCTTTTCAATTTTTATTTCATTTTTACCGCAGCCTAGTGCCTACTTACTTATTCATACTTACTTCGATTTGTATAACATTATTTTGTAGATTGTTGAATTGCGTCGTCATACAAGTTGAAATTAAATCGTTCGATGGGGATAATATAAACGACGATTGTCCAATAAAAAAAACATCAGATTATATTTTTATCGAGGTCTATAGCCTATATGTTTTTTAAATATATTTACGAGGATCAGTACAATTCTACAATACCGTTTGAATGTGATTTGACTTCTCATTTACCGATTGTGACTGAGTTTGTGACGTTTAAACCATTAACAATACACAGTTTTTTGCTAAATACTGTCTAAAAATTTTCATAGATAATGAACCCACACAAACGAAACAAATGGTGACCAAACTCGCGTCTCGCTCGCGTCTTATTAGGCTACACAGCAAAAGTAACATTTTTATCATTCAGATAGCATTTGTTTAATTTTGTATTTTTAAAAATCAGTGTTTCGGGCTTCCAACCCCAAAATTTACTACATGGAACACATGTGTGGAAGAATGCAAGCTCATTGCATAAGCAATTCTTGACAGCTAGTGTCCGGCTGGTCAGCTGGTGCGGAAAGATCGTCCAGTTTTACTAAGACTATAGTCTGATATAGCCAATAAAGAGTATTGCCCCACAATATTTTGCGTGGGGAAAGCCCAAATAAAAATCTTATCTTACGCGAGACAACGAATCGTTCAGGTATAGACCCGTTGTACGTAATAAAAGGCTGCAGTGACTTTACTAATGATTTTCCTTATGGTCAATGCAATGAACCCAAAATACTTCTTACAAGCCGTTTATCACATTAACAGTAGTCTGTAGACATTTATCCTAATAAACAGTTTACTCATTTAACAACCCATACGCGAATTTGTAAAATCGTCTTCAAGAAAATAGGATGGTAATAGGCTATAGGTCGACTAAACTATTGCAACCGATAAGATTCATGATAGGAAAACCCATTTCGTAACCCAATTTTTTATTGGGGAGGCAGGAGGAATACATTATTGGATTTAAAATTTTGTTTTCTTATTTTATACCACCAATCGTTTGCTATTACAGTAGTATGAAAAATTTTGTTGGCCGAGAACTCCTATGTAGTGTATATGCAATATACACAAATAAAATAATAGTATATTTAGGATAGATTGAAAATGTGAAATTACGTATGGATATCGTTAAATTTATGTAACCTTGTCTCTTCGTGGAAGAAATTAATTAACCATTAAGAAAATATCAAGCACGAAACTAATGAAATGCGATTATATTGAAAATGAATAATGTCATAGAAATATCCTGAAACTTAACCAAGTAAATTTCATTAAACTCCTCATTTGGAAGCCTATCATTCATTTTGTGTATATTGAGTGAGTCCTATGTATGTCCTATATATGTTTGTGTGTTAGTTTGTGTGAATCCACCAACTGATGCGCAAGTGCGCTTCATCATCAGATTCTGGTAGTTCTTGGCGATAAAGTTGAAGTTGGACGGATTTTATAGATGAAACAACGATGGCTAATTCTTCATCAATTTTTCCTATCAAGGCAAGATTCCTACAGTCATAGAAAAGAAAAGAATAAATGAATTAAAGGCAGAAAACATATTACATGGTTTGGCATTTATTGTATCTTGCAATAAATAAAAACCTTAACTTATTGCAATGGGAAAGGATAAACTCAAACATGACAAAGTTTCGAATTTACTCTTTCGTTTTTTTCTTTTTTTTGCGTTTTTTTTTGCGTAAGCAGAAATTTGAACCACTAGAAATGATAAAATAATAGACCCATATCTCGGCTGGACTTATTTACCTCCTCAATGCATGTTATTATTTATTATAGTTGTTAGGCTTTAGCTTCCCCCTTAAAGCAGCTTTATATCCCAAACCCTGGACCAATATTATTAATACAGGCACACTTACTACAATGCTGAACTCCCTGGAGTTGGCTTAGTAAGGTGATACAGCGGCTATTTGAGATTTGAACATCATTAGGGAGAGATGATCCAGTAGAGAGATGGCTCCATCGGTGGCTCGTATGAGGATCGAATTCATAATCACCGTGTTTTCACACGGTGAGCATAAAGCTCTAGCGCCGTGCTACCGAACCATTTTATTTAAGTAAAAAATTAGCCTATAAATATGTTGAAAGAAAACCGATTTCGATCATATTTAATTGAATTAACAAGATACGGATAACCAATAAATGACTAAATCAACAAATTTCAAAGCAAAAGGGCCGTCGTCAATCACCTACTCATTTAACTTTTACCCGCTTTTACCAAGTATAATGATAATTATACGTCAATTTCATCCCCGTCAATTTTTATTTAGGAGAAACTTGTGAAAAATCCATCATCCGATTGATACCCGTGGCAAACATTAGTCAAATAAAGTAATCAGGTTCAGATGCAGAATCCTGTCCAGCAGCAACAACGTCGAATTCAAATGTGACGGTCAAGAGTAAACAAATGTTAATATAATTAAAAAATATAATAATTTCGTAGAAAAAGTCTGAAAGTTAACTAAGTAAATTCCATTAAATTCCTCATTTGGAAGCCTGTTATTCATTTTGTGAAACTAACCAACTGTTGAAGCGCACTTGCACATCTATTAGCACACGCGTAGCCTATCTTCTCTTTACGTGGTACCGGTGATACCAATTTTTCAGACGTATTAAGTTTTAGTGTTAATTATGGTTTGCGACCTTATTTTAATATGAATTTGTGATCCTACTTTTTGTATTTATTGATTAAAAGTTGTTTAAAATTAAGTTTATAATGCGCTCGTGATAATGTACGTCAATAATTCCGTCAAGAATTATTTACATCATTTTTGTGAGTATGATTTGTGAACTACTATCTTCAGCGCTCGTCGTTTTGTTCGCCTATAAGTTGCTTTTACGATTCCTCATGTGCATTCCATTGCACTGTCTGCCGTACCCAATTGTGACAACTGGCACCATGAAATCATGAAATCCTTTTGTATGTGCATTGATACGCATCCGTCAATCATGTGATAAAGGCGAAGGTTGTGGTATGGTTGGTCCCACTTGAGGCGAGATGGGAGGGAGGGAGATAGATTTGATCTGATGGAACTATAATCTAATAAGATTATGTTATTGGTTCATCATCGATTGCAGCTTGGGCAATTTACACATGCACATATCTACAATACTCCTCCCACCTTCTGATGGCTAGTCTAATAGATTACTAAGCTACAAATCGACAGGATATATTTTGAAGGATATTTTGAAGTTTCACTCAAACAGTTTGAACAGTTTCAGCATTTGGAAGTGGATATGGCGAGCAAGATGCTGTCATTGTCATCAAATTCAGTTGCGGTTATTCTCCTTGTTCTTCTCGCAGGATTTCCGGCCAATAAAGGTGATGAAACAGACACGGTAATGACTACTACTTCCAGCCCCGACGTTGGTCCGTGGGTACTAGTCGCCAATCCGTTAACACTCGAACGCATCACTGAAATGATTCCGTACACGATAAATCTAACCTTAACGTTTACTGGAACCGAGGAACCGCCAAAATATCTTACAAATGAAACCCTTTTTATCGTAAAAGTATCCACGACTAATCCTCTAACCGTGAAATTAAATAGCAATCAAATTGTGTTCACCTGGGAAGACATTTTGGAAAGTAACAATAAGTCCCTCGTTGTCACTGGACAAGTCATTGGTTACGTCGATCTTAACTTCGTTCTGGATATTTTGCCGAAGACTGGATCAGTTGCTACGGAAACCGTACCTGTTCTCTCAGGCTATTTGGTAACTGTCATTCGGGCAAGCGATACTCTGGACAATGTTTTCACCATGTAAGTTATTTGTTGATGTGTTTTTTTTTCTCCATAATGAATGATGTGATAAGCCTAAATGGCCTCATTTCAAAATGTATACAATTTGAACAGATTTTGTATTCCGCAGAATCATGATTATAATGGCGGTGCTTAATACAATTAACATGGGATGCGCTCTTGATATGGCCATAGTGAAGCAAAATATTCTTCGTCCGGTTGGACCGATCGTCGGTTTCATCTCACAATTTACTTTCATGCCACTGGTGAGTGAACTCTCTATGACAAATGTTACATTTTAACACACATTGAAGAAGTCTGTTTTTATTTTCAAATGGTTAAAATCAATTAGTTAGCGACTTATATCGTGTAACGAAATATTACTTTATTCGACTATATTAGGGCTTATAGTTTTTCATTGGTGTATATCGCCTACGTACGGTTTTTTAACTATTGTGTCCATTTTATCCGTTATCAACTACTTGGGCAATAGATTTATTAGTCCTATATGGCTGTAATCGACGAATTTAGATTACTCATTCATTTTCATGGAAACAATAAGAGATTCAGCAAAACGAGAATTAACGTATGTTTATACTATTTTTTTAAACTGCTACTGTCTTTTTTTTTTTAAGTTTGCCTTTGGTGTGGCCAAGCTGATGATCGATGACCCATTGATGGGTTTCGGTCTGTTGGTAATCGGTGTCTGCCCCGGTGGTATAGCCTCTAATTTTTGGACCCTGCTTTTAGATGGTGATGTTAATCTTAGCATTACCATGACCTTCGTTTCTTCCATTGCTGCCATGGGTCAGTATTCAACTTTTTTATTTGATAGACAAAATCAAGATTAATCGATAAAAATTCAAATATTTAATGAATAAGAACGCATTGATATAAAAACGTAGGCCAATGTTATGTTGTTGTTATTTTTTAAATTTGATTAAATCGCCGGAATTTGTGAATTTTATTTAGATAATACTCTTTTCTAGGAATGATGCCTTTATGGCTGTGGCTACTATCTGGATTTTTCCTGCCGGAAGGCTCGTCGGTACAAGTGCCTTACCTGGACATGGCCGTCTCGTTAATATTGCTTACTTTTCCACTTGGAATTGGACTTCTGATCCGTCGATTTAAACTTTCCCTGGCCGAATTTCTCACTGTGAAAATTATCAAACCGGTTTGTAGTTAAAATATTGATTTTATGTATTGAATTTTAATGATTTTTTTTTTGTTTACTTAGTTCTCATTCTTCTTCATAATTTTCATTTTTGGGGTAAGTCATATTTAAGCGAGATTCATTCTTTACTTGTAATGAGAGAATTAACTGATTGTTGATATAACAAATTTTGTCTAAAACAATATTGCTACCTGTCGTAATGTAAAAATGATAACATTATCGAATCAAAAAATGCCTGACCAAAGTTCATTTTGGTCCATTGACAGCTGGGTTTCTACAGCATGTCCCATATCTTCATCCTCCTTGACTGGACTTTACTGGCTGCCGGACTGGCTGTCACAGTAGCTGGCTTCGTGTTTGGAGCATTTTTCGCTTGGATAACGCGACTCGGCCGACCGCAAATAATCGCCGTTTCATTAGAGACGGCTATGCAAAACGCCAATATAGCCTTTGTTCTACTCAAGACAACTCTTCCGACTCCGTACAGCGATATTGCTGCCCTGCCGGCGATTGCTCAAATTTTGATGACAACTTCTATCCTGTTCATTTTCTTCGGTATCATCATGGCGTACAAATGTGCTCAGAAAAATAAAAATAAAGAAACTGAAAAAGTCGAAGAGGAAGAAGAAACAACAAAATCCTTGATGTTAAAAGATTACGCTGATGGCAACAATGGAATAAATGCCAGAGGAATCGAAACGCCTCCTCCCCAATACTACGGTGGGCAAGTTCCTCCCGAGTTTTCATGGGCAAAACGACCAAGTCTCATTGTACCCAGCTCCCCAACTATCGATCCCAGAATTACCGCTTGATGACACCAGCAAGATCATAGCCAAATTTTAAATGTTTCGTTTAAGAAAATGAATTTCTCTTGCTTTTATTATTACCAATCTGCCTCGTTTATTTTCTTTTTCTTTATTACCCGAACAATTTACCCATAAAAATTGAGCAATTGTGGACGCAGGTAAAAGGTATTCCACGTCACTTGAACAAAAATACACAAAGATTATGTCTCTGTTTTTTCTTTCTTATGACTATAATTTACATTAGATATCAAATCTCATTCAGTTGCGCATTTCAGGTGCCTATCATTGGTAAATTAGACGTCATAGAACCTTACTTTACCTATACGACATGTGGACAATCAGCAGATTGGGCCATCAGTAACGTTGTTTAAACAACATTGTTCATTGGCGCAAACGGCGGAAATACATCCAATATTACAAAACCGACTTTTACCCAATAGCAAATACTTTCCTAAGTACACTAGTTACACTAGATATCAATTAAAGTGAAGGACTGAGTGTTTAAGTACTTTGAAACATTTACCTGTTAATGCACATAACATATATTGAGGTTATTAGCGTATCCACTCCATAACTACGTCTACGTACATTCCGATAATTAATAATATAAATAAAAGATGACAGATGTGAAACATTGAAAGCCATATGTTTGTAATTATGCTCCAAACAAATTTACTACACATTATTTGCTCAAAAGTCTTATGGGAAAAATCTCAAACTGAAATATTGATTGTGAAAATAGAAAAAACGTTGCAATTTCCCAAAGATGGTTGATGCGGCTATTTCAACGTTCGTACTCTCATCACTGATACTTGCTTCCATTTTCAGGATAAGCAACACCACAAACCATTTCATTCACATTCAACACCGACCCTTAGCCAACATGACAACCCAAATTCCACAATCAATGAAACAAAGAAAAAAAAATTAAAAAAAAAAAACCTATTTTGCGATTCTACTAATAAGGATGAGAATAACAAAAAATTGGGGGAAAATTAAAAGAAGAATAGTCAAGACCAAATAGTTTGGGAGGCAGAAACCTCACACAATTTGTTGGAGGATGAATCAAGAGAAAGAAAACGGTGTGTTATAAAAAACCACACTGTTTGGATGCATGAGTTGAGCCTAAGAAAAGTGAAAAACGAAGGGGGAAAAGGAACGCGGGAAAATCAAGGCCAGATGACGAGGGAGAAGGGTCAGAAAATGAAGCGAAATAGGTTGCAGCAAAGTGTCAATAATTATGTCCTTCAATGAAAAGAGATCTTGCGCGCCGCACCGGCGTTTTCAACTGTCATGGCGAATTTGGGCGGAGGTGGAGCCATAGCAGCGTCGGGTGCGTCACGGGGACCAATCTCGTAGGAAAGCAGACGTTTCGCCGGACGCTCCTCGCGTAAAAAGGCATTGATGGCCTGCAGATCTTTCGACGGGCTACGATTAAAGCTATAACGCATAGGCAGCGGCGAATGAGGGATGGTATTGTTTTTGAGAGGACTAATAAAGATCGTATGCTTTGCAGACACTTTGCGACGAGGAGAAAGAGTTACGTTCCGTGGCAAAGGTAAAGGCGACAAGGGCAATGCCTCCTACAATGAGGGAAAAATAATATAAAATTAGTCGCCAATAATTGTTTAATGATTAGTTATTATGCAATACCAAACGGTTCTTGTTTGAGAATTTGATAGCAAAAGCCTGAAGTCGACGAACATAGACCGTATTATAGAAGAGAATTAAATCCCCTCTATCTTCATACTCGAAACTGGACGAGGTGCCTGCTAAACCTGTCGGAGTGGGTGGACAAGACGACGGCTGTGGGAAAGGCAATGTCGACGAAGAGCGAACTGGCGGAAGTGCCTTCTCTCCAATGGTTTCTGTTTTCTTTTCATCACCATTAACTTTGGCATTGGGCCCAGTTGCTGATTCGTCATCTTCTTCGCTAGGAGAAGGACTTGGGGTGGTTGATGGATGGTTACCTCCGGTTACTGATGAGGCAGAACCTGAGGTCGACGAAGCAGATCCACGTCGTGCTTTGGTGCAGAGCAAAACACTGCGATATACGTGACTCGAAGCATGGGGTTGTGTTCGATAGCAACGCATAATATCGGTAAAGTTTTTGTCTCTACCGGTTACCTAAACAAGTAAAAATAATAATTATATCAAATAAGATACATATTTCGCATTCAAATTTAACCCATCTCAAAATTGAATTCCAGAACATAGAAACAGAATTAAACTTACTTTACATATCACGTACACTGCGCACATCAAAATTTGATCGAGGTGACGATCTTGCATTAAATCGCTGTGATTCATCACCGAAAATTCGAAACATGTCCATATCTTCTTACGTAAGTCTTCTTCATACAACTCCAGACGATTGCACAAGTCTTGTAGCCGAACGGACGCCAAATGATAAAACTGCAGAAAAGAGAATCAAATAATTTGCGGTTAATCATCACATCCATCACTTCATTAACGGCCATAAAAAAATGTATATACCTTTCTAAAAAATAGACTCAAGGATCCCGTTCTCTTAGGTTTATTGTCAGCCACTATCACAACACTGGGGCTGGGCAGAGGTTCCATTTTATGATCATTTGATTCCAGTTTGGAAGTAGCCTTTATTGCATTGCCAACAGAAGCAGGAGTAGCCACTGTGGAAGAGGGACTTGGCGGAACTGTTTCAGGCCCAGAAAACAGTTTTCTCCTTGACGATTGGGCCGGCGTACGTTCATTCACTGACGCCACCGACGACACGGGTGATTGCAGAAGAGCTAGTAACAAACAGCGATTCAAGTTTAAGATCGAAGGTTGGTTATATAATGTATTCTACTTACAGGTAGCAAGACTAGATTCCGCTCTCTTATTGGTGACGTAAGTCGATGGCGAATAAGGTATTGGTTGCTGCGGAGTATTTCTGACTGGATCTAATGACTGGACGACAGTTGGAGTCTGCGAAGAGGGCGTTGGTGGATGAAGTTGGCTGGGTAGCGAAACTTCTTCACAAGATGGAATTGGTTGATCGCAGCTCTTCAAATATTCCCATAGGGGACTTTGATAACGCCACGCCATAGATTCGAGAATTTGCTCTTCCATGTGATTTAGGTGTTTTACTACGTCGCGAGATAAATCTTCAGCCCGAATAAGTACTTCAATAACCTGTAAATCAACCAGTGTTCTTTAGAACGAACATAGCATGTAACTAAACATGTAAGTACCTTGTAAAAGTAGAAAGGTTGAATAGGAAAGACTTCCAAGATCCAAGGGAATGTGCGCTGAGAGTTGTAAGAGAAGAGAACAATCTCTAGGCAGCACGTGATCAGAAGCTGATGGAGCATATCTTGCTGTAAAATTCCTGCAAAACAAAAAGAATAATAAAATTTGAAAGACGAAATTAATTTAAGAATTGATTTAATACCCGATAGATCTGTGCCTGGCCTGAGACGTCTACGTTCATCGTTGATGATTTTTTCCAAGACTTTATAGTAAAGACTTTCACCTAATTGCAGACGTTTGCGAGCCATGTCCATACTAAAGCCATTAGTGCGACCTTCGTCGGCCTGATTGACATAGTGAGCGCAAAATTTCTCGCCCATTTCCTTAACCCGGGCTTGAATACTTTCCCCTGGATTGTTAGAACATTCATTGAATATACGTCTGAGCTCCTCGCTAGGGCCAGTTTGACGACCGGATACTAGAGCTTGCAGTCTGCTGACACTTTGAGTAGCTGTTGACACGGGTGTTACCGATCCGGGCTCTTTGGCTTTGAGGAAATTTCTGCCGGTCAAGGGCGTGGCAAGCGCCAAATGATGTGAACCATCAAATTGCGATTGCAAATTGCGACGAGCTGGGTAGACCATAAGCTTTTGTTCTTCGAAAGAAGCGATACTATTGAAAGTGGCCTTCACCGGGGTTCCTATCTCCGTTAGAGCATCAGGACTGGAGAAAATGCGTTCGTCGAAATCGCCGACACGATGCACGTAATCCTCATAGTCATTGTTGACCACTTTCTTGTTTAAGTCGAAGACAGCTGTGTCGAGAATTCCACATAATGTCTTTTTGTCCCCCTTGAGTAACTCTTTTTCTATGAGGCTTTTGACGTAAGGTTTGAGAACATGCGTCTTGATTCGCTTGACGTCAACAACGGTCTTTTCATCCTGGCTGCTATTTCTTGAGTAAAGACACTCAACAATACAGCCAGGATCAGTAGGGGCTTTGTAATCACGACTGTGGAAGTCGCTAGGTAGACCAGGGAATTCAGGGTTGAAGAGTTCTCGGCGATTGGCAACAAGAGAATTTCCGTAGATGTAATCAAGACAAGCTAGCAGCAAATGAAAGCAGCTAACTAGTTCTTCACGAATTTGTGAAAAATTTGTCTTGACGCGAACGAAAAAAGCCCAGCAAAAGTCGTAAACATCTTTAGCAGTGCAAGGAAGTTTGCGCGACTTTCGAGAACGTGGTTGTCTAGGAGGGTCGTTGGCTGGATCTTTGAAGATTTCTTTAAACATCTCATCATATTTCTTGAAAATCACAGAGCAGACTTCAAAGTTACGTTCCAAGCTTACAAACTTGCGACGTAATTCTTCAGACAGATTAGCCATGTCTGCCCATTTCCTTGATTTGTCAAAGAAATCAAGCATGCTGATGCTGCACTTTCTTCTTAGTTGAGTAAGACTAACACAGTTTCCCTCTACTGTTCCAACTTGTCCCACTGTTGGGACAGTGCTATTTCGGCAAGCAACATACAAGGCACAACACAGCCAATGGATTCGGTCACCCTAATTAAACAAATATTAAAACTGATTAAAACATGGGATAATTATGAAGGACAAGCAAGTTTCTTAACTTTCTAACCATTTTCAGACAAAATAACTAGTAAACTGACATAACATAAACTGAACTATGACAATGAATCATAACTCATAACAGAACGACAGCATTTATTGTATTCTTATATCCTTATTTCAGATTTACCTCAAGAGTGTAGTTGGTGGAAATAAGTTCATAGTTTCGCCAAGCTTCATCGGCTGTGTTTTTGTCGATATTGAGATCGGCACAAAGGCCGCGAAACCTCTCCTCAGTGTTTTCTTGGTCGGCATCTTCAGACATACCCATTTTTTGTAGTCAATAAGCCAGTAACTATGAAATCAGAGCAGAGCAGCTGTGCTTTTTAATAATGGAATCCTGCTACATCGGACGCAAAACCAGAGATCACAAGTAACACAAACTGCGTTCACTATATCAGACGTAGAAAAACCCACACAAAGCTTACAATCGACGATTCGTGGCGGGAATAATTTCCTAGACTGTGAAAAAGCTCCAGCGCCCTCTTGATTAACAGCCAGAAAGCTAAGGCTCTCTAGCGGTGAATAAAACCGGGTGAGATCACAATTCTCAACCGATATTTGGCGCGAAATGAAATCAGCTGTAAGATGACATACACAAAAGGGCCAGACAGGTTTTTAATTAGCCATATCAATCATGTAGTAGTAGGGTTGTTAAGCCTTGAATAAATTTTTATTGAAATTAAACCATTTTTGTCTAAATTATTTCACATTTTTTCATTTGAATAACTTTTGTTGTTTTTTTACCGTTTAGTGTACTGAAAATCCAATTAAAATCCGCTAGATGTCACTTAATGATGACAATACGTTTTACATGATTGTAACCATGATTGTAACAATAACAAATTGACAGGCCTAGTTACTTTTTGCTCAATCAATTGTTTATTTGTATTTTACTACTCCATGTAGGTTGTCAGAGGTGCGTCTGTGTGTTAAGTTTCAGATCAATGTTGATAACTTAATTAATTGTTGGGACTGTTGGGTGAACAAATTTAGTAAGTTTTAATTAATGAATATTAAAAATAAAGTATTAGATTACTGTTATATTTTTAGATTATGAAGTTGGTCTTTTCTATCTAAATCTAAATCATACTATTAAAATTTTTTACAGACCATGGAGAATTACTTGTCAATGCACGAAAGTGAACTGGGTTTTGAGTGTTTTTCAAATTTCACTCCTGCTGAAGTTTTTGTCCAAGGTCTTGCAGGTTTCACTAACCAACATGATATTGACCACATCATTCGTGCACAAAAGCAAATGTAAGTTTGTAGCAGTAGTCCAGTGGAAGTGAATTTTTAATGATAGTACTTTCATCTAATTAATATTTACGCATTTTGGCTTTGTACAGGCTTCAGAGGTTTGAAAAAACAAATGAAATGTTAGTTAACTGTAATACTCTGTCCCAAGTTCACCTTCAAAAGGCAAATGTAGAATTCAAGAAACATGCACAGCTTCTGAATGAAATTAAAAGGGACTTAGAGAACATTTTTAAGAGAATTAAAACTATGAAAGCTAAAGCAGCAACTCAATATCCACATCAATATGAAGGTAAGAAGACATTTTTTAAGTTTGTTAAACTAATTAAATTTATTTTAAATTTAACAGATGCTATCAGTAAAATTCAAACACCAATAGAGGAGGAGGATGAGAAAATAAAAGATGCATGATGCAACATTACCAGAAAATGAAATGCACTCCTGAACTTTGTGTTATTAAAGTAAGAAAAGTAATTGGAAAAGTAATTAAATTCTTTAACCAGTCATCAAATCATTCAAGTCGATCTACTTTCAACCAGTCATAAAAAAATAAAGCTTGCTCTGTTTACTTGTGCATATATTTGCTCTGTGAAATGATACCGATATATTAAATATCGCACTTATTTATCATTTTCGATGATATCTTTTAAGAGGCTAAATAGGCGCCCTTTTTTTTTTTTACTATTGTATAATGGAAAACTATTAGGGTAGGGACAGAGCTGTAGAATCCTGATATCACCATTATACATGGAGACTACACCCTTTCATTGCGCAGTCCAAATGTTTTTACTTTTAAGAAAAAACCTCTTAGAACTTTAGAAAAAAATGGGATAACCGCTGTTTTTTTAATATTCATAAAATAAAGCTATATGTTTACTTCTGCACGTTAAAACCCACGTGATAAAAAAAAGAACAAAAAAAAATCTTATTTTAACGGTTTCGGTCTAAAGGATTTATGTGAGAGTTTCGGAAATTTTTTTTACTTCAATCTTGTCCGTAGTAGGGGAGTGGGGATTGGTGAAACTTGATAGGGCGAACATTTTAATACAAAAATAATTACGATCCATCCAGCGGATGTTGAGCGCAAGCGGAAAATTCGCTTTGACGTTTTGGGTCGGTTTTGATTAGAGGAGTTTAAGATATCGATTGTGAAGATTGGTTTTATCGGTATTCTCCCCGGTGCTTTTAGCGCTCTTCAGCATCCCAATTTCCAAGTTTTCAACGTTACTTCGACGTCAAAACATCGTCTCTTTTATTGACAAAGTCGCAAAGCGGCGTGGAGTAGGGAGTAGTGGGGGCGCACCGCATAGCGTAAAAGCGCCCGATAGCCGGGGGTGCTGATGTGCCTGGTTAAAACTACAAGATTTTTCAAAAATTCATGTTATTCGACAAAATGTTTTATTTTATTTCTTGGTTTTGACAAAAAATATATTATTAAAAAGACACAGCAGTCACCTGTTGGAAACTTTTAAAATTCATCCATCGTCTCGTGAGACTCAGTCATGCGTCAAGTGTATAAAGATCATTTTTTTTTAAATATTGAATTACTATGATTAAAAATTCTAAAATAGAGGTTTCATTGTTGATAGGTTCTTTATTTTATTTTACCGCTAGATTGCGCCAAACTGATTTCCGTAAAAAGATCTGCCAACCAAATGGGTTTGTCAGGTTATCTGTTTTGTTTGTGTTTAATAATTTTTCCAATTTATTCCAGTGTTTTCCAATTTTTTTTACGATCTGGTAGTTGGTCAGGTTAAGTGAAATCAGATTACAACCTCAATAAATCGTATAATAGATTCCTTCAAGCAAAGTTTTATCGGTTTTTCTTTGAGCGAGTTACGAACTTACGGCCTTGCGGGAAAAGTGGCGTGATACGCCGCTAGAGTAAGTCTGAGCACGTCTAGACTCTAGTCTGAGTCTGACGTGAAGACGAAATTCGCAGGCAGGCAGCAACGCTGTTTAGCTGTCAAAAAATAAATTGCAAGTATTCAATTGTTGAAAACGCGTTTACACTTAATTAACAATTCCAGTTGACCTGTTTCTGGCTTCCTGCTTATTCTATTTCAGTTTTTTATTCAACCTCCTCATCCACTAAATGGCCGATTTTTTAAAGTCAGCTGCTAACTATTTTACAGCAAGTAACAATGGCGCTTCTGAGAATCCTCTCATCGGAGCTTTGGTCAATGTCAATTCGGTGCAGCTTCGGATAAAACGTCAAATTGGAGAAGGTGCTATCTTTGATATCCATTTTTGATAATTTTTAAATACATATTACAAGTATATGGCTGTAATTTCAGGTGGATATGCTTTTGTTTTTATTGCCCAAGATGTACAGAGCAATCAAGATTACGCTTTAAAAGTAACTCGTATTGAAACATTATTTTATATAAATGGATTGGATTCATAATATACATCTTATTTATTCTTCATAGAGACTCATTGCAGCTGATACAGATGCTGTCAAAAGCATTATACAAGAAGTAGCATTTTTGGTAACTAAATATTAGTTAGTTTAAAGTGACATGCACATATGTAAATTTAACACCACATTTACAGAAAAAATTAGCTGGTCATCCCCATGTGATCAATTTTATTTCTGCCTGCTGTAATGATAGAGGAGGAGGTTCAAAAGAATATTTAGTGGTTACTGAACTTTGTTCAGGTATCAGTGCAATTTTTATGAATTCAAAAATTGTAATTTATTACTAATTTGATTTTTACAGGAGGAGCTATGTTTGATGCATTGAGAGTACGAAACTCTCCACTATCCCCAGAAGAAGTTAGTTCAGTCTTTTGGCAAACTTGCAAAGCTGTTCAAGCTCTTCACAGCCTGGAACAACCTATTATTCACAGAGATCTTAAAATTGAAAATTTGCTCCTCACTGCTGATGGTGTTATCAAATTGTGTGACTTTGGGAGTGCTACAACCCAGCAGTAAGTTTCGTTTTCGTTTGTCAATTCCTGTATTTTCATCTAGCTTCTTTCTACTTTGTATTCCTCAAAGATTACCAGTTGGTTCGTCATATTATTGTTTTTTTTTCTTGTGATAATTTGTTTTATTTTAGATATTTTCCTGGCCCTGATTGGACAGTATCTCAACGGGGTTTACTTGAAGAAGAGATGGCTAAGTATACTACGCCAGTATACCGTGCTCCCGAGATGATTGACACTTGGAGCAATCACCCAATCACGACCGCGGCAGATATATGGGCTTTGGGATGTATACTCTATGTTCTATGCTATCAGGTTAAGCACATTATTTTTCTAACAAAAGATCATTTTTAAGATCAAAATTATTATCATTAGACTCACCCTTTTGAAGATGGAGCAAAATTACGAATCATTAATGGTAACTTTACGTTGCCGAGCAATGACAGTCGATACGACATCTTTCATGATATTATCCGCGGAATGCTAAAAGTATTCGATAATGATTTGTTAGTATGTTAAATTAAAAGGATAAAGAGAAAATCTGTTTTATTTCCTTAGGTGGATCCACGTACACGGTTAACTATAAGTGAGGTACTTGACCGACTAGCAGCCATTGGAGAAACGCGAGGATACCAGATGAAATGTGGACTTAAAATAAATTTGCCCAGTCAATCAGCCGTGCCACAGTCTTCTTCCCGCCCAAATACATCTGCCGTTTCCCAGGCATCACCCCAGCCACCTCGTCGACCTCCACCACCAAATCCATCTGCCAGTCAATTACACCATGTCTCAAATAATCCTGCTCCATCTACACATCAAATATCTTCTCAGCCTACAATGGGATTGTTATCTTCTTTGAAAGGAGGAGCCGGAAGTCTTTTTAAAAATCTGAAGGTTGAATTTTCATGTGGTTTAAACTTTTTAAATATTTCATCCTAATCTACCTTTGAATAGGATACATCAACTAAAGTTATGCAAACAGTGCAGCAGAGCATGGCGCGGTCAGAGCTTGATCTTAGTTACGTTACATCGCGCTTGATTGTTACCTCATTTCCAGCTGAAGGAATTGAGTCAGCCTACCGTCACCACATTGACGATGTACGAAATGCTCTTGACACTCGCCATGGATCTCACTATGCAGTCTACAATGTTTCAGGACGTTCGTATGCATCCACCAAGTTTAACAACTTAATTTGTTGTGGTTGGCCCCAGCGGCAAGCTCCTTCATTGAGAACTTTGTACATACTCAGTACTTATGTTGATATCGTCAAATTCATCTGAAGATTTTGTTTTTTGTTTTTTTTTTGCTGGTTTTTTGGGCATTTTTCAGATATGCTTTGTGTAAGAGCATGTATAATTACCTTGATCGCGACACTAAGAATGTCTGTGTTCTTCACTGCATGGATGGAAAGGCATCTTCGGCAGTGGTTGTAGCAGCACTCTTTCTTTACACCCAATTATTTCGTACTATTGAAGAAGCTCTACAAATGTTTGCCGTTAAACGGTGTCCTCCTGGTCTTAACGCTTCACAGTATCGATACCTTAATTACTATCTGGGTCTATTGATTGAACCTCATCCTTTACTGCCACATCACAAGCCTGTCACTCTGGCAACTTTGACTTTGAGCCCAGTCCCAATTTTTACCAAAAATCGGGATGGATGTCGCCCATATGTAGAGATCCTTCAAGGTGAACAACGACTTCTCTCTACACTGACCGAATATGAACGGATGCGTGTTTATCACGTTTCAGAAAATAAGGTAAAATTTATGGCCCGTTTCTTCATCACATACTTTTCGTTACGAGTTCCTTTTTTCCAACCTCAGGTTACACTGCAACTTAACACAACTGTATGTGGCGACATAACTATTGTCGTATACCATGCACGCAATACGCTTGGAGGTGTCGTACAGGGCAGACCAGCTGGGTTAAAGATATGTCAGTTTCAAATCCACACAGGTTTCATACACGAGGAAGAAACAACTCTGCGATTGTCCCGAAACCAACTTGATGAAGTTGCCATTACTACAGAGGGAGGAGATCTTCATGGCCCCAATTTCATGTCATCACTTAGCTTTTTTGTACTTGATCAAGAATGTACTGTTCAGCCCGAACCTTGGGGTAAGCATTACAGAACTAAACAATAATTGGGAGACTAACAGTATGATTTTTATGCAGGTGCAAGTGATACCAGTGTAAAGAATGCCATGGTGCTATTCACATCTCGAGAAGAAATCAACGAAGTTTTCGACACATTTTGTGATGTGGCTGGTAATGCAAATGATGCAGAAACATCTTGTAAACCGCATCCTGCACAGGATACTGATCAACATGCATCGGCAATACTATATACTCCCGTTGTTGCTTCAACCAGTCCCATTCGACCTTCTTCTCCTGTTCAGGTTTGTGGTCTTTAAAAAATAATTACCGAGGTCTTGTTTTATGTCATTTTACTTGCAGGAGATAAATGTGGATCTGCTGAATTTGGGATCTGAATCAAGTTCAGTGTCGGTATCTAATCAATCTTCTGTCATTGAAGAAGGCGAGTTATTGAACTTATCCTCCCAGACCTCCAGCAATCTTTTAGTTGGATGTCAAGGAGGCGGTAATGGGGATTTTCTTCAAGATTTACTTAAGACTTCTGAAGAGACATCGCCTGCAACCTCAACTTTTGTACCTACGTCCACTCCAGCTAATCCCTTCTTTACATTGGATCCTTTTGATCCCTTAGCGGGAGCTCCTGTAGGAGTGACTGTAACTCCCAATAATTTGAGTTCTTCCAACAGCTTTGGCAATTTTGCCACTCTTCAGCAATCTCAACCGTCTGACGAATCTCTAATGGGTAACTGGGATTCAATCCTTAAACAGACACCGAGTAGTGGAGCTCGTCCAATGACTCTACCTAATATTCCTCGCAATTCGAGCACTCCTAATTTGGAAGCTAAAGCTAAGGATCCCCTCGCTGATTTTGGTAATTTGATTGGGCTCGCCGGCACAGCAAATACCAATACAACTAGAGCTCCAACGTGGGTGTCAACTATGAAACCAGTTCCGCCTATGAATATCGGTATTGATTTTTTAATTATATATACGTGATTCACTATTTTATGACTAAATTAATTTGGTAAAGTTTTTAGATTGATTTATCCAATTATTTATAGTTTCCTTAATTAATATGTATTTTTTTTTTTATTTGTTTAGGGTTGACGAATCCTCCTGGTTGTTTTTCGAATTTCCCCACGGGGGCTGCTGCTACGTCGTTGACAAGTCCGTCAACTTCGTTAAGTGGGTCCCCTCTTCATAAGCCACAAACTGTATGGTCGAATACGAATAATTTACCACAACAGGCCGGTCGTTCAAACCCAATCTCCAATTCTTCCACCTCAACAAACGCTTCTATGCAACAGCCCGTCAAAACACCCGGCGAAGCGCAACCTGATTACTCAAGAACAAACTTTGACTCGGTTTTTGGCCGTAGTGATTACAGTAAATATTATTTTTTATTATTATTAAAGGTTATTTTAAATCACATTATTATGTAATCTTACTTTTAATTTCAGCCAAAGGAGGTGGTGGCTTGCCTAGACCTAAAGTTGCTGGCGATATGTTCGGAGATTTGCTGGGAACCCAGGGGTTTGATTTTAGCAGCACCAAAAAGGATTCTGGTCCCAAAACAATCAACGCTATGCGCAAAGAGGAATTGGCAAAAGATATAGATCCAGATAAAATGAAAGTCAGTTTTGTGTGTCTAATCCTATTGATAACATTTTTATTAATTCTACTTTTTAACTTTTGACATCATGAAAGATAATGGATTGGACAGAGGGAAAGCAGCGTAATATCCGGGCATTACTCTGTTCGCTTCATACTGTCCTTTGGGAAGGCACTAAATGGCAAGATGTTGGGATGCACCAGTTAGTATCGCACACGGATGTCAAGAAAATGTATCGTAAGGCTTGCTTGGCAGTTCATCCAGACAAACAGGTTAGTAATTAATCGTTTGTCATTTAATAAATACTCTCGCATTTACTCAGAATATATTTTCACGCATAGTCTGGAACTGACAACGAGAAAATTGCAAAAATGATTTTTATGGAACTAAACGACGCCTGGTCTGAATTTGAAAACGACGTAACACAGCAAAATATGTTTCGATAACAGATACATTCCTCCATTCTTCATAGTTTACGAGCGTTGATTGTTCTATTTACGTGTTTATAATTGTCTAGCATTGGGTTAACTCAGACGAAACGCCCATGATCTAGTCGTAACTCGGAATCGATGTCTCTCCCTACCGTCCCTACTAAGTTTCCTTTCAAATTCAGCTACAATAGCTTACATCACGTTTTTAGAACTTTTCCTCAAATGCTTTTCTTCTTTCTTTTCTTTCTCCGTGATTTTAATTGTTCTCTTTCGATTTCTTCTACGGGGAAGTCGTCTCGTTTGATCAAACGAAGTCGGTAATCTCCGCCCGGCTTAAGTTTAATAGCTACCGGTTTTCAAGAAGTAATACACGTGTCTGCATCATTACTAATGATTCTTTAAAGAAATTGACAAAGAATTTCAGTCGTGGTTGTTACATTTAGTCAATATTATTTTATCCTTAGTCAACATATTTTTTTAGCAATTTTTTATTTAAATTCATGCCAAGAAGCACTCTTAGGTTCGGGCCCTTTAATATTCAATGAACACAGTTTAAGCACTAATTATATTTGAGTATCGTACGATACAGCGTTTTTAAACCGGATTACGTTATACCTAACGCTCAAAAAGGCTGCAAAAAGGATGTAGTCTGAACGTACCTTAACGTAACGTAATTTATGAATCACTAAATGATGTAAAATGATATGTACACATTTCTTGGTGATACAAAAGTGAATTAAAAAATTAAAAATCATTAATAATTTCAGCAAATCCAATGCTTGAATTTTCAGATATTTAAAAAAAAAGTCTGAAAAATTTAAGTCTTCGTACGGACCCGATCGACATACACTTCTGCATACGGATTGCCCGGTGGGTGTGTGGCGGCTCTGCGCGCACCGTCCACACTCTTACCTATTGAACTACACTGACTACATTAAAATGTTATTTATTAATCAATTTAAACTTGTTTTTTTAAAAATTGTCTTTTCCAATTTCCAAATAGAAATAAGAAATTGTTTAAAACTAACATAGACATTTGAATCATTAAATCCGAATCAAAATGACTAATTCGATTATTTAACAATAAATTTGAAAATATTCTAATTGCTGAAAAAAAGGCCAAAAAATAAGAAATTTATTCAAAACTATTTCGGGAGATATTCGAACCATAGCCAGTCCAGTATACTCTTGTGTATTATCATCCCAACGACGGTTCTCAATCTCCAAATTAAATTTGATTGTGTCTATGCCGGGGCATGGCACAGCAACGAAATGTCATATGAATGATGAGCTCAAGTACAAATTTGTTTTCTATTAATTAGTCATTTGGAAGAATTTCATTTAAAGCATAGGTAAACGTCGCTTAAATAAAACAGACAATAAATACAAAATGTTTAGAGAAAAAAAAACATTAAGACTGTTAATAACTATGGACACAAGTAAATACGTACGTAGGGAAGTAGTAGTATAAGTATCTCGCATTATAAAAATTTTGCGTTATAAATCAAACGATTTACAAGTAATATTTATAAAATATAGGGGAAAAGCATGAAAACCAGAAATAAATCCTGCCACAATTAAATCGTTCCATTAGGAACACTCGCGAGTGATAAATCGATTAAAATATCGATACACACTGTAACGGAAGACGGAACCATTTGAAATAGGGGACCTCTACAGTTATAGAAGTTTGGCTATCGGATGTGGTTCGAACATCACCAAACGGGCGAGTGTTGTAATAATCAGAGACACCGGTAATAAGGTGAGCAGAGCTGTAAGATCCTTTGAGTAAACCATTGCGATCGACTTTGACGGCGCTTGCAGAGTAGTTGCTGTAATTGTTGTGGTTGCTGTGACTTTTGATCCTAGAAGCGAAAGGAGTGAGATCTCCGGCACCAAAGACTGAAGTGACAGTCGACGGAACGTATCCACGTCCCAGTTGGGGCTCCTGGACCGTCAACGGCGGCAAAACCGTGCGGATTTGAGCCATGACGGATTCGATAAATGCGTCATAGTCCACAATTTCCTCGTATTTCGATCCTTTGCGGCTTCTTTTCTTGGTAGCCGGATTATTAATAATTAATAAAAACAAGGGCGGAAGTGGAGGCAAGAAAAAGTAGACATGGATTCGTTATCCATTTGACTATCACCATCAGCTAAATGAATTTTCTTATAATTCTTTCTGATGCAAACGCGAAATGACGATTATAGATGATTTAACACTGCAAAGTTGTACAATATAATAATACATAGTTGATTTCGCTTATTTTACTGGTGTAATTAATATTTAGTTAAAAATTCTATTGTGGGCTGAATTTAGATGAATCTTCTACAAGTAGTGTAAGAAATTTAATTGGACTTTTTGTCTTTATTGAGTCAAAAGAAGAGATTGCCGATTATCTTCATTTGGTGTCCCGATAAGGATCACCCGTACGGTCACGCCGCTCTGCAAACGAACAAGTATCACATAAGTTTCTGGCCTGATGTAGATACAAGCGAATTGGGTAAGGCAAGAGCAATTGGAAAGGGAGTACCTGGATGTCTTGTCTTCCATCATGAATTGGATCGCTTCCACGAAGGCAAACGTCTACCCACTGGCACATACGAAATTCTTAATTTACACCACGGATAAGATATTAATAAGATCCACGAAAAGTTTCTTCATTACAACGGAATCGATCCGGTGGATGTTACGCTGGAAGCCGATGAAAGACTTGTTTGTTAACAACAGACCAATTATAGAACCTCAAGTGTCTGTTCCAGAAACAAAATACGCCCTTGTTCCTGATCAAGTTAAGTTAAGTCCAGCATTCTATCATAATGAACGTAATTGCGTGTCTTTTTGTTGAGTATGATTCTAGCGGCCTATCCCAAATCGGCATTCAATCAGTTTCTGTTAGGAATTTTTTAAGTTGGTTTGAAAGCCACATTAAAAAACATTGGGTAAAAGACAAGTGGTGGCATTTATTGAATATTTTTGACAATTCAGCGACAAGAAGTGCACGTTATTGGGCTTGGAATCGTTGGATCAGCAAATCACAAACTACTGAACAGGTTGAAGATTTCGCAGCAATCCATTCCGTTTCAGTAGCAAAGCTTTTAATGAAAAGAAGGAAAATAAATATTAAGGTGCTTACATAATTTTCTATAAATTTTGTTTGCCTCATCATTTACTTTGGCTTTTGGTTTCGAATGGGTGTTTAGAAAAAATAAACGTATGCGCATTACATCTCAAATGTAAATGAACATTTAGAATTATTCATCACCGTCAGCATAATTTTGTTTCTTTATCTGACGTGTACAACTGGTAGCATTGATGTTATCTTTTATTGGAGATGGGGCAAAAACAAATAATTGCGCATTCATTTTGAAGTGAAAGGATTCCTCGTCATCGACGTCATCCATCAATAAATGAACCGCTCATACGAGGACATCGCATTTCTAAATACTGGCCGATAATCCAATCGACGCCATCACAAGATGAAGTCATCCAAGCGCCATTCAGCGCCTGTATCCAAAAAACGGCCACCGGAATGAAAAATTTTGCGCCTGTATATCCAAATAACGGCCGCCGGAAGGGATAGTGTGGATGTGTGTCTTGTTTCTGTGCTCCACTTTTTGTGTATTCCAAATTCGTCAGTTATAATCATATTCTACGCTTAACTTGTTGATTGCTGCTTCATGGATGTTACCACGGATGTAATACGTCGTATTACAGCATATTGGAAGCTCATTTCACATCGTCAACTGTTGGTTGGTTTGTGTTATCAAATATCTGTAGTCCTGCATGTGTTAACTCTTAAAGTGTGCGATCTATTATTTTACGAAGTTCTTTTTATTTCAAGTATTATTGCTAAATAGATTATACTCATTTGTCTCTTTGTATAATGACGTGTTTAATAGACTGTCAACGACGAGTCCTTTGGCGGAGTTTGTTGGCGTTACAGGCGTATTGCCATATCCTGCAGGATTCTATCGCGCTGAATGGGATCGTCTTCTCCCATCCGTCGATCGTCGCCATCCACTTCCATTGAATGAAGCCGTAAGAAATCCACTGCATCCTCCTTTTCATATGTTCAGCCGGACGGCGATCTTCAATCACAAAGCGGTGAGTTTTCAATTTTGTATGAGATTCTCAAGGAGAAAGCGAACAAAACTGACGTCACTGAACAGTCCTTCTAGTTGAGCTGTGATCGCTGTAATTGAGCGGTTAAGCGCAAAAGAATTTTAGAGTCAACTTTATGGTTTCCTCTACTTTTTAAAAAATGTTCTAAGTTCAATTCCGGGTGTCCTCATCGGAAACATGTGCAAATGATGTGGACTACTGACTGTATCGCATCCATTCGCTGGTTCATACGATTTCAAGTCTTATCTTTTATCTTCCGTTTTGATGGCTCGTCCGTCGACCTGAAAGAGGTACCCATTTGATTTGATTTGAATTTGAATGTCATCTTGCCCTTCATAACGCCAGATTATGATGTAATGATAGGGTGGTGTGATGAAGTGAGAAATGAGAGATAGAATGTACGGCTTGGAACAGTGTGTATTGGATACACCAGAGACCAGTGCTCTAGGACGAGCAGACAGAGACTGACCGATAGGAAGGGGATACCGTCCTATACATAGAGCCGAAGGGTGCTGTGTTGCCAGATGGCGTCATCACACGCCCCTTTCAATGAGCAAAGATAACGTGACAGTTAACTTTGCTCTTTAACATCTTAAAGAAACGAACACAAATCTGGAACACACAACACACACATAAACATGAATGAGTAAACATGAGAATGAAACGGGTGTTATTGTGTCCATTTGGTTGGAACAAAAGAAATAACGCCGCTGTTGCCTTCTCCTTGTTGAACGCCGTGGAACAGGAGGAACAGGATTCTCTTGCACCGGTGGAACTGGATTCTCTTGTACCGGTGGAGGCGGCTGGAAAATTCCCGGCTGGGCTGGTGTAGTAGCCGGTGCAGTGCTGGGAGTCGGAAATACAGACACGCGGGGGCGAAGCAAAACGCCGATCGCACCAATAAAATCCGCCCAGCTGGAGTTATGGTGAGGTAATCTCGTTGATGAACTTCCATGATGACTCCATGGGGGGCCAACAGCTTGCTGATGTAACGCTTGACCAAACAAAACATGGAGACAAGAACCCAATAAATAATGAACGGATGTCAGTGATTGAGCCGGGTGATGGAACTCGTAGGTAGCTCGGATAAGCTCTGGATCCAGTTGAATTTCACCGTCACCACCAAAAGTAACGGCGGGATTCGCGAACACTACTTGGTTGTGTAGTAAAACAAAAGCCAGGTTAACCGATGTGTCATCTAGCGGTACCTGAAGAAAACGTTTTAGCGCGACAATAAATGTTGAAAATCTCATCCCGGGTGGAATGGTGCGCACTGTTTGAAATGGTGTGCCCATCTCGAAATTAGGCCGAATTGTGCACTTGCTCACGTTCGTGATCACAAAAAACTCGGCTTGTTGTTTGCTGTCGGTAGGTGGCGTGTTCGTCACCATTCCAACGTATGTGTGCGGATAGGAGGCTGGAAGAATTCCCAACGTCTGTTGACTCCTTTTGGACAACACCGGCTGCTTCAACTCACGTAACACGTGAACGGCGGTGTTTACTGATCGGGACCTTTTGTCACTTGTCGTCCAAACAATAACCGCGCTGAAAACACCAATGCTGCCAACACAATCGGGCTCCCCACTGCTGTCACTGGTTGTACACCTTTTTGCAGCGCCACCTTGCTAAACTTCCGCTTGTAGGGCGATTCTGGGATGGCGTCGAGGTCAGCACCTGTATCAGGGAGAAAATTGATCATAAAAGACGACGTCCATTTCTCCGGACTGATTGCCAGTTCCACTAAATCACTCGTGTTCACAGCCCCCACTGTAGGCGGGGAGGGATCAATGTAAATGCCCTGCTGTGTTTTCGTTGCTGCTTTTGGGTTTCGGCAAACTTTTGAGTAATGGTTCAGTAGGCCGCACTTTCTACAATCTTTCCCTTGGGCCGGACAGGCCGTCAAAGGCTTACAGCGCGTCTCCGATCCACAATTCCAACAGCCCGCGAATGTTGCGCCTGCTGAACTGCTGCCACCTGCTGGCGGCTTGCTGGACTTCTGTTTGAAACGCTTGTAAGATGAAGTTGCGCCTTGAATTGCCGCAGCATCTCCTGTCTTTAAATTCTTCGACTGCTTGTTGGAGGCTTCTGCAGTCCGTATAATTTCCAGCGCTCGATTCAGTGTTAAAGTCGCACCATGTTCAAGGAGTTTTACGCGAACATCATCACTTTCAACGCCGTATATGAGTTGACCTAAAATACGTGTGGGTTCACAGTTGGCACAACAATCTGTAGCAAACTCACATCTACCGGCCAAGTCACGCAACTCGCACAACCAATCGTCTGCTGCTTGTTGAACGCCTTGCTTCTTTGCGGAGAACTGCTGGCGCCACACGTGTCGGTTGCGGCCGGCATTGCAACGAGAACGAAGATGATCGATGACGACCGTATGATCGTCGAGCTGAGCGTCGGTGAGGCCCATGGAGAGAACAGCTTGAAGTGTGTCGGTTGATAAGCACGATAGCAGAGTATGAGCCTTGCATAAGTCCCGATGAGCTGCGTCAAGCGCCGAATCAATCGTCGACAAACTGAGAAAAATCGTCCACTTCTTGTGCCATAATTCAAAAGAGTCTTTATATTCATCCAGATCAAAAGGTGGAGGTGTACCATACGGCTTAAACGCCGGATTCGCCATGTTGATGTAATCGCCCCAAAGCCAGCCAACGTCAAAACCGACTCCGCTCTCCAGTCTGGATACAAAATGGAAGCACGTTGCCGACTACTGCAAGTGTGTTGCGGGGACAAAAAATTCAAAATTCACAGCTCAGTGGCCCATCAGTCACGACTGCTGTCATGAAAAGGACCAACGAGAGCTTGGCGACGGACAAATGTCGTAAAAATGTGCAGCTCAGTGGCCCATCAGTCACGACTCCTGTCATGAAAAGGACCAACGTGAGTGAAACCTTCACTTCCAATCAAAAGTTACCAAATACAAAGTCAGATGGCTTGGATGAACACGGATGCAAGAAATTCAATCACCCACTCAATCAGAAAAAATGGCGGGTAAAATGTTAGGCCAACAAAAGTAACGAGTCACCTGGGTAGTGCTGTGCGCAGCCATGCGGTCGGGAACGAAAACTGTCGCTCCAACACTTAAACTGCAGTTCACAACCACTTTGGTCTGGCAATTAACCAATAAATTGTCAAAATAAATGTATTAACACTGACACAATTACCGACTGCGCCATGTGATGAACATGGCAGTAGGGACTCACTGAATTAAAGTAAATGCACCTCGTCGACAAATTTCAGAAAACAATTTCAGAAAATCGTAAAGTCAAAGTACATGTAACTCACTCTCAGAATATTTACCATAGCCCTGCTATGGCTACCAACTGCGCCATGTGATGAAGTGAGAAATGAGAGATAGAATGTACGGCTTGGAACAGTGTGTATTGGATACACCAGAGACCAGTGCTCTAGGACGAGCAGACAGAGACTGACAGATAGGAAGGGGATACCGTCCTATACATAGAGCCGAAGGGTGCTGTGTTTTCAGATGGCGTCATCACAGGGGGCATAGCCCAGTGGTTTAAATCCTGGTGCTCCCTAAGGGTGCATGACAAGTCAAGAATTTTCATTTGTATCTGTTTTTCTGTTTGTCGTAGCACCTGCCATTTGCTGTACTACACCGAAGACACGCCGTCCTCGCTGGACCATTATATACTTTGTAGTACTACCCCGCGGTTTCATCCTTCCTGACGATAGCGCCTTACTATTCCGCTCCAGCTTCGTACTACACACATTACGAACGCAATCGTGCACATACAAAATCAGCAAAGTCACAGATAAAGCCATCAACCACATCTACGAACAATTCCTGGAATACAACGGAATCGATCCGGTGGATGTCACACTGGGGGCGGGTGAAATACTTGTTATACAAGGTGTAAGTACTGAAGTGTCTGTCCCAAAAACAAAATACGCCCAGGCAACTTCCTGATCAAGTTAAAAACCCTCCATTCTATCACCATGAACATAATTGCGTTTCTTTTAGTTTTATTATGATTCTAACGGCCTATCCCAAATTGGCATTGAATCAGATTCTGTTAGGAATTCCGTGGTTTGAAAGCCAAATCAAGAAACATTAATTGGATGGAAGATAACAAGTCGAAAGAATCACCTGCATCTGATTTTCTCACATCCGATCCATAGTTTCTGTGCCACACGACGTTAAATTTTGATTGATTCAATTTATGTTTTACGTAAATATGTTATCTCGGTTTAATTTGCTAGTTCACGTTATCAGCATAGAAATTGTAATACTTTGACTAATTGCTTTTGAAATAATTCCATTAAAACATTAATTATTTATATTAGGCTACTGGTACCAGGGGGAATGTTGAAGATTTTCTTCTCCACCGGAAATCAACTACACATCTCCCTACACCGATCCCAACACTTTATTTATTTTTACAAAGGTTACGTTACATTTACATAGACAGGAATTGTGTCTGCGATTTTGTCGTTTCTCATTTCTTCCATAGTGATGGTGGACTATTTCAGTTTTATTTGCGGCTGTACATAGTGACGTATCGGTTGTTAATATATGTATATAGACGTCTCTTGTTTAGACATATTTATCTCTTGTACGTTTTCAGTTTTCACAATTTTAGTTTCCAGGGTGCTGGAGGGTCGACAGAAGATGTGGTCACCACCAAACCGTGGGTGCGACCATATAAACGTCAAACTGGGCAACCCGGCCACAAACTGCATAATACTTATAGTCGGTGGTCCTTCCAGGTTAGCCGGAAAATCCGGTTGGGTCGATCAAACAAACTCCCTACTAGCACACATTATCCATAGGACGTCCATTGGATATCCGATGGTCCATTTTCCGTTTGTTCATTTATTGTAAGCTACGGACATCCTATGGACGTCCAATTTCTGTCATTGTACGGGTGATCGGTTTTTGATATATCCTGCGGTTGTCCATCTGGTACCGATCTTGCATGACCCATTAAACGATCATATTTGGACGTCCGCTGGACGTCCAATCATAGGACGTACTTTTTGGGTAGAAGCTGGACGTTTTATGGATATACTCACTTGGACCACCAATAATTCGGACCAAAAAAGAACGCCCATAGGATGTCTGTGGCTGCCTGAAAACGGAAAGACTTTGAGTTTTTATAATTAGAAACTTGGACGTCCTATGGACATCCTTTGGACGTCCTGTGGATTACGTGCGGTGGAAGAGATGGAAATTTTTCTATCACTTGAAAGAAAAACAATGATCATTTACCTTCGAAAATGTAAAAATTGTCACATTTCACAATTTTATGTTTAAAAAATAAATAACAATAAAATTTATAAATTGAAAAAAAAAATTATTTATTTCCTAAATTACTTTTTTAAATTGTTTTGAATTTGATTCTGTATGCATTTTCTGACTTTTATTTGCTAGATTATGATTATTGTAATTTATATTTATATATATCTATTAATATATGAAATAAGCCCATCTTAGAAACTAACGATTGGTATATTGGATAGAGCATCCGGCTCCGAATCTAGGGAGCTCGAGTTCGATTCCCGTAGCAGGTGTTTATTTTTCCCCAGAATTGGAAAAAAAGAAGGTCCAAATTACGTTCATTTTCGGACGTCCTATGGATATACACGTTTGACGTCCATGGGAGAGGACATTAGGACATCCTGTAAACATCCATAGGACATCCAACTGGGATATCCAACTGGATCGCAGCTGACATCAATAGGATATCCATAGGATATCCCTGTGCTAGTAGGGCTAGTTGTTGCCATCAGAGCTTATTCTCAGGTAATAACGCTTTTCGAATGTGAATTCATCAGAAAATGTTTCCTTATCTAATTGTTTGTTATAAGAGACCTGATAAAAAAAACGACGGAGATGCGCCAACGGATCTATTAAAGATTCCATGCGGACGACTTGTTCAACTTCTTCGATCAGCTTCAAGACTTGGAAAATTTCGGGAACGACGACGGCAACCTCTTGGCTGGACGACGTGGCCGATTCCGAATCTCCTTGCAACAACACTTCAGGTGTATTTTCTTGTTCACTTTTCTCTGGTGCCGGAAGTATAGGAAGAGGTGGGGAAGGGGGAGAGAGCGGTCCATCAGTATCTCCTCCTTTGAATCCGCTTTTGGGGAAACCAAACGAATCGTAAACGAGTCAGTGAGGGGCCACGTTCATAGAACCGATTGGAGGTCGATTGAACCGAAACGGAAGGTGGTGGTGCCATGGCCAAGGCAGTAGCGGAAGCGTTGGATGGGTGTAAATGTGGAGGCTGTTGATCAGGCGGTCGACACAAGACGCAAGTATATCCGTCCTCTGCGCAAAATTCCGCCTCTCATTCGTTTCGGATGAGGTCGCAGGCGGCGTGGAGCCATTGGGCACATTGCTGGCACTGGATGATGAGATCACCTTCGTTGTACGACGACGAACACGACGGGCATTGACGCAGAGAGGCGCATGGACCGCAAAGGGAGCCGTTGGCTTGGTGAGTCCAGTTGGCGTTGAGACCCGGCTCGTTGGACCCACAAACTTGATAGACGGCGCACCACTTGCATTTCCAATATCCCTGCGGTACGTAATCCAGTGGCGGTTCCATGCAGTAAATGTGATAGGAAAGGTCGCACTCATCGCACAGGAGGAGACGGGCCTCGTCGTGACGATCGCCACATCCTTCGCACACCGTCCAGTCAAGACATCGCCATCCTTTCAGCAAAATGACTTTAGTTACCTTGACGTTGGCACAGAACGGATGATAGCACTGGAAATGGCAGAGAGAGAATAGAAATCGTAAAATAATTGTAATTCAATTTGAATGAGAGATAATGTCTATTACCTGGCCACATTGTGCGCAAGAGATGAGACGGCTTTCTTGGTCTAACCTCTAAACGAATAGGGAAAGACTTCGTGCGTACAGGTGCATGCTTGTCAAGGACAGAGGCAAGACCGTCGTTGTATTGGAGAAGAAGAGAATCCAAGTCATCAGCAGTAGACAGTAGGAGAGGAAGAGATTCAAGATCAGACGAAGGCGTCTAGATCAATGGAATTGACGGCACGGAATGTGGCAGATTTAAATGGTATAGGTGGGGAGGTGATATTAAGTGAGCATTGAACTGCGTGATGATCAGAGAATCGAGAAGTTACTATGGTATCTAACACAAAGTTGCTGGATTCGCGAGTCAAAATAAGGTCGAGAGTGTGCCACTTCCCTGACTTTGCACACCTCGTCGGGGCCTTAACGAGCTGAGAGAAGCTTAAAGACACCAACAGCTCCCCAAAGTCATCAGCATTTGTTTCACCAGACCCGACGTGAACGTCGAAGTCGCCAGTGATAACTACGTCTCCAGGGGTTGAGGGCCTCCAGTAGGCAGGTAAACTCGGAGAGGAAAACAGAAAACGGTGGAGTCTTCGATGAAATAGGTGGACGATAGAGAACGATGAGCCTGAATCTCTTGTGACGGATCCGGACGGAGAGATCGAGCCATTCAAATGAAGTAGGGACAAACAACACCAGAAGGCGTTGGGCAACGACAGTGGACTTGAACATAAGTGCAACTCCACCACCGACAGATCCAATGTGAGGAGTGTGAATGAAACTGAATCCATCCGGACATGCGAGCTTCAACCCAGAGTCATCATCAGAGGTTTGCCAGGTCTCAGTGATCGCCAACAAATCCAACTTGAAATTCAGAAGATGAGCACTCACAGCCTCATGACGCTTATTCACAGAACAAGCGTTGACAAGGCTAAGAGACGTCAACGGACGTGACTTACGCCTTCTCTTTCCTCTCCTAGTTGGCTGACGTTTAAGGAGATTGAGGGACCTGAGTAGCTTGTAAACAATGGGACAGAGCCTGAGGGAACGGTTTGACACTTCATCACCACAACAACAGAGGGGAGCCACTATAGGACCTAAAGAATTTAATCGATCTTGATAAAAAAGACGTGGTATACACCCACAGATGCACAACATACTCATAGAACTGAAGAACACAAAAGTGAATGACAAAAACTTAATCACAAATTTAAAAACTCAAATGATGTGGAGCGAAAATTTGGTGCAACCCGGTCGCTGTGAAATTTTGACTATTTCCTACAGGGTTGAAGACCCTGGTGGCTCAAGTTGCTATGTTTTACGAGTGCTGATCTCGAGTTACTTACTAGTAACTATAGCTGATTGCGGTATCTCCGTAAGCTAGATTGGCTGATCAAGGCTGGACCCGGAATCTCCGTGGGCTGTATGCTGGTGGCTAGGTCTAGCTGGACAGGCCCGTTCAAGAGTCTGAAAGAAAAACTGCAGAGCCTAGATTAGTCCAATGAAGACCAATTCGTCACGTGTGGCATATCCAACTTGATTAACTTGAAGATCAAGAAGATCCTGCGAATCAATGTGTAGGTGGCTAAGACAAGGCCACGTTAATCAATGGAATGGTAAACTACACTTTCAACGTAAGAACAATGGGTTGCTATGGAAAACGACCCTGAAAGATGAAGCACGAGACGGTTGAAAGCCCAGCAGGGAAGCTTCCGTCTCTATCAAGGGCAGCGCCACAAGACAGCTTAAATTAGCTCTACGACAATTTCTTCAGAGTCCGGAAATTAGCAATTTACCAGGACCACTGAAGAATCCACCAAGAGCGGTGTTTACACAAATAGAACAGAACGTGACACACAAATTTTACAAGACAAGACAGGACAAATAAAGAAGACTTACGACTGCAACGGCTGTGAGGTGAATGATGTATTACTCAGATTCCTCACCCCTGAGCTGAACTCAGTGGGCGTATAATTACAGGTTGGGTAGGATAAATACAGCATTGACAGATATGTTTATAATTAATTTAATTCGCTTTATAGGTGGCAGAAGTATCTTCAGGGTTGCCATGGTGTTTAGGGAGTCATCACTGGGCCACGTGATTATCCATTGTTGATATTTTCCTTCTGTCACGTGTTCTGCCTGCAACAATCCCCAGCCTCCACGCCTTGGTCTGCCTCTAGGGTCGGAATTTGTCTGTCTGTCTGAGTTATGCCTTTCTGAGACTTAGCTGTAGTTCCTGTAAATTTGTCTAAGTTCTCGTGTCTGAGTACTTCCTCCTTTTTATGTGTTTTTATGCTATATAATGCCTGAAGGTCATCCTGTGTCCCACTTAGACAACTGACACCATTTCTGGGTCAATCGCTAGTGGATTTGGCTGACTTCCGGGATCCAACTCGCGTCCGAGTTGCTTTCCGTATCAGACTTCTCCTAAGTAGCTCATCTTTGACTTCTGAATGACTTTGGCTGCGGTGAACTTGCACCCGTGTCCTCTGACTTGTCTCCGGGCTCTCACTCACACTGGAGTTCTGTGCTTCGTCTTTACTCGCGCTGGAGTCAGGTGAAGTCTCGCTTAGGCTCGCACTGGAGTTTAGCTGGCGATAGAACTCTTCTTCGCTTAAGTCGTCTTCGGTATCGGACCCCGTGTTGATCATGTACCGTGTGCTCTCGTCGTCGCTGTCTGAGTCTGAGGGTGCTGCGTCCCCGTCTGTCTCGATCGCTTCTCCGCCACTCTGTTCGTCTAGGCTGTCTAAGTCATCGGGAACCGTGTCTCCCTCGTCTTGGCTTAATGTTGTTCTCTGTTCGCCGCTAGTTCCCCCGTTTCTATGCGCATTAGATCCGGTCTGAGGAAAAATCGGTACGAAGTTTGACACTACCCCTGGAATCTGAGCATCAGGTTCCACTAATGCAGCCGTGATCTCCTTTGGGGTTACGCATCGAAACTTCCCGTCGATATATCCTGGTGCTACTTCTAGCGGGCATAACTTTTGGACTGGTTTGTAGCTGATTACGGGTACTGATTTATGGTCTAAGTGGTATATTTTAGCCGATCGCGGTAGCCCGTCTACCCCGTAAATCACTTCGTCTACTTTTCCCATCTTCCAGTCAATTCTCTTGGCTTTGTCTACTTGCATTAGGACTACCATACCCTTCTTAATAGGCCACACTGGGGTGGGATGCTTAATATGGAACTTTTTGAGGTCTAGTAAGTAAAAACTGTAAAAGTCTCTCCACCATTGCAAGATGACGTCTCTTCTAGCCATTTCCCTGCGTTTAAGCGGGGTGGTACCCTCACCAATATCATCTGAAGTATCTTGAGTTAGGCCCATCATCTCAAACTCGTTGAATCCACCTTTGAGGAGCTGATTTGGTGTTAGGGCTACGTTCTCTTTCTTCAGCCATACCAAAGGTCTGTTGTTGATGGCTGCTGAAATCTCGACTACCGCTGTAGTAAACAGGTCTAGATCCATTTTCTTGGACCCGAAACTTTTGAGCAGTGCCTCCTTAGTCGACCCGACTAATCTCTCCCAGAACCCTCCCCACCATGGAGCGAAACTGGCGATGAAGTTCCAGGCTATGTGTTTGGTCTCAAACATCGTTTGGATCTTTTGATCCTGTCTTAAGTCTCGCAGATATTTTCTAAAGGCTAAAAAGGCCCCAGCATTGTCTGAGATTACTGATCTTGGCGTAAACCTTAGGGCTATGAACCGCCTAAATGCGTTAATAAATGCTGGTATGGATAAGTCATCTAGTACTTCCAGATGCACCGTTTTTGTGGTTGCGCATGTGAAAAGACAAATATATACCTTCCTGTATGCGTGCCTTTGTTCAGCTGTCAGCTTTTTCTTCTCTTCTTTGTCTTTGTCCTCGTTTGACTTTGCTTTATTCGATTTCTTCGCCTTTTCTGCTTGTGGTGTCTCTGATAGGTTAAAGACGAATTTATCTTCTCCTTTGGGTTGATGATACAATACGAAGAAGGGACCGGCAAAGTCTATACCCGTTGTGGAAAACGGGTCTTCTAGTCTCATCCTCTGTATAGGGAGATCTGCAGGGATCTGTTTCGCTGCTCTGGCGTGTCTAAGCTTGCATGTAACACATTCGTTGAGGATTTTAAGGATTGGTCTCTGGTGAGATGGTATCCAATAGGTGTGCCGACTCCGTGCTAACATTGCTTTTAATCCTTGATGTGCCAGTTTAGCTGGGTCTTCATGCATATCCCTTAGAAAGACCTTGGTGATATGGCTGTCTGGGTGGAGTAACAGAGGGTATGGCTTCTTCAGTTCTCTGAATAGTGCTGCTTGTCTACCCACACATCTGATTACTCCGCTGGCTGAGTCTAAAAAAGGGTTAAACTTCTTATAAGCTTCTTTACTGGGTCTTTGTCCCTTTTGCAATTCCTCATACATGTTGGCATACGATTCCATTTGTGATAGTTTGACTAGCTCTATCTCTGCTGCTTCATATTCTTCTTGGGATATGGTGGCTACCTTTTTTAACTCTAGTAACCGAGTCTCTCGGTTGTATGTAACGACCTCCGCAAAGGGCTGTCCTCTCTCCCATACAACCCTTCTTCCTACTCCGCTGAGATTTAACAAATCTTTGAAGGCATCCACAGCCCGCCTTAGCCAGGCCATGGCTCTTACCATCCTGTGTTTGGTGGAGTATTCTTTCCACCACACGTTCTCTGCTTTGGAGCTCTCTCTTTTCCTTTCCCAATTGACGTAGATCTCATTAACCTGTAGTTGCGACGGCAGTTGTCCCCTGATGGCTGGTTGGTATGTGCTCGTCTTTGTAATCCAACTCGGACCCTGTCTCCAATTAGTGTGTTCTAATGCACTGGCTTTGACCCCTCGTGATAGATGATCTGCTGGGTTAAGGCTACCTTCGCAAAATCGTGCGTCAAACCCGGCACTCTTTATTTTGACTACTCTGTTCTGAACCCATATTTCGGGGTTAGAATTGCTTGCTGTTATCCATGCCTGCGCTATTTGGGAGTCTGTCCAGATTGTAACCTTTCTCTCCCCCTTGCTTTGTTTAGTTATGTACTCCCCCAAGGTTGAGGCGAGTAGATTGCTTAGCAGTTCTAACCTGGGGATAGTCAGTGCTCGTTTGGGGCTTGGGGCTACCCTGGATTTCGCCGCGATCATCGCAACCCTGCTGCCCTGTACTTCGTAGGCTACTGCTCCATAGGCTAGCTCACTCGCATCACAAAATATGTAACTCGCTAGGGGCTAAGTGATCTATACCTGTCCATCTTTGGATTTTTATTTGTTCCAATCCGTCTAACCCTGTGATGAACTTCCTCCAAGCTGGAAGTCGTTCCGGTAGGATTCTGTCGTCCCATTTTGTGTCATCCAACAAATTGCTTGCATTGCTATCTGGGTCAATCCACGCCGATCCATCAGATCTTGGGCGCGGGTAAGTGACCGATTTTTTTAAAATTTGGACAGTGGATTCATATTATTATGAATCACTGATTTCCAAAATTTTTTTAATTTTAGACCAATAGTTCCCGAGATACAGCAAAATGAAAATCCATTTTTTTCATTTTGCCGTAGAGAATTTTTTACCGGTTTTTTTTTATTTTTATTTTTTTGTCACTATTCAAATGTTTTTTAAGAGTTTAAAATACATTTGTCTTAATCAATTTTTCACCAGCTTTCGTTTGGTGTAATTTGTTTTCATTAAAAATTAATTCTAAGTATAGTTATTTAAGTTTAAATTATAAAAAACCTTCCGTATTCAAAAATCGGAAGCCAAAATCTGCTACTTCTTAGAGTAGCGGGTTTTTTTTAAACTATTAAGCAAATCTGATTTTACACTATATGTTAAAATCAGAAAGGTTAAATGTGTAGTTAGGCCGCAACAATTCGGCAAAGTTTCATAATTTTATAGATTTTGACCTTCATTTTATGCCTGACGGGCAATTTAAGTAAAGTAAAAAAGGGTTGACTTATCGAGCACCAGGTGGCGCTGAAGCCCATTAGTAACTCTAGAGGGGAAAGGAAATTCAAATTGTTGAAACGTTTGCAGTGTGTAATCATTATAAGTAATTAGTTCTTCAAGTACATAAACATGGCTTCACACGTGCGTTGTTCTGTTGGTGAAAAACTAGACGAGATGTGTTTTCAGACTACTTATGTGAAACAAAATTTTGTGATCAAGGCCATGGAAGAATCAGAAGATATTGTAAGAACAATTAAGTATAGAGTGAATATGACTGAAATACCGACTATTTGTGATCATCATTTTGCTGCTTATCATAAATATTTTAACATTCATATGGATAAAGTGAAGTCAAAATTGTGTAGTGATCCTTTACAATTACATCAAAGTGGGAAACCTAACGATAAATGTCCTAAAGCAACAAAAGCAGTGTCACTTAACATGTGTGATTCACTTAGATTTCAAAACGTTACATTGTCGATTTTCCCTGGACAAAAAGTTTGTGTTCTCTGCTATTCCAGATTATCTTGTTTAATGAAAAATCCAAAGCCAGCGATACCATCTAGTTCTACTACTAGTTTAGAAGACATGGAAACGTTATTGAACGAGGATGACGATGTTTTTGTTTCTCCATTCCATGGTTTAAAAAAAGCAAATGAAGCTGCTGAAATTTTAGGACTGACCCCAATCAAAATTGAAACAAAGGAATCGAAATCTAAGAGAGCCATAAAAATTGAATGAAAAAGTGAACAAATTCGATCGAAAGTAAAAGAAGTTCTACAAGAGACTATGTTGAGTGAAAGTACGATGCCATCCTCATCCACTTCAAAGTATATTGAAGGTGATTTTGTTCACTTATTGGAAAATCTAAAAGAACGTTGTATTTCGTTAACTGAGAAAAAAGATTATTGTTCCATTATTTCACTACTAACATTAGCTCCAAAGTCTTGGACTATTCCAACTACTGCCGATTTCTTCTCAGTTTCTGAATGTTTAGTAAGAAGAGCACGAATTCTGAAAAACGAAAAAGGAGTTATGGCGATACCAAATAAGAACAAGGGAAGACCATTATCAGAAGATGAACTTCAAATTATTTCTTCGTTTTACGAAAGTGACGAATATAGTAGAATGCAACCAGGTATGAAAGATACCGTAAGCGTGCGTCAACCTGGAGCTTCCAAAAAAGTGAAAGTTCAAAAAAGACTATTACTTTTGAATATAGATGAACTTTATTCCAAATACAAGGAGTATTGCGTGAATACGTTACATATGAAATCGTGTGGAAGAACCAAATTTTTTATGCTACGACCAGAACATGTTGTGGAAGTTGGATCAGGAGGAACACACAATGTGTGTGTGTGTGAAAAACACCAAAATGTCAAACTAATGGTCGACGCACTATGCCGTGGAAAAATCGAGAAGTATATGTTTATGGATAACATAGTGTGTGACATTAAATCAGAAGATTGTATGATGAAGAAATGTACACGCTGCCCAGGAATCACTTTTTTAAAACCAAAATTAGTTGAGCTACTAGATAATCGGGCAACTGTTAAATATAAAATGTGGATCTCAACCGACCGAACTATGCTGGAAGAAAAAGAGTGCACTGCTAGTGCTTTTGTGGACACATTGCTTGATAAGATTGATAAACTTACAAAGCATCACTTCATATCTAAAGAACAAGCCAAATTTTGTCGAGAACTAAAACAAAAAATTTCACCGACTGAGTGTTTAATTCAAGGTGATTTCTCACAGAATTATTCTATGTTTGTTCAAGATTCTACACAATCGTCATTTTTCAATCCAGTACAGCAAGCTACGATTCATCCATTTATCGCTTATATAAATATTTCAGGAAAAATAAGCGCACACAGCATCGCAGTTATTAGTAACTGCAACAGTCACAACACCGTCGCAGTTCATTCTTTTTTAAGACCAGTTCTTAATCATGTGAAAGAGTTATGTCCAACTGTGCAAAAAATTATATACTTCGCCGACGGTGCTGCATCCCAGTATAAAAATTACAAAAATTTTGCCAACCTTATTCATCATTTCGAAGACTTTAATTTACATGCAGAATGGCATTTTTTGCGACGTCTCATGGTAAGGGTCCATGCGACGGGATAGGTGGAACCATTAAAAGATTGGCGCGACGAAAAAGTCTCCAAAGTGTGAATAATTCCCAGGAAGATATTCAAACACCGGTTGCGTTATTTAACTTCGCCAATTCAAATATTGAAAACATAAAATTCTTTTATGTTTCAGCTGATTCAATCTCAGATAACGGAGAGCAACTTAAATCTAGATTTGAAAATGCAAAGCCGCTTCCAGGCACGCAATCCTTTCACAAGTTCAAACCTTTTGATTCAGCAACAATAGAAGCCTACGAATTGTCATCAAGTGGAGCTGCGAAAAAATTTGTCATCATAAAAGAAAAAGTGCAAGACAATGTAATCGATTTCAACGCAATAATGGAAAATTCAGTTGTTGCGCGTGTCTGAACGAAGAAAGCGGAGAGTGGGTTTTGGCAACTGTAATTCAAAAAAACGGAGAAACAATGGATTTAAACGTCAACTTCTTCCAACCATCTGGCCCACAATCAGAAAAACAAGGATTCAAGAAATCAAAGAATGTCGTCACCAATATGCCAATGAAAAACGTCATCAAAATAGTTACAACTCTAGAACAAACTACTCGTCGCAGCCGGACTTTTAAAATAAAGCAAGTCGAACGAGACGATATCGAAATACGATTTTCAATTTTAATGCAAAATGGTGGTAATTAATGTAATTGTGAATGATAAGATACAGATACTCATTTCATACACATACTCAGATACGCATACAGATACTCATAAATAAACATTGTAACGATTTAGCGATTAGTATGTTTTGAATTTCCTTTCCCGTTTAGTTACTATTGGGCATCAGCGCCACCTGGCGCTCGATAAGTCAACCCTTTTTGACTTTACTTAAATTGCCCGTCAGGCATAAAATGAAGGTCAAAATCTATAAAATTATGAAACTTTACCGAATTGTTGCGGCCTAACTACACATTTAACCTTTCTGATTTTAACATATAGTGTAAAATCAGATTTGCTTAATAGTTTAAAAAAAAAACCGCTACTCTAAGAAGTAGCAGATTTTGGCTTCCGATTTTTGAATACGGAAGGTTTTTTATAATTTAAACTTAAAAAACTATACTTAGAATTAATTTTTAATGAAAAAAAATTACACCAAACGAAAGCTGGTGAAAAATTGATTAAGACAAATGTATTTTAAACTCTTAAAAAACATTTGAATAGTGACAAAAAAATAAAAATAAAAAAAACCCGGTAAAAAATTCTCTACGGCAAAATGAAAAAAATGGATTTTCATTTTGCTGTATCTCGGGAACTATTGGTCTAAAATTAAAAAAATCTTGGAAATCAGTGATTCATAATAATATGAATCCACTGTCCAAATTTTAAAAAAATCGGTCACTTACCCGCGCCCAAGATCTGATGGATCGGCGTGGATTGACCCATCTTGGCCTGTAGGTGTACTGGAGCTATGAGACCCAAGGGGTCGTATATTTTCAGCGCTAGGCTAAACAACTGTCTTTTCGTGATCGCGTCACTCCTGGCAAGCGCTTCTTGCACTATGGCTTGAGGGTTGAACTGAAACACGTCTTCCTTGGGGTACCATATGATTCCTAAGGCTTTATTAGGTTTATGGTCGAACGTCTTTTCGCATGATAGCGTTGAGATGTTCTGTGAGAATGCTATCTCCCCCATGGATGCTTGGATCAATCCGCTCGAATTGGTAATCCACTTGCTCAAGGTAAATTTTGCTTCACTTAATATCTGCTGGGTTTGTATGACCTTCTCTCTTGCGGAGTTAAGGTCATCTGTCCCCCCCCCCCCATCCAGTCATCTACATACAACTGGTCTTAGACCGCCTCCGTGATCCCGGGTACATCGGGTTCATACTGTTTGAGATGCTTTATCAACACGGCTCTCAAAATGAATGGGCTGGACGTTAGCCCGAAAGGCAGTCGTTTCCAGACGAAATGCTTAATCACAGGCTTGGCTGCTGCTATGTCGTCTATCCAAAGAAACCTTACGATTTGTTTGTGATCTGGGTGTATGGATATTTGAAGGAACGCTTTCTCAATGTCTGCTGTCCATGCTATTTTGTACCTCCTCCATCTCATGAGTATCCCCATAATGTCGGGGTTGAGGTTGGGCCCGACCTCTAGGTTAGCGTTAAAGCTACGTCTGTGCTTGAAATGCACAGACCCATCGAATACCGGCCTGATCTTGGTTGTCTCTGCGGTTTCTCGGATGACTGGGCGATGTGGTAAGTAGGCAGTCTTTCCTAAGAAATACGGGTCGGCTTCTTCTATGAAACCTAGCTCGAGGTACTCTTGAAATATCTTGTGGTACTCTACCCGATGGTCTGGTGTGAATTTCGGGCTGCTCAACAAACTGTTGAGTCTTTTAGTGGCGATTGCCAGGCAGTCGTCGTAGTCCGTGATATCATTCCTGAATGGGTACTTTACTACGTATCCACCGTCCTCGTCCCGGCTAATAGAGTCTAAGTAGGAAGTTAGGAACTGCTCGTTGGATTGCTCGCTGGGAAGAATTCCCAGGTGTTCTTACTCCCAGAAAGCTTTAAAGTCTTTGTCTAACTGCCTGACGGAACTATCTTTTTCGACCATTACTGTCCCGACATAAATTGGGTATTGTGGTTTCTGTTTGCCACCCATTATAACCCATCCGTAATGGGTGTTCCAGGCTACTGAGGAATCTTTACCAAACCGCATGTTCGAGTGGTTTAACGTTTTTGCTAGGGTGTCTGACCCAATTAGCATGTCTATTTCTTCGCCAACTCTGTGTTTCTGCTTAGGGTCATATGCTAGGACCTTCTTGTCTTTCCTGAGTTGAGCTTCTACGTCTGTGGAGACCATGTACCCCATGGTAAACCTTTTGAATGTATGGCTTGCTTATAACTCTGTACCTAATGCTTATTGCTCCGTCTAGTGAGCTCAAATCGACGTAGGCAATGTCTAGCTCCTGCGTCACCCGTTTCTGATCTGCGAATGTGCTCATTGAAAGCGTCTCCTTTCCTGCGTAGTCATGATCTACCACGTCGAGGAGCTGTTTCCTAATGAACGTGTTAGAGCTACCCGTGTCTAATAGTATCTTAACTCTTTTCCAGCCTCCCTCTTTTAGTTTCAACTTCCCCATCATCATCGGAGTCATTCCTGGTTCCGTGGTTTCGGGTGCTGAACAGAAGTTCATGTTTGTCTGAATTTCTACGGCAGCTGTGCTGATGACTACATTCTTCGTAGCTTTATCGGCTGATGGGTGTCTGGTTTTGCTGTCTGACCTAGACCTTTCCCTGCTGCTATGATTGGATCGGTTGGCTGTCCTGCCTCTTTGAGGGTTGCCTTTCTGACTTTCACTATATTTCTCAAAGCCGACTTTTTGGTCGCATATTACTAGCTGATGATTTTTGCTGTTACACAGATAACATTGTATGGTTGCTGTACATTCGGCCACTCTATGCCCTTCCCGGAGACATCTAAAACAACGCTTTTGCTGTGCTAAGGTCTCTTTACGTTTCTCTATCGTCCCTTCCGTGCATCTAAAAGAGGGATGGGTTTTGTTGTCACAGAATATACATTCTTTTGGACCGGGGGTCGGGGTGCGTGAACGCGATCTCCTTGATCCCACTGCGTTAATACTTAAGTCTCTTTGTCTAGGACGAGTGGCTCGTCTTAGCTCGTCAGAGTGCTTCATGCGAACCTCCTGTTGGAGGGCCCCTAGGACCTGTTCTAGTCTGGGTTGTACGTTGCATCCCCAGTCTCTTTGCCATAGAGATGTAATTCTCTCTGGTAAGGATGCCATTAAGGTATCCGTAATCTCTTCGTCATAGGAATTCATGTTAATTCCCAACTACCGCAGACTAAGAATTTGGTTCTGTATGTGGTTATATTTAATGGTTAATTGCTCGGATGAGTAGTCTTCCGGTACTTCAGCTGCGGCAGCATCTCTCAACAGGTGCTTCCTCTTATTTATCGCTTGAGATTCTGATCCAAATCTGTTCTTAAGTATCTCTAAGATCTGTTTGTAATTGGCTTGCGAGAATGCTATAGATCTGGTAGCTTCTGCTGCCTCGCCTTTAAGACTTTTCGTTAGCATCTGGAATTTCTCTTCCACCGTGTACATGCTATCCGAGTCATAAGTTTCCCACTGGTTTTTCCAACCATGGTATTTAAGGATATCCCCATCAAACTCTGGTGGGTCTATCCTGTGCTTCTGTTTTCTTTGTGTGTCTAAGGGACCAAATGCGTTTTTAAATGCGTTGGCATTATCCCTGTATTTTCTTAGCTGATATCTGTGATCCGGATCGTCCGAGATTATTCTGAGCTCCTTCAGTGCTTTGCTTAGCTCCTCATATCTGTCATAAAACAGATTTTTAAGCTTTTTCTTTTCTGTGTCTATGGGAGTATGCTCGAATCTTGCGTAGAGGCTATTAATCTCGTCTAACAGGTTGCTTTTGTCTAACATGAGCCTCTGCTGAGTCGTGAAAGGTGGTGGTCTACTAAACTGCGGGTTTGGGCTTATCCTACCCTTATTTGGAGGTCCAGGTTGGTTGGGCTGAGCGTGCGTTTCGCTGGCTGGCTCCGGGTTGGAGTTTGGTCTGTCTTCAGCTTGGTTATAATATGAATCGTTCTCTTCATCTGCCTGCTCAAATAGCCTAAAGCTTTGTCGACCTCCCGAGCTGAAACTTTTGGGTCTAGTCCCGTTTAGGTTTAGCTTATATCTTTCTTCTTTTTTCCGCGCACCTTCTCCCCGTGGGTCTAGAGCTGTGGCTCCTTCTTCTCTAGCCCCTACTGGACCGTCCTGCATTGGTCCTCCGCCGTATAGTCTCTCGGTGGGTTTCATCGGACTTTCATCTTCTGTTTCGTCTATGACCTTGCGTCTATGTTGTTTTTTATGCTCTAGGTCTCTGTAGCACGGGGTTATTCGCTTGTCTCCGCTTTCCCAGTTAACCCAGAGTTTCTCGTGTTCGTCTAGGCTTTCGTGTAAGACATCCATTCTGGATTTAAAACACGTGAGATGCTGGTCTGTGATGTCTATTTTCTGGCTCAGGGTACCTAGTGTTTCCATGTGTTCTTTGTCTGTCAGAGAAAATCTGTCAAACCGCTTAGCGAAACCTTCTATGGTTCTACTCATGTTTTTCTGTAGGTCTTTGACGACCAATATATCCTGGCTAGCTTTGGAGCACTCTGATTTGTGATTTTTTACCGTTTCCTCTAACTCTATCACGAATTTATCTATGTTAGTTATCTTTGGCTGGATTTTCTCCTCTATGGCTTGGTTTATGCTGTCTACTATCGAGTTTCTGTGTTCTAACATTTGCTGTTCCCAAAGGACTGACTGTGCCTTCGCCCATTGCGTGCAATTGGCTTTCAGCTCGTCAAATGCTTCCTGAAACTCTGTTCTTGTGCGTACTTGAGGGGAAGCGGCTCCTTCGGCCGTGATGTCGACAAAGGAGTCGTTATGCTTGGCTTCGTGTCTAGGTGTTTTGCCCTTAGGCGTGTTTTTATCTTTACCCATGTTTGAAAAATAAGAACGATACAATATGCTTTTGTCGAAACTGACACCTTTATTATGGCTTCCAAAGTCAGAAACGTACAATGTCTACTCGGACTCTCCTCCGAACAGGCTTTTATTTTTATGTGCCACCCGTTCCTTTGCTCTCTTTACCGGGTTACCCTCCTCTGGGAAGGGGGAAAGGAGGTGTGAGATGGCTGCGATGTCTTCGTCGATAGTAGTACTTGGGCGCTCCGGTGTAGCAGCTGCTGCTGAACTGGCTGATCTCTCTGGAGTAGAGGATCTGGCTGAGTCTGCCAAAACCTTCTTTGCTGCCTTGAGTGCTTCGATCCGCCCAACCGGTGGTGAGGGACCGGTTGTTGCGCCTTGTGAGGGCTCAACGGATTGTCCTGCTGCAGCAGGGTTGGTCTTAGCTCCCTTAGTTGACTTGGATTTCAACGTCTTTCCTTTTTTCTTTGAGACTGGTGTGGACGTTTCTTCAGGCTCGGTCATATGCACCAGACTTTCGTCGACCGCCTCTCCTCTTGTGTCGATCAGAGATACCGAGAGTTCTGGATGTGAATCTCGGTACTACCGACAAGATCTACCATGCGCTCTCGTAGATAGATGAATTCTTTATTCTTCTCGGATTGTGCTGTCAGCTCGTTCAGCTCTCGCTGTTCAGCTAGGGACTCTTGAGCTAACTGCTTTGACTTCTCGGCCCTTTGCGCTATCCCTTCGCGGATGGTCTTCAATCTCTCCTGCTGGGCTGCAGTGAGATGGAGCTGCCCGGCCGGCGGTGCACGGTAGGGGTTCTCTCTTTGTTCAAGCCTGTGCTCCTTGTAGGCTGCTGCTGCCTTGGTCTGGAACGCAAAATCTCCTTCACCAGGGGGGACCCAAGGTTTTGGAGTGATGCGGAGCACGCGGGAGACGTCCGGGGTGAACAGCTGGTAGGCTAGCTCCCAGATGTCCCTATTGTTTCCGGTCTCCACTGTTTTTTGAGCCCAGTCTCTCAAGGCTTTGATGGTGCCAGACAAGTGTGCTGGCGGGCTGTTTGGCTTTCTTGGTGGAGCCACTAGGAAAAAATAATGTTGCACTCGTTATTTAACCGGTTCGAAGGACCATGTAAAATTTTGACTATGTCCTACAGGGTTGAAGACCCTGGTGGCTCAAGTTGCTATGTTTTACGAGTGCTGATCTCGAGTTACTTACTAGTAACTATAGCTGATTGCGGTATCTCCGTAAGCTAGATTGGCTGATCAAGGCTGGACCCGGAATCTCCGTGGGCTGTATGCTGGTGGCTAGGTCTAGCTGGACAGGCCCGTTCAAGAGTCTGAAAGAAAAACTGCAGAGCCTAGATTAGTCCAATGAAGACCAATTCGTCACGTGTGGCATATCCAACTTGATTAACTTGAAGATCAAGAAGATCCTGCGAATCAATGTGTAGGTGGCTAAGACAAGACCACGTTAATCAACGGAATGGTAAACTACACTTCTAACATAAGAACAATGGGTTGCTATGGAAAACGACCCTGAAAGATGAAGCACGAGACGGTTGAAAGCCCAGCAGGGAAGCTTCCGTCTCTATCAAGGGCAGCGCCACAAGACAGCTTAAATTAGCTCTACGACAATTTCTTCAGAGTCCGGAAATTAGCAATTTACCAGGACCACTGAAGAATCCACCAAGAGCGGTGTTTACACAAATAGAACAGAACGTGACACACAAATTTTACAAGACAAGACAGGACAAATAAAGAAGACTTACGACTGCAACGGCTCTGAGGTGAATGATGTATTACTCAGATTCCTCACCCCTGAGCTGAACTCAGTGGGCGTATAATTACAGGTTGGGTAGGATTAATACAGCATTGACAGATATGTTTATAATTAATTTAATTCGCTTTATAGGTGGCAGTAGTATCTTCAGGGTTGCCATGGTGTTTAGGAAGTCATCACTGGGCCACGTGATTATCCATTGTTGATGTTTTCCTTCTGTCACGTGTTCTGCCTGCAACAATCCCCAGCCTCCACGCCTTGGTCTGCCTCTAGGGTCGGAATTTGTCTGTCTGTCTGAGTTATGCCTTTCTGAGACTTAGCTGTAGTTCCTGTAAATTTGTCTAAGTTCTCGTGTCTGAGTACTTCCTCCTTTTTATGTGTTTTTATGCTTTATAATGCCTGAAGGTCGTCCTGTGTCCCACTTAGACAACTGACACCATTTCTGGGTCAATCGCTAGTGGATTTGGCTGACTTCCGGGATCCAACTCGCGTCCGAGTTGCGTTCCGTATCAGACTTCTCCTAAGTAGCTCATCTTTGACTTCTGAATGACTTTGGCTGCGGTGAACTTGCACCCGTGTCCTCTGACTTGTCTCCGGGCTCTCACTCACACTGGAGTTCTGTGCTTCGTCTTTACTCGCGCTGGAGTCAGGTGAAGTCTCGCTTAGGTTCGCACTGGAGTTTAGCTGGCGATAGAACTCTTCTTTGCTTGAGTCGTCTTCGGTATCGGACCCCGTGTTGATCATGTACCGTGTGCTCTCGTCGTCGCTGTCTGAGTCTGAGGGTGCTGCGTCCCCGTCTGTCTCGATCGCTTCTCCGCCACTCTGTTCGTCTAGGCTGTCTAAGTCATCGGGAACCGTGTCTCCCTCGTCTTGGCTTAATGGTGTTCTCTGTTCGCCGCTAGTTCCCCCGTTTCTATGCGCATTAGATCCGGTCTGAGGAAAAATCGGTACGAAGTTTGACAGTCGCTAGGTCGCGACTCAGATGACCGACATCACAGTACAGTATCTTACAGGAAAATGTGTCGCTTTTGTCCATTTAACTCCGTTGGCGCGCAGCACACATTTTACATTTCGTTTGTCAGTTTGACAACACAAAGGAAACGCGAAATCGATAGACAGGTATTGAATAATTCATTTGAAAAACAATGGAATTGATGTGTATTCATTCATTTTTCTTTAAAATAGGCTTTTTACCATTTGAATATCGGTTATCAACGACAATTGTCGTTCCAGCATAGAAACGGGGCTTTTTCATATTTAATTCCGAGCCGATTGGGATTATTCGTCCAAGTCAGTTTAGTTAACGGCTTTCTGTGCCCGTATTCTTGCCGGAGAATTATTTGTACATCGACCCAGGTGTCCTCGCAAAGGTGGTGGATTTGATGATTCAATTTCTTTCGGCACCTGAAGGTGCGTTCTACGAAGTGACACCGCGTTTTGCTGATCGCAAAATCTTCGAATATGCAGTTTCTTTCCAATTTCAATTTTATCTCAACAAGGTTTAAAGAATAATGGATAACTATCAAATCTTACCCTATAGCAGAGCCATGAAAGGGAAGGTCTCTCAACTCCATAAGAAAATTTCCCTTGGGCTGCGGCACGGTTTTTCCGAACTGGCTCTCTTTCCCATCCTCCTACCATGCTTCTACTTTTGAACTGCTACGACGACAGTGCTGCCATCTAGCCACTGTAACGCGTAAAAATGGCCAATTCATTCAAGTTGCAATTTATATATTGCAATTTTAAGAAGGGAAATTTCGAACTGTAGTTAAGTTGGTAGAGTGACGGAGAGCTGTTATGAAGATATGTAGTCCGATGGTTCGATACCCTGCACCTGCTCTTTCGTCTTATGACACATTTTTCACTTTTTTTCTTTTTTTTGCATTTTTTAATGCAAAACTGATAAATCACATTATTCTGTCAAGAAATGGGTTTTTTTAAAGTTTTTTGATGGAATTAGGGGATTTTTTATTTTTGACATGGGACTTAGAAAAATAACGTAGGAATTATAGTTCGACACACACCCACAGGAGGCAGCACCGTCGTCGTAGCAATCTCTGTGCCGTTGCCTTATGGACTCCGTCCTTATGGCAACTTGGTCTCGGTCACCTAGGCCAACCCTTTCGCTCTGAGACTTAGGTTAAAGGGTTGGCCTAGGACAACCCTTTTACATGCCTGATTTTACATGGGGCGTATCAAGTATTGAAGCCCTCACAATGGATCGCCGGAAAAAAGTGAGATCCAAACAAAGTTTTACGTGCAATCTAGCAGAGGAAAGACGACACAGGACACCAGGGGCGCACCAGGAAATAGCGCGCAGCGCGCTATCTGAAATCCACACAAAAATATAAATATATAAGCCGGGGATAGAATTTTTTATGAAAATAGAGAAAATAAAGTGGGTATTTCCTATGAATGATAAACTAATTTCATATTGAAATAATAAAATTCTTATGAAAACTCTTTTCTTTTTCAATTTCAAAACATAGGCCTTCTTCAAAATCCCATTCCCATAAGCATTACTTATTTAATGTCTTCCAGTTTTCTACCTAATAGCTTTCCCCAGACATTCTAAATGCATTTTGAAATATTGGAGTAAAACCCTCGATTTCCGAAAATTCTCTGGGACCTTCTCTGTTGTCTGAGTGAAAAACATGTTTGGTAGAATTAGACGCATTTATTTCTTGAAAAATTATTTCTTCGTCGTCGACATCTTGTTAGTAATTTCATTCATGCAGTTTCCCTAGAGCTATGACACTTTCTAGATCGGGATTCGGGAATCACCGATTAAATGGTTTTCTTATTTTAAGGATTTCACTAGACATGGTATTACATTTTGGCTCTAAAATCAAATGAAATCCCAATCAATTTATTTGTGGATTTTGATTTGATTTGAAATACCAAATCCAATAAACTGATTAATTCACTATAGCTCACTTCTCACTTTCTTTTTGAAAACACTCCCACAGTCATAGCCTACTGTATATTAGGAAGCCCAAAGGAAAGATATCTCTCGCGTGTGTGAAAAGTGAAGCCTACTTTGCTCACCTTTCCTCAGATTTCCCTGCCTCCAAGTGGTCTGCAAGTGGACCCAGGGGGGCCATCTGGTGATCGAAATAATGACCCCTCAGGGTGAAAGTTTATAAAAAGGGGGGCTCTTTCTATTCTGGCGTCACAAAGCAACGCCCTCTATCTTTCAATCTGATTCCATTCCTTCGCGAATGAAATCATATCGATAGAAACGTAAACAAATCCGTGTTTTCAAATATCGCCACTAGACGATAAATTGGCTCCCGTGGGTCCACTTAGGGCGGAGCCAAATAAGAGGAAGGGAACCCCAATGGGCTTAAAAAAAAGCCCAAACCTTTCGGCTTCCTTATATACAGTAGGCTATGCCACAGTACACTGACGTTCAATCGTGCAGTAAACGGCACCAGATGGCAGACGATAGAGCGATCCAAATCATCAAGTGAAAATTTCGTCTGAGCCGACGAAATCCAAGGTGAGGGCTTCAATACTTGATACGCCCATGGGATCACGTTATACAACCTTCTTTTGTTTTCTGGTAAGACTTTTACGGTGCACTTTCGTCGTCTGATTTGAAATGCATCCATTGCCAAATTTTCAAAACAAAGCTAGCTAGCTGTCAGTTTTTGAAATCTGTGTAAGTAGCCGTATATTTGGGTTAACCCTATCCATTTCATTATAAATAATGTCAAGAAAAGATCTTTTAAAAAATCTTTGGCTAGTCATTGAGCCACAACTATAGCAGAAAAAAGGAAAAGAGATGCCCAAGAAGAGGTATACGTGGAACAGGAGTTAAAAAAAAAAATTTTTCTATGGTTAAGAAGGCAGAGAGGAAGAGTATCATGCCCAGCATGATAATAATCAGCCACTTTTCAATCAACCTGGTTTTAGTGGAATAAATTCTTTGGACGGTAGGTTTTATTTGGTCAGCATCATGCCCTTTCTCATTTTACACTTTGTTTACACTACACTTTTCTGTTCACAGATACCATTGCCCACATAACACAAGTCAGTCCGGTGGATGTCCAAAAGACGTCAATTTCGGACATTGGTCCTATCCTTTGGATGTCAGTTGGAGAGCCTAGGGACATCCCAACAGCCGAAAAGGAGATCCAAGTGATGTCCTTTTTTTAATTTTTGTCCGCCCTAGCCAGCGCCACAGGATGTTCTACCAACATCCGAAACAGACATATTCCGGATAAAATTACAACATGTTGAGGATAATGTTTAATACGTTATTTCCCTCAGCATACTACTTTGTTATACATGACCATTACCAGATTCGAACACCGAACCTTTGTGTTGCCAAGCCAGCTTGCTAACCACTAAACTTACCCTAGTAAAAAGAAATATCTTTTAGATATGTTTTACTTATCTATATATCTTTCTGCTGCCTTTTTTTTGTAGGCATCTTACAGATATCTTTTAAATATATATAAAAACATCACCCGTTTATCATATCTATAAAACATTTAGAAAATATCTTCATAAAAACATTTTACGTAAGATATCTAAAATGTTAATAAAAGAACCAAACTGTATTTGAACCCTGATCCATCATGTTCACCCGCCAACTCGCTAACCACTACACTAAGACATTCGCTAAAAAATGAATAAATTATATAGTAGCATTGTATCAAACGGACTTAAACTTTTTCCCTTAAGTTACAATGACAAATCTTTATTTAATCCTGATAGAGACAAATTTTAAACTCTTTTTAGACCAATTAAATAATCTATGCGGCCAGAAAAAAAATTATTTTTGGACCGTTAAAAACCCAGTTTGAAACCCATAAATTAGACCACCAAAAGCCGTCTTTTATCAAGCCTATTCGGACGGTATAGACAACGTCTTTTTTATCCCAAATAAAAAAATGTGCGTCTAAATTAGACCGCCAAAAGCCGACTTTTATCCAGCCTATTCAGACGATCACACAAAGACGTCTTTTTTCCCAAATTAAAACCAAGCGTGTTGTCTCGGTATTGAGACACAATGAATGAACAATTCGAGTATCAAGTTATTTAGAATAAAATCATTGAAATCGTACAATGTCAAATTTAAAAAAAAAAATCCTTCAAAATATACTTTCAACCGCTTTTTTTCAACACATTGGAGATTAAGGTAAAGTTGCAAATCTCCTACTAGGAACTGGGGTCTGTAATGTTTTATTGATTTGTGTGTGTGTATATACTTTGTATTCACTACTCAGACATGAATAAGACACATGTATACACTGATACTAGTAGCTAATGACTAACTTGCTACACAACACAAGCGGGCGGGTTATATAGCCCGTGCGTGCTATATCAAATAACAATAGTGGCTACACTACATTCACTTTCCTTTTTTTGAATGAAACAAATTAACTTCAAAATCATTAAAACGTTTTGGAGGTTGTCGGTCTCTTTTTGGTCTAGATGATTCGTCGGTTGGCGGTGGATCAGTTGTTGGAACTCTAATTGGTCTAACTAATTCATTTGGAGGCGGATTGCGTGCCAGTTCTTTTAGCAGTCTTGCTCTGTTAATTTTGTTACAGATACGTTGTGCTGCGTCGGCAATTGCTTGTACTGGATCTTGAGTTGCTGTTGCCTCTTCATGTTGACCTTCGGCTCTTTCATTTAGTTCTCCTATTACAGCTGGTGGAACGTCATCTGGACTCTCTTGTTCTAAATAGCCGGGTTGATTTTCTTCTGGCTCAATTTGAACTGCAACCTGTTGTTGATTAGGAAAGTTAACATTTTGACTTTCATTTTGATAATACTCATCTTCTTCTTCTTCTGACTCGTCACACTCTATTTTTCCTTCGATTTTCTTGAAGAAAGAAATATTTCGAGTAACGTTCTTTTGGTTTCTTTCGGCAGTCACCATGCTCTCTTTTACTTTTGTAACACGATATGGAGACGGATCAAATGGCGCTTGTAACTTGTTAGCCAGTTTGTCTCTGCGTAACAATACGTGATCTCCACTCTTGATTTCTCTGTGTACTGCCTTTTTGTCAGCAAACTTCTTCATGCGACTTTTTGATTTTAGGTCTTTATTTCTTACTTCTTCTACTTTTTTCTCTTTTGGTAATTGTGGCAAACGCGTGCGTAAAGAGCGTCCAAAAAGTAAAGTAGCGGGTGCTTTTCCCGTTGAGGAATGTGGCGAAGTCCTATAATTGAGAAGGAATCTTGGCATCTCTTCTTTCCAATTACGCTTTTCGGCGACTGCGCAACGCAATGCCTTTTTGAGCGTCTTCATAAATCTTTCAACTCCTCCGTTTGCTTGCGGCCATAGGGGAGTAATTTTTCTATGTTTAAAATTCATTTCTTCAGCAAAATGTTTAAAATCATAGCTCTGAAATGGTGGACCGTTGTCACTTTTGACCACTTCAGGTATTCCAAATTGCGTAAAAATTTCTTCCAATTTCTTTGTCACAACTTTGGCAGAGGTTGATGACACCTTGCTTACAATTGGATATCTTGAATAATCGTCATACACAACTAATAAATGTTCACCCATTGGCATATCAGCAAAATCTATACTGACTTCTGTCCAAGGTTCAGCTGGCAGATTCGACATTTTCAATGGCTCAGGATTATTTTTCTTGCTGCATGCTTGGCATGGGACACAGTTAGAAATTTTCCTTTCTACTTCCTTGTCAATCCCAGGGAACCAAACTTTTTCTCTTAAAAGTGCTTTTGTTTTAACAATACCTTGATGTCCTTGATGTGCGATGTCTACTACTTTACCAGCTAGTAATTTGGGAATAACAATTCTGGTATCCTTTAACAGCATTTCACCTTCCTCAGTCTCGACTTTTGTCAGCTGCAGCTGAATTTCTTTCAGTGCAGAGAACCAGTCTTTTTCTTGACTATTTAATTTACTGATTTCTTCTTTTGTGCAGCGTTTTTTGCTGAGGATCTTCAGAATCAATTGAATTGCCTTGTCTTCCTTTGTGGCTTCTGTAATGCTGCTTAGTGGAACAGATTTTGGCACAGATTTCATGCAAATTGAATTGACATAATTTTCTGCGATTGATTGTTCTCTAGTTGATATTTTAGTCGACGGTATCGGATGACGCGACATGTAATCAGCAGGGTTGTGTTTTCCTGGCTGATAGATGACTGTAAAGTCATATAACTGAAGTTTCAAAAGCCATCGCTCAATTCTAGCAGGAGGCTGAATGAGCGGCTTGTTGAATATTGCTTCAAGTGGTTTATGATCTGTAATAACTGTAAATTCTTTACCCGTTACGTAGAGATGAAAATGTAGAATCGCCCATGTAATGGCAAGTGCTTCTCTTTCCGTTTGAGAGTAACGTGATTCTACGTCTGTTAAGAGCCTACTCGCATATGCGATTATAGAATTTGACCCATCCTTTGACGATTGTGTCAAGATTGCGCCTAGTCCACGTGGACTTGCGTCTACAACAATGGATGTTGGTTTTCCTATATCGAAATACGAGAGTGTAACTGCTTTACAGAGACTTTTCTTCAGATCATTGAAGGCTTTTTCTTGTTCTTCCTTCCACATCCATTCTTGCTTGATGTGTGTAAGGCGTCTTAATGGTTCACTGATTGCAGCAGCATTTGGAATGAATCGACTGCAGTATGTAACCATTCCTAGAAAACTTGATACTTCGTCAGGTGTTGACGGTGGTTCGGCTTTTTTTATAGCTTCGACTTTGGCTTGGGTTGGAGAAACTCCTTTTCCACTGAAGTGTAGTCCAAAAAATTCAATTTCTTCTTTACCAAATTCACATTTTTCAAAGTTAAGAGTAAGGTTTTTGCTCATGAGTCTCTTCAAGACTTTTTCAAGATTTGAATCATGCTCATCTTTTGTTTTTCCTGTAACAAAAATGTCATCACTTCTGTTTACCACACCTGGAATTCCGCTTACCGTTTGGCGAATAACATCGTCAAAAATTTCAGCAGCGCAATTCATACCAAAATTCAGTCTTTTGTAACGAAATAGTCCGCGGTGTGTGGAAAAAGTTGTAATATACCTTGACTCTGGAGCAAGTTCCAGCTGATGATACCCTTGATTCATATCCAGCTTCGAGAAATATTTTGCTCCATTCAGATCTACTACTAGATCTTCGATTGTTGGAATGATGTGTCTAGTGCGCAAAATTGCTTTGTTTGGCGCTCGCATGTCAACACATAGTCGTAGTTTTCCTGGTTGTTTCGGCTTCGGTACGGCATGAGCTGGAGAGATCCACTCAGTTGGGCCGTCAATTACCGGTTCAATTGTATCTGCATTTTCAAGATTAATAAGTTCTTCGTCTACACCTTTGCGTAGGTGGAAACCGATTCTTCTGTGTTTCTGAGTTACAGCAGGGACAGTTTTGTCAACGTTCAGTTTCACTTGATAGTTTTTCATTTTTCCTAGCCCCACGAAAAGTGGTGCATACTTTTCTTTTATAAACGAATATTCATTAGACATTGTTACTGAGTTGGATACCTTTACCAGCTTTAGCTTTTTTGCTGTCGAATATCCAATAAGGTTGTCAGCCTTTTCATTGTCGCTGACGTATACCAAAGCTTCGGCATATGCGTGCTTTGACTCAAGCAGTGTCTTGAATTTGCCTATAATTTTTAGAGGATTTCCTCCGTATCCATTTACAGAGTTTCCTGTAGGTTGAAGACTTGGCTTGTTTGGGAGTGCATTGTACTCTTTGTAGCTCAGCAAGTTGCAAGTTGATCCAGTGTCGATCATCATCTTGCTTTTTCCTCCGCATAGTTTTATGTCGGTGAGTGGCCTGTCATCCGATCCTGATGGACTGATTGCCCATGTAGACTCGTCACTTGAGCTCTCTTGGTCATTGACTTGTCTCGTGTGCTCTTGCTTTGAAGATGATCCGGCATTGGAATTTCTGCAACATTTACTAAAATGATTGAACAATCCACAAGATTCGCATTTCTTGCCTTTTGCCGGGCACGGTTTTTTTTCAGGATGTGGCCAGTCATATCCACAGTTTCGACATTTTCCTTTTCCCGGGCACGGACTACTTGTGTGAGGCCATTGTCCTCCACATTTTCGACACTTTGACGTCTTTTTAATTCCGTTGCCTCCGGTTTCTTTTTTCATGTTAGATTTGATATTCTTTCTTGCTGGCTTGTTAACTGAGTTTGTTGCTTGCTTGGTTGATTGCTCAACACTTTCTGCATAGCGATCAGCGGCTTCTGCTGCGCGTGCATTTTCAAGCATTTTCTGTAGCGACAGTTGATCTCTTAGGCACAATTTTCTAAAGTTGCTTGACTTACAGCCTTGAATAATCTGTAATTTAATTTCAAGATCAGAATCATTAAAATTACACCTTGTTGCGAGTTGGCGGAGCCTTGTTGCAAATGCGTCCATGTTTTCGCCAGGTTCTTGTCTGCATCTTCGGAAATTAAATACTTCAAGCTCAACATTTTTTTTCGGTTGAAAATAGGCCTTGAAAAGAGGTTTAGCTTTACTGTACGTATCTTTATCACCTACGTTACCAGGTAATGTTTCGAAAACGTCTTCCACTTCGCTGCCTGCATAATGAAGCAATAAGGCCAGTCTACGCTTGTCGGTAGCTGTTTTTTGGTCGGCAGAGTCAGAAGCTTTCTCGACTACATTGATTGCCTCCAATAGCCTTTCAAAGCGGGCTGTCCATCTTTCCCATCTCATACCAGCAGTATGTGGGTCAGAGTGAACTTTAAATTGTTCAAACTGCGGCAAACTTTCCATGATTTAAATGTACTCAGAAAATTTACTTTACCTCGTCGCCAGTGTAATGTTTTATTGATTTGTGTGTGTGTATATACTTTGTATTCACTACTCAGACATGAATAAGACACATGTATACACTGATACTAGTAGCTAATGACTAACTTGCTACACAACACAAGCGGGCGGGTTATATAGCCCGTGCGTGCTATATCAAATAACAATAGTGGCTACACTACAGGGTCCTGAGTTTCTAGCAAACATTTGAAAACGGCAGCCAACGAAGGAGGAACATTGGACCATTGTTGTTTTTAAAATGTAGTTTAATCACGCTTGGATAATTTTACTGTTTGGATGGGCGGATTAGATATGAACTCGTTAGTACGACTGGCTAGTTGCAATAAAGTTGTTGCATGCACTCTTGAAAAATCCAACAAGATTTTATAGCTTGCTAATAATACGATTTCTATACGCAAAACAGCTGAAGATTTCAAGGGAACCGCAAATCGTCTACCTAGAATCCTACATGTTGCAGATAATATCTATTATCTTTAGTTAAAACATAAATTCCATTGGTAAAAAAGTATATTTCTTATTTATGCTATATAGTATGTAATGCTGGTATAGGGGTTAGCGAGTGCGGCTACCATTCTAATAGTCAGTGGATCGAGCCCTATAAACGACAATAAAACAAATTCTCGGAGTAAAGAATGAATAATACGAGAAAGTGAAACAAAAGTGGCGTAGTTTACTTAAAAGCATTTTTCAAAGATTTATTTAAAATATCTATGAAAGATGTATAATAGATATATTTAAGATATCTAAGAAAGATATTTATTAGATATTCAAGAAAGATATCCCTAAGAGATGACAATAGGTTACGAGATAGTTATCAATAAGATATGTTTCTAGTAGATAACTCTTTGTCTTTAAGATATCCAAAAGATATCTCGTTCTACTAGGGACTGGACGTTGCTATTATGGAACAAATTATATATTGACATTATATCTATCAGACTTTTAAACTTTTTTCCCAAGCTACGGTAAATGATAAATCATTGTACAATCCCGAAAAAGAAAAGTTTAGAACTCTTTTTTTTACCCAATTATATAATCATTGCATAAATAAACATAATTGCACAACAAAAAAAGTTATTTTCGGACCCTTAAAAACCCAGATTGGGACTCATTAATTAGACTGAAAAAAGCAGTCTTTTATCGGACGGTCACGCAAACAACGTCTTTTGTCCCAAATAAAACCAGGCGTGTCGTCTGGGATAGCACTGTTATAATGTTGAGGAGACTGACTGACTCGCTGAAGGTCGAAAAGAGTTGATAGAGAAAAGAGCTGATGTTCACTGGTTCTCTCGAATAAAATTAACTTTATTTTGCTGCCATTAAAAACTCTATCAGTAGATTTGAACTTAAGTATTACAAATTTCCAAATATTGCTACATTTGTCATTGCTATAGAGTGTATGTGCTTTCCTAACCGAATAAGAGCATCATTTACTGGCGTTTTTTACGCCCAAATTATGTTTGATTTCTTCATCACATTCCCATAGAGTGGTTCGCGATCGAAGGAGGAACAACTCGAGGAAATGCTTGGGACCATGTCAGTTTTGCCTCAGACATAGTTACGCCTACTTCATTCCTCCTTCATGGTTTGCACTGTTTCTGTACAAATACCGTGAACCACTCTAAAGTCTAATTTCTATTTGTAAAACATAAATTTTCCGTAAATAAACCATGTTTTGGTTCAAAAAGTGTTTTGTAATCGATATTTTTCGGTGTATTTTTCATTCATTCTCATCTAAGTGTAAAACGACATATTTGGTTGCTTGATAAATGTAAACTCCTATTACGGATTTCTGTATAACATGAACGGGCTGTACTTATAGGGCCCTCTAAAGGACGTTCGTTTACTTCATCCGTTGGACGTCCTTTTGAGAGCCGCAGATGGATTGGCTGTGCCTTGGCTGATCGGCTCTCATTTGGACATCCGACGGCTGAACTGTGCTATGTGGGTGGTGTTGAGAATATTATTTATTCTATTGATTTGGAACAAGATTTGATTACTTAAATTGAGAAGACTTCGGCATCTAATCAAGAAAGTGAATCGAACAGTTGAATGAAAGACAAAGAAGATACTTGGGACCACAAGATGTTTTAACGTTTCATCAGCTCCTATTCGGATACTTTGTGTCAATTTGGTGCTTGCTAAGAGATTTTTCATATTTCCCTGTTCGCTGCCTCACTTGTAAGCAACACTTGTGCTGTATATGTGACCTGATAACTAAATGCAAGCTGGTACAGAATGTTTATAAGAAGAAGGTACCATAATAGTTAAAGGTGAAGAGAGTAAATTAAGTGATAATTAGATTATTCATGTGGATTAATTATTCTTAATCACCTTGTAGGAATCTAAGTAATTCTCTTTTAACGTTCCTGTCTAGAATGTAAAGGCACTAATACGTGATGTACGACATAACTTGGTTGACGTAGCCGTAATCACAGTTAACGCGGTAACTCAGCCCATCTTCACTTACGTGTTCACAAAAGATTTTATTTAATGTATTTTTGAATTGTTTATGTATTCCAGGTCATTTTGATATGAAGTCAAGTATTAAGGAGTGCACTTTATTTTCCGAACGTTATTGGTTCGAAGCAAAAGCGGAGTCCTGATTATTTTTCTTCCGGTTTTCAACCATCTTCCGTTGTTGATGAGACTTCATTTATCTCATCTGTACATAGCTTCTCGAATGGTGTTGGCACTCTCAACACAAAATGCTTGAGTTTAATACAGTAAAATTACCCCTACTGTCAAATCGTTATATGTACTTTGTAATATTCTCAAGATAAGATTGTAATAAATTATGAAAGTGAATATATCTATGTAATAAGTTATTTCTAATTCTAAGTATATTATTGTTATATTTCGTTAGAATAGCCGTTATCCGTGTGTGATTAGTGTGCTAGAGCGTGAACAACCCTTATGCGTTATTTAAGGATAGATAGGTTCTCATAAGTATATTTTTGGCTTAGTATTTTGATTTAACGGAAAGGTTGTATACATAAATCCATAATTTCACCGTGTTCGGCGGTACGCATAGGAAGTTAGCTGTGTAACATTGCGCTTGAGCGTGAATTTATGTTCTGCGTCGATTGAGGCTGCACGCATATCAAAAAGTCTTATTTCTGACTTCATATTCGGATTCAGCGTAAAAAAATGATCTAAAGTTCATAATTTTATCATATTTGGCGGAACCCTCGGGGATTTATTCGTTTGTTAACAAATTTTTTAAAGAAAAAAAGTTGCCTAGTCGAGTACGCAAGATACGTCGTTTTATTTATTCAAGACAGCCCTGAGACAATCTTTGAATAATTTGTAAAATGACTTGACCGGTATTGAACCCATAAGCTGTTAATAGGGAACTTCGTATGGTAAGGACCATAACCGCTGTGCCACTTGATCTGAATTTTAAATTTGGGGGAATAAAATTAATGGTAAAATAAAGCTCTTTATTTAAAGGGAATATTTTTACGGGTGTACTGACTGTGTTATAAATTCAGGACAGTCCTGAGGCAATCTTTGAATATCTTGGTAAAATGACTTGCCCCGGTATTGAACCCATAAGGTATTAATATGGCACTTTGTTTGGTATGGACCAAACCCACTGTGCCACTTTACTTGTGTATTATTTTGTGTTAAATAAAATTACTTTCGAAATAAAGCTCATTATTTAATTGGAATATTTTTACGGGTGTACCGACTGTGTTTTTCAGCAATTTTGTGTTTCTGCGATTTTATAAAATTTAAAAAAGCTGACATTTACCCTCTCTAAGAATCGTCGAACACTTGAATCGATCACTTGAATTGTTAATGTTGCTTATAATGAACCGAAGACGATAACAACTCTGCCAAATAAATGTATTATTCACAAGAAAAAAAAATTGCTTTCACTTTGTAGCTTTTAAACATACAACTTCTTTGACACTTCTAGTAGTGCCATCTGGCGAATTGGTAAACTTTTTTTTGACCAGTTTTTGTGTATAAGGGTGTCCCGAATTTGTGTTATGGGTTTTATCCCCAGCAAGCTTGTTTCAGAATAATTCGGTTAATTTGATGACTAAAATCAGTTTTTTAATTTGTAATCGAGAGCATTTTCCGGGTTCTTTAATCTAATTCAAACAGATTTCTTATTTCAGCGACATATTTCGACCCCCCCCCCCCCCAAATCTTGATTTTCTTCTAAGTCTTTTCTGTAGTTTTCTTTTTGAAATTTTGGGAAAACTTCGTATAATTACATAAAACTAGTTGCATAAACACATGGAAAAGAGTAAATCACTCCATTTTTATTATTTTACCGCACGAAATTATCTTAATTGTCCCTTTATTCAAAAAAAGCTTATTTCGTCCCGAATTAGAAATTGTCAGGCCTGTCCCGAATTAGGAACTTTACCCTATCTGAAAGAGAGATTTCACAAAAAACAAAAAAACACAGAAAAATAACCAGAACCTCTTCTTCAAACGACTCTCGCCACGCGACTGAATAAAAAAAATAAAAAGCTAGACCAATAGAAAACTATTAGCAGCTAATAGTTTTCTATCGGCTGAGAGCTAGCTGTCACAAACTCATAGCCTTGCAATGCATAGTATGCATTAAATAGCTGTGGCAGGCCTGATTTTCATTCTCAATTGAGAAAAGAAATGACTTTGATCAGTTTCGAACAACTGCCCCATGGATTCCTTAATTAGTACTCTAACCACTGGAACACATTGACTTAACTATAGTTAATAATTTACTCGAGTAACGACTAGACCATATTAATTTATAAATGTAGTTGAATATATAGATCTTATTGTAGTTATAAGTGCGCGAAAAGCCAAGAGTCGTGCGCAGCTTACTCCAATGCGCACCACTGTGGCCTATAGGGGAACTAAACATTGTTTTAGGCTTGACTACTACTTGATTACATTGTTCGGTTTGTATACAACCACTCAGTTACCAAGTAGTAGTCAAGCATACATAAAAGTGATAAGACTCTTACAAAAAACATTTTTAGGCTGCAGTGGTGCATCACTTTTGCTTTTCGCGTACTTATAACTACAATAAGATCTATAAAGAGTTTATCCTATTTTCGTCTTTAATAAGTAAAACAATTAATACATCACATCTTAAACTTTGATAGCACTAAAAATACTCTAACCACTAGACCACATTAACTTATAAATAGTAGCATATGTAAAAATGCTATTCTATTTTCGTTTTTCATAGGTCAAAAAAATTATGTCACATCTTATACTCTGATAGCACTAAAAATACTCTAATTAATAGACCACATTAACTTAGACACATTAACGGTAGCATATGTAAAAATGCTATCCTTTTTTCATCTTTGATGGGTCAACAAATTTATAAGTCGCATTTTATACTTTGACATACAGTAACCACCAAACGATTGATTGTTCTAAGCATACCACAATGGCTTATAAAAATGCTTAGCCTGCCATATACATAAAAACACTAAACTTGTACATTGTAACACCAAAAATTTGTTCATTTTTACTGATATTAGTCTTATATAATATCCCATGAAGCACACATACTTTAAAAAATATCACAGGTTATGTTCCAGATCTGTGATACATGAACTGTTGTTCAGAATCTGAGAACCAAAGAAAACACATACCTTCTGGGCCGTGTGATAAGTCTGTAAACCCAGAGTATGTATTCGTTCAACATGGTCACACACCACTCGCGACGAATCGCACCTGCACTTTTTTTACTGGGGAAAGTCGATTCTTATCGACTAGCCAGGTGATACTCTCCATTGGGACAGTTCCCTATCCAATGGAACTGCCCCCTACCTAATCGACTCTTATCGACTAGTCGATGCTTATAGACTAGCCTTTATTTCTTAATTATAGACTAGTTTATATTATGTTAATCATTAATAATCATTGTTAGGTTAGGTTAGGTTAGTTAAGGTTAGGTCAGGTTAGTAATAAACATATAATATAGGTAATAAAATTAACAAACTTACTAATACCTATATCAAAAAGGCTAGTCGATAAGAATCGACTTTCCTCAGTAAAAAAAGTGCTGGTGCGATTCGTCGCTAGTGATCGACGAGTGGTGTGCGACCAGACTTGATTCGTTTGTAATACAAGGGAAATAAGAAAACTGAAAAACAAACGACACACAGTGTAACTACAGACTAGTTTTACATAGTCATCCCAGACATTGAAAAACAAATGAAATTCAGAGCAAAAACAGTCCTTTTTTAAGTTGTGTGATTGGTACCTATGTTCCTATATCCCTATATCACTATATCTTTACTAGGTTTCCGTTTTTGTCGGAAGCTAAAAATACTTAAACAACATTGCAGGAAGATCAAAAATTTATTCCTTCCTGTATGGACACTACGCACAGAAGAACACTGTAAAAACATTTACAGAGCCTAAACACGCAACATCACTCTTCCAAAAAAAAAAAAAAAAAAAACTTGTGTCCATATAAGTACAAAATTCATTATTTTATATTGGATCATGGATGACCACATGTGTAAACATACGCAAAACAATAAAAAAAAGGACACAAACCATATAAATACAGCACAAAAAATTGCGACTGTCAATCTGTTCCAAACACCCGTCGTGCAAAGTGAGCCTCTCGCACAACTAGTGAATTGTGAAAAGTTAAAAAAAAAAAAAAAAACACACCGGTAAAAATGGATAGCGAAAAGCCCCAACCTTTTGTCACCATCTACTGCGACATTGTCGAAGACACAGATGCAAGCATTGACAGTGACGCGACCATAAATCTTGTAACGCCTACTGAACAAACACCATCTATAACACCAACTACAATTGAACCACCACAATCATCACCGCCAACCGAAAAAGTGAGTACACATATTTTCAAATCAATACAAACACAATCAACTCAAGAAATTACCCGCGCACGCCAACTTCATGACGAAAAGTTAGCCATTGTTGAACTAACCAATAATAAGCTAACTATGCGAGCAGTACACGCTCCTCGAGAAACACTGCGAATGTACCTTAAGAAACACATACCGACACCGCTCCCATCAAGCGATAAAAATATCTTAAACAAAAAGCATAAAAATCTAACCCTGCTTCACGAAAGTGTAATTTTTCTAAAGCACGACATCACAGATTTACTACTAGAGCACGGAGCAAACGTCAATATGTATGAACAAGGGCAGACAATAGCCCATAGAGCAGCAGCAGCGAACGATACATTGATGTTGTACATCATTTATGGATATGAGGGAGATTTTTCACTCCTGAATCACGATGGAGAAACCCCTTTAATGATAGCAATCACCCTTGGAAACACAGGAGCTATTAAGGAAATACTAAACTACTGGAACATAAACACATCTTCCGGAAACAATGAAACGATACTTCACTATGCCGCTCGTCATGATGACCCGGAAGTAGCTCGTTACGCATGCGCACGGAATCAAACTGAACCAGCGGTCAACGCATGAGCTACGAACAGCACTACACATTGCTGTAAAAGAATCAAGAGTGGAAATAGCCAATATTCTACTAGAGAACGGAGCCAGAGATGAATGGGGAGACTTTTTTGGAACGTATGCACGAGACTACATTCGCGATGATGAAATCGGTGTATTGTTAAAAAAAACATGGATTTTCTTTAAACTATAACTACGAGACAAAAAGTACGAGCCAGAAAACATCACAACAACAAAGGAAGAACAACCAACGCAGCGGGGAAAAACAATTTCATCTTCGACAAATATAAAAAGGAAACAAACAACAACTGACGACCTTTCACCAGGCCCATCCAGAGCAGTTTCATTTAAAATCAACAGAGGAAAGCAACTTTGTCTACCACCAACAACATCAACAACTGAAGAACCTTAACCAGGTCCTTCAGGATTTAAAAGACCACGTGTAAGCGACCGATCTACAAAGGATCTTCCAATGTTGATCAGTCTCACTCAAGCAACAACACCTAAACAACTAGACGCGAACTGCTATTTCATCTACGACCCAGCACTACGAGACGACGCCAAGCTCCCAAAAATAACCATTTTTGGCTTCGAACCAGAATATCGATGGAACAAAAACTATCCAATTGAGCCACACAGACCCACAAACTATACCCGCCCAGACTTAGAAAATTTTGCACCAAAAATAGTATATCCTATGGACAGTCCTAACGCATACAAATTTCACTTAATGCACATTAACCTAGAATATTCTGAAAGATTGAAATCAGCTAACAGGTCTTGGTACAAGCGCGACTTGTATGAGATCTATAATTGGGAAAGAAATAATTTAGATAATGATCTAAAAAGAGCCCAAACAATCCTACTAAGGGGCGCTTTCCAAAAAAGCCTATCAGCCATGACGCGTTCGGGAAATACTAACTAAAAAAAAAGTGGAAAAAATGAATAGCTGTTCACAAAACTATTCGAAAACATTAAATCGAAAAAGTTAATTTGTGCATTTCAAATGAAACTTATACTTGGCCGTTTTTCGTTTTCTTCATTGGTACAGCGTTTCACGATAGAAGTAAACAGACAAGAAAACGAGAGGAAAATGGGGTTTTGTACCTAAATTTTTATGCATATATAAGGCTGGGCCAATACAGTTCAAATGAATAAGGGGATATAAAGAATTTTTGCTTATAATTAAGAAACAAAAATAAAAAAATTGGCTATCTTAGTTTCTTCACAAATCCCGGGTGTGTGAAGCATTGAATCAGTAGGGAAACGGAAAAAATCATCAAAAACGTACGGTTGCAGAGGCAGCGCCAACTTGCGGCAGGCACGAGAATCATTTATGGGGACCTATAGGCCGATGACAGTCTTTCTATTCTTGGTCTGTGATTAGACTGACAAAAGCCTCTTTTATCAAGACCGTTTTTTATCGGACGCTCACGCCAAAAAGTTCGTTTGTCCCAAATAAAACCAGACGTGTTGCCTGGGATAGCACTGTTATAATGTTTAAGAGACTAACTGGTTCGCTGAAGGTCGAAAAGAGATCTGTTCACTGGTTCTTTCGAATTAATTTAATTTATTTTGGTGTCATTAAAACTCTATCAGTAAACTTTATCTTAAGTATTACAAAAATCCAAATATTTCTACATTTCTCATTGCTATGAGTGTATGTGTTTCCCTAACCAAATAGGAGCATCATTTACTGGCGTTTTTAATGCCCAAAGTAAATCGATTTCTTCATCACATTCCCATAGAGGGGTTTGCGATCGAAAGAGAAACAACTCGAGGAAATGCTTGGAACAATGTCAGTTTTCTTCAGGCATAGTTACGCCTACTTCATTCCTCCCTCATGGTTTGCACTAGTTTTCTACAAATACCGCGAACCACTCTAAAATATATAATTTCCTTTTGTACAACATAAATTTTCCGTAAATAAACCAATTTTTGGTTCAAAAAGTGTTTTGTACTCAATATTTTTCGGTGTATTTTTCATTCATTCTCATCTAAGTGTTAAAATAACATATTTGGTTGCTTGAAAGATTCTATTGAAAATTCTATTGCGGATTTCTGTACAACATGAACGGGCTCTACTTATAGGGCCCTCAAAAGGACGTTCGTTAAGTTAAGGCGTTGAACGTCCTTTTGAGAGCCGCTGATGTATAGGCTGTGCCTTGGCTGATCGGCTCTCATTCGGACATCCGACGGCTGAACTGTGCTATGTGGAATGGTTCTTTCGGATTCCCTATAACCAGAAAAAGAATGTGGTTATCATGAAATTGGTTTCATGGCTCTTCTGATGCTATAACCAAATTTGAAATAGATTCAAAAATATCTTTATCCTTAAGATGAGGTGGAAGATAAGAAAAATTATCAAACTTTCATTAAATATAACAACTCTACTTATTTTTATCCTTCTACCGGTTGGATCCCAGCCCTAGCAGATGTCTTCAGTTCAAAAACCGGTTTTTAACGGGTTTATTGGACGGGTTCAGCGTTAAAAACCGGTTCAATGTACCCGCCAGAAACCCCCATTTCCGCGATCTTTTACCCCTGAAAAAACCGTAAATTTCAGATTTCCAAATTTTTCCTAAGTCAACGGAAGAATGTTAGCACATGCCAATGGTGCAAGCCCGAATTCCTTGGGTTAGAAAACCTTTCAAATTCTCTGAGAAAACCCTTTTATGAACCCCATAAAAACCCCGGATCGATCCCACATGAACCAGCGAAAAATTGTCTGAGTTGGGATTCGCACTACAGTACTCGTTAATGGAAATCGGACGTCTTAACCACTAGACCACCAATTGATAAACAATAAATTACGAACAATTGGGAAAATGATTTTTCTAGAGACTTTGGACTTTGGACTTGTAATTTTATTTGGCCTTGGCCTTAGTTTCCTTCCGAGTATTATTAAGTATTATTACAAATGCAATAATAGGCGGCAAGCTTTGTCTATTCCTCACCGCCTGCCAAGTTTTCATAGGGTTAAAAAAAAAACGATGTAAAACCATTGAACTTTTTGTTTATTTTTTCGTAAAAACAGTTTTCTGTTACATGGTTAAAAAAACTATTTTATTCCTTAGATTTAACCATGTACATTTTGTATAAAAAAAGTTGTCAAAAAATTTAAGTTAGGGGACAATAAACCCAAAAAGAACTCCAAAGCTAGGGTTTTCCAGTGGTTTATTGAACTGAACCCTAAAAGAAACCAAAGACAGGCGCTAGGGAGAATCTGTTGGCCTTTTGTGTGAGACTATATAAATCCCCAATAACTAATGTTTTTTGTTATGGTAAACTGCATCCCATCTAATGCTCATTTATATATTTTTGTTATCGTAGCTTAGGAGTGACAACAGCATAAAACGACAGTTGGATTCTCAATAATGAGAAGTACACGCTGAAAATTCACATCAAAGCAATTAAAGTTTAAAGAAAAATCCTATAGCAATAACTAAAATATGACGTCTTGAGTATGGGATCACTTATTAACCAAAACAGAAAAGAATGTAGCTTAATTGCAAATTTTGCATAATGAAAAATTGTCAACTAACACAACTTTGATGAAGCACCATCTGAAAAAAATCCATAATAAGGATAATCTTGAACCAAACCAGCAAATATCATAGCCTATTCATTATAGCCAAAGAGGAAGTAAATGTCGAAAGAGGAGAACAAGAAAAAAACCCAAGAAATAACCCACTTTATTACAAAAGATGATGCCCAGTAACATAGTAATGGGGGGATAATTTAGAAGAATTATGGGTACGTTTACTGACTAAAAAATTTCCAGTACTAACCAGGACGCATATATATTCCCCAAGTTTATGCCGAATTGAAGACTACCATAATCAATGAACTATTGCATTTTTTCAACCAAAAAGTCTTACCACAGACATCTGAATTGATGACCATAAACATTTAACATACATTTCGGTGACCATTCATTTTGAGAAAGATGACAAACCCAAGAGCTACGTCTTCTCAGCCCGCCACTTTCTTTTGAGTAGATTCAGGAGTATTTTGTAGGAATACGGAATTCCATTCCAATAAACTTTTTTCATTTCAGACAACGGTGCAAACATTCTGCTAGCTCTACAAATTTCGAGAGAGTTCAACATTGTTTGTTTCGCACACGATTTAAACTTGGCTGTCACTACAGACGGGTTAAAAGTCTCCTGAGCCTGAGGTTATTATTTAAGTAAAGGTATCGTAAAATTTTTAAGCTCCAAGAAAGCCGCTTTTGTCAAAAAAAAAAGAAAAGAAACATAAAAGAAAAAAGAAACTAGAAAAAGACCAAGAAGAGGAACAAAGCAGATTCAGAGAATATGTATGAAGAAGTTAAAAAAAAACTTACAGACATCTCAAATTACATTAAAGAAGACGAAAACTTGTAGAAGAAGAAAATGCCTTTGTTGGAATACTACTAAATCTTTGCTTCTCCGTCGAATAGAAAAACTACACCATGACTTTGCTCAAATTCCTCGAACCGTTTAAAACGGCAACAGATACGCTGTAAAAGGCAAAATTTTACACCTTTCTGTGGAAGATTCCTACTGTTTACTGTTTTATTACTCTGATGTACATCGATATTGAAGATGTAAGAGATGCATCAGAAGAGGAAAATGAACCCACATGGAACATCCGAATAACTATGACTGATATACGAAGAGTCTAGTGTTGAGCATATGGGTCCAATATTATAATTCACCATTGGTCCCACCTTTGCAACCAACTTCACGGAAGAAAAAAAAATTGAGAGAGATTATGTCTGAATTAAAAAATATCGGAAACTCTTTAAATTATCATTTTAAAACATTTCCAATTTTCAGACTTGCCACCACGATGGATATCTGTGTCAAGGGAGGTATAATCGCTTTTCCCAACAATTTTACAGGCAATAATACTATTTCAGACAAATTTTCTAATTGTTGCAGTGGACCGAGAAGTCCCCAATAGCAAACAAATTCATTGAGAGACACTGAAAAAACTAAAGTTCAATCAAAAAAGAAAAAAATCTTAATCTGAACAAACATTTTATGGCCGTTTCCAAGAGAAATGAAATTGCTGAATTAGCAAACGGAATTAGATTTACGGTTAGCAGTTACCTAGCCCAGGTGATCAGGATCTAAAAATTAAACTACCCAAAGTGGTGGCTCGAGAACAAATCAGCTTTTTCTGGACTCAGGTTCGTCTGCTAACCTTCTTCCACCGGCGAACGTTTTTTTATGTTGATTTTTTGGTAGGTTACATGAGTGGTGTAAATGTTGTAGTATGTATTTGTGTGGAAGAAAGGGATGGAAGGCATCATTTTTTTCCCATTACGGTTTTTGGCTGGGAAGGGTAGAAAGAGTAGGAAGAGGTGTAAACTTTCCGTGTAATAGCAGCGCGTGTCCAAATGTGGGAGAATCTATGCTCACCAAGAAAATCAAACTCGGGTCTCAAGTCAAGGGGCCATCACCAAGTGACGCCTCATCAAACTCACCCATCCTCCCCCTGACTCGCAAAAGCTGCTCTTCCAAAATCCGCTACAGCTGAAATAGTAGGGGAGACCGGGGCTGCTTGGTTTTAAAAAATGATAAACAAGACGAGACAAACTTTAGTATTTTTAATCGTAAAAATATTTATTAAACTTTTTTGATTTGTTTTAAGGCTATCCTTCTTTTCGCCTAATTAAAACTATTTCTTAAATTTGTGTTTGTAAACTACACATTAAACTAGAATTTTTCTAATGAAATCCATTTTTTTTCAAACACGAAAAACAACGTGGTTGGTTGGGACACTTTATTGAAATAATTTTTTACTTGGTAAAATTGTGGGATTCATTGAAAGTTTTGAAAACTATTCGATAAAGAATAGAATTTAGCTTCGGGTGGTTTGTAACAATAAGAAAAAATGTGTTTTGTCATGAAAAAAACATGATTTCAACAAAACATCCGCATTTTAGCTTCTCTAACCCCAGGGAGGACACTGCGACGTGTAAATAGCAGTGTCTTATCTTGCCAGTCCCACTTGCTCAGAGTCTCAGATGACATTGCTGAAGAAACAACTTGTCTTGCACCCTCTCCCTTACCCAGTCATAATTTCCCTGTTCCTTTACCTTTTGTTAATTCTCCTCTTTTCTTCTTGCCTCACGCCAACATGGATCCGTCGGCTGTAAAGAAAGCCAAGCAGGATATGGGCAACCTCACCCAGGACGACTCAGATGTCATTCGAAAGCTAATGGTTGCTTTTGAGAAACAGTTGAAACTCAAGAATTAGTTTTAGTGAGAGGTGGAGGAGGAGCTGAAGAAAGTCAAAGATGTCATTAAGCGCGACCTTACTCTCCGGATTTTCGTCAAGCGAATTGGAATGACCGTCTCTCTTGAAATAATCAAGGTAATTTAAATTTTTTTTTTATTTTAATTCTCTTAATCTAATTTGTTTTTAGGATAAGTTCTGAACTTTTGGTAAGGTCCTCGACGTAAAAGAAAATCGTGAAGTGAGCCTAAACCACTCTCTCTTCAAAACTTTGTTCTAGCAGGGAAGCAAAAAATTAGACTGGCAACGGTCTGATGAAAAAAATGGAAAAGAGATAACCACAAAATTTATAAAAAAGCTTTTAAAAGTTTGTTGAAAGATTTGAAAAGTTGAAAGGAATGGCTAATGATAGTGAAGATTGTCTACAGATTGAGATTGCGTTAGAAAACATTAGAAATAGTTGATTTGTTTACCCCAGAGGATTACATATTAAATAATAAAACACTTATTATCTAACAAAATCTGTCTTAAAAGTATCCCCATCCTCTTCACCTGATGTTAATGATGAACATTAAGTCACTCGCAAGATATTTAAGCAAAAAATGGTAAATATTCTTACAAGTTTGTGCCTTATTTAAGTGACTCCCTTATTCATATCAAATACAGGGAAGACTCCGGATGTCGAAAATGAAAAAGCCGGGTTGGAGAGAAGTAAAAAGAGAAAAAAAAAAATTACCTTGGCCTAAGCGACGTGAATACAGAAACAATAAAGAAGCTGAAGACCCTTTCTCGAGGACTCAGAGGTTGAAGAAGGTAACTAAAACTACTATATCATTAAAATTGTTCAATGCCAGATTTTTAAACTACAAATTTTTTTATCTTTATATTCCTCAACAGCTGCTGCAAATGCCCATAGCCCCCAAGAAAGAGTCGCAAGAAAACTGCATGCAAAGCTACATTTACTAAAAAAAGGCGACCAAGTTTCAAACACCGATAAAGCCGACGAGCTCTCGAACACTTTCTCCGATATCAGACTTAGTAATTGAAGGATTCAAGAAATATTTACCTATTCTTAGATACCCACTTCCAATCACAAACCGGTTTAACAAGTGAGCGAGAATCTGACCAATTACACGTGAATGACGTGAACTGACGTGACGTGAACTGTAATGTGTAATGTAAGTGAACGAAATCATAGCAATGAGTAGGGAGAATATCAACCAGGCAAAATTGGCATCAATCTTAATGCCCTCTATGGTCTGAAAAGTTTTGTTGGAATTCCACTGGGAAGCCTGTTCAATGTCACTATCATTCCAACTGGAGCCATTTTGATTAAAATAAGACATTTTAAATTGCCCAATTTGATAAGAGGGTATTTGCACCGATTGAACCATATCGATCATCGAAAATTGTAATGATTCACAATTTAATTACATCATCCAAAATTGCCTTATGATACATAAACATGTAAGGGAAAAGAGTACTGAAGTTACTAATATAATATAAACACGGAAAGAACATTACATTAAAGTTGCAATAGAATCCAACATAAAATTAGGACCACGCAATATTGTCCTTACACAACAGAACGTTTTAGACATTGTTCTCTTCTCTGCTGATAAATAATAAGCGAATAGACCTTATCGCAACCCAGATACTAACTAGATTTGGGGACATAATGAGGAACTGTAATTTAATGAAAAAAATTGTATCTCCTATTGAGATGATTTGAAGCTTTAAAAAACACTTAAATCAAACTGTTTTAAATCTTTTAAAAGTGTGTTAAAAGATTTAAAAAGTTGAAAGGATAAGAAAGGCTAGTGAAAGTGAAGATTTTTTACAGTTTGAGATTGCGTTGGAAGAAATTAGAAATAGTTGATTTGTTTACCCCAGAGGATTACAAAGGTAACAACATTTTAAATATTCAATAATGAAACACCAATTATCTAAGAAAAGCTGAATTCATCTCATGTTAATGATGTTCGGGCATCGATAAGATTTTAAAAATGTGTTAAAAGATGTGGAAAGTTTAGAATGGCTAGTGAAAGTGAAGATTGTCTACAGATTGAAATTGCGTTGGAAGAATTAGACAAATAGTTTATTTGTTTACCAAAGAGGGCCACAAAGGTAACACATTAAATATCTAACAAAAGCTGTCTTACAAATATCCCCCCCCCCTTTAGCTGATGTTAATGATTGAGAACATTCACAGGATTTAGAAACAAAAAGATGGTAACTATTCTTACAAGTTTGTGTCTTATTTAAGCGACCACTTATTTTAATCAAATACAGGGAAGACTCAGGATGTCGACGATGAAAAAAAGCCAGGTTAGAGAGCAGTAGAAAGGGGAAAAAACAGAATGCACTGGGCTAAGTGGCGTGAAAATAAAAGAAATAATGAAGTTGAATTGCCCTTGCTTGAGGACCCAGAAGTTAGAGAAGGATAATTACCATATTATAATAACCATATCCTTAAAATTGTTAAATGCTAGATTTTGAAATAACCAAATTTGCTCAATAGTTGCAGCTGTTGCAAAATACCCAAAGCATACCTTTGCATACCAAGCATGCATTGTAAATTGGTCTGCGCCCGATTCTTATAACATCAGTAAAATTTGTATTGAAATATTCCTCAACATCCTCAAGAAGATGAGCTGTTGCAAAATGCAAAAAAAAAACGCAAAGAGAGGGAAAAACTCCATGCGAAGCAGATGCTACAAAAAAAAATGCTAACGAACTTGTATTATATCACTTTTTGGCCAGCTTGCGATGGCAAAAGGATCGCTGACGTTTCCAAGACATCCGTTGATGGATTTCTCCATTTCCACGTGAAGGAAGATTTTAAAGAAGAAGACAATCTTGACAAAATCGTCAACGTCACTAATCATCAGATCAATAAGGAATACGTCACATTTCTCAAATACAATGGAATCAATCCAGAAGAGGTGTCGCTGGCAGCAGCGGAGAACAAAACTGACGAATGTCAAAGGAAACTTGCTCGCACTCGTTACTCTTTTGTTGGTGATGTCATAGTCGAAAAAAGAAAGAAAAGAAACTTTTCCGACTTGCTATTCTGTTTTAAACGTTGCTTGACACCTGGTTAACCTAAAACTGAAACTGCTTTCAGACAGTTTTTCGCATTTGATCCTTGATTATGTTTACGGACAAAACATGTAAATGTAAATTCATGATCAAAAATTTATTGTATATCCGATTTGGATAATTTGACTACTTGGAAACAAATTAGCTAGACCGTTCTGCAAATACACTACTAATGGGACGGAAAACTTTCAGATCTGATAAATCGTGTAGTAAACTTGACAACCTATGAATTTAATATTATTGTTGATATTATAAGAGTAGACAAGATAAATATATAAGAGGATTCTGTATTTGAACAGGAAAAAAACAGCACATGGTCCTTCCGGTTGTACTAAAATAAGAACATTCCAGCGAATAGAAAAACAGAAAAATTTTAACAGGACAAGGATTGCATAGAATAACAGAAGATAATAATTCTGGGTGCATGACAATAAGATGATAAATTGGAAAAAATATTTGATTGGATGGAATTGATTTTAAGAGAACTGCTTTAATGAAGCAGTAGATGAAAAAAAAGAAAAAAGAAAAATTAAGCAAGGAGTTGGGAGAGAAAAAATAGTTGATTATATACCATTGATTTTCATCAATGCTGTGATGAATCAGTTAATGGAAAAGAACAAAAGAAAACTACGTTGGGAAGCATTTGGGAGACGAAGAATATGAGACTGTTTTGAAAACAGATAAGAGATACGACCGAATTAGTGTTGTGTCTGAAGAGAGAAAAACTTAGCGACTGTTCTGTAAGGAGTGTAAACGTGGTAAAAAGCAGAAGAAGAAAGGAAGAAGAAAGGGAGAGAAGGCACAACTAAAAGGCCGGGGAATCTCTCCTATTATTAAGAACAGAAGACTGTAAGAGCCATCTAGTGGCCACTGAGTGAAGGTTGTGTTGGTTTAAACAGAAAAAGTTTTATCAACAGGGACAACACAAATGAATAATAATTTTAAAACTTAAACAAACAAAACAAATATCTTTCTCGTTGTCTGTTTGCTAGCTTTTCTTAACTGCAGAAGGAACTAAATGAGATCAGTGTGGACTGGGAAATTCCCAGTAGTTTCCAGTAGAATTAATAACCGAGGAGTTAGTAGTGGCTTAGTGGATGGATCTGCACGCTGATTGTTGGTTCGCATAATTTGACGAACATCAATGTGTTTGGTCCTCTTATGAAACACGGGATTCTTTATCAGCTGAATGGATGCCTGATTGTCGCATCGGATGAGAGGCATCTTCTTCTATCACAGTTTTATGTTAACCAAAAACTGTTGAAGCCAGATTCCTTTTTGTGCACTTACATACTCTGAATCTGTTTTAGATAGAGTAATGCATGATTGACGACGGCTACTCCAGCCAAAAGAGAAATGAAACCCCTGGTCGAACTTTTATGACTTGTATCATAACTCGTACTAGACTCAGCCTAGTATTCCGTACTTTTACTTGCTACCTGCTACTTGCTACTGGGCCACTAATGATTGATAATATGCATTGTACGTGAAGTTTGTACCAACTATTCAAGTAATGTAAGCAGGACTTAGAAATATTTTCTTCTTTACACATCTTCTTTACACAATAAGTTATTGAAAATTACCTAACTAAACCCAAAATAAATGAAATTGAATAGTAAAATTTACAGATTTACTGGAGCTATGCATTGCTATATTGATTAATGGTGTTTTAAACGAATAAACTATTGACTTTTCGTTCAAAATTCAGTAAAAAATGCGTAAAATAGAAAAAGTTGCTAACTCCAAGTGTTTGAAACGTGGTTTTACAATGGTTATTTGGTGAAAATTCACCGCCCTCATTCACACCCAAATCGAACTCTAAACAAATCCGGGCGGGTTTTTACCCATCCAATAATCGCCCACTCCAATACAACTCTAAACGAAACCAACCCTACCCTTTCCCAAGAACCGTGGTTTTTGGACAATAACTTAAAAGAGTAATTTACCAGTAGTTTTGCTGAAAATACGCCTAAAAATACGGCATTTGTTCCTGCCGTACTTTCTACCAAGTGAAGTTTTGGGTTTAATTTACTCGTTGTAGTCTTTAATTATTGGTAAAATATACCACATTCAAATTGGAAATGACAGGATTTTTTATCCGTTGTCATTCAGTTTAATAATTGTAACCTATGGTGATTGCCGTAACTGTGAATTTAAATGTGATATAATTTAATACTGAATGAATAGAGAATTGAATCAATATTTTTCCGTTTCAAGCTAATGCTGAATTGGTAGAAAAAGCGATAGAATAATTGGTGGCAACGGAAAGAAAACTGTCGTCATTGCCAGTTTAAATGGGGTGTATTTTGCCACTAAATAAAGAATAAATTTAACCCAAAACTTGATTTGGTAGAAGTTACGGCAGGAAGACCCGTCAAAAACGGGAAAAAATCGAAATATTTGTTTTCTTGCTTAAACTTAGATGATTTCTTTGGTCCATTCTTAGATTGTAAAAAACGTTCTTAGATTCCCGAATTTAATATTGGGAGAAATATCATTGAAAATGAAGGTGCGTAAATATTACTCTCGGTCAAATCGATGAAAACGGATGAAAATATCCCTTTCTTGTGTCATTCCTAATTAAGTTAAAAATACGGGTGAAAAAAGATTTAGGTGTGAATTTTACCGTGTCAGTGACAATTTATTTGGGTAAAAATTACATTTGGTGAACGAGATGAAAACGGATAAAAATAACCTATTCTTGTGTCAGTTTTAAGTTAGATTAAAAAAGGAGAGAAAAAAAAGTGATTTAGACTTGAATTTTACCGTTTCATAGAAAATGTATAAGTCGGTAGAAATTACTTTTTGCCATCCCAAATGATACCGATTTAAAAAAACCTTTTTCTGATGACGGTTATGAACTGGTCTGATAAACGAGAAAAAAAAGAGTTTTATTAGCCTGCAATTTTCTGATTTAAGAGTTTTGAAATATGGTTAAAATTACGAGTCTAAAACTGGTGAAAAACAGGTGGAATAGCGCTTCATTATTTATAATATTTTTTACCTGTTTGCAACGAGTTATTTTCACTTTTTTCCGAGAATGTTCTTTAGGATTAAAAATACCAGTAAAAACCTAAAATAAACTTGGAAATATTGCCCTACAATCTGTTTTTTCACGCGTTTTGGTGAACGTAATTTAACCTTTAAAATTATCAAAAACCGGAGGTAAAAACATGGTAATTCTAACTATTACCGACTACCTACCGAGAACCGCTGCTAGGGTATCGGCAATATTGTGGATTTTTTTTCAAATCTTTTAACTACACATTTCTTTTCTTAGTTAAATAAAACTATGATTCTCGTTACTCTTTTTAAGTGTAAATGTTTTGAAACGAAAACATACCCGAGTGTAAATGGTAGAAACCAACAGTTTGAGTTTCACTATAATATGCATATTTTTAGTTTCTTTAGATGCAATTTTTAAATCCAATATTTGATTTGAAAATTCGGACACTTTATGGCGCTCGACTACAGCGTATAATAAAACTACATCATTTACTTTTAACAATTTCAAGAAAATTTGTCAACTTGATCGAAAAGCTTTAAGAACACACAGGTTGAAGCATGAAAATTTTTTTAAGTTCGGCTATAGCCCAAAGTGATGCGCATTGGCGTAAGCTGCACAGCTCTATTAGCATGTCAATCATGTGATCTTTTCCTATAGGTTGGAAATACGACTATACTGCTCTTAAGTCAAGTAACTTTAGGACCCCTTGCGTTTTTTTTAGGAAAATCACGTGATGAAAAAGTTAAAGCTTAATAACTCGTAAAATACATTTTTTTGAAGGACACATTAAATTTAAATTTTTTAAAATTATTTTTCTCTTTATTTTAGTATAGGGGAGAATTCAGTAACGCTGGACACTACCCGTAGGAGACGGTCAAAGTTTTAAAAAATTTGTGGGAGGAGCCTGTGACGAAGGGTAAATTAGGACAATAGGGGGTGTAAGGTGGGACGTTTGCTTTTTAAGCCTTAAAATTTGTTAAAATTTAAAAAAAATATTGAAATAGTGTTCCCCAACATCGATTCTATATGTCTGTAAAAAAAATTAATGAACTATCGTGTAAATTGAGGTTTTTTATTTTATGAAAAAAAGAGCTTAACTCCGCCCTCAAATCTTTCTGCCTATCTCAACTGCAGTAAAATTTCCTGTCCCACTTTTCATAAAACCTCTCTTTTTCTAAAATTTCCATTTTTCCTAAAAAAATGGGTCTAAAATTCAAATTGTTTTTGTAAATGATAAAGAAATGGAAAAGTTTCTATCCATGTAAATATAGTATACATTTTGTTTCTTTTTTTTTCCCGTAATTCCTGCAACCACATCGGGCGAGCCAAATAAAAAGCGGCTGTTCATGGCACCCCTTCACACTGCATCGCGCCGCTAGGGGTCGGCTTGACTCATACCTATTGATCTTAATAAGGTCTATATGGCGGCGAAAAATTTAACTCGCGAAAAGCTGTTTTTTTTAATTTTGTCGATAACTCCTACAGTTATTGACAAAAACTCGCCAAACTTCAACCCCGATTAGATTACATGTTTTCACATGTTAAACTAACACATTTTTTAAATTAATTAATATTTTCCATTTCCCCCCCCCCCTGTCCCTATTCACCTGGTGTCCCGGCTTACTCCAGTCTCCCCTACGTAATTTTTTTAAAATTTTATCGGTCCTGACTCTATTGTAGCCCAAGGGATTAAAAAGATTTTTTTTCCAATTCAACTTCAAACGAATCCGATTCTTCAAAGTAAAGTATCTAAAAAAGGTAAACACAAAAGTGTTGAAGATAAATCTAGTAGATTACAAAAGTGTAGCCCTTGTATTTTACGTCCCGTCCGCAAAAGGCTACTCCATTGCCTTACGATGGTTGCTGTTTAGCATCATTCTGATCTTGATGTCTACCTGTCAGACTAGACTTCTCTTTTTCCACTTCATCTCTTTCTCTTTGCTCCCTGGCTTTTTCTCCAGGTCAACAATATACATATGTCCACTGTCCAGAAACATAAAGCTGTGTTTATAAATATTATATAATAATTTATAAACAAAAACGAAACAGAAAATTAATTTTAATGAGATAAAGACATTTAAAGAAAAACTTTTTTTTTGTTTAAAAAAGGCTTTTGTAGTCAATAGAAATCAGCTGGGATGAAGCAATTTAGGCTTTGCAGGTAAATGAACTTGTTAGGATTACAAACATAGACAATTCGATGGATGAAATTGGTTCATTTGTCCCAGCTGTTGAACCATTAACATCTTTGACTTGTCTTACACAACGAAGGTCATGGTAAAGTCAATTGCTCGTCCGTTTCAAAAGCCAACTGCATTTTTTATTTTTAAGTACGTTGTAGAAATCAAGCTTTGCCTTGAAAAAAAAATGTTTGGAACTAGCAAGAACTAATTTCTTAAGCAGGATTTTTATTAGAAATCCGATTTATCGGAAATATAATGGACTCAACGTCTGGTATAATTAAGTAGGCACTTGGCAAGGTGAAAATTGAAGAACATGGCTTGGTGGAATGTTGGGACAATCTTCCAGAAGAACAGTGACGGAATGAAATTTTTACATTGGGAAAAACATTAACTTCAATGTTGGAATCTTTGCATCTAAGCTCAATTTCCTCCAAATACCAACGACGAATTACAAAACGTTGTAGGAATTACTTTACATTATTTTTTCAATTCTGAACTGAGATAATTGTGCAGCGGAAAGCATTTTTCTCGACCCTAAAGGAGCAGATTTACTTTATTTGTATGTATTACCACTTTTGGCATTTTGGAAAAAAATCCTAAGGAAGCAATTTTGAATTCTAGTCAACACAAGGCAAACAATTTTATTTATTATCACCTTTTATTCGCCAAATTTATTATGCTTTAGATTATGCTTACAAAGAAAGTGGAAGAGCTTGATAAAGGTATTTTCTCCTCTCACGAATTGTTTTGCTTCTAGCAATTAAAAATTTATTTTTTTTAGGCAAGAAAATGAATTGTGTTAAGTGTAACGTATAATGTAATATATTAACGTATATTGTGTTAAGTGGTCGCCTTCGATCCGTCATTACCCATCCAGACGGTATCAACGGTGTAACAGAAGCATTTCCGTTTGCGAAAATGTGAACAGAAGGGTCATTGGTGGCCAGTGCTACCACGAGGATACAATCAGCGTGTGTAATACATCTTTGAGTACAAAGTGTAGGTGACAATTCCGTGTTGAATTTCCGGTGCCAAGAGTTTGAAGTATATATAAAGCGGTTTAAGCATGAATTGTACACATCATCGAGTTGGATTCGTTAAGTGTTGGAGATTTACCTTTCATCTATTCCCACTTGTTAATGATAAGTCTCCATGGCCATACCTGTCGAACTCTTTGCCCTACAATCATAGAATCGGCTAATGAATGCAAGCTCTCTGCATGGCTTAGGCAACAGGAAGATCAACATATAATCATCCTCTACTAGTGTGACCAGTCTCTTATACCTTGGATTCAATGTTGCAACGTTGCGCGATAAAAATTCAAACAAAGTTCATTGGATAAACGCTCGTTCTTTGTGTTCAAATCACACGCACAATAAAAGTCCACAAAGTATTTTTTCCAGGAAGCATCCTTCGTGACTGGTATGAATACTAGACATATTAATTTGTGTATGTGTTTATTCTCTGGTATTGGATATTTTATTTTCTAGGCTGATGGAGCGAAGTCACTCATAAGCTAGTTCCTGGTATCAATTACGTTTTCTGGACATTTTTTTACTAGATGACTATTGGGTTCAGTCAAATGTCACCATCGTAAATTACTCTTAAATCAATCTCTTTAATTGCTTTCAAAAGAAAATGACACAACTTTGGCGACAGCTCGTTGATCCAACGTATCCAGTAACATCAATGTTTCGTGGTGCCGGATTTAATACTACAGACCTCACTTCAAGCTTTATATGGCTTCAAAGTCATGGTATTTTACTGCTTCGATACCTTCTGCACAATTTTTCATAGTTGAGAGAGTGCAATGCTGGGTTCCTATGTAATTAGTAAGATATGCAAGCATCGATGGTTAATACCGGTAGTGTAGTATCCTTTCTATCCAATCGAAACATTTTTTTAGGCACTGGTGTATTAATTTTTTTAAATGGTGTCAGACGTGTTTGAAATTGGAGGTTAATGTTTCTTTGATTAATTGTGAATAAACTAATTGTAACTAGGCTTCACAGAATCGTTGATGATTTTCGAAAGCAACTAAAATTTTCAAGAGGGCCAAATCGGAGACATTCCTCTAACAAATGACAAAGATTGTGAATATTATAAGTGACGAATTTGTCCCTATAAATTGCTGGACTCATGATTCATAAAAAAACCCAAAAAACATAAGTGTACTAAATGTTTTCTTCACTTTGCTCACTGAATTCACACGAAAATGCGAATGGCAAAATGAAATAATAAGAAATGATTATACATTACATTTGGGATTCTGTTTTTTAAGATCAGAGGATACATATAACAACAGTAAACGGAATTTAGTGCCTTGAAAGGCGACAGTTCGTCTAATGTTCTTTTTCAAATTCTACTGGAGTTAGTTTTTAAATAATACTAGCAAGCGAGATATTTTGGCAATTAGGTGGGAAGACATTCTGATTTTCATGATTTTTCTCTCATTTATTCAGATATTAAGAAGTTTTTCATACATCCTAAATAAACAATGTGCATCGGATCAATAAAAAATTCAATCATATCAATTGCCAAATTTTCTAAAACGGATAATCCGACATGATACAAACTCTGTTCACGATTCTGATAGGACTCGTCAGTTCTAAATAACGCATCTACTTCTGGGTAAGTTATTACATACCCTTCCACCTTTTCCACTATTGTTGAAGAAATATTCTCCTTCAGTTTCACATTTCATGCAGCAATTGTACGACACACATCACTTTACACATTTGATGAAACTAAGAGCGAGTGCATCATAACAAAATCCTCCAATCTCAATTTTTAACGTGATGGCGCTTCTAATCGAAACCATTTTCAATCAAGTCAGGAATCCCAGTGTGAAAGTGGTTAAGATAACTATTGGCATGATCAGGCTTCGACTGACCATGATAAAAGCCACATCCAACACGTAAATCGTACGCCAGCTTCGTACGATTGAAAATAAACGTTTAAAATGTCTAAAGAAGATGTTATAGCATCAAGTAGATTAAATTCAAAATACCTCCCTGGACTAACTTCAATTGTGTTATCTTTACTGGGTAAACCTAAAAGTGTTTTGTAGGCATTTGGGAAAAAAGATGGATTTTGGTCGGTACGAAACACAGCCAAAAGCTTATTAACACTATTTCTGGAAACGTTGGACTCCAAAGCTCAATGAGCTGTCCTTTTCTGAAAATTTGCTGCCGGAACAAGGATTGAAATCTTGGTAGTTCTGCTCAACAAATTTCGAAACTTGAAAGTGTTGATGTTGACTTTAACACAACGCCATCTATATGTGCGGACCTATGCAGACGTTTGTCTTGGTATCTTGTACTGTTCTAACTACAACGTTTCTTGTGTCTTTTACGACGTCTTACGTCTTTGTTCCCCACTCTGATCTCCTGTCGTCTCTCCTCCAGCCGCTTAATCTCATTCCTCTATCTCATTTGGTAATACATATCTCTAACTCATCTCATATATTTGCATATGTGTTAAATAAAACTTGACAGAAAGTTTGCATCATCAATCTTGCGCTTGACTTTTTCGAGTTCCGTTTTCTCATCTCTTTTCTTCTCTCAGGCGTCGCTTTATCTTTCGATTTAAACTCATAATAATTAACCCCAGTAATTTCGTATTGCGATACGATACAAATTTTTCGGGTTTAAGTACCCCAGATCTCATTTGCCGAGATATTAGGGCCCCGAAATAGTTGGTCAGTTTTTTAACAGTGATTGTGCGATTTATAACATTTATTTATTCATTATTTTTGTGATTATAGGTGTCGACGCAATCAAGAGGCTTGTTGCCGACGGCATTCTTCCTCATCGCAACTGCGCTAGTTGCCAGAGGCCTATGGCTTTGCATCAAAACACGGGATACGTGGATGGTTGCTACTGGAAATGCACGTATCGCAACCCAAAGAACAAACGCAATTGCAAGGGCCCAACTTCGTCTGTCCGCACCGGGACGTTATTTGAAGGATCAAAGCTCTCCATTCCAGAACTGGTAATATAATTACATTTTTGTTTCGTAATCTAATGTATTTAAATTTATTATTCTTTCTTTTTTTCTTGATGTTGTTTTTCTATAGCTTCATCATGAACAATCTGAGTTATTCTCAGTTAAGAGAGAAGATGAAGATAGTCAACAACAAAACAACTGGACTTTGGACAAAATTTCTCCTGGAAGTAGTTTTCCATCTCGTCTTTGGCCTTTCTGCCCAATTTACCCAGATTGGTGGAGTCGGAAAGGTGGTCGAGATTGACGAGTCCTTGTTCGGCAAGAAACGTAAGCATTAATTAATTTTATTTCGTTAAAAAACCAATCATAATTATGGCTTTTTTATTTGTTTCCGTAGGAAAATATCATCGCGGTAACTACAACAAAGGCCAGTGGGTGTTTGGTGGTGTTGAACGCGGGACAAATCGCTGCTTCTTAGTCATAGTGCCCGATCGGAAACGAAAGACGTTACTCGGCATCATCAAGCAGTACATCGCACCCGGTACAACTATTATTTCTGACGAATGGAGGGCATACAGATGTCTTGGGTAATTAACATTTTTCAACGTTAAATATGTATCGTTTTTCTCCATTTTTTATAATTATTTTGTTTCTCTTTTTTCAAATAGACAAAATGGTTACATTCATCTAACCGTAAACCATTCAAAGCACTTCAAAGATCCCATCACCGGCGCTCACACCAACACCGTCGAGGGAATGTGGGCGCATGCCAAGCGCATGCTCATCAAAGGCGGCACACCCAGGAATCATCTCTTCACCTGCTTGGCCCTTTTCATGAAGAAACGCATGTTGGCGTCCGAAGAGGACCACGACATGTTCGTTTCCTTCATGAAGCTGGCCAACTCGTGCGTCGCAGATGGAAACGTGATTCCTGGGAATTACGGAAATTGGATTCCTCAACCCGAAGAGGACTCGACCATTTCCACCACTGTCGAGGAAAATCCAGAAGACAGCGACGCAGATGATAACGACAATGACGACGCCGGCAACATCACCGATCTTGAGTCCGACAACGAGGATAACCCGCCTCCGACCGATTCTCCCTCCCATAACAACCCACCATCACCTATACCTAACTCTCCTATCCCAGTAGCCAACGATCCTCCCATTGAACCTTCCCGACTGAAAAGTCAAAGAAAAATTCCCAGTCATCTCCAAGATTATCAGCTTTAATTTCATTTTAAGTTTAGTTCTATTTTTTCCTATTATTTTGTTCTTTGATTATTTTTTACTTTTGTGTTTTTTTTTAAATTTGTGGTTCCACTTTATTTTGTTCTCTTATTATTTTGTACTTTTGTTTGTTTTTTTTTTTAAATTTGTGGTTGCTCTTTTTTTTGCTTATTGTGTTTTTGTTCCTTTTAATACAACCTATTGACTTAAAATTTTAAGATCATCAGCCTCCTATTACCCAACCTCTTACTTTGATGAACATGTTTAAAAAGCTTCCATATACTCGTTTTGAAGCTATGGATCATCTCTTTCTTCTTCCCTCCACCTCACTATAATTTCTTAATATAGTACCGTGATTGAGAAGCTGATCATGATCTTTGATAATCACGACAGAACAAGATTTGAATCATAAAAGGCGAAGGTGTTTTAACATATTGACTTGATCGAGGTTCGAACCTTAGTCGAACAATGTCCGCGCTGCACGCGCTATCCACAACGCCAATGGATGATATACATATTAAGAGAAACATCAGTTCAAATAGTGATACATAGGCATCTCTCCCCTTCACTTTCCCCCAGTGACCCAGTCCCCCTATCCCATGAGAGCTTGAGGCATGCGGAGTTTCCCCCCCTCCGACCCCCTTTTCTGCGCTGCGTCGCCCATGTAAAACGCAAAGATCTACAACCCTGTACCTTTCGTTTTTTGATTGCTGAAAACCTGTCATGGTAGGGAACTGCCCTTGTCAACAAAAGAGTCACAGGAAAAGTCACTTGGTAGAAATGCTTTATCAGCGGACACTCCCAGAGGGTTCGATGTGTTCACGGAGTTGTATTTCTTAACTGGAGCCTCGAGCATGAATGGATTCCGCTATCGCTAGGAGATACTGAGGGAGGTCACCTGACAACCAGGAATGTCACTCAGTTTTGGGCACTCAGTTTTGGGCTTTTTACACACCTTTTGAAAGCGTAAAGAAACTTTCACCGCATATGTTCTATAAGAATCAATACGCAAATATGTATAAACTTTGCTACTCGTTTGTTACAAAAAAAAGATTGAAAAATGTGTATAATTTTCAACATTTCAAAATTCTATTGTAGTTGGAAGCTTAAATTGCTTCAAATAGGTTTTTTGTCGAAAATTTGACAATCAAATAGTTTCGTTCACACTGTTCGTTTTCCGAGGGTAAAGAAAGTACTCGTGGAAATTTAGAAATATTATTAACCTTCAATTATGGGAGAAATCCTGTCGACATCGGGGTCCCGTAATCCTGTCGGAAACCCGTATCACGAGATGAACTAATTGTGTATATGGGCACAATGGACAATATTACTGGAATAACCGACGACTCCAATTTGAAAAATCGCACAGTAAAAAACGACATCTTCACTGAATTCCACGTTCAAACGTTGAGTTTCCGGATGTGACGAATGGTTTGATGCATCACGTGTTTTTCGTCTATCATCTGATTGACAAATAGGGTTGGGGGGTTCCGGACCTCTTCGTGTTACTTTAGCGACAACGGTGCAACTAAGCAGTTACGAGGATACCGTAAAACGTTGGTGTCAAGGGGAGGAAAAAAATGAAACCATGGATCCCATGCCCAGAGAAAAAGTCGACATAAGTCCCACGCAAGCTCTAAACATACTGAAAAAGGAAGATTATCTATCTAATGATTATAGCTTGTTCTCAAACAATTGTCAGCAACTGGTTACTACATTTTACGAAGATTTTAAGACGAATTACTAAAGAAAATAGGGGAAGGAAGAGAGGAGGATGAAGGAAGTTAGGATTATTTAGGAATCAATGAATGATTGCGAATTTGATTAGGGATGGACGTTAAACTATGTGTGGTATTGAAGGTGTATTTTTCATTGGATATCTCAATTAATTGATTGAAACTTAAACCTTAAGATATGTCGTTCATTTTTTCACTCGAAATCAATTAGCAACCGGGCTGAACCCATCGTCTTTATTTCTACCAGCTTTTTAAAACCACCCGAAATTGCCAAGGATATATTTATAGTGCGACTATATCGGGGACTATATAGAATAATGCACCTATCGGTCGTGTGCGATCTAACCGTTTTCAATCTTGGGTGTCGACAGTTCGACAGAAATACAGAAAACCGTCCCCCAACCTAAGTGTCTTGGCCTCTAGACGTTGTGTTTTGATTTTCTCTTTGCCGAATAACAGAAGTCTGGAAGAAGTTTACTTGCAGGCTTATGTTTTCGGCCCAGTAAGGGACATAGTTATCACCCCCCCTGAAGAGCGTCAAAACTCGTCAAGATTTGTAAGAGTAGAATTCTTTGGAAAACAATATTCTGATAAGTTCATGAAAGTTTTTGAACATTTGTCCTTGTTTGCTGGCTGCACAATAGAACGTTTCACTTTAACACCTAATCAAACACTAAGGCGAAACCCAAAACAGTTGGCCATTTTTTATGGCTGCACATTAAAAATTTTAAGGTTTGCAGTACAGTATTCTAGCAGCACGGCACGCCATTACTCGAGTTGCTGAATGCTCAAATCTTTTTGCCTCTAAACATTCCTGATTGCTTACAAAAAAAAGGTTTAAGGTAATCTTAAATTTTTATAGCGTCACGGCGCCATCACCATCACTACCGCCTTATATTCGCTTTCTTTTCTTTTTTTTATGACGTCGGCTGCGCAACATTTCAAAAAGGAGTAGCGACTCGCAAAACATAACGAAAAGAATATTTTAATTCATGCAAATTGGCATTGTTAAAAAAAATTACGCTATTTTTGAACCCAAAAATGGTTTGATAAATTCAGAATAGGGAATACGAGAACTGCTAAAACACAAAGAAACACATGACGATTCATAAATGAAAAATATATTGGAGAAAAAAAATACAGATGATGCCGTCGAAAGAGAAAGAAAAAGACGGAATGCGTCATTCCTGCCTTGACCAGCGCTATAAGGCTATATATATACTACACTATAACCAATAAACTGCTGTAATAAGCAGTTATAAGGAGAAAACAGTAACTCTACTGTTGTGATAAGCAGTGAACAGAAAATCTAATAACTCAACTGCTTTGATAAGCAGGGGACAGAATCAAACAAAGAAAAGAATTGTGTTTCAAGCAATTGCGACCCGACTACTTGTTCAAGCAGTTGGGAGAGAGAGATCCGATGCAGCGTGGTGCCAACACACAAGTGAGTCAGAGGAGGCCGATTTTTACAGGCAGTCCATGACGTCTCCCATATGTTGTGTGCTGCCACCTGGTGGTTTGCAGGGTTGGGACTATCGTTCCGATACTCGATGAAAACGTCATCGTAAATAGTTTTTCAAAATTTTCCGATTATCGGCCGATACATTTTAAAATGGTCATCGATCGATAATCGGAAAACCATCGATCGATGAAATAGCCGATACCGATAGATTTTTTGAATTTTACAAGTAGAAGGCGTAAAATTGGTACATATTTTACTTTTTTTAAACTCAAAATGAGTCAAACCAAAATTTTTTCCATCCCCAATTTTTTACTTATCATTGCCGAGCAAAAACGGCTGGGAATTCACATCACATCAGCATTAACTTTCCCAGTAACTTCTCAGTGCTGAAATCGAGCCCGAAAATTTGTTAGGTTATTTTAAAAATTTCATCGCAAAATCATCGTTTATCGCGATACCGATATTTTTTTAAGCATTATCGGCCGATAATCGAAAATAGAAAAAAGACTGGGTATCGGTATCGTTATCGAAAATAGTTTTTCAAAGTATCGGTTCCCAACCCTGGTGGTTTGTATGGCTGTACAATTCCAACACAAAGAAATTGTAAACCTTAGTTCCGACCAATTTCTGTTTGCAACAGGTAATGGTTCTTTTTATTATCTTTTCAATCAATCATTATCTTATCAAATCGTATGTTTACTACTTCAAAAATGTAATTGAAACTTAAAATTTTTTGGAAAATGCTCGGGAAAATGTTTAAAATACTCATTTTTTTTTTAAATAATAATTCTTAATTATTTTTTACTCGTATCAATTTAATATATGAATGCATTCCGATTAACTGTTTTGAGTCTTTTCTCAGAATAAAAGATTAAATGTAAATTCCTCAATAATTTAACACCAACTACGAACACCAAAAATGAACGATTGATTCTATAATACGCTAGAATTTTATTGAATTTTTTAGATAGGCTATATAGACAAAATTTAGCGATATGAATTTACTGAGGTGTACTATCCGGCATAAGGTTCCATGTTTAGACTGACGGGAAGGCGCGGAAATTTTGCGCATTTTCCTTTAGTGTTTTATTTTATTCCGAGAAAACGGTTCATCGGAATGCATTCATTTCCATGACATTTGTAAGTAGTGTAAACATGAGATTTTCCCGTAAGGGTTTTTTTGGTAGAATACCGATAATAGTATTATCGACAGTAACAAAGTTTATGAAAAGAAAAAAAATTTATTACAATGAGGAAAAAAAACGTTGATGAACTTAAAAAAAAAACACCAAGAGGGACCTGCCGCCACACCGGCACCTCCTGGTTGTTGAGTAACACATAAAGTACAGGGAAGGTAACGTAACGTTAAATGATTGATTTTTTCCGCTATATTCAAGCAGTTTGCGAAATTTAAAAAACACTTTTCTACATCATTAAAAACATTCGTTAAATATCTTTTTCGACCTACTTCAATTTCCTTATTGGTAAAATTTTTCCAAACATCCCCACATCCACGTTCAACAGCAACCATTTGCTAACAATCTTGAAAAACAATTTACAATGCTTATTTCTTAGTCAATTTTTCTTATAAACTATGATGCGGTAAAAGTGTGATACCTAAAAGGAAAAAAAAATAAATGATGTAAAAAAGTGCTTTTTTAAAAGTCAAATCCGTAAGAAATCTGATTCAATTTCACTTGTATTTCTGGAAATTTTTTCGATCTTGTTCTTAAACGAACAAAAATATAAGATGGACCATCACAACAACAATGTTCAACTCAACAAGTGATTCGTATAAAAATACTCTTTGAGTTAGAATTTCTGATATCGTTATAATACATGGTGTCTGAACTACAGTACGCTTTTTCGTGACAGGTGGCATTGTTTTTCCATAAAGCAACCTGCCGAATGCCAAGACATTGGTTCATTTTTGTCAACTTCGCATAGCAGGGTGATTATTTCTAAATGTTATATTTGAAAAAAAATGTAAAATTTAGATGAAATGGGGGGAGGGGGTGGGGGGGGTAAACTGATATTTAAAGAGAGTACCATGGAGACTTCCAACTCTGACGAAGCAGATGGAGTAAAAGGGATAGAAACCACTTATCCGTCTTCCAATACATCGAAAATTCCAACTTGATCACTGGCGAGGGTTGGCTAATGTTTAGTTTTCAGGGGCTCTTGGCTTAGTAATATTGGTGCAATTTAGTTCTTGTAGTTTCCTTCTGCCCGGCTTTTTTAAATTCAAATAATCTCTCTGCCTGTCATCAAGTAGTTCGAATGAATGTAACCAATTACCCATTCGTGATCTGCCCGTAATAATTTTTTCTCCACCAGTCGCTCTTTTTTAAAAAATAATTTTGCAGGCCACCTGCCCGCCAAAAGCGCGATTTGAAATTTCGCTTTACGACTGATGCCCGTAAAAAAAAATTAAAAATTTGTCTGCCGCCCTCTTACCAAAAGGGCGTTTTTAATTTTTGCTGGACGAATGTTCGTTAAAATCAAGATTCAAAAATTTATCAGCCGCCAGACAGCTAAATACACGATTTAAATTTTTGCTGGACACCCGTTAAAAGTAAAATTACAAAATTTGTCAGTCGCTTACTCTCTAAAAGCGCGATTTGAATTATTGCCGGACGACTGCCTATATTAAAATCAAAATTATAAAATTTTCCAGCCGCCTTCTCAACAAAAAGGCTATTTGAATTTTTTCTGGATAGTCCCTAAAAACAAATTCAAAACTTTTTCCAGCCGCCTGCCCCGCAAAAGCGCTTTATTTGAATTTTTCTGGACAGTCGCTAAAAATTAAAATTCAAAAATTTACCAACCGCCGGCCCGCAAAATGCGCGATATGAATTTTTGCTGAACGACTACGAGTTAAAATCCAAATTTAAAAATTTGCCAGCCGCCTTCTCTCCATAATCACGATTTGAAATTTTGCTAGACGACTGCCCGTTAAAATCACAATTTGAAATTTTCCGCCTCTCGCCAAATTCAAGATTTGAAATTTTGTTGGAATTCTCACAAATTTTTTTATGAAACACAAACCAATTTTTTAGTAGGACCATTCCCAAACCCATTGTTAAAATTTCTTAAGAAAACAGACAAATTAAATCTTCTAGTTTTTTACTGGAATATGAACAAACAAACTGAAAATGACAGCGAGGGATAATTTTCAATCAAATGAGAGTTTTTTCATTTGCTATATTGTATAATTGTTTCATTCTCTGATTCCCTAAACTTACTTGCCTAAAATTTGTTACTATCAAGTTTTTATTATATTATGTTTGGGAGAGTAAGGAATGTTGTTAAAAGTTTAAATTACTTTTACCGATTAATTATAATTCCAATTGTAGTTGATGAGCTTTATTTATATACGCGTAATCTAACTCAAACTTATTTTCTTTAAAATTTATTTCATAATGGATTAAAAATACAGAAAATACGTAGTTAATTGCACTTTCTCTGAGTCCCGTGTAAAACAAGGTGCTTACACGGAAATGAATTTATAAATTTAAGATTTTTTAGACGATCACAATATTATCTTAACTTAATAAATTCAAAAAATTATAGGGAAGGGGATAATAGTTTGATAAATATAGGTGATTAAATGAAGGCGATTTCCCCGTAAGCGCCGTGTTAAACACGGAACTCGGAAAAGGTGCAGAAAACTGCGCATTTTCTTATATTTTTTTACCATTATCTAATAGAATTTAATGAAAAAAATGTTGAGTATTGATTACACGTATATAAATAAAGCTCATGAACTACAATTGTAATTTTATCACTCTTAATACCATTTTTAATACATGAAGAACTTCGAAAAGTATACATGGAGTTGGAGCAAAATTCCCTTTTCACGCTATCTTTTTGCCACTGGTCAACGCCATCACGTGATTATTTGCTACCTGAAAAAGGGTCGAAAAGGTTCAAGAGCCCACTGCGTGACAAATGCCCATTGATCCGCCTGAGCCGAATCCCTTTCTTCCGATCCGTTCACCGTCAGGAATTGCCCGGCGTGAGCAAGCTCACGAGGAAGAGATTGCACTTGCAGCAGCTCAAAGGAAGTGTGAAGAAATTAGCGAAAGAGCGAATGCGATTTGGGCGGAAGTCGAAGCTGCAGAAGAGAATCTACGTCTGCTGAATCTACGTCATCACGACACAGATGATTTCACGTCCGTCAGTCAGCAGCAAGAGAAGCTCTCTCCAGCAGCCGAGGATTGGCGGGTCAAGCAAAGAATGATGAACGAAAAACAGGAAGCTCCAGATGACTGGATTGATCTCTACAGTGCTGGGCTTCTACTTCCGGTTCACAGCAAGTTCTCCTCCCGGTCCACCGTCTCTGCGGGATTGGATGTCTTTCAAGGGAAGGCCCTCGAGTGGTTCGGTTGGATCGACCTCTTCCGTGCATTAGTGCACGACACTCCGAAGATTCCTGGTGAAAACTGGCGCTGTTGAAACATCATCTCAAGGGTGAATGTCTGGACATTGTTTACAGTCTAGGTGGAGGTGAATTGGCCTACAAGCAGGCACTGGTACGGCTGAAGGAGAATTACGGACGACGGGACGTCTTGCGAGCCGCTCACATTACAGCCATCGAGCGTCTTGATCTCAAGAATGAACCGAGAGCGTTCAAACGTATCGCCGAAAGAGTTTGGACTCATCTTTTCGACCTCAGCAGGATTGGAGCCGCTTCATCAACCGATATCATCGAGAAGGTGTGTTCGCGGTTGAATCAACAAGATCGCCTTGATTGGAACGGGGGTTGAAAAGGACGTTTGGAATTTCGCAGCCTCAGCGATTTCGGCACCTGGATTGGCGAAAGTGCATCTCTCTACCAGAAAATCTACGCTATCGCGGCGGAGCAGCATAATACTCCTCAAAGATGACCCACATTTCTTTTCGGGAAACTTGCTCGTCCATTCTGGCCTCGGGGGAGGATGTTTCCGCGAAAACGCATTTAATTTGATTCCTGTAATTTGGCAACGAAGCCCCTCTTTTTTCCCTTTCTTTCTTCTTATTGTCAATCTTCTTTATGGGACATTTTGTTGTCTGCTAGTTTAGCGTGGTCGTTGTGACAGCACGTCACGCCATTTATCCCTCTTTCTCTCTCTGATCTCAGAGTGGTGTTTTACGTGTATTTCGTCTCTGCATCACAGGTTCGATTGGTTTATATGTTTCATTTTTTCTGATCCTAATTTTCCTTTATGCTACAGAACTTTGTTGTATGTTCTTATTTTGCCATCCTTGGCCTATGTGTGTCTGTGTGTGTCGCCTGGCACCGTCCAGGTATGAATTGCTTCTTTATCAGTTTATTGTTCTTGCTTTAACACCTATGTTTCCTCATAGGAACCGCACGTACGGTACCCTTAAACCACCCACACATCATCTCACATTGCATATTGCATTTGTCTCGCATGTGTCTACTGTCATCCTCATACACATTATTGAAGCAGAAGTTTCTCGAGTTTAATCAGGTTCCAATAAATGAAACAACGGCGTTGGTAGTCCTTGGACAAATTGTCCAATCTTCATCGCTCATATCATTGAAACTTTTCGCAAACATTTTCGCGACTTTGGGTTTCGACCACCAGGCGACCCAATGAGACACATTCTTCCATTGAGAAGTATTTACTTCTTGAAGATAGGTACTATTAAGTTTAACGGTACTAAGCAGAAAATTGTTGACGTCTTTGTCTTCGCAAGGCAATGTCCCGCACAACACATCGAACGCTAGCTGATTTTCTTCCACTGTCGGTAAATTATGAATGAAAGCAATTTTGTTAAAAACGGTTTTTGAAAAAGGGTCGGAATTCACCAAGTAGAAATTTTCTGAAAATTTCGTTTGAAGGGGCCTTCACACCCTCTGATCACTGCGCTAGCATTTTCTCCAAGGATGGCAGAAAGCCCATCTCGTTGCACCTGACTGAAACCCAATATCCAGCCAAGAATGTGTTTGCCGTGATCGAACTCCGGATGAATGTTGGTGACGAGTCGAAGTATCTTCGGAATTGCTGTTTTGTAGGCTGTAGTTGTAACACGGGACATTAATACTCTCGCAACAATTTGGTAATGCATCGTAAATACCACCATATTCATTAAATAGGGAAAACCTGGGATGCCAGGAAACGTTACGTCTGCCTGTACTAATGTTGGGTCCATAAACAAATTAATCATTTGCGGAGTAGCGAAGACGGAAAAACAATCCCCTTCAAAAATATGTATGCTCATATTTTTTTTATGAATAAATTATTATTAAATCAGTTTGAGAACAATAAAAACGAATTTTACCTCGAATAAGGGGAGGAAAGCTCTAAAAACGAGTATTATTATCCTCATCTACACATGCTTTCGTATCTTGGCTTTTTGATATGCTTGTCAAAATTTTCTATAAGATTTTGGGCACTTGCAGATGAAGAGCCATGTTTAATTTTGTTCTTGTAAATATAGCTGGAGATGGTTTTTTAGTTTCCTGTGGCATTTGAAATAGTTATGGGACTATATCCCAGTTAAAACCATTATTACTGATTGCATTAGGTGTTACAAACAAACATTAGGCACAACTTCAAAAACCTTCTTTATGCTCAATTTCAATTTGGAATTTATTTTCGATTCTATTGGAATTCGAATGGTTATGTTGCGCAGCAACATTGGCCGTAGACATGAAAGCCAGCCATCTTTAGTTTGAAGTTTTTTCGTCTGGTTTGACGTAGATAAAGTCGTCACATTTACTTGTGTTACGAAGAGTTGCTCCCGAGATCGGTCTCAACCGTGGTAGAGAACAGACGCATTATTTCTTTTCTCCTTCATCTGTAATTCCACTGCAAACCAGATACGCCCATCTGTGATCTCAAAGCGTGCGCCACGAACAAACACCAAGCCACCTCATCCCCAGCGCAAGATGGCCGGAAACGAAGAACCAAACCAGTCCGACTTTCCCCAGAAGAAAAAGTGCAGGTGCGATTCGTCGCAAAGGATCGACGAGACATCTGCGACCAACCTGAAAAAAAACACTAGAAGAGTGTACGTTGCCTGCTCAGTTATTGCCAGATTTGGTAAAATAAATAAAATAATATTTTTAAAAATTCAATATCTTTAAATTAATTGATTTCAAATTAATCCTTAATTTGAAATTATGGCTTGGATTAATTTTAAGGCGCAAGATTATGTTTACAGGCGTAATTTGGTATGGAGAATAAACTTTTGCTGAACTTTTGTCAATTTATCATTTAATGATCGAGTTGTCTTCTATTGCGATTTCAGTTTCGAGCAAAAGTTTGCAAGTTTTGAATGTTTTGCAAAACATACCACAAGTTAATTTTAAAAAAACCCACACAACTTGTTCTTTTCTCGATAATACTACATTAAACATTATTTTTGAAAAATAATTATGCTTACATTTTGTCTGAATACACTTTAATGTAAGAGATATTGAATTTAAACAAAATATATTTTTAATAAATTTTTTAAATCTGGCAACAACTGAGCAGACGACGTACACTCTTCTTTGGTTTTTCTCACATGTTCAGCAAAAATAAATTACATTCTTTTGCTTTCTCATGGCTACGACGCCTATGCGTTGGAATCGTATACCGTTGGCGAACCTTTGTATGAAGTTGAGCCAGCAGTAGAAAAAATGAGGCTTTAGTCGTTAATTTAGGTTTGCAAATTCCGATTTTAAACGAATATGTTATTTTACTTCGGTTTTTTTTTAATGCGTCCTGGAGTACGTTTTACCGCAGCTCCCAGCTGGAGGTGACATTTTCATCCGACCACGTGACACATCAGTCCTCAGAAGAACCATACCGTTAACCTGCACGCTGCCAAAAAGCAATACTTTCCAACGAGAGGTCATACGCCAAGTCTCCACAGGCGACAGCAACGATGAAATTCTCTAAGCCTTAACTCAAAAAGCATACCAAGTAAGAGATGTCCATCGCTTCGCCATTAACAAAGGTACAGCCAAATCGCCCTCAACTACTGTTGCTCTGGAATATATTGCCCTCCCCTCCCAACGAAATTCTCCTTAACGGAATGGTATTAAGAACACAATAAATGGTAATTAATTCCCCAAGCGGATGCCCCAATTTTAATGTCAAGAATTAGCAGACGAAACTGCTAGCAGACGACAGTCCGTAGACCTCTAAGTTTATAGACCATGCTTAAACGATTAACCGTAGCAATGACATTTTAACATAACAAGAAAACAGAATGAATAAAGTATTATATTCAACAATTTAAAGTTTTTTAACCGTAGAGGTTGTTAAGAGTTACAAAAAACTATGGCAATGTCAAACATGAAATTATACCACCATTTTTTTTAAATTTCTATAACTCAAATTATTTGCAGAATTTTATTGAAACTTATACCCTATATTTGTTATAAAATTCTTCATTTCACACATTTTAATTTGTTTTATTTCATCTCCCTCTTCAGTTATTGAGCTTGTCCCATCTGGTACGTGTCCAGCGTGACCCCGCTCTCCCCTATGGGAAATCGCGATTTTAAAATTCGCCATTAATTCAGAAATCATCCTACGAGGAATATTTTTGAAACAAATATTCTTTATATACCTCATATTTTTTTTAGAATTTTTAATTCATGGGAAAGGCCCCTTAAAGTTAAAATTGAATTAAAAAGTTTCCGGGCAGCCGAGAGGGCCAGTAGTAAATGGGGCTACTTTGGCTCTCTCCTGTGGGGTCACTAATATGGGGTCAATCCATGCGAAATCGACCAAAGTGTGTGGCAACCAAGTCACCGATTTCGTTAAAAATTTAACTTGTTATAGGTCTATATATTAAGATTCATTTGTGTAAAGGATTTTTTTTAAATGAAATACAACAAAAGTTATAGAATTTTTAATGTTTTTATTTTTCCGCGTTTTGCGTGTTTTCTGTTTTTTAGTTTATTTTCGTCAATTACCGTTACATACAAAAAAAAATTGTTGGTAATGCCTACCTTACACAGTAGATTTGGTTTCTAAGTAGGCTGTTAAGCAATCCTAGAATCGGTCCGTTAACTTCTTTTTTACATAATTTGAAGAATACCCGTTGTATCCATGTTGTGTCGAAGTCTTTTTCAACATCTAGGAAAACTGCGTATGTATTCTTCGGGATTCTGCGGCTGGATTTTGTTGAAGCCTTCTCTAATGGAGTGCTCTAGGGCTACTATGTTGCCCATCGTTACCCTGCCTTTTTTTGAATCCTGATTGATTGTTCGTAAGCCATTTTTTTCGAAGTACCAAACTAGTCTTCTATTAATTATTTTCTCCATGATCTTCTCTAGGCAGGAAGTTAGTGAAAAATGACGATATAAATCCGGTTTGTTCGCTGGTTTGTCCGGCTTCCGTATGGGAATTACGACGGCTCTGTTCCACGAGTCTGTTACATATGCTTTTTCTAATAATAGATTGAATAGGTGGAGAATATGCTTCCTGTTGTCTTCGTTGAGGTTTTTAGCATTGAATTGTGAGTTAGATCTCTCCCCATTGCCTGGCTTTTGAGGTTACTCATTCCAAACTCTAGTTCCTAATTTTGGTTCGTAATTTTTTAGTTCAGTTCGTTGGTTACTGGTGTATTAATGCTTCTAATGATGATTTCTACTAGTTCTTCCCTATCTGAGTCCTCTGTTGGCTGATGATCGTACTGTTTTGCAAGAATTCCCGGTTTTTCCTGCTGGATTAGTTGAACTTTCATTGGTGTTTGGGTTTAGGATTGGAGATTAGGTGATGTATTGGGGTCTAGCTCCGTTGGTCCAAGCTTTAACGAAGCCCCATGTTTTGGTGGTGGCGCTCTTGGGATTAAGTTCATTGTGCTTTTGGAGGGCTTGTTTTGCCTTAATTTTTATTTGATTTTTTTCATTTTCTTTTTCTCTCCAGGCTGCACGGTTGGAGTCACAGAGGATTCCTCCTTTTGGGGGGGTCGCATGCGTTCTTGGCTTTCCTGGCTTCTGCGACCGCTTTTTTTTCAAACGGCGTTCTACCAGGCCTGTGGAGGCTTAACTTCTTTGTTTGTTTGTTAAGGGAGATTGAGATGTGTGTGTTGGCTTTGGTGAAGGCTTTTTGAACGATTAGGGACGCAGATCCTGGGTTCTTTTGTCTGGTAATATCTGTTGCTGGCGATTTTTTGGTTCCATGTCGGAGAAATGTGAGAGAGTGTTGGTTCTATGTGAGAGAGTGGAGTTCCATGTCACCCAATCCGCTTCGCTGAAGTTCCAGGAAGGTGGTTTGTCTCAGTAGTAGGATGCTTTTACTTGGATATTGATGTGGATGGGGAAGTGTTCACTGCCTATGGAGGGTTCTTTAGTAATTTTTGATGCCATTCCTAGATGGGGGGCAGTAGGGTGAGATCGATTGTGGAGAGCTTGAAATTGGTGGGGTTTTGCCTGGTGCCAAGGTTCTTTGGTGTAGTGAGCATGATATTTTCATTTTCTTCTATTAGGTTATCCACCGCTCTTTTGCTTTTGTTCTATTGGTGGCAATTGGATTCCCAGATTCTAAATGATGGCCATTGAAGTCTCCTCCCAGAATTATGCAGCTGGGGTGATGTGCGAACTGATTGAGCTCTTCTTCTAGGCAGTTGTTGCCGTTTGCTATGTATATTGAAATTATGTCAATTAGCTCATTCTTCTTTTTTACTTTGATTGATACTGTAACGGCCACTGCTTCCATTGTTTTAAGGTTGGGGATCGCAAGCGGGTTTAATTATTGTTTAATTTTAACTGAAAATGTATTATTCCAAAAGGTTTCCAATAGTAGGACTATGAGAGGTTTGTATTGATGTAGGTAAGCTTTGAACATAGTAAGGTTAGCTTTTGTAAGACTTCTGTCATAAAACTGTATGAAAGTGATTATTGGCTTGTGTTATTGGGAGAATCAAATGTTCTGCTAGTGTTTATTTGATACTGGCCTTAGTTCTCTTCACTGCTTGCCGGTCATCCATCTCTATACCTTCTTCTTTTGTGTTCGAGAGGATTTTGGTGATAAGAAATACTAGCTTGTCCAGTTTGCTGTTGGTAGTTTGCTGTCCGCCTTCAAGTGTGTCTAAGGATCTTTTAACAGTATTTGTTGACTCTTCCAGCGCTGAGACCTTTTCTTCTAGGGGCCGGATGGTTGCAATTTCAGCTCTTACCATCGCCATCTCTGTCTGAAGTGATTCTATTTTTCACCTCAATATTTCGACTTCGTGATCGGGGTGGTTGTCTCCAAGGCTCTTTTTAGCTGCTTCACTTAAGGACTGCACGTTTGGGGCTGGTTGGATGGCTTGGTGACCGGCCGCTGACCCATTAGTTTTCCACCTGATGTAGTGGTGGAAGGATAGGGAACTGGATGGGTGGCCCCCCTCGCAGTTGACGCAATTTGATGAGCTTGTACAGTTGGCCGTGTCATCATGGGTAGATCCACTGTTTCACATCTGATCCACATTTCGAAATGTGTCGTCATATTTTCTTCTTTTGTTTCGATATTTTTTTCTTCTTCTTCGGCGCCCTGCATGCGTTCAGTTTGTTTTGAGTCTGTTTGGCTCGGTTTCCAAGCAAGAAGAAGAAGCCATCTTTAAATCCTATTTTTTTTTCCCTTTTGTTTTGTGCCCGTCACGTTCCCGCATTGGAACCGTTTTTCTTTTTCTTTCACTTGTCTAGTTACTGTGTGTGTCCTTCATCCTTTGATCGACTAATCGTTCCATTTTCCCCATTTACTAAGGGGTAAATGGGGTATATTCATTGAATATACTCTGAAATTTGAGATGAAATAGATAGGGCTTAATTTTCATTTTAAATTAATGATAACTTATTAACACCGGTCTGGCGGAAGACGAAATTTTTTATGACAATAAACATTATTGATAACTATTAACTATAAAAATTTCAAGTCTCTACACCGCTCTACACCCAACGAGATTTTATCTAAATAAGGCATTTGAAATTAAAAATTAAAAACTAGCAAAAGAGTAACTTAATGAAACATAATTTAATTTTTTAAAAAAGATTCGGAAAGCCTTAATTATTTGCGATTTTTTCATGTCTTTTGTTTTTTTTTTGCCGTTATTAGAAACGGTGGAAAAACGGGGAAGATCGCTTTTTCCGCATGCAAATGTAATGCAAAACCGGAAACTTTGATTCCAATTACACGGCTTCCTATTAGAACTAAAAAAACTGATATTTTACACGGTGCATGATTGATGCATAAGAAACACACTGTAAAAAAATTAGACGTTTCTATTTTTTCCGCGACGGAAAAATTCGCGAGTTGGGATGGAATGACCCTGGGTGGTCTAGTTTAGTCAGTTCATCTTTTAACATGCTTATTTTGTTATGGTGACATTGTGGTATCACTGGAAGCTGGAACCAGCTAGTAGTTTATGGGGTCTATAGACGAAGTCGAATACCCCAGGGTGTTTGATCATTATCCTGGTGAAAGCTGGTGATAATTCATGTGAAATATCGATGTATCGCTTTTTTATATATATCACGACCAACATCGAAAAATATCGATTATCAAAATTGTAATGATATTTTTTAAACCCAGCATTACTGAAAATTGACATCGCTGTATCCTGTATATTTTTTACCGTTTTAGTGCAGTTTTCCTTGTATATTTATCTTTGACAGTGGAAATCAAAGTAAAAGAAATCACTTACAGAATAACCATGAAACGAACTAAAACTAAAAATGTAATTGTCGTGTGTCACTTTTTAAATCGAAATTGGATTTTTATGTAAGTAGGCCCTACAATATTAAACACTGCTAAATTTTATGTGCTGAAATTTTCTAGTGGAAAAATATATTGTTTAAGTTTAACTTTTTACTGATTTTTAATAATATCAAAATGGATTTTGTTTAGAACAATCTGCAGATGCAGCTAAAATTCAATCTGGGAGTGATTCCACTGATTCGCATACTTCTCTGGATGGATCTAAAACTTCAAATGATAGTTCCAACTCATCCTCAGGTAAATTTTTTTTATTCAGTTGTCCAATGAATCCCATTAAATTCCTGTACCTCTGCATTACAGATCTAGCTTGTTATCCTGTCCGTTCTGAAACAATGACATCAGTCAACAGTTTCATAGTTCGTGGTATGCATCACTATCTTTGGTAGACAGCTACCATTTCATCAATCTCGCCAAAGTTTTAGATCCTAGAATCCAATTACCATGCCGGTCAACATTAAAGAAAGTTCTTTTGCCAGATTTGTATAAAGAGGCTAAAAGAAATCTGCAATCAGAGATAGACTCGTTTAATCACGTCCATTTTACTGCTGATGGATGGACTTCCATCACTGGAGTTTGTTTATTGTTTAAAGTGTTTAGTGCTTTTTACTGTTTTCATCGTTTATCTGAATTGTTTCGCAATTATATTGCAAAAATTTTGTTGTTGATGGGACGTGTGGCATGGACAATAACCATAATTGTTTTCAACCTTCATACGCTTCATACTTTGTTTTCATACTTTTTTATAATTGGCAACGCTGCTTATCTAAAATATCGATAGATCGATAACAGCCGATGTTTTCCTGAGATATATCAAAAAGCGATATTCGATAAATATCACCAGCTCTAGGTGAAACTATTTTTCTCTGGTAGCTAATGGCTTAATTGGACAAGTGAACGAAAGAACTACTTTTCTTTAGGTTTGAGTTTCAAATCAATTTATTTAGATATCCAATGAAAAATACAACTTCAATATCACACACAGTTTAACGCAAATCCCGAATAAAATTCACAATCAGTTGACTCGTTGATCTCCCTTCTTCCTCCTCCCCTTTCTTCCTTCCTTCCTTCTCCCCCTCCCATCTTTTCTTCCCCGGTTTTAATATCCTTTGTTTTCTTCCATGAGCTTGTTAAATCTACTCAAAAATTGCTTGTGGTTACGCGATGAGTATAAGAAATCACTTGTGCGGAGCACTTCAGTTACTTGAGAGAAGCTCATACCAACTATTTCAAGTGGCATTTCCTCTAAGGATTCCTGTCTTTTTAACCCTTGGAAATGATCTTTCACCATTGATTGATTAGTGCTTAATTGCATGAAAATGCCCATTTTCTGTCGTTCAATAGACATATACATGTCTGGAAGCTTATCACCAGTTTCATTTTCGTCCACTAAATGAAAGACCTCCAGTGCATGGTATAAAATATCTTTTGTGCCTGGGCCTGGCATGTGTCTTGCAAGTACACGGGTTCTGACCTGCACACTAGATGTAATCCGATAATGTGGATTCACATTCAACAAATGGAATTCTCCATGCAGATCGTTCCTTTCCATGGATAAGGTTTCCATTTTTCTGTCATCTGTAAAACCGGTAATTCCGTCAACAGGTCCCATGCAAAGAAACAAAACCTCCTCTCCGGTTTGGTTGGAGCCACAAGAAGAAGATAACTGATCCATTTTTTAGTAATGGCATTATTCCTAAATGTTCCACCAGTCCTTTATATAACCTCGGGAAACGAACAGCGTAGTGTCACATTTTCGATAAAAAACCTATTTTGAAGCAATTTTAGCTCCCAACTACAATAGAATTTTGAAATGCTGAAAAAAATCACACATTGTTCAGCCTTTTTTTTTAATTACTCGCAAGTCGTAAAGTTTATTCATATTTCGTATTGAATCCTATAGAACAGTCATGCGTGAAAGTTTCTTTAAGCTGGGAAAAGCACGCCCAGAACTGAGTGACATCCCTGGTCGCCAGGTGGCCTCCATCAGTATCCCCTAGCGGTAGCAGAATCAGTCTCGAGGTCATGTTGGTCTGTGTTGATGGGTTCGGCTAGATGGCGTCTATTACCGGACTACCCTAGCAGTTTTTTTTATGAAAAAATCGCACATATGAAATAATCAAGTAGTGAAGTAGGCTAAAAATATTCAAAAAAATTGTTCCAATTTTCTTGAATTCTAAAATGCATCTCAAAACTTTCCAAGAATCTTAACACTGCATTGTTTAATCATTTTTGATGCATAAAAATAGCAAAACAAGAAAACCAAAGAAAACATACATAAATACATGTGCGTGTGTGTTCCTGCCTGAAGGCGTCTTAAGCTGTGAGGCTGTATACGAGCTTTAGACGAGCGTTTTGAACGGTTTAACAAGCAAACGGACATTATTCTGTAAAAATGTCACTGTACGATGACATCGACGAAAATAAAGCTAAATCTGTCACAGGATGGTCGTCAGGCATTAAGCTTTTACATTCTCAGCTGCACTTAAAAAAAGCCATGATTACACAGGTATTCAATTATTCTTGTTAGTAATTGATAGATAGCTAGACATGGAATTTTTAACAAATAACTTTATTTTGTAGCCTAAACGAGAAGGTATTCGTAGATCTGCAAATCCCGTGATACCATCTGGTATCAGTACAACTAGTGAATCACAGATCAAAATTGAAACCGAGACAACAAAAATTCTTATTCATCAAACACCACTCTTGACAACTATTGTTCCCAAACAAGAGAGATCCTCACTCTTTGCAGAATTAGAATGGGATCCAAATCTAGAATATGATCCACTACGTCCTACTGACTATGATAAAATCATTAAGGGTATTTACATCATATTGTATTTTATATGATTATTTCAAATATGAAAACAATTGTGATGTGTTTCTTGTGTTTTCTGTTATTGTTAGAGAGAAAAGAAAGACGGGGAATTGAAATAGAAATAGAAGAAGCTGAGAAGAAAAGGAAGCCTAGGGATGATCGTGATATTAAAACAAAAGACAGGTATGAAAGCAAGAGATCCAATACACTTTGTGTTGCCAAACATTAATCATTTGGTGTGTTTAGATCATCTGCTGCAGGATCAGGCTTTCCTGGACGATTACACGATGAGGAAGATGAACCAATTGTGAAAAAATCCTCTACTTCTGGTGGAGTGGCCATTGCCCCACCCCCATCATTACAAGACTCATCGTCACCATCTCATCCTTCTCTTTCCTCTTCTGGAAGTGGGGCTGGAGCTCTTGGTGTTGCTGCCAAAATCATGGCAAAATATGGATTCAAAGAAGGTCAGGGTCTTGGACGACAACAGCAAGGTATTGCAGCTGCATTGCAAGTGGAAAAAACAAGCAAACGAGGTGGACGTATTATCAATGAAAAAGAAATTATGCCTCCACCGCTACCCGTTGTGTCGCCAACAGAAACAGAACAACACAACAGAACAGCTGTTCCCAAACCGGAATTAACGATAGCAGATATCATGAAGAATCCATCAAAAGTGATTTATTTAAGGGTATTGCAAATGTCTTAGGTCATCTTGATATGGTCTTCATATACATATTTATATTTTTTTTAGAATATGGTTGGCCCTGGGGAAGTTGATTCTGATTTGGAACCCGAAGTACGCGAGGAATGTCAGACAAAATACGGGGATGTAAATAAAGTTGTGATTTTCGAGGTACCCAACGCCGAGGAAGAGGAAGCTGTGCGAATTTTTGTTGAATTCAAGCGAATGGAAGCTGCCATTAAAGGTAATAAACTCAGGTTATAGGCTATCAATAACTGGTTTGGTGAAAAAAAAATTAATTGTCGTTTTTTGTTTGTAGCCGTAATTGATCTCAACGGTCGATTCTTTGCTGGTCGGCAAGTGAAAGCCGGATTCTATGATGTAGAAAGGTTTCTTAAAATGGAATTAAATGACTGAAAACATATTATTCAAAATAAATTTTACGGATCACAATAAGTAATGATGCAATTACTTATATATCAGTGTCACCAGCTATGTGTCTTCACCACGGATATATGAATCGTATGGTATACAGTATGAAGTGTTGATCACTCAAGGTTCTACATTCGAAATGTTAGACAGATCTACATATAAGTTTGATTTTCACTAACTTTAGTCGTCACAATATAATGTGATTTCTCTTGAAATAGTTTTAGTTTAATTATGAGCTATTGATTTAAAAGTTAATGTGTACATTTTATTGATCACGGCGTTCAAAATTTTGTCTTTTTAAGTAACGAAACTTAGGTGAAATTGATTTCGCCTATACGCATTTCTTTATATTTACACTTGTATAGATTTTTTTAAATAGGTTATATTCAATCTATCATCGCGCGTTCACTCATTTAAAACAAACGATGGATAGTAAGCCGATTCACAAGACAACTTCTTCCCTAGTTTTATTCAAAGATGTAGCCTACGTTAATCTAAATTGTTACGGACATTTTCTTTCATCATAAATTCATAAGCGATGATGATAAAATTTGTACATGTGAATCACTCATGTTTCAGCGTGATCGAGAGCAAGGTCATGACTGATTACAGTCTACACTGTCATGTTCTTTTATCGATTAGTTCAGTCAATAACTTGAGTGATTATTGATTATAATATATAAGTTTATAGGTTACATGACCAAGTATTCATAAAATGTCGTCTAATTTGTGACCTTTATTTGCTATATAATAATTTCATAAGGGTAACTGTCTATTTAAACTTTATTATTATGTCTCATGTTGCAATGTGTGTCATGAGCCACAGGACTTTAAAAAAAAGAGAAATGTCATCATATCACAAAATGGGTAGATAACTTATTTCTTGAGGGGGTGAATATGATTTTAGTGGGGTAAAATGTCCGGAGTTCAAGGATAAACTGGTTCGAGGCAGTTCATTGATCCTTAAGGAATAGATCACATCAACGTCTCCGGAGGCGAGTTCTGCAAATTCTTTCCAAACCTCCCACAAGTCGCCAGTCATATTTGAACCATTAAGAAGAGAGAACTTCACAACTGACGTTCACCTAACGACACTTTTACGGCCTCGCACTCTTCTTTACATTAGGTAATGGTTTTTTTTATAACTGTGGAGGTATTAATTCTAGTCGAAAGAAAATAAGTTAAACTGCATTTGGCGATTTTAAATTATTGTTGTGGGATTTCTACTTTAATCAACTAGACAATTAAACTTTAAAAAGAAATTTCAATCAGGCTCTGCGTTATTCGAGGTCAAAGATAGGTTTCATCACTTGAGAGCCTGCGTACTTTTTCTTTTTTGTTTGCCGAATGTGGGTAATGTAAAGTCTGTAAAAAAATTGGGTCATGTCCATGTGGTCCAAAGTTATTAAAGAACCCGGGAAACATAAATGTCGTATTGCTTTTGACACGTTTTGACATGGTCAGTACAACAGAGACGCTCGTCGCATCGAGAAGAACAATTCCTTATTCATCAACGCTATTCGATTTCCCATATTATTGGATGGCAGATTATTTAATACATAAGAGTTAATTGAAAGCGTTTTTCAGTAACTGCTGGAGCTTATTACTTGCCAGTCAGTTCTTATTCGGACCTAAAAATGTTTCTATTAGATTTGAGCCAGCCAATTGAAGCCAACGTGAGGGGTCGAAGGAAACGCGAGAGGGTTTGATTGAAAGTTGATGGGGGTATGTTGTACATCGGTTGTAGCTGCAGCTACAGTTCATGCCAGAGGTAACAACTTAAGGTTTAGAATGTACTTATTGTTCATTTTCTTTCGAGATATGATTTAAAATTGGCCATTTTGAAATAATCAACAGCCCGTCAAAGCCAAACTTTGATTCAAGAGACATTAAATTGTTGCAACGCTTCGTCTGGGATAATATCTGGCACCGGATCATCAAATCAACAACAGCAACAACACCAGAGTGGTCCCGCCCCTTCTCAACAGCCCCACAGGTTTGTTTCTGTAGCTATTTCACTAAGCAAATGTTCCCATGATGTAATTTTGAAAGAGGGGCGGAATAAAGTCTAATTTACGTTGGGCGTTATGTTCGTTTCTCATTCTTCTCTCTGCCTTCCCTTATGCATAACTAGAGGGCAATGCTCCATTTCAAATATATGAAATATCTTATGAAATATCATATAACTTGAATACAATTTAGTGATTTTTAAATCTTACAGGTTATTCCGCCATCGATGGCGACGCATATTGCGATTATCGGCTGTTGCCCCGAATCCTGCAGCGGTTTTCCGCAGCAAATTGATTCCAGAGGATATCAACTTTGGCCGTGATTGTAATACAAATCAAGCAATTTTGATTAAATACGATAATTAAAATATTTTAATGATTTTTAGTTTATCCACTACCACAGCCGCCGCCTTCGCCGGAACGATATTACTTCAGCTCTAATCCAAGTTGGTGTTTGAAGTTTCATCCCGACGTTCTTCTGCCGCATAGTAAGAAGTGAATTTTTCTTTCGTTTAAGTTGCATCGCATACGTTTCCATTAGATAATTAAAATACCTCCGGGTGACTACCCATATCTTCAGTAGACCGACGTAGGCTGGCTCGAATATCGAGTGTCAAAGTACTGAAAAAGTCCGTGACTTCCGAAGTTCCGTTGGTAGTTCAGCATTTTTCCACCAGTAGTATTGCTGTTAGTGTACTGCATATTAGGCTCCTTCTCTAAGTTCTCTATATAAGTCTTTATAATCTTAAATCTTTTTACATTGTTTTACATTTCACACATGTATTAGTACATTCCTTTCTTTGGTCTGGAGATCCAAAAATTCAGATTATCTGATATGATATGATTGAATCGATTGATAATGATATCTTGAAATATAAAGTAATTGAGATTCCAATCGGAAATCCGTGGCACCGTTGGAAACTTGGGATATAGGACAGGGCCTCGGTCGTGTAAAAAATATAGTGCGAAAATTCCTTAAAGGACGATATAAATATACTCGACCCTGTTAAAACTTAAAAGCTGCTAAAAATTGGTTGTAGGGGAAAATCAACCATATGTCTGTTTTTGAAAGATTTGGATTTTCCAAGTTCGCAAGTTTCGAATGACCGTGGGAATAGTTAATTAAAGTAACTGCCCATGGGATTCTGATATAGATGAACAGAGTAAACAGGTGGCTTAGCAGACAAGAACACAGCTTGTCCAGAAGAAAGCAGAAATTCAAGAGGCAGTCAAAACAAGTGTTCTATACTTTGATGGATTCGAAAATGAGATGAGTGTAGGGATTAATTTCTGTAGTTTCGACTTGCGACGGTTGTAAACAGTACTGTGTATATAGTATGGCCACACTTGTTGCTTCAGCTTCAGCTGTTTCAAGTCATGCTTCTGCTCAACCAGAAGAAAACAATGTATATAATGATTCACTGTCTTTCTCTAATAATCAAGTTATTGGGAAAAGAAGAATCAGCCAAGATCTAAAAGGCATTTCTACAACCAATTCCACTACTGTTTCTTCACCCTCTCAAAGCTTCCCAGTGTTAGGTAATGAAGTTGGTGAACAGGTTTCCGATGAGAACCAATTAGTTTTTGAATATAATGGTTGGTGTGCCATGCGTAATTAATCTTAGATAGATTATGTAGTTCAACATGTTCCATCTCTTTCAGGTGAAATGTTTACAGCGACAAGCACAAACAGCACAGCTGAGTATGGGGTGACAATGGATTCCCCTTTGTTTGCTCAAAGACACTCTCCAGCAGAGGAGAGGCTGAAGCGCAGGTTGAGGTTCTTTTTTCTCAATCCAGTGCAAAAATGGGCTGCCACCAGAAGGTTTCCATTCAAATTATTCACTCAAATTATCAAGATTATCTTTGTTACTGTGCAGGTAACTTGAATTGTGTAAATTCTGTTAAGTTACAACTTTAATGTTTTTTTTTGTTTTCTTCTAGTTGTGTTTATTTGCATCTTTTCGCGATAGTCATGTCTTTTATGCCAGAAACACAGAGGTAGTGTTTTCACATTTATTCTTGCAAGAGTGGGATGTGACAAGAGAAGCACCTCCTTATCCTCCTGCTGCTGGACCATTAGCAGTGTATTCTAAAAAACAATTTCATGAGTACTTGGACTTTGCAATAGAAAATGTGAGTTTTGATATTTTTAAGAAAAAAGTTTGTGATCTTAGTAAAACATTTCTTTTTCTCTTTTTGAAGTATATTAAATTGGAAACTAGTTCAATGGGGTCTTATTTTCACCTAAAGAATTCAAAAGGTTCTTGGATAACCTACTGTCAAACAGATTACATCCACAGTCAATTTGAACCAAAGAATAATGAGTTCAATTTTGATAGTAACATTAAGCAAGGTATCATTTTATACATTATTTTCCTAATATATTTCTAATGTCTTGCCGTCCTATCAGAATGCGTGGAAATACCGCTTGATACAGATGTGGCAAATTTTAAGAGCGAAGATTTTCTGCGAGAAAAGAATATTACCGTAAGCGGCCTTTCGTTGGTGGAAGCTACTTTGATGTTCTCAATCAAAGCAATTCACTTCAAACCTAATGGGCCGCTTAATGGTCCTGATTGTTACTCTTTCGATCTTGGTCTCGTGTTCAACAACCAAGGGGAAGATGGCCAGTTATTGGTGAGCCTAACTACCTTGGCTAAACATCTTGACTGTCACGGAAAAGTAAACCCTCCTGTATCTGATGGACCTTCCAAGTCCTTTCGCAGTACTATCAACATCTTGGTCATCCTCACTTGTGGTGTCTCCTTCTTTCTGTGTGCCAGAGCAGTCATAAAAGCCCAGTTGTTGAAATGGGTAATTTTAATTATTTTTAATATAATTCATTTGATCTCAAGTAATATTGATTGTTCATCAGGAAACTAGTGACTTTTTCCAGCGTCATTTTAACCGTCGCATGAGCAAGCATGATCGACTTGAGTTTCTTAACTTGTGGTATGTCCTAATTATCATCAATGACGTCTTGTTGGTTGGGGGATCGATCATCAAAGAACTTATGGAAAACCAGGTGAAGAAAAAAATAAGTTTTGTCATTTCGTTTCCCTTTTTTAAATATTCTCGATTTGTTTTTATCTCGAAACAAAATGTAATGCAGCATATAGATTCGGACATGTGGGATGTATGCAGCGTCTTACTGGGGACAGGCAACCTGTTTGTCTGGTTTGGAGTTTTACGCTATTTGGGTTTCTTCCGAACTTATAACATGTTGATCGTGACGTTGAAGAAAGCCTTTCCTTCCGTACTCCGGTTTCTACTTTGCGCATTGTTGATCTATGCCGGATTCACTTTTTGTGGATGGCTCATTTTTGGCCCATATCATTTCAAGGTACTTGCTGCGCTTCTGTCTCTTTTTAATTTTATATTGAATTTGTTCGTTTTGTTGGCATTTTTTAAATCTCATTTTTCAATTATCACAGTTTCAAACGATTTCTTCTACATCTGAATGTCTGTTTTCGTTGGTCAACGGTGATGACATGTTCGCCACGTTTGCTGGCATGTCGGAAAGGTCTGCGCTAGTATGGTGGTTCTCAAGACTCTACCTTTATTCTTTCATTTCACTCTTCATTTACGTGGTGCTCTCACTCTTCATCGCTCTCATAATGGATACTTACGAAACCATCAAGGTACGTCTGCTTAAACATGTTTCTTTTTCTTTTGTGATTCTTTAAGTCTCATCTTTTTATTAGTACAACTAATTCTTTATAATATTTTGAAATGCAGATGTATTACACCGACGGATTTCCGAAATCAGATCTCCGCCAGTTTATCGCCAACGACGATTGCGTCGATACCATACCGGTTTACGAGTCGCAGTCTTGCTTTCCTCATCTCTGGTCTTTGTTGACCCGTCGACGATCTGGTTATGAGGTCATTGCTGACGATGGTCAAAAAGACGAGGAGATTGAGGAGCGGCAACCTATTTTAGCATGATATCATTGTAATTTTGATAAAGCACAAATTGATTAAGTTTTCTCGAGGGGTTACGAGGAAAGAAATCCGCAAAAAAAACGAGAGAGATAGTCTATTAAAATGGTATCAACAAAAAGAAAGATTCTAATTCAAATTTTTTCCCCGGGGACCAATGATTGAAAGCCGTTGACAAGCATGATTCTATATACAATTTGCATTTATGTTTTGGCTATCTTGTTTTTTCCGTCTCGTTCATAACGGAGTGTTCTATGCTTTTAGCGAAAGAAAAAATGGTCTTTATGAGAGAACCGCATGTATATTTCGTCTTAATGGTTCAAATACGAATTGTGTTTATATGAGCATAATATCTATCATGACAACATTTTACGGACAAGACAATACGCGAGTAGGATTTATTATGATGAATAATATGGTGTGCGTCCATGACATTTGCTGACTGAAGTTTATCCAAGCGACAAAGCTGAGAAACGCAAGTGACGAAATGACATACTGTGTGTCGCCAGATATAACAACAGTGTTCAGTCAATTGAAGGAGCTGCTCCGGTACATCCCTATCTGCGTTTGAAGTCGAGTGAATCGTCTCCATCCTGGAATAATAGTTGAAGACGTTTCTCTTTTCGTTGCATTCTCTGCTGAATAGTCGTCACATGTTTTAGTGATATCACTCGTAACTGTCGTTTCTGCTTCCGTTTTCATCAATTGCAGGTAACGTCCGTATTCTCCAGCTGTTGTCGAATAACGTAATGGCTCACTTGTCCACTGATGATGCGATGTAATAGTTTTCTCACTTGATTGTCGAATTCCTTTATCCGATAATTGCGTAGCTAATAATGGATAGTTAGGGAATATTGTTTTAGTGGAATCGGCGTCGTTCGATTTCGTTGCTGTCTTCATTTTTTACAAGGTTACAATGGCTGTAGCGATTCAACAACTTAAAAAGTTGGCGTGCGTTGTCATGGAGTCACCGTATTTCATGTTGGCGTTGTCCTTGGTAACTGATACACACCACCTGATTTCTGATTCAGTCCAACGCGGTGGCGTGGATCAGGCTTTCCGTTGGATGTTGAATGTTAATAGCCAATGAGTTGATGACAAAACAAAAGGGAAACCAACGAACTAAAAACCATTCAAGCGTGCGAGTAATGTTCATGTTATTTCTCGCTCACAATTCAATGCTGTTTTTCATATCACTCCCTTGACGCAGTGATTGTACATTTTTCAATTGTGTTCTGCTCTGCCCTCCTGAGTGTAAATAAGTGTAAAAGAAAGTAGGGTGCGTATCCGTTTGTCAGAGTTGGTTCTTCCCTTTAATCAGATACACCACGCAAACCAACCCCAAAAGTCAAAGTATAATATAAGATAAGCGAACCGCATCGTCACCAGGACTCGAGCTTATTCACTGCACAGTGTTCTATCACACACACACACACATTGTTCTATTCGCTTTAACGTTGTGCCAGGAATGTGAGGTGCCACCACTCTTTTTGTATTTTTCAATCAATTGTTTAATGTTTCTACCTTTGCTCAGTTGATGTGTGTATGGAAGTGCATAATTGCACACGTTCGTGCGTTTTCTTCGTTCAAGCTTTCGAAAACTATTAGGATTTGAACAGTTCCGAGTTTCACTTGGCATTTTGACTGAAAAAAAACTTAAGTCATTCGCTCTCTTCCAGGCTTGAAGTGCATGGTGCTCCTAGCGTCAGTGAAAACAGTGAACTACTATTGCATCAACAATAATTGTGTACGTCAAAAAATAATAACGTGACCAAGTGTTTGTGTGCTCCAAAATTCGATGCAACCGAGTTGACAGCGAGTGCAGACCTGCTGTGTTCGTGTTTTGCCAACCAGGTGTGCCGACGTGTGTGTGCGAGTGCGTCACTCTACATCATCATGTATTCCACTTTGAAAAAAGTGCCCGATTTATCCTATCGAAGCCATAAGTTGCAAACGGCTACAGACGCAGACACAAAAAGCTACGAGTCTTTCGACATACGACCAGCGTATCTCGACAGGGGTCCATTTGTCGACCCGTCCAAATACGTCGTGACGCCGAAATCAATCCGCTCCGGTTTAACGGCCATTTCAGTTAGCTGCCAGCAGCACAACAATAGCCGAACAATGACGTCACTATCTTCGTCCAATTGTGAATTATCTGTGAATGGAGTAACAGGAGTGACGGGTATTCCGAATCTTGTGGAATTGGACGACGCCTTCAATACGTTGGATCCTGGTCAACTATTGAGGGAGAGTGCGGCAGCGGCGACTAGAGCCGCACTTTTGTCCGAAACACCAAAAAGACTCGTGGAATCTGCAGCAGTGGAACCGATACAGTATACTATGGAAAGACGTCGCATGTCATCCAGCAGTATTTTGGTTGATGATCTTTTACAGCAAATCTATCGCCAGTCCAACAGCAACAATGACGTCGACGACGACGACGATGAAACCTTTGCAGCATCGAGCTTCGTAGAAACGTCCAAAAAAGACACAACTAACTGCGCACCGGGTTCTCATTTCTCGTCCAAGTGCAGCGATCCTCTCAAAAAGAAAGGTGGTAACTCGAAACTGATTCTCCTCTCGTTACACTGTATTCTCTCTCATGGTATAGTGGTATACGTCACGACAGCACGTCCTTCCGCTAGATGTCTGACCGTGACGCACTAATCAGCGAACCATACTATACCTTTCCTCCTACAGGCTGCAGCAGCATATAGATTACATTTGACGATAGACATCTAGTCGTGGCACGTTCACACGCATTTATTAAACTTCCGACCAAGGCCAGAGCCTTGCGTACTAGCCTGTCGTATTAAATTCTAATCTTGTCCCGACTATACACATATATATGCCTATCTGAAATCCTACAAAAGCATATACAACATTTAATCCTCTTGTTATTCTTGTTCTTTTTTACACTTCCTCTTATATAAAAAGACTCATCGCATGCAGTAGCTACATGTATACATTTCCTATCGCTAGCTAATGTGTTCATATTTCTTTAAGATAAAATAAATTATAGTACTCGGAATTATAACAATAATTTCTAGAGAGTCTATGTAATTGCGTTAGAAGTAGATTTCAAACTGCATCCATATGCATATTAAAGGCATGAAAAGCAAACAGCCCTCGCTAAAAGATAGCATCGTGAGCCTAAGTTTACACATCAAAGACGTTTTCGCTGAAAAAGACTAGAAGCTCAGTCTCTATATAACAATATCGATAATTGATTGAATTTTCCATAATAGACAACTAGACACTTTGCTTCGAATTTATAATTCTGCTGGAATTGCATATGACGTATAAACGTTGGAAGAAAGAAATAGTTCGTATAAAAGTTAGCCGTAGTTAGACACCAGGCCGTCGAATCGTTATTTAAATCTCTAACTTCCCCGTGAAGTTTTGACTTCATCTTTTATTTTCTCCGTGCTATACTTAATATAGCCGAATGGAAGAAAAAAATGTGCTACAAAATTAAACAATTTAAATATTGACGATAGACTAAGAGATCTTTAAAAATGAACTAGGATGACTAAACAAGTAAACAGTGCTTCTCTCAGCATTCATTAAGGTACTCTGTACGTTAGATAAAATAGCAGTAACGTGAGACTCTTTATTGTTCTTTTCAAATAGTGTATAATATATCCCCTTGCAAAATCTTATTATTATAATAAATATAAGAGTTCCGTCAAGAGTATTCACCACCCCCACTATAGCCGAGTCCTTCTTTACTTGTTTTTTTGTTTTTTTTTAAAATGAAGTAATGCTTTATTAGCTTTTCCCATAGTTAATCCACCATACCTTTATTATTAACTGCCAGTTCATATTATGTTTGCTGGCTACGGCATATTGATGTTTGCATCAATCGATTTTCACCTACGTCTATTTGGCTTTTATAATTACTGGTTAGGATTCATTTTCCTCTGTGCCCTTTCCGACTCAATGCAGCAGAACAACCAAACAAGTCTATAGAGAATATAGCGCCCAAACTACTAATTGGATTCAAACAACATCGCCGCTCGAAGCGCGTTTCCCAATAGGCTTGCTTCGACACGTGAAAATAAATAAGAAATTCTAGTCCTGATAGAAGCGTTCCATTTGTCCTGTCATGTTCTCACCTTATTCTTTTTTGCTATTCGGCATTGTGGAAATTGGGAACGCAGATTATTAAGTTCAGTAAAGGTCAATGCTGCTGGTGAGCGGCTCCCGTTATTCGTTCGCTTTACTCCCGACATTTATTTGTTTTTATTGTCCAATATTTTTAGACTTCTTATTGACTGACTTTTGTGTTTTTGGAATATGCGCATTGAAATGTTGCTGGGTAATAATATTTCATTTGAATGCTATAAAATAGGTACGTGGGAATTGGAGGTGATGCGTGATCACTTACGTGACGCTCTGTCTCGTGTAACTGCGTTGTTAATTCAAAATCTGACTCAACGAGATTGTCTACTCGCCGAACGCGAAAAGAATTATGATCTTATTACCGCCATTCTTCAAGCTGCTTCACCTAAACGAAGTAAGTTAATGAATGATACTTTGTCTAGCTTTATATAAATAACATATAGCGCACATTTGGGAAGAAAAAACTATTACGTACTATTACGAATTTTGAAGCGCCGTCATTTGCTGCATTACAGAACGCAGCCTACATCACATGATGTGCTTACGCAATACGTAGACGACATTTAAAGTCATATTTTCTTTTAATAAAGACAAAATCAAAATATTTATGCACGAGTGTAGAGGCTCTTGCCATTGCCACTGTTGATTAATTGGATGAGAAAACGGTTCATTTGGCGTCCAACATCTCCGTCTTCAATTACAGCAGTGAACGCAATTAAGCCGCTAATAAGGACGACGAGAACTGATGGATTTCATGGTGTTGATCTATGCGTTTATAAATGGATCATTGCAAACAGTAGTGCACAACCTTTTATAAAGGTAAACGAACACAAACAGGAAATAAACCAACAAGATTGGCATCAGCAAAGTCATGTCACATTCTACACAAAAATACAATTGATGCTGGCTGATGTTATTACCGTCGTTAGATAGATATATATAAATAAGAAAAACATCAACCAAATTCGAAGTAGGTAGTTGTATATAAGATGTGCGCGAAATGTTTTATTATGATTTGTTCCGATTGTTTGTATTTTCTCTTTCACCCTCACCCGGGGCTTAGATTGTTATAGTTTTGTTGTATAGGAAATAACGAGTACCGGAAGTAAAGTGTTTGTGCCATCTAGCACTGCTGACGTGCGTGCCGACTACTGGCCAGCTATTTCTCTGTCTACAGCGGTCAAGCCAACCAAGTCCAACAAAAAAATCAATGGCATTCGACGAAAATGCACGAAGAGAGTCGTATATAGCTTATTTTGATTGATGCACGTCACGATCTAATGTATACCATCCATTCTAGCCAGGCTGCCTTACTACCAAAATCTGTTATTCAATACGTTTTAAAGGCTTCTTTCTCGTGTCGAAACGAGTATTGTCCATGCCCACACATAGGCCCTCCCATGCTGATGTTCTTAAGAATCAAGTCAAGAATAAATTTAAGTCAAATCGCAAGAAATGAAAAGAAGAACGAACGAACGAACCAGAGAATAAAAGGAGAAGCACCGAAGCAAGGAAGACTCCAAAGAATGAACGCACAATATGGAAAAAGGAATGAGACAGACGAAGGGAGATGAAGATGAAATAAAACACAACAGCTGAAAACAAATATCTGCGCTAAAGAAAAAGGTTTCTACTTTGGTTACATTCAATGGCATGTAAAGTAGTGCATAGTATAGCCTTATCTTTAGACATGGACCTATAGGATATACAAAATAAATAAATCGTATTAATGAAGAATATCTTCAAATAAGAAAGCATCAAAGTGATGGACTGATGACTGACCAACGACAAAAAAAAATGGAGAACAACCGAAATATATTATTGTAATCAAATAATATCATTGCAAGCATATCTTTGTTGATGAAGCAGTGCTCAATCTATCAGGGATGCGACGTACGTGTTTATCGAAACTGCCGTTTCTATTGAATTGCGCTTATATAATGCGTGCCTGACGGTCGTGACGCGTGGGTGGACAGTTCATTTAAGAAAATGGAACGACCACGGAACAGGCGACGCGCGTCGTAACCATGTGACGAACATTACCTACCAGTAGCGACAGCAACAACAAAGAGAAAAGAAGAAAAGTCTTTGATTTGTGCGCGTTTTTGTATTTGATTTATTTTTAAAAAGAAAGAAAGAGCGCTAGCGGATGGATTGGCAAGGAAACCACGGTCTATTAAACGGTATTGAGCGCTTTAACTCTTAAGTAAACAACATAACAGAACACAAAAGAAGAAAAATTCAAACAAAATGAAAAACAGAAGATGGATGCAATGGAGCGACAAAGATTTTGATATGTTTAAGGGTTATAGGCGCGCTGCTCGTTCATGAGACGAGATATGGTGGGCGGACATGGATGCTGAATTCATAGCAAAAGACTAGTATGAGAAGCTTCCCTGTTGTGTGTGAGTGTGTGTGGATCGATTGCAGCAAATGAATGCGCTTGCGCTTCTCATAAACCCGCGTGTATGAGCAGCTCTCTCTATAGTCTACACTTACTGAATAGTTTTGGCAGCGCTGGCGACCGTCCGCCCACAGCCGTGCACACGCACAACTGATCGTATCTCTTGTACGTCGCTAATATTTTTAGGATTTTTTGATAAATGTCGAACGACGAACCAGTCGTCGCTTCCTTTCGATCCCGATAGGACTTGCCTATTTTTTGTCCGATCCAAGGAGCGAAAGGCTACACATCAGGGCGCTATTTATCCAATCGATGCTATATAGCCAATGTTGCTACGGTTCATATAAGCCTTTACTGCTATAAAGTGCGTGAATTGCTCCCGATTGTTGTGAACTCCCGCTTATTCTTTCATCCATTTCGTTTCATTCACTTCCCGTTCCGCAGAAAAGTAGGACCCACCAAGTGGAAAAAGTGTGAGCTTCCTTCGCCTTTTGTCCTTTTTTTTCCTTTTTTTCTTTTGTTTTGTTCGCGTTTCCTCTCAATCGTCTCCGTCAACCGCCACTGTGGTAATCTCTACTTGGCCGCCGATTCCTGATGAACGAATTCTTCAATTCACTTCGTCGCGTACCGTCGACCAAAGGTTTCCATTTTTTATGTATATGACTTTCTCCCCCTCCATTTGCCGATCGGAATACGTTCTTCCCCTTTCATGACTCATCCTCTTTAAGTCTATATACTTTGTTCTCCTTCTTTTTCCTTATTCTATTCTTTGAATGATTCAGCAGCGGGGGCCAGGGAATAGCTCAACGCATGCTATATCTATTTAATGATTTTCTTTGCCATGTATACTGACCTACATAGTATTATAATTGCATATTTCTTGTCATTCTTCATTGTCAATCGCAATCAACTTGTTTTATGTGGCTGTCGCTGGCGTGGCGCTTGTGTTCAATTTTCCTCTTGGTTCACCTCCAATTTCGGTAGCATGTCGCTTCAACACCTCTTCATATAAAGTGCTGGATGCACAGCAGTCAATGTTGACTCGGGTGTCGGCTATATACAATCAAAGGAGCTGTCACTGGCGCACGCCATATGATGCTTCATTCAAATGCGCCTATAGCGCCCGCGGATCGTAAATCCTCTTTTATTTCTTTTATTTCTTTTCTTTCTTTTTAAAGCGTCGAAAGAGACGAATGATTGAGGACGGAAAGCACTGCCATAGATCGTTTCCCATCGAATACATCTCACTGTATTTTTCTTTTACTTTGAAATGCTGCTGGATTTGATCCAATCGAAGTATCGATCATCGAACAACAAAGCTGCTTTCGCAGAGTATTCCGTCTAATAATAGTACAGGGAAGTCATGTACAAACAAAGGACATATAAACTAAACTCATACACAAAAGTGAACCAAAAATCAATTAGCCTACATCCGATACGCATTTGCTAGTACACGTCGGTACAGCACGTACAACACCAGCAATTTGATTTAAAACGTTTTTATAGTGATCAAATAAAAATAGAGTTTAATTTTAAAATTTTGTTTTGTTTATATTTTGTGATTGGCACTATCAATAAGATTTTATTCATTAGAATTTCAGGGCAGATAACAGTTGAGCGTAAGGTTCGCCTCAACATTTTTTGTAGCGACTCAGTTTAAACGAATATTTATTCAAAACATTTAAAAATGCGATACCGTAGTGCTTTATTAGTCCTATTTAGCTTATTTTTCCTCGTAAACCAATGAACGAATTTTAGGCTAAAGAGAGTCCAACATGAAACACTGCAGAGTTGCCCCTTTTTTTTTGTTTTTCTACTCCCTCCACTCGCCATTTTTAAAAAATTCAAAATGAAAAAATTTAATATAATTTATCAGGCTTCTTTTTCATTGGATTAGGTTCCTCTGCATCATAGACTTTTAAGGAAATGTGTGGCCTACTTTTCTTCGTCTATAACCTTTTGTACTCTTCGTTAACAATGATGTTCCCACATCTAAAATGTTTATATAGTATAATTTAGTGTATGTACGCATACATAAAATTCTACATTGTTTTGTTGTTCCTGTTTTGTTGTTTTGTTTATGTAACAAGGAGAGAATCTTTCTACACGATAACAAGATTATCTTTTCCGTGGACATGTCTGAAGTCTTTATGGTAAAGTAAATGTAAATTATGTGTGGCTAATAATACCAACATAAAACTTAACTCAATTGATAATGCAGTACGGTCATGCAGTATGCATGTTTTGTAATTATGGCAAATGGAATCATTACGTTATGCAAAATTTGCATAATTTGATTTTATGAGCTTTAAAGCAAAGATGTTTATATAAATGTAGCTATACTACTCTATCTGTTGCTTTTATACGTATCATTATTGAAAATGCCACGATCGATAAGCGACGCTGGGCTTCATTCGGAATCGAACGAATTACTATCGACGTTCTGGAACTATATAAGAGCATTTTCAGAATTCCATTGAATGTGTTTGACAATAACTTCAAATTCACACTTTTTAAACTTTTCTTCTTCTACTAAATAAAAATGTTTGTTTTTTTTTAAAAGGGAAAAGTACATTATAGTTTATAGTGTGTTTGAAAATGCCCAAAGTTGATCTGAGACTTGGAGCCTATTAGAATAGCCTCCCATTTTAATATTTGTTGGTTGGTGTTCGGTCGATCCTTTCATCCTTTTTTTGCACATAAAAAGCAGGAAGGTTTTGTCGACAAATCTCCCATGACATCAAAAGTTTTTCCATGAAAATTGTGCTGGGTATTATTGCGAATAAATGCGACAAACTTTCCATTTCAACTTTGAAATCAAAAGTTTTTTTACGGTTCAACCATATAATTGTCCTTTAGGCTTTTAGGCTGCGTTTTACAAAATCGGTTTACGTTGAATACAGTGAGAAAAAAAAATCTATCCTTTCCGTCCTGATAGTTGCGAGGTTTATCTACTTGAGACAAAAGCGGATAAAAAGTTTTTGCTATTTTTTTAGGTGCACAGCCAAACGAATAGAAAGAAAAGCCATTCTTGTGGTGTAATCAACTAATCACATATTTCATACAAGAACTGTTTAGCCTTGCTTAAATATAGAAATAAAATCAAGTTTTTCTGTCCCGCTTAGTTTCTCTCACATCGATTAAATGGTCAGCATCTCGTCTTGCTGATTGATACAAATTGTGATAACTGTAGCAATAGAGGCGCGTTCAGTCGATCCCAGTAGTCGCTTAGTGATGACCTGATGGCTCATATGTATTTGTCAAATGTATATACGACCGACATGCACTTCACACACACATACGATTATTTGTTGTACCATAACCGGCTGTAAAAATAAGGATTTATTGCGACAGTTTCTGTATACTGAGAAATGAAAGAGTTGGTTATAGCCTAGTTGAATTATGCCTTCATAAACAAATGACAAATGGTTTCAATGCTATTCTTTAGATTCGTTTCAGTCCGTTAAATCTTTTTTTAAATCATTGAATTGATGAAGGTTAGTTGATCTTGATTGTGTACCGTTTATGTAACGTTGCGTAACATAATATTAGATGTATTTATTTCACAGTATTGAGAAAATTGACTTTTCTTTAATCATTTTTCGCTTGATAATTTCTTCTTCTTATTATTATTATTTAAAAATTCAGGTCAAGATACAAAAATGCGATTTAGCATAGATCCACCAATCAATAGCACCCGTGTTTCAGCAGCGCCCTCGCTCCCTTCACCTTGTTCCTCTTCTTCACACCAAAAATCATCACAGTGGCGACCGGACACGCCTGGATGTCAGAAACCGGATTCGTCTGGATTTCAGCAATGGCACGACGCTATGCGAATGGTCGCCAGGCTTCCAGGTGGAGTTCCGCCTGAATTCCGTCGAAAGGTAAAATATTGAAGCCTCACATTCCCCTTTTGTATTAAAATGTTGTTATTTCAGTTGATACCGCTATTTGCGAAGAGAATAATGGAACATTTGATCAAATCGAAAAGATTTGCAATTATAAATATATAAAAATTAAAATATAAATATATAATCTGAAGGTACATTATTATCATTGATTATCCTAGTTTGGGTTGATTGATTCTGAATGAAAAGAGGGTGATGGTTGCCAGGAGATGGTTTGTAGCTTGTAGTGGCGAATGTTCCTTATGCACAGCAGAGTTGCAATGCACAAGGCACAGCAGCACAGCTAGATGTAGTACAAGATCGCAGCAGCAGCAGGTGGCTTCGATCGATGAGGCGCTCGTCTCAAACACCCACGCAATGGCTATACGCTTGAGAGAATGGGGGACTGCGGTATATACGTTATAGATTGGAGAGAAGTGTGTTGTACTTCCCCGTAGATATTCTGCGTCGTGTTATTGTAAACACCACGAATTATTGTTCTGGTTAATAGGAACACACGATTACTTCCGGCTACTACATTCAAACTCTTCCTATAGAAGTATATATACGTATATACATACTGTATATAGTAGGATAGGATACAATACTGATAGGAGTGGTGTGTTAGTCTATAATTGGTTTTCTATCCGAAATTTTCTACATTCATTACATTTTTATAACAGTACGTTTTGATTTAATTGTATTGACTTGTTCTTATGTTCAGTTGTGGCTGACACTGGCAGAGCAGCATCTGTTGCGCATTGGAGTCGACTGGTCGGATGTTGAACGGAACTGCTTTAACGATCGGATCAACCCCGATGACGAGGATCTCGGCGCTCAAATTGTTCGGGTATTTAAAATAGACATTTTTTTGTCATTATCTATTATTTCGTAATATAGTCTAAATAATTATTTTATAATGTAATATTTAGCTTTTATGTCTGTTGAACGTACTACTGTAAATTCAGGTGTTTTCAATCAATACGTAATAAGTTGCAGACGAGGACAACACAAATTTGTTACTGGTATTAGTAGAAAAACGATGGACTGATGATCAAAGGCTTTAAAATTTAATTTGAATCTGATTGTTTGCATTTAACCAGAGTTAACATTTGTGTAGCTATGAAGGCTATAAACCGGGCTTGCAAAATTACTCGTTTACTCGATATCGGATATCCCATTATATTTCTATTTACTAAAAATTATTATTATAGATTTTTGCTGTGGTTTGATTATTTAAACTAAAATATAATAAATAATAGAATGGAAATTTTTATTTTTTGAATTTAGGATCTGCATCGAACGGGATGCAGTTTATTTTGCGGAGAAGACGCCTTACCTAATCAGGTAACTTTTATTCAAAGAAATTTAAAAAATATCAAAAATATCGGTAAAGTTATCTCATATTTGAAATATTTGTAAAATGTTTGAACGACAGGCATTGCTGAAGCGAGTGCTATTGGCCTATGCACGTTGGAATAAAGCAGTTGGCTACTGCCAAGGGCTCAACGTTCTAGCCGCCCTCTTGCTTGAAGTCATGAACCGTTCTGAAGCCGAGAGCCTTAAAGTATGTATAGTTGTATACGATAAGAGAGTCAATTGCAATGTCAAATTTTGTCTATATTGTCTTATTTTACTTAAGTATTATTCAACAACTTCTGGTAGCGGTTTTAACGACGTTTTTCTACGGATGTTATATTTCTTTTAATTTTGAAAAATTTCCTTTTCTAGGTGATGATCTATTTGATCGAAGGTGTCCTTCCAAACGGATATTTTGCAAACAATTTGCGTGGATTGTCTATTGACATGGCTGTTTTCCGTGATCTTCTTCGTCAGCGATTACCTGCTCTCTCACGACATCTAGAGATGCTTCAGCAATCAGAGTCTTGCACTGCTGGTTCATCGTCATCGTACTGCATTGAACCTCCGTTGACCAACGTATTCACCATGCAGTGGTTTTTAACTCTATTCGCTACTTGCCTACCTAAAGCGGCCGTTCTTCGCGTTTGGGATCTTATTTTACTTGAAGGCAACGATATCCTACTGCGCACCGCTCTAGCCATCTGGCAAACCCTTGCCGAGTCAGTTATATTTACATTTATTGATGCATTCGTTTTCACAAAGCAGCTCAAATAGCAATTAGCAATTCAAAATGTTCATTTCCTATTATTTATAGGCGTATACTAACCGTGAGGACGTGTGATGATTTCTATTCAATTATGGCTGTTCTCGCGAGAGAAATGCTCGAGTTTGGTTTAATGGAACCAAATCACTTGGTCCAGGTCGGTTTTCGCTCTCACATAAGAAATTATTCCAAAAAGTTGATCTAAATTTGAAGTAGCTAGATAATTTATTCATTCATTTTAAAACATTAGTTATTTACTTTATATCTAAAAACTAAAAACTTAGTGTGACAAACGTCAAATGATAAAACTCTGAATAATTTTATGGCTTTCAGACAATCGTCAGCATGGCACCTTTTCCTTTTCCTGGACTGAATGAACTTCGCGATAAATATCGGTATGCATATTTTAGTCAATTTACAACAGACGTGTGCACCGCTGCTGCAAACTTGAAAAAAAAAAGTTGTCATTTCAGAGATGGTGGGAACGAGAAACTTTTTGAGCGTGTTGCGCGCCAATTTGGTTATCTTTTTTTATGTAAATTTGGTGACACGAAACGACTGTATATTGCACCTGTTACTTGTTGTGTACCACATTGACTTATTCATTTAACATTTTGTTGACTGACGCATTGCAACATTGATGCTGCTGTCATCTATTTCAGGTACAACATAACGCCGTGGAGCGGTGGAAGTGGTCGCGTCCGTTTATTCTACAGTGACGATGATCCCGATGGAGAAGCGGATGAAGATGAAGACGAAGAAAAAAACGAAAGCAATGAACGCTGTCGCCACCGTTTTCGGTGGTCTAATGACGTCATCAACACTCTTTCGTACCACAAGCCGACGTATAACTGATATCACATTCAGAAAATCAAGTCATCCAAAGAACTCATCTGCGTCTTCATCGTCCAATAATGAAAAAGAGAAACTCCAATTGGACATCGCTGCTTTGAGGAAACAATACGCTAAATTACGTGAGCGACAAAAACAGGCTCACGTCATGTTCTGGACAGTGGCGTCTAGTACGTCGAGTAACGGCCGTGAAGGAACCTCCGCATCCTCAGCAGACAGTTTAACAAGTGCTGCTCATTTGTCGACTTCTTCTTCATCCGGTATCAATCCGGTCAGCCAATTGTTAGCCGGCAGAAAGCCTTTGCTGACTCGCAGACCTTCAATTTCATCGTCACCTTCTTCAGCCGCATCCTCGTCAAGTACTTTACAACAGGGACCAAAATTACGACTCCCACCTCCTCGGATTCCTCCACAATCAGGAACCACTAACACCGATGACAAGGTACGGGTCATTTATCCACTTGACGAGACTGTTAAATGGTCTTAAAAGCAAGGCCAAACCAACCACTTGATCTTCTTCCTCGCACTTGGATACGCCCTATTCCCCATTTATTCATTTTTTGGTAAGATGGCAATCGTTGTTTGCTATTTGCTATTTGGTGAATGCAATGAGAATGAAGCATTTTTACGTACGTACCTCACGAATCACGATAAAACTGCCATCTATCATGCTTAGATATCAACGCCGTTAGAATTTTTTTTTTCATGATATAAAAAAAAAAATCTTTGGTTTTTTATTTCAAGTCAAAAATTACGTTGATTTAACATCGATGATATTTTCCCGTTCTGGATTCTTAAAATTCCCGATGAATCGAATAAAATTGGCCTGACATGTTGCATTTTATTAATTCAATAATCCATACAACTATTTAACTAATGAATCTTCTGACATACTCGTCGTATACATTATACGAGTTATTTGAGTATAGCACACGTTGCCCAAGAGGAGGCATTTATTTATTTCCACTCCCCTATTCTGTTTTGTTACCGCCAATAAACTAAGTTCGTACGACTCTGGATTTTAAACCGCAGTTCGCCGACGTAAAACAGTTTGCACTTGGAGATAGACAACGACGCTAGCGCCCCAAGTGTTTGGTACTCGAACAAAAGGCCTATCTACTTTTTTTTAGTAGTTAAGTAGCCTACTTTTGCTTCGAGTCTTGTGGGTGGCGTTTCCTTGTGTTTCTACTTTTTTTATTAATTACGTACAGTATATAAGTCGAATTATAAGTCGTAACTCTATTACGTAACTCTGCTAAAAAAATTTCGTGTTAAAAAAATCAACAAGCTGAAAGGTAAAACTAAAAAGTCCGTATCGACCCGTTTGGTAAAGCCAAGAGGGTCCACTGGGTCCAGCCGGGACACGACAGCTTTATTTTTTTATTGGTACGTTTTTACCAATTGTATCATAAATATTCCATTGGTAAAAAAACTTGAATAACTATAGTAGTCTTCAAGTTTCATGGAGGAAATGCTGAAAAGATGTGATTTTATAATCACAGTTATATTTTGCAAACATGCCTGAAGTCCTGAACTTCGTTATTGTAATTCGCGATGGCTTCAATCATAGCTTCTCATTCTTTTCCTCTTTTTTTTTAGTTTTTATTAACTATTTAGGTTTATTTAACTCTTTTTTTTAATCATTTCGCGGATATTTGTGTTTGTGAAGTGAGGATTTCTTATGCATATCTTGTTCATTAACAGTCTCCCTTAATCCCCTGACTTAACATCTTTTCATACTTTTGCTAGTTTGTGGGATTATTTTCTCTTGTTCTTTCTGATCTGATGTTGTTTTACATTGCCATCATCGTACCCCAATCATGCCCCGATCATTCCCTGTGTTGTTATTATCACCATTCATTTGTCTTAATGTTAATACGTGTGTTTTTATGTGTATGTGATAATATGCGTACCTATCTTTGACTGGTCTTGGAATTGTCGACATTGTGTTCAAACTTAAACGTTAGAAATAGATGTCAAAGTCAACTTTTTTCGCTATAGGCCTAAGTTCTAAAGAAGAAATGAGAGGGCAGACAGCAGGGATATTCAGGGTATTACTGATGGAGTACCGCGCGCTTACATGTGAATGTCTCAGTGAAGAGTTGAAGGTCCATACAACCATTCATAGCTATAGCAACGAGTTAGTTATTATTTTAAATGAAAAGAAAAACTAAAGCTTTTTTTATTTGCAATGCTACCGTACGACGTCGTTATTTTGCGTAAAATAAACAATAGACTAATGAGATACTTTATTAAACAAATTATAATGAAATGACGTCCGATTATAATCAAACTGACGAATTCCGAATGCTTTTATTCCTAAATTTAAGTTGATTAAAAAAAAAATAACATTTGCCTTGTATATTTAGTTACCTGTTAACATCAGTTACAAAAATGTGGTTAAATCTCGTGTTGGATTTAAAATTTAAAATTTTATGTAAATCTTACAACAGATGGTTGGCTGAACATTTGAAGTACTGCGGTGTAAGGAATGATTGGCGAGATTTTGAAACTCGTTGAAACTTATACGACTGTTAGTTTTACGCATGACGATTTCCTTAGGTTTTATATTGAAATATTTGATTTTATTATTTGATTAACCGTACTTATTTTTAGAATATTTTTCAGTCATTTGAAATGGAGTATTAATACTAGTCTTATTTGATTCGATTATTCGTTTGTTACGGCATATTACATTAGTTAGTTAGTTATATATTACAACTGTTGTACTATACTGCAGGCAGATTATTGTATTTTTGTTTACTGTCTAAGTGCTTGATTTTAGGTATTCATTCTGTTTAATTAATAAGAAACAGTAGCCTAAATAGTAAAGTTTATTACAGTCGTAACGGTTTTTATAGCGTAGCCTTCTTTACAATGATTTGGCACTAAAAAAGTTTGAATTTCTTTTTTGCTTGGAATATGGATGAATATTTATTTTTTTTTTAATTAGACCATTTTATTATGATTTGTCTATAGGCCTATAGCTATGTGACAAATCGTAGTCAATCCCATTTTCTTTTCAGTTGTAAAATAAAAGAAATTTTTTGGTAAAGAAACTTTTCCGTCGTGGCAAATCTATTTTCCACTTGTTTATAAAAAAGCCAAAAAACTTCTTTTGTTGAATCGATAAAATATTTGGACAGGCTTGCATCTTAAATTGGTTGCTCACATTATTATGCGTATTCATTGGATCTTGTTTTCTATTTTGTCTCATTGCATACGGATATATAATGTCTAGGCTTATTATTCGGCCCCGACGACGCCTTCCGACAAGTCTGACAATGAACCTGCATTTGGAAATGTGAGAACTGGTGAAGCCAATCCGTCCAAAGATCCCAAACAACGGCAGCAATATCAGCAGCAACGTCGCAACAGCGGATACGCTACGTCAACGCCAACAAACAACATTCGACAACAATATAATGCGGTGACACCCTCATCAATGTCACAAGTGTCAACGTCGTCGGCGTCGGCGTCGCGTGGTTTAGCAATAACTGTCAACCGTTCAAGATTGGTTCAGGAACTTCTCGAACAGAATTCTGCAATGTTATTGAAACTAAAAGATCGCCCCGAAGTGACAACGAGCGAACCTTCGTCCGTTTCATTAGGTGCAGACACCGTTGGACCAGTCATCAACGAAGGAAATCAACAGCAGCCGCAGCCACAACAGCAGGCCTCCTTGATAAACAGCAGTAGTATGAATAGTAGCAACGGAGGAGCTAATCCTATTCATCACCATCCTTTTCCTAGAAATCTAGCCAGACCACCGAAAGATGTCACTGTTAAATTAGGTTTATACAACTCTTGCCAGAAATTTTGATTTCTATAATGTCTAATTGTCTATAATTATAAAGCATATTTGTGGGCAGTCTAAGTGTCTAACAATGTTTTGATATATATATAAACTGATATCAAAATTCGATTAAATCTTTATACGTGATCTTTACCAATATAAAATAATCCGAAATAATCATATTTTTTCTCTTAACTGCTAATCCCTAATTCCTTGAACGTTTTTGACCCAAAAATGATCCACACTACTTTAAAAAAATAAAAGAGACGGCCAAAATAAATTTGTTAAGTAGCATTCCCGTGACGACTCTTTCTTGTTTTTTTTCTGATTTGTTACACATCGAACGGGTAATGCGATTTTTCCATTACAACTGATTGTTGATTCGGTGTGGTTTGAAGACGGATTTCCATTGCTCTTAGGACACGGGATTGACAATGGGCATTGGGCAACGCTGCTACTCTTGAGAACGTATACGTCTCCAGGTTTTTAAATAAGGCTGAGCCTGATACTGACTCTTGCGAGAAGTCAGTATTCTCTGTTTCTTATAGAATTATCATTTGAAACGTTTTTTCTTGTCTTGTTCGCATCGTTTTGAAGTTTTGATTGTTCTAATGTTCTTACTATTTAGACAATTAAACATAAAAACCAGGATTTCGTGTCGGCCTCGATCTTTTTTCTTCGCAAAAGAATGGAAATTGATTTGTGTTAAATTATTATCAATTATAGTCTCTGCTCTCTGATAATTCATGATTTGATATCATATCGACCTCTTATGATGTTAAAATGAAAATTTGTAGTTGCTGCACATTGGAAATTTATTGAAAAATTTCGCGCCTTTTTCCAAAAGTTTCTAAAGGACTTATGCACATCAAGAAAAAGAGTAGGGAACCCCTCGGTTGAGGTGCTGGCACTGATTTCACCATATCGTAACGTCGTTGATTGGTGTTATACACCCCTTGACACACTGACTTATGACCTAGTCCCAATTACCTGAGGCGACTTCATTAATATGTGATAGAATCTTTTATTCACAACACACAGGAAGCTACGAACGATTTTGCGACACATTTCACATCATTCTGGTACATTAAAAAGATTTTCTTTTCCAAATAAAGCCAGTCGTCTTCTTCTTGTCACAATTAGCAGTTGAATTTTGGGGAAAAAAGCATATAAATAAGTTTCTCCTAAAAGCTGTTAAATATTTTTTGTTTTAATATATCTAAAGTTTGATGATATTATTTTGTTGTCGCTGTATATTAAACGTAATAATAATTGCGCAATTTAAAAAATGTATTAAACACGAGAAGGATGGTTTCAAAAATTATCCCCACAATTATTGGTACCGTATCCTATTCATTACGCTGTTGATGAAATCCGTGGGCGCAGAGGAATGGAGAGACGGTGACGGAGGCAAAGTCAATTGGCAATTTGATTGCGACTTTCCCGGATATGATATTAAAAATGAACAAACTCCCGGAGAACAGTGTGGCGCAGCCTTTGCATCAACACCAACGGGTGCATCAGCCACTTTAGTTACTTTCAAGGAGTCTGTTACTTGAAAAAGGCACATTAGTGTTACTCCCCGTCAACCGAAATCTGGTGTCATCTGTGCTTTTCTCACTTCAGGTACATTGCCTGAATTTATTTTTCTTATTTTACCATAAAAAAAGCGTTGCAACTTAATTTGACAGTGATATCTTGATATACTACACTCATCTTAATCACCGATTTAATCAGTTAATCACCGCAAACAAACTATAACACTACTCCAGCACTGTTACTATATGTTACAAATGTTTACTGTTGTCCAGTATGTCCCAATCTATAACTTATTTGTTATTTTTTTAGCCATCGTCTCTGAATCGCGTCTTATGGCCATTCTGTTATGGACCTGGGAATTGTCAGCCAGAAAAAACCGGAATAAACCGGAGTGGTTCTCGACTACCACTGGACTTGGCTGTAAACCGCGCAATTGTTATAATGTAAGTGATGAATTTATTCAAACAAATATTCTTATTCCATTATGTGTTTATAAGTTTTGATTTGATTTCTGTTCATTCAGAATCCTAGTCAAAGTGAGTACCAACAAAAATGGGGCATTACATTCGAAAACGGCAATCAAACAATGCCTACCACAATAAAATTTCAGTAACTGAGATTAAACTTTTTATTAAGCCCCATGCATGGATGTAAAATGTGACATGAATGTCTTTGGCTAAACCTACTGGGGAATAAAAAAACAATAGGAACAAAAATGCCTGGCTTGCAAATTTTAAAAAAAGATCTGTGATTTTTAAACACTTTCATTTCAAGTTTCCAATATTTAAGCTAGGAATAGGCAGGCTTAAAGATAAAGATGAACATTATTTACACTGTAATTATAATTATTGTGACGTCCCACAGTTTCATCGGAGTTGTTGACAACTTGGCACAATAACGTTGAGCCTATCATTTCCACAGACAGACCAAACATAACTTGATTCTGAAACAAAATTCAACTCAAGATTGTTATTTGGTTAAAAAATGTGAAACATCTTCTTGCCTGATATTTCAATACATCATTTTTGAAAAGCTTTCTTCTGCCAAGTTAGGCCGGTGTTGATAAGAATTTCACAGCAGACTTAACATCTTAAAGCTCAATCCAACCCAGATGTACGAATATAAACAATTTTAGGTTTAATTCAAAAATGCTGTGAAAATGGCAAATAGAGGTGGATTCACTAAATGACACATCATAAAACATCCCTAAAGAAACGTTAACCGTTGTAAGAAAACATATCAGCATGAGGAACTGCTCATCAAGTCATCAGTCTTCACAACAACGGAACATAAACAGAAAACAAAAGACGAACGTCGCTCACAATACCAGAATTGTGGCGTTTCTCACATTGCAAATATCTATGAAAATAAGCAACTAATTACAATGAAAACTAAAACTGCCCCTGTAGTTTTGCACGCAGATTCAACTCCATACCAAAAAACAAACGAAAAGTGCAAACTGTGAACGCTAACTGTTCCCCCAATTTCCCAAAAATAACTAACCAATGGGAAGACGTTCACCCAACTACTAAACCAATGGAAAACCGAGAAAAAATCACATGACTTTCAATAAACGATTTTTGACCCTCGTAGCGTACCGCCCATAAATGCCGTAAAAGCCTTCCAGATTTACTGTAGTAAATCTCTCAGGGAAAATGACATTGGGCAATTGGCCATCCAATGGGGCAAGAACTTGTCTCACTACCCGCTCCAAATTCAAATCAGTAACCAATTGTTGATTGATAGTCAATTAGATTTTGTTGCACTGATAGAAAATACATTAGAAAATTGATGAATAATGTTGCGTAACTGATTTGATTGTCATTAGGTACCGCATGTTCTACCTGCTCAACAAAGAACTACCCTTCGAAGTGGTACGGAATTCGCGCTGTATTTCATTTCAATGGAGAGCGCCGGCGACCAGGCAAGTTCGGAATACACTGGAGCCACTTACGGGACGGGATATTGCGATGCCCAACCGGCTCAACCTTGGGCTCAACCAGGCCTTTCTTCCTGAGATGAGTTGGACATTTGGGAGGCCAATAGTTTGGCGGTTTGGCCAATGTCTACACGACACATCCTTGTTTAAATCGCCAATGCGATCCTTCCGGTTGTGGTTTCAACACTTACGCTCGCGGAGCAAAGAACTTTTACGGCCGTGGTGCGGGTTATCAGCTGGACAGCACCCAAAAGTTCACTGTCGTCACTCGATTTGTCACCGTCGACGGAACTGACAAGGCCATCAACCTCAAGGAGATTCAACGCTTCTACATCCAGAACGGTCGCACTATCCAGCAGCCGAAATTCAACGGTTTCAACAGCCTGCTGTCTGACGACTCTGACGGCTACAGCAGCTCGTACTGCAGAGCTTTTGGCCAGTCTAATGGACAAGGAGGCGTCTCCAACGGCATGTCGCAAGGAATGGTCCTGTCCATGTCCATGTAGGGCATGTACAACCATCGGTTCTACCGTTTAATTTATCATGAAACATATATGACCAAATAATATAATCTAATATGCCTTGGTCATATAGGCAAGAATTGGTTATATTTTGTATACGCAACCTAAATGAATTTCGTTGTGGATTTTTATATTGCCTTTAGCTATTCTTTTCTTGTTGTTATTTTTTAATAATGTAATAATATAAATTGTATTAATGTTCCTAAGAAAATAAAAGACTGAGTATAACATAGACATTACTGGATCTCTGAATTCATTATTCTGCTGTTCTCATTTCGCTCGAAATAATTCTTAAGTCAATGATAGAAAAGAGTCACTCAAAGGCCAAAACGGTTTAACTCAATTATTGGCAAGATTTTTAAACGAATAAATTTTATTCAAATAAATCTAAATCCATAGGTTTCTGTTTTCAAAATCTTTCGTTTATTTCAAATTCAAACACCAGCAATGGAAACATTTCACATTTTAATCCGTTTACCATTCTCGTTTACATACTCGACAGATAACTGCCATTTTTCTGATCTAGCGTTCGAAATCAACAAAGCAATATCACCATCTGTTATATTGCCACAAGACCTTACATCGATCGTTTTGAGTGGGGTTTGGTTGTTCATAACAACGTCGATACCTTTTCGTGTCAAAGAATTACACTTAAATAAGGTTAATTTCTCGAGACTTAGAAACTGGTGGATTTCAGAAGCACTTTCAAAAACGCAGTCGGTGAGATTAGGACAGTCTCTAATTTCGATGTCAATAAGTGATGGTGAGGAAATAAGGCATAACAAATCTTCAGACGAAATTTGTTCTTCGACCTGAGCTTCTGCATTCTCAACATAATAAGGACGAACCACAAGCAATTTCTCGAGATTCTTCAACACTAGTGGCTTCCGCTCTATTCTGGATCGTTTGGAATGGTAAGGTTTGGCGTCTTCTTTGAAACTAACTGTCGTACTATATCTATTATTTTCATTTAGCTTTAAAGACTGCAATTTGGGGCAAAACTCAATGATCGCACGAACATTAATATCACCGAGAAAGGCTTTTAACACAAGTACTTTCAGTGAACTCCCAAATCCTTTGAGTAAAGGAACTATCCCTCCTTCAAAACTAACTGTACGAAATCTGACATACTCTCCATTGATTCCAAGTTCGTTGACACTTTTAAGAGACAGCAGTCCCAATATTTCACTATCCGTCAATCCAGCTATCAAATCTATATTCACCGACGTAACTAACGGACAAAGAGACGCTACTAGTCCTAAGCTGCCCCTGGTATAATCAGGTTGTACATGAAAAAGGGAGGGGTAGTCGATTGTGTCATTACCGAGGTACAAACTTTCCAGGGAATATTTACGAATGTCCTTCAGTTGTTTTCTATTCAAATCCGGTTGATGCATTTGTGCCAGAAAATGCACTGGGGGGCCAAGCCAAAGATCAGTTGACAAATGCTTGAGGAAAGGCAAGTTTAGGAGAGCAGTTTCGAGTCCTTTCTTGGTGATTGAAGTGCCGTCGATGATCAAGGTTTCAATAGACTTGCATTGTCCCAATCTTTGATCTTCCTTTCCTAAACGGTTGATGCTGACACACAATCCTTCAATTCCAGCATCTGTGATTGCCATACAATGTGCCACTTTCAGCTCTCTAATAAAATATGTTAGTTTTCCCTGATCAGAATTGATAAAAGATGAAAAGCTGTTATCAACATTTTTATACCTTAAATCTTTGCAGTACATTCCCAGTATTTGCAAACAGTTGTCTCCTGCATCAGTTTCTGAGATGTTTAGTACACGCAGTCTTTCAAACTTCATGGCACAAAAATGTACAAAAATATCCACACAACTGCGAGAGCAAACCATCCTTACAGTTTGCACGTCCTAAAAATAAATGAGATTGTATAATCTTATGATCATGAATTGTGAAACTTCTAAAATCTCTTACTCTGCATCTTAACGCTGCAAGGTTAAGAATGTAAGGAACATCAGTTAATTGACCAATTGAGAAATCCAAATTTGTCAAATGAGGAGTAATCAGCAACTCAAATGATTGCTTCTTTAACTTCAGTTTACGTCTTTCCAAAAGGCAATCGCAAATTTCCTCCATTAAAACTGAAGCTAAAAACACAAGATTGTAAATATGTATAAAAAGAATTTGTTTAATCATGTTGACAACTTACGCAATTTATCAAATTGACTTAATGTAGCTTCTTGATCGCACTTATTGTTTATTTCATCTTCTGATGATGGATTGCACAAATGAATTCGATCCAAATTGGACGCGACGAACTCGACACACAACTTTTTCAATGACTCGGGATCTTGGCTCTTTACTCGTGGCATAGTAAATACTATAATTGTTTTTATTATAGAAATTTTAATAATAATAAAGGAAACTGGTCTTGGCTTCAAAAACTTTGTGTGCATGCACATGGCCTACTGAAACTGAACTACTACTCTATTCTCTACTAGGCCGGCGTTCGAGCCATAAGCCCCTTAGGCCTTAGGCCTTAAGTGTCAATTTGAGTTATTTGACCTTCCCATCCCCCGTACCTGGGAGGTGGCGCACCTAGCGGGGAGATGCGGTGTCCTTTGCGCATGCATGTGAGCTCAACATAGTCTCCAAATCTCAAGCCCAACCTCGGGCCTAGTTAGCGGTCAGCCATTAGGGCCGAGGTTGTGTCTCTTTTTCCGTAGATATTGTCCATAGATTTTAACTGTACGGAATTTTTTAAAATCTACGACTTCTAATATCGACTCAGCTTAACAGTTAGCTTATTAACAGTTTTAAAAGAATAGTCTGTCATTCAAAACAAATAGTAACTTTTCGCAATCGGCCAATCGCTGTTGAGCATTTACGATATCAGCCGTGCGACACGACTAGCTAACAAGTGAATTATCAATAAACAAGAGCCCTTGGATAAAATGTGTATTGCCAATTGTCAAAATAAATATGACCATCACTCATCGATGAAAGAGTATAAAATGTTGTCAAATGTATAGAATATATAGTCACTGCAGTGTATATAGAATGGGAACGACTAGTCAGTTATCAGTAGCTTCAAATTTCAGAGTCATTTACTGCGACTATCAGCACTATTACACTGTGTTGGTTTTTTAAAATCCAATCATTATTAGTTACATGCACAATGTGCATGTGCAATAGCACATGCTAGCTTGCTAGGCAACGTGCGTAGCAATTCATATGTTCAATTTGTGTCTTATATTTAATTATTTTTCATTTTATTTTGAATTATAAATTTGGCTGTTATTCTGCACTCTGAAGGAATCCAATTAAAAAATTAAAAGGAAAATTTATAAAAACTTTTGGATTGTACCCTTTCTGTCTACTCCATGAATCGGTTCTTTGAAGAACAATAAAACTTCGGCAACTTAGAGGACATGCAGAGAACAAAAGCACCGATAATAAATTGCTTACAGGTATCATATAGGCTAAACAAAAATATTTCTCGATACGTAATTAACTGTATAAAATGAACGTAGCCTGTTGCTCTATTTAGAAATCAACTATGGCAAGTTTTTGTCTTCCTCAAAAATTAGTTCAAATATTTGATCATTAATCTGGCGGCCGTATGGATACCGCCCGATGTGAGTTGCTGGAATGGCTGTTGCTGGGAATTATCAAGTGTGAAAGTGTCGTATTGAATCATTTTTTTACAATGAAAACCAGCCTTAAGAAATGCCCGAGCCGAAAATTCACTAGTTGCCTCTGATATAATCAAAGAATATTCCAATGTTTTAGTCAATGCCTCTGTCAACTGAATTAATTTTTGAGCCAGTCCCCGTCCACCAAAACGTGGATTAACACAGAGCATTTGGCACGAAACTAGAGCGTCGACTTGATAGCAGTCGAAAATATCTTCGCCAGAAACCAATTCATCTAATACGCGAGTGATCATCCACATATTAGGCTGCGTGTCTCGATCGACGAACGTGAAGATGTTGACATCTTCTGGATCGCTTACTTTCCGTTCCACGTCATTTAGGCAAACGGCTACAATTTCACCTTGTTGATCGTCAAACGTCGACTCTTCGCCGTCGACAGATCGCAGTCGGACAACAATCTAGCATACAAAAGCTTCATAGAAATCATTTCACATCAAAAGTTAAAGAAAATGGTCAAAAGATCAAACCGACAATCCTTCACGTATCTCGTGTTCCAACATTTTTGAAAGCCACGGACGGACTTCCTTGTTCGGGTCGAGTTTGAGTGATTGGCCAAGCGGTTCTTCGGCAAAGAAGTATTTGAGCAGAAACTCGGAGACTTGCTCGACATTTTCCTTCTGAATTGTGCGGAAGTAGAAATCAGGCAAATCAGAGTCGTGATGTGTCCAATTCAGTGTCAAATCTGCTCTCGACGTCGTTCCTTTCATCTTGTGTTCCGGATTCTTTGGTTGCTTTATCAATATCCCTTTAGAAATTAATATGTATAAATTAATTAGAAAAAAAAATAACACGCGAGATTCTACATTTAAGACATCCGATGAATTTATAAGCCCAAATATTTGTATAATATGCCCATTTCGCACTTTTAAAAAGCACAAGTTAAGTTTTTACGAAATCTCTTAAGTTAAGAGAAATTTTCTTTTGAATTCGCACGATCACTGGTAACCTTAATCACAATAGGGACAAATGGAAACACCCTTAAATATACTTAAGAATGATCAAATAATTATTTCATTCTCTGGAACCATTTATTTGTCTTCGAATAATAAATCGTCGTATAGAACACGAGAACGTTTGAATATTGGTCGAATTCTTCCATTAATGTAAACTACTGTTTATTACCCAAGTTTTAAAAATAAATCGCAGAATACATAAACACTACATTAACGTATTGCCGGTATTGGTTACTTGAGGACGTACTCTTTCTGTTTCTTTGCTTTATACTAGCAGGAATGAAAAGAATTCTGCGCCTTTTTTTTCGGTTGGAATCCGTTAAGCGATACCCACTGACACACCACTACCACTGCAATAGGCCTACGTACACGGCAACAGTCTGACAATAAGAGCGACGCATCTTCCAGAGATTCCAAACTTCGATTGTTCTTGTTTTCTATACAGTGCCTCTTTCCTGCAGTGACCATAAGGACTGCTACTCACCTTGATGCTTGCAGCCAAGTGATGTATTGATCTGAGCGCGTTTCTTTCGCCTCTTCTGTCCGATCTTCTTAACAGTCAACTCACACCAGCTATAGCCTCGTTATCTTTTCTTTTTCCTGGTGTATTGTTGTCGAATCACCAAATTAGTTGAACATCTTCACTTTTTGTGATGATCCGTAGGTGCTCCTTAAATTCTGTATTTCTTCTATATTTTTTTCGTTTAATAATTAGCAGATCCAAATAGTCTGCGTGTGTTAGTAGGCCTATAAGCCTTTAATACACCTCCTAAACTGCTGCTGAAGCTTTTGTTAGATAGAGCCTATTTCTAGATGTTGACTGGTCGGAGAGCTGAGAACTATTATTCAATTCTTTGAGAACGCAAGTCTATATCATCAGATGCTGGGACGGATAAAAACTTCGAGGCTCTTTGTTGAGAGATCTGCTTAGTGCGCGTTTCCCGTGTTGCGCAGCGAAGAAACTCTAGTTGGCTTTGGTGTAACGCTCTCTTCAAATGTACTGCATTTGTATTCCTATGTGTACGTCCCAATTTGTTCTTTTTCTTTTTTTCAACTCCCCTTTTTCTTTATTTTATTTTTTTTGCCGCATAATTGAAGGATGCACAGAAAACTGTCGAGCAATTTTACCGTATAAGACATAAAGAAAATGTCATTTGGAAAGGAATTTATTTTTCTCGGAAGTTGACTGCGCTATTGCAGCAGCGTTCCGTGTGATACACAATAATATAAGCTAGGAGATTGGCGCACTCAATCCATCATATCGGAACCTTAAGTCGTCTGCAGCATGCGCAGACCAAATCTATAGGTACGTATCTACGTACTTTCTGGAAAGCAATAAAAAGTGAAGATGACAATTCCCTTATTCTGTCTGCTGCTTCTTCCCTTGAGATGACCATTATATAGCAGCAGTTCTAAGCTGACACTGAAAAGAAGTTCTTTGGGCATTATGCTTCATATGGTAGGGCAAACATTCGGAAGGGATGCGGTGTTCTGGGATACAGTAGACAGTACTACTTGTTCTCTCAACGTATAGAATAATCAAGATTTCCCTGGCGACTTCAGACAGCATCCTCGTTATCACAATAGAAGGGCATCGATCAAATGAGTTGACTGCTGGAAAAAAATATCTAAAATAAAATACAGACGGTGAAAGCTGGCCAAGGATGTCAATAATTTGCCTTTTCATTCTGTCAATTTTCAGTTATGATGATTGAAAGATTTGGCTGTTGAAAAAAACAACAACTAATTTCTTCCTTCAGTAAGAGTGATGTACTACTACCATTTGTAGAAACAGGGCTTTTATTTCACGCTTTTGCTTGTATACTACTGAGTTCTCTTTCCTGCCTATTGATTATCGGTTTCTTCTTGCCGCCTATGGGATTTTGATTCGGCCTTCCGCTGACTAGTTTCCTGTTTTGGCTCTCCCGCGCTTTCGTAGATCTCCTGTTCTTCTTCCTATTCCTTGTTTCTCTTCCCTTGCACCCTTTTGCTCCTTATTTCCTTTTCCTTCCTTTCCATTTTCTAGCTGTTCTTCAATAATAATAATAAAAAAAGACAAAGCTTTTGATAGGTTTTCTTTTCTAGTGCTTGATTGCGCCTTTTTGTAGATCGAGCAAATGTGATTTGAGAGGCCCTTGGACGTACCATCTACTGATGTTGATGGTCCGGGTGCTGTTGCTGTTGTTGTCGAACGCGATGAGAGGAACCATGGGCAACAGTGGGAAGTGAATATACTGCTGATCCATTTAACGGGTTCGGCGAAAATCAACCACTCTTTATCACCTTTCTTCATGGCTTGTATAATGACAGAGTCAACGTTATTTATATAGATTTTTAAAGTGCTACGGCACGGATTTTGTCAAAGATATGGCGTCGATGCAACCACGTCGTTGCACAAAAGGAAAATCAAAACAGAATCACTACCCACTAATAGAGAAAGATTCACAGGGACGCGGCTCTTAACAAAAGTAGCGAGAACGCTCCTTCGATGTTCTTACAAGGGAGACAGAGCAAGACGATCTCCATGCAACCTCACCAAACTTGGATCTCTAAGTCACGTGATGACTATCGTATCGACTTGATTCGAGCAGATGGTCGGTCACATGGTAACATTATCTGCCTCTCCTGACGGATGCCACTGCTGTGCACTTGCGCACTAAGACAGAATTGTCTTTAAGCGAAAATCCCCCCCCCCCTTCTTTAGTTTTACATTTTCAAGTCATGATCTTTAGCGACTTTTAAAAGTAAGGAATAGAATTTCTAGTTATTTTTCCAATAACGTTAAATGAATTCATAAGACTTTTTTCGTGGAAAAAATAATATGCTAAATACTCTTTCTTAATAAACATCGTAATGTAAAACAACATAAAATAGTTTTTACGAGCTGATAATTTCAACGCGAAAAACGGCGAAAAATGTGATTTGTATTGTTATACTCATATGATGGGTACTTCTTTTAATACCTCTCACAAATAAAGCAGAATTTCACTCCATTGCAGATTCAAGTAGGCTAAAAGTCCACCGATTCCCACACTCGTCACTTTATAGAAATGTTAGTTTAGCCTAGAAAATATAAAAATATTCTTTATGAGCGTAACAGGCATATTTTATTGTGAGTATAAATAACCGAGTTATTATTTAAAACTTCTAATATTTCTATTCTTTCAACCACGCGCCTAATCAAACCCTCACACCCTAAATTCAGGTGAAGGTAATTCCAACACTGTTGTAAAAGACAATTTTAGTGAGTGTGCTTATTGTTAGGTTACGATAATTAAAGTATAAAACAACTGAGCTGTGCTCAAATAGACTCTTACCCTCGTTTGGTTATGATTTTTAAAAATAAGTAATCTGCGAGTCAAGTGCACCAAAATGCTGATGGAGCCCTTTTTTCTCATACCCGAGAAGAACTTCCAATTCTTTGTTCATTCTTTAACTTAAAGTTCTTCTTCGTTTTCGCCGTTCGAATTTGATTGCGTTAACAGAATTGTAAAAATGTTATCGCTTAGGAAATGTTATCGCTTAGGAATTGCCAGAGGCAAAAACAATAAGAAATCATTGAGGTGGTTAACCCCTTTAGTAAGGCGTTTTGACTCCTTTACTCTATTACTTATTCCCCTTCGCGCAATAAAACTAAGCCAATAGGCAATAGCTAATAATAAAAAAATTTCTATGACTTGTTCGTTTGGTGACTTACGTATTTCTATGAAGATGACTGAATTCCGATTTTGGGTAGATAGGGAGAATTTTGAACGGTTGAATTTAAAATTTTGTTTAAGGTTTAATACAGAATAAGACAAAAATTTATTGAATAATGTGGTATTGATTATTGAATAAATAAATGAAATATTTAGTAACAAAGCTTGCAATTTGATAGTCCAAAATTGATAATTTCCATGGCGACGCATATCCAATCATATGATTCATATCCATTATCCAATGTGTAAATGAATACCGACCTTTAATCATTTTTAGTAATTAAACTAGAGATAATTTCGAAATAAAAACTTATGAACTATATTTGTATTGTTATGGGACCTTTTTTATATCTTCAAACATTAGCAACTCATAAAGTCTTTATCCGAGACTCCCGAGAGAGTTCTGAAGAAGTCTGAATGATGACCAAGAATCTATGCTATGAGCTATGACTTTAACATTAGTTATTATATTAGCCGTACAAGCGCTAGCTTATACCTAGTGCGCACTGGGCTTTGTGTGTCCAGTGTCCCATCTTCCCGATCTTCACTCAACAATCGATGAAAAGCAGCGCAGACTTGTAGTTTGGAGGCGGAGCTACATTTTAAACTCAACTGATCAACTCTAACAGCAAGTCTGCATTTGTAACTGTTCTGTCTTCTGTGTTCGAAACTTTTATTTACTTACGCTTTGCATTTAGTTCAGTTTCACAATCGTCGATTCGATCGGGTTATGTAGTTTGTTTCTTATCACTGAACAAAAAGTAGTGAACATTATTATTCAACCGGTACCGTTGATAGAAAATGTCTGATAATAACAATCGAAGAACTCTACCTGACCATTTTTCAAAATCCGATGCATATAGAAGTCCAAATCGTATCCTTCAAACAAAATATGCTGAATCTTTTAGTCACTTTATGGAACAAGTGCAATTCCGTACTCCATTGAAATCAGGTAGGTTGATGTTTGCAATGTCTTGGCCATATTGAATACTTATGCTCATCTATTGAAATCTTTTTTCAGAGCCTGATAAAGAAAATATGGGTTCTAGTCCAATGCATTGGAATTCACCTTCAATGACTCCTCCACCTTCTTTTACATCAATAAAGACACCCATCAAGAACAATCAAAAAAATCCATTTGATGCAAATCTGACTGAGCATCTTCATCTTGAAACATTCTCTCCATCTGTTTTTTCTCGAGTGCTCAGCCCATCAGAAGATCAAGATTCAAATTGGCAGATTGAACATGTAGCTCTTCTGAACCCAACTGATTTTTCACCAAATTTCAACACTCATTTAACTGATCCCAAAACTGAAGCAGAAGCTCAAGAGAAAATTTTACAGTTTTTTAGTCAAAAACAAATTGCACCTTCTCCATGGAGTCATCCTCGTTCTAGAGTACTTGCAAGGTCTAAAAATAAAGTATCAGGAGAAACTTCACTGGCACAAACTACATGTAAAAGTGGTAAGTATTACAAATCTGAATGACTTATTTAATAATTTTTGTAACAAACTTGTGATCTTACTATATATAGCATGGACTCAGACCAGTTTATCATTTCCTCCTGTCTTACCACAAGAAGTTGAAGAAATACTCAGCCAATATATGAATGATCCTCAGGTATAGTTTATTCAAACAATCTTGAAATAATAAGTTTGTTCATAAAACTTTAAGAGCATATTTATGATTGCCATTGTTGTAGGATCATACAGGCCACTCACCAGCCTCATCTAATAGTGAATGTGATGAGTCCAGTCTCAACGCATCGAGCCTTCGGCGAAAGCTGTTTACTCAAATGAATACTACGCCACAAGCAGGAGATATTGACACCTATGCAAGTCGAACAATTTTTTGTAAAATGTTACCTACCGTTTTATTTTTTAATTTAATTTTTTAAATTTACATAGTTGACAAACCGCGAGCAGTCTTCCAGTCCAATTTTAACTACTGGCCCTCATAGTTCTAGATTTTCATTCAGTCCTTGTTCACATCCAGTTTCGCCACCGATTCTATCGCCTATTTGTTCGCATTTAGAGGAAAGTGTTGCTATGGACGAAGCAACAAACCAGAGCTGGGTGGTTGCTGATTCCCAGCCTCCTAGTTTTCCAGATAGAACAGTTTTGATGGAAACCTCTGAAGTTGGTTACTTCAGTTCTTCCAATGTTATCGAATCCCGGGATGCAAATTTTGCCGACAAAATCAAAACAGAGACAATGCATTTCAGTGCTGGCAAGGTTGGCCAGCCTAAAGAATGTTCAACCCCAACAAAATATAATTTTTAATCTCATTTTCAAAGGAAGTACTAGATAAGCAATTGATATGTTTGATTTTAGCTCCATGTGATGTCTTATTGATTAATTTGATTTTAAATTCTGTGCCAAGTCGATTACATATGATTTAGGTATTAAACAATAAATTTAATAAACTTCTCAGGATTCACAGAAAGGTAGTGAAACTATTGTAACACTTTGATTTAAAATGTTACTAAATTCTTTACTCAACAATTCATCAAGACAGGTTTTATCATGTGAGTACATCCAGTGCCCATTAGAATAGTCATAACGTTTTGGTCCAGAAACTGGACTAGACAACCAGATTTGTCTATTTGGTGTTTGCTTATTAATCACATAAGTACCGTATTGTCCTAGTTGAATTGTGAGCACTCCATTCTAATTATAAGCCAAATAATGAATAAGTCAGATTTTAGCACACTAATTTCAGAACTTATCTTACTGAGAGTGAAACATCAAATTCACTAGGATATTTTTCTTCTAGTAAATGTTCTATTGTCTCACACAAATTTTCCATAGTTTCTCCACAAACTTTTTCATATAGCTGTACAGGAATCCTAAGAAAAAAAAATTAAATTTACATGAACATTTTTTTTTTTTTTTGAAATACTCAATGACACAATTTGCACGGTCTTCGTGGGACAACATCAATCCATTATCGTTTAATTTCGGCATCAAAATAGGTCGAAGAGTAGGTAATTTTCTGAAACTTGAGATGTAAACGAATTTTTTCGAAATGGTGTGATACAAAGAAATTTGTAACGGAATAGTTATAGTCTTTAATCGAAAAAGCCTTATTGAAATCATTTTTAATTTCCCTTCAAAGAATAAGTCAATAACCGATTCTTGACTTTCCTTAGTTTCCTATTTCCTTTAATGTTTATGTTTAAGCATAGTACAAGAGCTGACTGGTAGGAGCACTCCTGCACCACTATCCCTGAAAAGTGAAAAGTGTCGGGGTTTGCAGGAATGTAGTTGGCGCTGCTAAACAGTAAACAACGTAGTCGAGATTGTTAGGGCGGTGTGCCGGTGTTAAAGCATAGAGAAAGACATGTGGTGATTCCATATAAAAACTTCCAAAACCTGTGGCGACCATCTCACGGATTTGATCGCCACCGGGCTTAGGTCGATTCGTATTGATGAAAAAAAAATTTTTCCTAGAAGGATTTTGAAAAAAAATTACGTGTTCGTCTGGCGCGAAGGTTTGAAATTTTGAAAAGTCCAAATGACTGTATTACGATTAAAAAAATTTTAAAGCATATTGATATGCATAAATTGGTTGATTTATCTGTCAGATCATGTAGTACTAGGGTCAAACTATTTTTTAAGACCAAGCGCACAAAAATCCGAGAAGGCGCCAAACCTGGTGGCACTAAATTTAAAAGCAGTAAAAACGGCTAACTTTGATTAGATTAAAATATAAGTTAATTATGTTGCAGTTTCATGAAAATTAGTGGAGATGTGAAAGAAGATATAAATTAAGTCTGGTTAAAATTTCAGACTCCTAGCGTTATTGTAAAGTATCATTTTCTATTTTTTTAAAGTACAAAAAAAGTCATTTTTGTGAAATTGACGTTTTTCACTGTCAAAAATTGGAATGAGCGACTGAATGGATTTGCTTGAATTTTTCAGGAAAGTATTCTTATTATGTCTACTTGATAACAAAAAATAATTATAGCTGGGACCCGAAACATGAACCTGAGATCGAGAGCTGGACGCCTTAACCACTACACCACGAACTGTTAAAATGATATTTAAATAATTGATGTGAGTACTTTTTCCAGGGACGGTTGGCCGAACGCAGTACGTAGAGAACAAAACGCACACCAGAGGCCAGGCCAAACATTACAAAATCCCTAAAATCGGAGGAAGGGTAGCAAGTTTGGTGGCGACAGTTGCCCATGTTAATTCTCTTATGGACATGTCGAACCAGTGGTCTTTATCTGCGGTTAAAGTATCATTCAGACTACAGAGTTTTGAGCGTTACGTATAACGTAATTCGGTTTCTGCAACCTTTTTGTGGAAGGCAACAAATTTTTTCTGGTGTTTAAACCCTTTGCTTAAACCGATTACGTTATACGTAACGCTAAAAAAAGGCTGTAGTCTGAACGTGGCTAGGCTCGGCATAAAGTATGCATACATTGGGAAAGCCTTTGCCCCCTTGGTCTCCCCGCTTTAGGGGAAAAAAGGAAGAAATTTCTGGGGATAAGGGGTGGTCTCCCCCGTTTTGGGGGAATAAGGGACAATTCCCTATAGATTTACTTTATGTCAAGTGAAATAAAAAAAGTTCGAGTAGCATAGGCTGCGACTGCGGTCTATAGACCTTATTGCTATGCATAGGTATGCGTAGAGGCAACAGAGAAGCGGTGATGCCACCACTGCGCACTCTCGCCGCCTATCCTTCTCAAAAATCTTTGATTTCGCTTGACGGATATAGTTGGTTCCTAAATGTTCCCTTTTCCCCCCCGAAAGGGAGAACCCACCCTTTTCCTCCCGAAATTTCTCCCTTTTTTCCTCCGAAAGGGGGAGGCCTGGGGGAAAAAGAATATGTCTCGACTCAGAAATATTTAAGGGTTATTGAGTTCAAATCCAAGTGAAGTCATTTTGAAAATTTGAGTTCCAACCCGTTATTTCTCCATAGGAGACAAAATCCTTTTGTTGTAGAACCAAGCTAGCTTATTAAAAAATTTTCATAATGAATGGTTGTCAACTAACACTACTTCGAAGACGATCTGGAAAACGTCAACAGGGATAGTCTTGAACCAAACCAGCCAAAGATCATGGCCCATTCCTTCAAGCCAAAGAGGAAGTCGAATGACGAACACAAGAAAAAAGCCCAAACAATAACCCACTTCATTACAAAATATATGATCCCCAGTAACGTAGTAATGAGGAAAAGATTCAGAAGACTTATGGGTACGAGACTCTATAAGTACTATAAAATTCCCCGTAGGACTACGTTACCCAGATAGGAATTCTCGTCCCAATCGGTATTATACAATATAACATAATCTGTAAGAAGTAAATAGCTCAGTGGTTAGCTGGCTGGTTTACGACGCTATGGGTCTATGGTTCGAGCCCCGAATCGGACACTTTAGGCATGGCTGAAGATTTTATATGCGCACTAAAACGAGCAAAAGTAGTTATATACAATAAACTTGTGCTACCGCAAGAACACAAGTTTCGCGAAAAAGGCGCAAGTTTCGTTCTTGCGGGGGCGCAAGATTTTCAACTTTTGTTACTTTTGCTGCTTTTATTGCGCATATTGGTGCAAGTTTATATGGAGAACGCACATTCGCTGAAATTAAGACGAAAGCTGTACGTTAAAAAAAGTTTACGCAGGTTGCGTTTTCCAAAACGCAAGGGTTTCACGCAAGTTGCGCTCTGTGCACTAGAGCACAATTTGCAGCGAAAGCGAAACTTGCGGCGAAAGCGAAACTTGCGACGGAATCCCGGGTTCATAATATGAAATAAAAACAGCATTGTCTAGAGTTAGGTAGCTCAGTGGTTGAGTACCTGCTTGATAATTTAGAGATGGATCGATTCTCGTGCAAGTCAATATGACTTATGACTGTAATATATGGCATGATACGATTATGATGATGCGATGATACGATAGATTGGTCTGGATTTGGAAATATTTTTCATCATTAATTTATTTAGCGCTTATATTATTCAAACCGATTCAAACAATTAAAAATTGTAAAATTGGCATCAGTGTCGAAAGTGCAGACGACCCGATAAATTGGTTTGTTATTGCATAATCGTCTTGATTTGCATATTTTTTTGAAATTGTGGGAAAACTTGACAGCACTTTTTTTATTTTTTATGTTTCATTCAATTTAACTAAAAGGTTCTTTTTACCGCAGCTCCCGGACAACGTTGCAAACATTCTGTTAGCTCTATAAATTTGATAAGTTCAACATTCATTGTTTCGCACACGATTTAAACTTGGCTGTCACTACAGACGGGTTAAAAAAGTCTCATGACCCAGAGGTTATTTTTTAAAGTAAAGATATCGTGAAATATTTTAGCTTTAAAAAAGCCGCTTTTGTCAAATGATGTCAAAGATGTTTAAATAAGATGTAAGAGATGCATAAGAAGATGAAAATGAACCCACATGGAACATTCGAATAACTATGACCCATACGAAAAGTCTGGCGTTGGGCATATGGGTCCACCATTATGAGTCACCATTAGTCCCACCGGAGTAAAAGAACTGTTGGATAGACTAGATCGAATCAGAAGGATTATGTGATTTTCTGTTTGTCTTCGTCACATTTTTTCTCCTTCTTGTTGTGCGAGTCTCTGCCATGTCTCTGAGTTACTTTCAATGTCCGGCAGGATCGTCTTGTGGCCTTTGTGACTGCAGCATCATGATGTACTAGGAGAGGTGGGCAAACTCAGTAGGGCTTTCCCCCTAAAAGATACGTAAAGTGGTGATTATAAGTCAACCCCTTTTCCTCTAGATTCTCTAGTGGTCTAGTAAGTGGCTGATTGGTGTTTATTAATACACTTACCACAGTTGCTGTAGTGGAAACTATCGTCTTTATATTTTTGATTCTTGAGGAATCAAGATTATTCTTAGTCACGTCAAATTTTCTGATGAGGCAGACTATTCCTATTTAATCAAACAATCAATTGCAATGTGTAAGAGATGGCACCGAGGGTGCATCTTGGTTCTTACTTTAAATAAATACACGAAATGCGCGTTGATCGACGATGTCTTTTATTGAGTAGAACGATCAGAAAGGAAACAACAATCGGTAGGGAAACACAAGACAAACAATATAAAAATAGAAATAATTAAAATGTAGGGGACATACCCAAATATTGGTAGCGTGGGGCCTGAAAGGCGGTGTTTGAAATAAGATACTACGGAAACTAAACACAACTAAATGGAACTAAAAGGAACATTTTGAACGGAACAAAAGGATATGAACGAGTATAAAAGAAGACTGAAGAAGGGGCAAAAGTCAAACCCTTTTATATGGAAAGAGTCGGGTCGTGACCTGAATAAAGAAAACGATAGGGAAAAAGAAGCTGTGTAAAACCCACCCCCGAGTGAGTTGACAGTTCTGTCAACTCACCAAAAGGGTAGGAAAAGCACAGGGTGAATTTAAGAGAATTATGCGTTTAGGACGCACGATTTATAATCAACGGAAGTGGGAGGAGAATAAAATAACCGGAGGGAGAACAGGTGCAATATTGTAGGGGGAGAGGGAGTGGCCAACGTTCATGAGCGCTCATCTAGCCTACGGCTAGATGATGCAACATTCCCGTTTGGTAGCGCGTGCCACTAGGCTAGCAGCGCCTTCTGTTACATAACTCGGGGGGGGGGAGGGTAGATTACGTCCCGTAATCCTTAAACAGAACTTGTGACTGTAGCTGGAAGCAGATCACGCATTCGGACAGGTGATGATGTGTCAATGACTTCACTTCGAGCACGGCGAGAACGGCTGCGTGGGCGTATGTGTGGACGAGGCTTGCAACACATAGCATAAAGGCATGCAAAAATGCCGAAATAGCGGAAACCAGCAAATAAGAAGGCGAAAACAAGAGCCAAACTGGTGAAGAAAAGCACCCGTTTGAATGTTTCCCACAAACTTAATTGTTCGGTGACGTGAGTTTTTTCCGCCGCCGTCATGATGATTGTTTGAACCGGCGTCAGTGGTGATATTTCCTTTTGAGTCAGCGGATGGTTTGAATGCTCCGCCATTGCTGCCGTAAGATCCGCCATGATGTTCATTGGGCTCGTAATGGGAGCTTTATAGCCCGGGTTTATCGATGGTTGATATTTATAGCTATTATCGTCTGTGTAGCGAAACGATAGCGGCCAGTCTTGTTCCATTTCAATGATCGTTGCTTCTGCCAACTTCCATGTATCATTTCGGTACACATAATGTTTACCATTGAAGTTGACATAATGATCATTCCAATAGCATGGTTGATATGCCGTGAGTTCCCAGCCATTCAACGAGATGGTTGAATTTTTATACCTGGGCTGAGGGCCGCAGGTAGTCGTCTCGGTAGTGAATGAGACTTGCTGAGGGAGGCATTCTTTCATGAGAACTGTCATACCTTTTGCTTGGAGGGTGACACAGGTAGGCAATCCCAAGATACTAGCCGCAAGCCAGCCGTCGTATTGAGCAGCCGCTATAGCTAATGAGTGTTTCATTCGAGTGATTTGACAATGCATGTCGTGAGCAGCTCGAAGAATCTCATTTTCGTGATCGAGAGTTTTGTCCTTCAAATATTGAACGTGAGATTGAAGGAGTTTGAGTAGAGCATTACGCTTATCCTCAGGATAGCTATAATAATCATCTCGCACTTTGATATATTCTTATTCTTCTTTCGTTGGCCTGGTGGCCGTACGATTAGGAATTCAGTCAGATGTTTAATTTCCTTGTTGGTTTTGGAAAATGTTTTGAATTCTTGTGATATTCAATAGGTGTTGACCTTGTTTGGGTTTTTATGTATTTTATATTTTTTTTTTTTTGCGTTTTTGTATGTTTTAGGGTTTTTAATGGAGGGTTTATATGGGCGTTCATACAAGAAAAAGAAAATTCATGTATGTAATAATTTTATTGTTTGTTTGAGATAATCATACGAAAAGAAATGGATTTAAAATAACGCTAGTGATAGCTTACGACAAGTGTCAGTTAACAATGTTTAGGCGGGTAAAAGAACAGAGATGATGTGTATGAAAGATTATAGAAAGATGAATATTGGATGAAAAAAAAAAAAAAATGATGTTTGTTTGCTGCTTTACTAAATGGGATGTTTTTCATTTAATATACTCAAGGAATGATTTTATAACTCGTTAGGTAGACATAAATTCGTGAAAAATGGTCTGTTTTGAGTTATTCAAATAGAGTGGAACTAAAAATGAGAAGGGCGCTACTGATATGCGTCAATGAACAATTATAAGGCGGGAGAAAAGATGTATGTGGATGAAAATTTGACGGGTCATAAATTCTTGTTATAGGATATTATGGGGTACCATATTGATGAACATTCAGAGTCAGTCATTGGAAGTAACCGGGAAACGATAAATTGACGTTTCCGGGACTTACACAACCAATGTCTGGTTGAATCATTGTTCCGAAGTTTAACCGATCCCAACCCGTAGTTCATGAACCCAATCAATACATTTTTTTAAAACCCAGCCCCATACAGATAACAAACGTGATGAATAAATAACTCATCGTCATTAGAGTTGTTTGTTCATCGTTTATTCTGCGATGTTTTGATTTGTTTTGTATGTTTATATTGTTAATAGTTGAAAATTTAAGTGAAAAACGCTGCTGATATCTAAGATGACTCCTAGATGGCGTAGGTTACACTTTTCCTCTTTTATTGACTCATTTTTTTAAAAATAGAATGACAATGGCCGAATCGAGGATGACTCCTAGATGGCGTGGCCATTGTTTTTGTTGTATGACTTTGTTTGGTTTGTTGACATTCCTTCTCTCTGTCAAAAACAGCCGTCGGCGTTTCACTACGGAAAGTGAAAGCGACCACTGTGAGAGGAGGACTGAGTTTTGTTTGTTGACATTCTTTCTCTCTTTCGAAAACAGCCCTCGGCGTTTCACTACGGAAAGTGAAAGCGATCACTGTGAGAGAAAGACTGAGTTTGTTTTCATATAGCAGTGTCAATTGGAATTATTCCGTCGACACTGCAATGTAAAAGTATAAAAATAAAGCATATTCTGCTGATTGATAGCAGAGCACGAGTCTTTTGGTGTTTATTATGTCTTAGATCAATATATATTCCCTGAATTTTGTTTCGTTGATTAACAAAGGCGCGTAAAGAGAACGCCCCCCCCCCCTTTTTGTTTATTGCCTAGCCTATACTCTGGCGAACTGTTTCAACGGTGAAAAGTTGCCCTTTGAAATAGTTTATTGTTGTTTTTGGTTGTATTTTATATGTGACACATAACAAAACTATTGAAATGATCTCATACAAATTACGTTTTATCGGCAGTAGGCCTTATTGCTTATAGGTAGAAAAGAATATGATAATATTGCTAGAAAAGGGCGATAAAGACGAGACAGATGATCAAAGATAAAAATAAAACGCGGTAGAAGTAATACAAGTATTACGGCGACGAGGCACACAAGTGAAAATAAGAAAAGAGCATATTATTATTGAAGAAAAATGAATGAAATGAAACGAAACATAGTAGTAAAACAAATACTGGAAGAGAGCGACAGTTGACGCCTCATGCTAATAAAAGACACTTAACAGATCATAACTAAAAGGCGACGTGAACTACGAGAGAAAAAAAAAAAACACGAGAGCGACGATACATATGAAATAGAATACTGTTAAAGAATTTGAACGGAATCGTAGAGAAAAATGAATGAAATGGAGAAAGAAAATTTCTTAAGAGTTTGACAACACATCGACACTTAATAATGAAATTTACGCAACGAACGAAGTTGGGGATGTTGGGTGTTGTGGTCTAGAGCGTCAACGTCTTGATTAAAGAAATTGGTGCTTTGGGTTCGAGCCCCCAGCTGAACTCGTCATAGAAATGATGTTAAGTTGATGCGCCCTGAGTGGCGAACCTTACACAGAATTCTTGATTGCTTTCAAGAATGTGACGTTAAAATCTACTGTGATGTGTATACCACATCTAGATAAACTGAAAGCGCCTTTGATCACGTTGTGTAAAGGGCGCTATATAAATCAAATATATCATATCATATCATATCATATCATATCAAAGACATTTTTCAACCGAAATCCGTATTCAAGGACATTTTCCCCTGGTTTACGCTTAACCTATTCTAGTTGAGATTGAAAATAATCATGATCTTCATTTCCATGAAACCTTTCTTGCAGCAGCTTTTTAATTTCTGCATATTCTTTTGTAACACTGTCTAAGATGTTTTGAAGCATTTCATTTGCCGCATCTGTCACCTTTGTCACCAACATATTGACAATTTCATCATCAGTCCAATTCGACATAGCCACTATGTTATCAAATAATTTTATCCATCGATCAAAACGCATAGTTGAAGGATCTCCATTAAATGATGGAACCTGCAACAACATAGTGACTGCTCGATTTCCTTTGTGCACGCTCTGTAAATCAGCGAGCGCCATTTGAGAGACTGTTGCCGACTGAGAAAAAGAATCTTTATTTAATTGAGTCGACGAAAAAATAGGTCGTGGATGTTCAGAAAGTGGAATTCTGCTTTCCGGCTCAAAATGAAACGAATCATTCGATTCGCTTCCGCCAGGAAGAGAATGTTGTGAATTTCCTCCTAGTAAAACTCCCACCCCAGATAAAGGTTGAGATGGAAAATAAATCGATTCATGTTTCCCCGAAAAACTTTCGTCACGTTGCTGATGGATAAATCCTGATGTGTTGTAATTTGTGACAGGGCCATAAGAACTGCAGATAACTTCTTTGGAAGGAAATGGAAAGGAGTTATTACTAGGTGCGGAGAGGCAAGGACTATTTTTCTCTGAGCAACTAACGAACTGCACGTCGGATGCTTCGTACTCTGATTGGCTGACAGGTCCTGTTGAGACGTCCACAAGTTGGTCCGACGCATTCTGATTTCCATAGGAAATCGGATGTTCGAATCGTGGCCTTGCATCTGACTGCAAGGCTCGATTTTGGTTCGTATCAACTGATTCTAGTATTTTACGTTCGATGGAATCATTTGGACGCTGAAAGTTGTGACGACTGCTGATGTGTGAATCAGCCGGTGTGAAAGATGGACGTTCATTTTCACTCGCGCCTGGTGCGTTCGACAAAAATTCTTCTGCCGCAGCAGATATGCAAGACGAAGAGTAGGGAGGTGCTACCAAAATTTCTGACAATAAAGGAGCTAGGCCTACCGAAAGAGACGACAGAATTCCAGCTCTCAACGAAGTGTTGGAGCCTGAATCAGAAGCACTGGTTGAATTACCCGAGCGTCCTAAGCTTATAATACGAGCTAACAGAGAAGGGCTATTATAAATAGCCGACTTTGTTCGTTCCCACGCAGATGGCTTTTTACCAATAGCCTGTGGGTCTGATGTACCAACCTCCAACAATTTGGCTTGTTTACAATCAACTTGTGAACGAGTCGAATATTTATGGGGAACAACCTTACGGAATAAAGATAATTTACTTTTCTTAACCGGTACAGGAGGAAAGTTACGTTTTGTGGTTTTAATTTCTAAATAAGAGTCAGAACTACTATGTCGAATAACAGGTACAACTCTTTCCGAAACGATTGAGTCCCAACTGGCTCGTCTACTCATTGACATTGTGACCACATTCGCGCGCCGCTGCCACCAGATGTAAGAGATGGCACCGAGGGTGCATCTTGGTTCTTACTTTAAATAAATACACGAAATGCGCGTTGATCGACGATGTCTTTTATTGAGTAGAACGATCAGAAAGGAAACAACAATCGGTAGGGAAACACAAGACAAACAATATAAAAATAGAAATAATTAAAATGTAGGGGACATACCCAAATATTGGTAGCGTGGGGCCTGAAAGGCGGTGTTTGAAATAAGATACTACGGAAACTAAACACAACTAAATGGAACTAAAAGGAACATTTTGAACGGAACAAAAGGATATGAACGAGTATAAAAGAAGACTGAAGAAGGGGCAAAAGTCAAACCCTTTTATATGGAAAGAGTCGGGTCGTGACCTGAATAAAGAAAACGATAGGGAAAAAGAAGCTGTGTAAAACCCACCCCCGAGTGAGTTGACAGTTCTGTCAACTCACCAAAAGGGTAGGAAAAGCACAGGGTGAATTTAAGAGAATTATGCGTTTAGGACGCACGATTTATAATCAACGGAAGTGGGAGGAGAATAAAATAACCGGAGGGAGAACAGGTGCAATATTGTAGGGGGAGAGGGAGTGGCCAACGTTCATGAGTGAGCGCTCATCTAGCCTACGGCTAGATGATGCAACATTCCCGTTTGGTAGCGCGTGCCACTAGGCTAGCAGCGCCTTCTGTTACACAATGATTACTTATTTTTATCAATTAAATTTGTAATGTCGAATTTATTCACAAATTTGTCAGTTTTTTCCTGTCCCCATATGCTTAAACGGACTTCTTTCTAAACAAAGTCAACCAAGTTTAATATAAGGCAAGTATTCGAATGCGAAACAAAACTTTCTTTGTGATTAACTCTACATTTAAATGGCCCTCTAAAAAGTAAGATAGATCTGCATTTTACGTTATTCACTGTCTTAAATATACAAATAATTACCCTTGAAAACTCAAAGGAATATCTGCGATTTCTTTGGCTGAAGCAGGTTCTTCGTTGCTGCTGAGCCAGGCACATTTTTCTCCTTTCTTCTTTAATTTTTCTTCTTATTTCATTTTCAATGATTTAAACGATATGGCAACAAATTCTAAGTCTGATAAAATACGTGTTTCGTCAACTCGAGATAACTTAAGACTAACCTTTTCTACTTTTTCGATTTTACAGGCTGATGTTACCTTAGGTAGTGGTTCGTTATACCTAATTTTGCACTCCCTTACCTGCATATACTTAAATTTGGATGTACTTACGAACTTACCTAAACCCCTTTGGTAAAATCATGTAAAAGGTACTAGACCCAAACTATAATTTAGTTGTTTCTTTTCGTTGTTCTTTTTCTTCTTTAACATTCTTTTTTATATATTTATTTAGAGAAGGAAAGAAAAAGTTGCAACTTAAGGAATAGAATAAAATGCCAAACTACTATTCCCCACTTTTGGAAACACTTGTTTTAATTGGTTTAAAATTAATCGTAAATAATTTGTTATAATTGTTTTGATTCAATTGAATTTTGTCCTATTTGAAATTTAATCCCTTGCTTTTGAATTGTACTGTCCCCATTGGGATTGGAACATTGGAAGAACGTAAAAGGTACAGAATATGCTCGTGCGTCTTTTTTCGTGTTATTTTGAAATAGGTTAATTGTTTTCTTATAATATGAAATATTTGGAAACATTTAAACATTAACATCAATTGATTTTTAAAACTAAATAAAAATCCATGTGGTCGATCAGTCTACTTTTTTTTGTTGGTCCTTGTACTTCTGTCCAAAATCCTCTTGATTTTTTTTTGCTTTGCAAGGGAGATCGGTATGCTAATTATCTTTTGGTTAATGTCATTCTTTTTATTCAATTTTTTGTTGTTTTATGTATTTATACAGTACCCACCCAAATTATCTGCTCACCCCCCGTTTTTAACATGGGCGTAAAGGCAAATATGCCCTTTGCGCCGTAATTTTTATAAAATCAATGGATGATCGCAGCAACACGCGGTTTGCAGCATCCATAGATTTAATAGTAATCTATAACATATATTTTTTTCAAAGATATTCATTCATAGGCTGAGGAGATAATTGATCGTCATCAATTATCTGCTCACTCACTTTTCACAGCTTGAGTGTGTCCTTAGCCGTGGGCGTAAGAAAGCCCTTAAACAAAGACTCGCGGGAGCCCAAATGCCCTGCGGCTAGCCCGCGAGTAGGGACACGTTGTAGCATGAAAAGCGAGTGAGAAGATAATTGATGACGATCAATTATCTCCTCAGCCTATGAATGAATATCTTTGAAAAAAATATATGTTATAGATTACTATTAAATCTATGGATGCTGCAAGCCGCGTGTTGCTGCGATCATCCATTGATTTGATAAAAATTACGGCGCAAAGGGCATATTTGCCTTTACGCCCATGTTAAAAACGGGGGGTGAGCAGATAATTTGGGTGGGTACTGTACATGTTTAATATTATTTGAGTGAAAGTAACAATTCGACGTCAAAAGAATTTGATTTCATTCGATGAAAAATTCATAACTTAAGGTAGACTTTGCAAATAAACAATTGCTTTTTTATAATTAAGTAATAAGCACATAATACAATGGCGAAGAAGTATCTACCGTACACTTGAAGCATTTAATTGTGATTTCTCAGTCTCCTATAGTCAGCTGTCGAACTGGAGCGAGCGTCACAGATTTAAATAAAACTACTGACCTCCATTAGAATTAAATCCGATAGCCATTGAGTTAAAACATCCGATGGTTTTAGAGAATACATATAGTCTAAATTACTCGCCATTGGTTGCAGTGTCATCAATCTGAAATTGCAACTTTTTCTTACTCTATAACGATGATACGTAAAGTCCATTGAAATTAATAGGAGGGGGAGTAGTCTTTCATTAAAATCAACTATTACACGTTCATACGTCTGCCGTTGCATTTTTTGGACAGTCACAGCAAATCCCATTTCTATAGCATGTTTTCTTAGGTCCACTAACAAGTCGGTATTGGGGAGATGAGGAAATTCCATCCCCCGACGTTACATCTTCTAGGGGGTCGACGTTACATCCCCCATAACGACACGACGCCGCTCGTCATTAAATCCCCCCACAGAACTTAACCTAACCAAATGTAACCCAACCAAACGTAACGTAACGTAACCTAACGTAACCTAACGTAAACTAACCTAACGTAATGTAACGTAACGTAACGTAACGTACCTTACCTAACCTAACCATGGGGGGGATACAAAACCTTCGTTATGGGGGGGGATGTAATGTCAACTCCCCTAGGAGATGTAACGTCGGGGGATGCAATGTCGCCCCACCGGTATTGGGAAGTTGAATTTAAATTTTTCCAGGAAACTTTGAAAATTGAACTGGGATTACCTCTTCAGATGGAACAAAAATGCGTTTTTATTATTGGTATTCAAATGATGATGGACTATTACAAGAATGTAGTTTGGAGGGAACTCTAAATAAATATCAGTTTAAAAACTATTAAGGTTGGCAATGCATAACGTTATAAAAGTTTTCTCGAGGGTCTAGGGTTAGTTAAAAGTAGACAGCTGGAGTACTATTTCATAATCCAATGGTGGGGTTGACATTTTCAGTAAAAAATCCCTGGACTCCTGACATAAAATAATCGATCACAACAGAGGAATTCCTGTAAAAATGGTCAATTATTGCGGCGTTGAAGTGCGGTGATAGACCACCATTTAAAGGAAATTTCCAAACAAATCTAGGGGAAACAGCCCAAAATCTAGTTATAATGTTTGTTATGATGTTGCGTTTTCTTTTACAAGTTACAACGATTAGATGCGAAAGAGCGTCTTCCTCCACGTCTCTCAAACATTTTTTTTTATTTCTTAAATATGTTCTCGGTTGATTCTTGAATGCCCAGGTTGTGGAGACCTAATTTGGTTCAGCATCCCTGTGTGTGTAATGTCTTCTGCCGCTCTCATTTGTTGTTTCAACTAAAATTTTATATTTCGACTGAAGAGAATTGTTCCTCGCGTCAAAGGATTGATCCCAACATAGTCAAGAATCAATTCTTTTTCTTCCACAAGTAGTTTAACAGCAGCAGAAAACCAATTGTAGCTAGCTCCAACAGGAGATAATTGGTAAAAGTCACACATTAACAATATGGCAACCCCAGCGAAAGGCACTTCTGAGGTTCGTTAAGTGACCACTTTTCTTGTAAGCCAATCGGTGTTTCCGAACCTCACGTGACTTTGCCCTATCACCAATAAAAAGCCTGTTTTTCCTCTGGAAAATGACAAGCTTTTTAGCTTCGTCGAGTTTTTATGAAAAGATGTTAAAGCGACTTGAAAATCTTAAGCAATGTTGCATTTAAAAATTGACTATAGACTTGACAACCACTTGACGTTTTGTCGTATCTTTATGGTTGACAAAAAATGGCGAATCTTTACACCCAAGAACAAAATTTAAATTACAGTCTTTTTGATGTAGAATATTGTGGGTGACTTTTTCGTGTTCCAATTAACAGCAAAGAATTCGAAACTTGCATCAAACAAGGTAAATTTAGTCTTTTGTAACATCGTTTTATTTCAAAAATTGTAAAGTACACGTTATGCGTGCATTTGTTGCAGATGCCACGTTAAGGTTGAAATTTTTTAAAAAGCCTAGGTGCAAACTATGATTGCAGAAAATGATCCAAAATTTCTCAGTTTTGAAATAAGTATTTTATTTTTATTAGTTTTGTTTTTAAGTATTGGTGCTTATTTCTATGTGTATTTCAGTTAGGGAAGGAGAAGCCATTAAGCTGAAATTAGTCCCATCAACTTCTGGAAGTAATCGTGCTCTCTCACCAATGCCAAAAGCTGCCCAAGCCAACAATCATGTCGACAAGAAAAGGAGTGCCATAACAAGAAACAATTTAGTGCCGATTGCTATAAGGACTGAGGCCCCTGTCAACGAAGAGATCAATGGTACAATTATATCCATTTATCTTCTTTGTTTTTGCTTTATTCCCATGCTATCATTTACATTTTTTCATCGCAATCTTTGTATTGCACACTAAGCAGGTCAATCAAATTCAGGTGCAGCAGCTGTTTCTGGTACTGCTGGTGCTGTTGGAGATGTTGCCAAACCGTGGTGGTTGCACAACCCTACCCAACTGTTTAGTATCACCCTCTATCTGTTCTCATCCCTTTTTAGTGCTGTCTATGTCTGTTGAGTGTGACTGACTTGTCACTCACTTGATAATAGTGATTTGTAGGGGAGACCGGGGCATTCTTGGACAGGGGCAATTTTAGACAGTGGACTTTTCTATTAGTTATTATGAATGGATTTTTTTAAATTTTTAGCCCTATGTTAAGCATAAAAACATGCTTGCCTCCACGAATTTTTATCAAAAAGTAACAAAAATTGTAGGAGCTACGCTAAGAAAAGTGAGTTTTTCATTTTTTCCGTTAGCCTTTTTTCCCCCCTCGGCATCTTATTATTGATATATCCCTTTTATTTTTCAGCAAAATGAAATAAAAAAATTATGGTTAAAAAGCCAATTCATTTCTGCTTTTAGTGTTTATTTTTTTAATTTTCTATGTTACTTTGTTTACTTGTAATTAAATTAAATGTAAAAATGTCTTTTTCGGGGTAATTATGGACGGCAAAAACGGGGTATTTTGGGACAGTTTAGAACCATGCAACCAGATGGCGTTAAACCACGCCCCTCAAAATAACATGCAGAAAATGGGTTTAATTTTAAAATATTTTTTTCTTAACTTTTAAATATCGTCTTCAAATTTTAAATCATACCATTCGAAAGAGAATCAATTTATCTTTCAAATGGTACCAAATTTTTATTTAAATTTACTAATTTTGATGCCATTAAATTAAAAAAGGGGTCTGTCCAAAAAGTGCCCCGCCGTATTTTCAGAAACTTGGGAAAAATACGTTTTACTTAAAAAATAATTAAAAAATAACTAATGAACCAAATTACATTTAGAAAAAAGATTTAAACACGTAGGAAAAGTGGCTATCAAAGGGTTGTATTTCAAAATTAATTATATATGTTTTAGACAACAAAAATTCACTTAAATTGGGCAAACTGCTATTTTGTCCAAAAATGCCCCGGTCTCCCCTACTAACAGGTATGTTGTTTAATAAAGAAAGTGAATTGCATTCTGACACAGTGTATAATAATTTACTCCAACAGGTTATGGGCCCAGAATACGTTATTTTGTCTCATTAAATGTTACACTGATCTTGTTTCAACTATGTCAATGCCAATGTCAAAAGATATCAGCCATATAGTCAAGTTTAATGGGAGCAACTTTCAACAATGGAAGTTTGGCTGCAGATTATTGCTAGAGCCACTCAATTTACTTGACATTGTAGATGGAGTAGAGAAGCTACCTGCTGCAGTAAGTTACAGACCAAAGTTTACGAGCAAATTTTCTTCTTACTCATGCACTCTCATACAGGATACCAATCAAAAGTTGATTGATGCTTGGAAAGCCAAAGATGTGAATGCTCGTCATTACCTATTTGCCACAATAGAGAGACAGCATCAGAATGCCCTTTATGGATGCCAGTCAGCTAACGATATGTGGGTCAGGTTGACCACACAACATGCACAGAACGCTGCTGAGAACAAGCATCTTTTGATGCAACAGTTCTTTGAGTACAAATACCATCCAGGTAGTCATTACCTTTATGTCCGATAGCTCATGTTTATTTAAAAATTTGTTTTTATCTAGAGCACAGTGTCATGTCTCATATATCTGCCATTGAGTTACTTGCTTCTCAACTTAAAGACCTCAACGAGCCTGTAACTGAAGCTCAAGTAATGACCAAGATTCTAGTTACATTACCACCTAGCTATCGACACTTCCTGTCTGTCTGGGACAACGTGCCGACCAAAAGCAGAAACATCCAGACACTCACTCAAAGACTACTCAAAGAAGAGAACGTGCCTAAGATCTACAATAATTGCCAAGCAGATGCTGCAGACTCAGCATTCTTTACGAATAATTTTCCTTCTCAACAAGGCGATCGTTTCACTCGTGGAGGACACAACAACCGTCGCAGCCGAGGAAGGTCTGGTAGATCAACAGGTTCAACATCCAGACACCCGTATGTCAGAAAATGTAATTACTGCGGCGACACTACTCATCTCTATGCCACTTGTCGAAACAGACTAAGAAAAGAACGAAAAGAAGAAACTGGAGCTGTAGCGGAAACGTCAAACTTGGCCAATGATGATATCAAGAACCATGATGACCACAGCTATCATTCATCCACTCAACAGACTATTCGTAATGATTCAACTTGGTACGCCGATTCAGGAGCCACACGCCACATGACAGACCAGAGAAGCATCCTGTGGGACTTTAAGCCTGATAGTTCGACACCAAGATACGTCACAGGTATCGGTGGCACACAACTTTTAACAGCTGGACAAGGTGATATTAGAGCCACATCAACAACAATTGATGGTGCTGAAGTCTCGTTGATCATCAAAGGCGTACTTTTCGTCCCAAAACTTGGAACAAACCTATTTTCTATCGGAGCGTCAACCAACGAAGGAGTAAAAGTTGTGTTCACAAACAACGAAGCCAGATTCTATCGCAATGGTAAATTAGAACTTATTGGGAGGCGAAAACACAACACACTCTATCAACTGGACATCACGGCTAAAGTAGCTAATGAAGATTCTGCTCTTTCAGCCAACCTGAATCTCCCCCTGTCAACATGGCACGAGCGACTTGCTCATGTGTCAAACAACAGTATTCTAAAAATGGCAAATCAAAAGCTTGTTGTTGGCCTAAATTTATCCTCTAATCATTCAGATTCGAAAGTCCCGTGTGTTGGATGTACTCTAGGAAAAATGCATCGGTCTACTTTTCCTCAAGGAAGGACTAGAGGTACTTTCATTGGATCGTTAGTTCACTCAGACGTCTGTGGACCAATAACTCCCTCAACGCCAGCTGGATCACGCTATTTTGTCACATTTAAAGATGACTACAGCAACTGGACCACCGTTCATTTTCTGAAATCTAAAGACGAAGTCCCTGATCTCTTCCGTGCCTATACAGTCTTCCTCAATAACTCAACAGGAGGGTCAGTCAAAACACTACGCAGCGACAACGGAGGCGAGTACATCAGTAAAGATTTTTCCCCATGGCTTCGGAACTCAGGTATTCGCCATGAAACCAGTGCGCCATACACTCCTGCTCAAAATGGAGTGGCAGAGAGAGCAAATCAAACCGTCTTAGAAGCAGCTCGCAGTCTCATATACACAAGATCTATTCCACTAAAACTATGGGCGGAAGCGGTAGCCTACTCAGTATATACGTTAAATAGAGTCCTGTCTAAATCAGCAAGATTAACACCGTTTGAGATGTGGTTCCACAAGAAACCTGATATCTCATATTTTCGAATCTTTGGAGCACGGACGTTTGTCCATACACCAGATGTCAACCGGAAAAAGCCGGACCCAAAGAGCCAAGAAGGAATTTTTGTTGGATATTGTGATACGTCAAAAGCATTTTGAGTTTGGATCCACGACAAACAGAAGGTGGTCATCAGTCGAGATGTACTAATTGATGAGAAAAATGTCTTTAAAGGTCCATCCAATGAAGAAAACCATATTCTGATTTTTCCGGAATCCAATTTTTCAGAAGATGTGGCAGATGGCAACTCAACTCATGACATAGAAACGTCAAATACTTCAACTGAACCAGGAACTGAGCTGCCGACTCAAGATCCACAGTCAGCCGAAATCAACACTGACGAGAATGCAGGAGATGGACCATCTTCCGAAGGTGAACAAATTTCCGAAGGTGAACAGATTTCCGAAGGCGAACAGATTCCCGAAGGTGAACAAAGCATTGAACAGACGGAAGAAAACTCAACAGCTGTCAAATCAAGGCGATCCAATCGACAACCAGTCTACTCAGAGAAATACAAAGAATGGAGATGTGATCTAGGGTTAATGTCGTGTATCAATCAGCCACACGAACCACTTAGTTACAATGAAGCCGTGACATCAGATGAAGCTCACCTCTGGCAACCAGCTATTGACGACGAATACAACTCGCTAATGAAAAATGAAACATGGCTGCTAACACCTCTCCCACCTGGAAGAACGGCCATCAAGGCGAAATGGATTTTCAAGGTAAAACCGGGCCATAAAGATGTTCCACCTCGCTACAAAGCCCGTCTCGTAGCAAAAGGATACACCCAAAGCCATGGTTTAGACTACCAAGACACCTATGCACCGGTAGTGAAACACAGCTCTCTCCGCACCATCCTTTCTCTGGTCGCAGCCTTGGATCTTGAAATCACACAACTAGATATAAAAACAGCCTTCCTCTATGGTGAACTAGAAGAGGAACTCTACTTAGAACAACCCGAAGGTTTCGTCACAGCCGGACGAGAAAGAGAAGTCTGTCGTCTCAAAAAATCCCTCTATGGACTGAAACAGGCTCCCAAGCCCCCGAGCCTGGAACACAAAGTTTAATGAGTTTTTACTAAAATTTGGTCTCATTCGCTGTGACTCGGATAGCTGCTTCTATTACCGTCGTCAAGAGGAGGGTGAAATAACAATTGTGTGTATTTTTGTTGACGACGGCCTTATACAGTACCCACCAAACTATTAGGTACACCCCCCTTTTTTCAGTGCATTCTTATGGCACTACGTGTCCTAGAAAAAATGCAATAACTCTTGAACCGCTTGGGCTAGATTTTTTTCCTTTTTTTCCCTGAGTAGATCTAATGATGATCTACATTTTTTCTACACATGAAGTTGTCGTAGGATTAACCCCCACGGCGCTACGGTATCGTTCAGTTTATTAGGTACACTTACTTTCCCCCATATGCGCCATGTTAAAACCGGCTTTTTCAAAAATCGAAAAAAAATACTTAGCAATAAGATAACGAAATCTGGTTTGCACACAAAGATAAATTAACATTTAATTAATAATACTGATATATTTTCATAAATTTAAGGCATTTTTTAAAACCCTCTCCGTATCCCTCAAAGTTTTCGACCTCAAAATTTCTCAAAAAGGGGGAATTCTGCCTATCTCCCCAAGGTTAAGCCGTCAGCCGGACCCCTCTTTTTGAGCGAAAAAACTTCGAGGGATAGGGAGAGGGTTTTGAAAAATGCCTTAAAATTATAAAAATATCTTAATATTATTATTTAAATGTTAATTTATCTTTGTGTGCAAACCAGATTTCTCTATCTTGTTGCGAAGTATTTTTTCTCGATTTTTAAAAAAGCCGGTTTTAACATGGCGCTTATGGGGGAAAACGGGTGTACCTAATAAACTGAACGATACCGTAGCGCCGCGGGGGTTAATCCTACGACAACTTCATGTGTAGAAAAAATGTAGATCACCATTAGATCTACTCAGGGAAAAAAGGAAAAAAATCTAGCCCAAGCGGTTCAAGAGTTATTGCATTTTTTCTAGGACACGTAGTGCCATAAGAATGCACTGAAAAAAGGGGGGTGTACCTAATAGTTTGGTGGGTACTGTATGTACCAACACAAAAACTGTATCCATCTCTATCCTCAACCACCTTAACATACATTTTGATATCCGGTCTCTACCAGCAGATCGCTTTGTTGGGTTGGACATTCTCAGAGATCGACCAAACCGAAAACTCTATGTTTCTCAAGTAGAGTTTGTCAACAAAATCCTTAAAAAGTTTAATCTTGATCTTTGCCTCCCAAAGTCAATCCCAGCTAATCCTAATGCTCGCCTTACAGCCTCAATGTCACCAAATTCCTCACCCGATGCAATCAATCCTCTTTCAACTCGTTCCCACAGAGCACAGTTCAGCCGTCGGATGTCCGAATGAGAGCCGATCAGCCAAGGAACAGCCTATCCATCTGCGGCTCTCAAAAGGACATCCAACGGATGAACTAAACGAACGTCCTTTGGAGGGCCCTATAAGTACAGCCCGTTCATGTTATACAGAAATCCGTAATAGGACTTTACATTTATCTAGTAACCAAATATGTCGTTTTAACACTTAGATGAGAATGAATGAAAAATACACCGAAAAATATTGATTACAAAACACTTTTTGAACCAAAACATTTACGGTTTATTTACGGAAAACTTATGTTGTACAAAAAGAAATTAGACTTTAGAGTGGTTCACGGTATTTGTAGAGAAACAGTGCCAACCATGAGGGATTAATGAAGTAGGCGTAACTATACCTGAGGCAAAACTGACATCATCCCAAGCATTTCCTCGAGTTGTTCTTCCTTCGATCGCGAACCACTCTATGGGAATGTGATGAAGAAATCGAACATAATTGGGGCGTGAAAAACGCCAGTAAATGATGCTCCTATTCGGTAAGGGAAGCACACTAAATAGTAATGACAAATGTAGAAATATTTGGAAATTTGAAATACTTTAGTTAAAATCTACTGATAGAGTTTTTAATGGCACCCAAAATGAAGTTAAATTTATTCGAGAGAACCAGTGAACATCAGAACTCTTTTCGACCTTCAGTGAGTCAGTCAGTCTCCTTAACATTATAACAGTGCTATACCAGACAACACGCCTGGTTTAATTTGGAACAAAAGACGTTTTTTGCGTGACCGTCCGATAAAAGACTGCTTTTGTCAGTCTAATTAATGAGTCCCAATCTGGGTTTTTTGGGTCCGAAAATAACTTTTTTTGTTGTGCAATGATGTTTATTTATGCAATGATTATTTAATTTGGTAATAAAGGAGTTCAAAACTTTTCTCTATCGGAATTTTACAATGATTTATCATTTACCGTAGCTTGGGAAAAAAGTTTAAAGTCTGATAGATATAATGTCGATATCTAATTTGTTGTTTACTTACAAAGTCTATCGGCCTAATGGTTAGCAAGTTGGGTTGGCAATATAAAGTTTCAGTGTTCGAATCTGGTAGTGGTCATGTATGACAAAGCAGTGTACTTAGGGAAATAATGTAATTTACATTATTCTAAGCAAGTTGTAATTTTATCCGGAATATGTCTGTTTCGGATGTTTGTAGAACATCCTGTGGCGCTGGCTAGGGCGGACAAAAATTTAAAAAAGGACATCCTTTGGATCTCCTTTTCGGCTGTTGGGATGTTCCTAGGCTCTCCAACTGACATCCAAAGGATAGGACCAATGTCCGAAATTGACATCTTTTGGACATCCACCGGACTGACTTGTGTTATGTGGGTTACAGGGAAGCAATCGGCTGCCTCATGTACATCATGACAATGACACGACCAGACATTGCCTACGCTGTAGGACAAGCATCCCAGTTTTGCCAAAATCCTGGAGACGGACACTGGAACGGTGTAAAGAGGATCTTTGCCTACTTAGCTGGATCTGCCCACCTTGGTCTTTGTTTTGATGGGCAACAGAGCAACAGTCTAACAGGATTCACTGACTCAGACTTTGCAGGGAACATGGATAACCGCCGGTCAACCAGTGGCTTTGTTTTTCTGTTTAATGGAGCCCCAGTATCATGGAGCAGCAAACTCCAACAATGCGTCTCCCTTTCAACAACCGAAGCCGAATTCGTGGCAGCCAGCGAGACGTCAAAGGAAGCTATTTGGCTGCAGCAACTTCTGAAAGAAGTGAAAGGCGATGACATCGGCCCAGTCCCTATACGCTGCGATAACCAAGGGGCCATCCGGCTGATCAAGAATCCAGAATTCCACCAACGCACCAAGCATATAGCGGTCAAGTATCACTTCGTTCGACACCAACAGCTCAACGGAAATATCGAGGTCTCATATGTCTCAACGGAAAAGCAGCTGGCTGATATTCTGACAAAACCACTTCCAGGACCTCGGTTCATTCTCCTGCGTGAACAGATTGGGGTAAAACCACTTCCTCAAACCCCCACAGTTTGAGAGGAGGTGTTGGAGAAGTTGCCAAACCGTGGTGGTTGCACAACCCTACCCAACTGTTTAGTATCACCCTCTATCTGTTCTCATCCCTTTTTAGTGCTGTCTATGTCTGTTGAGTGTGACTGACTTGTCACTCACTTGATAATAGTGATTTGTACTTACAGGTATGTTGTTTAATAAAGAAAATGAATTGCATTCTGACACAGTGTATAATAATTTACTCCAACAGGTGCTGGGGTTCAGCGATGGACTTTTTTGATGAAGTCAGTACCTTACTAGAATATTATGCAATTTATGAGCCTCGTTTCTCCAAGAAGATGGAAAGAACAGCCACTTTGTGGGAAAAGGTGACATAATTAAAAATATTGCTCTCTCTTCCTAACCTTTCATATTTTTTCCTTACTTCAGTCTTTCCTTCCTCCCTACTCCCTCTTTCCTTCCTTCCTTTTCTTATGGACATTGTTATTAGTTTTTGTCAATTAAAATATGAATTTGGTTAAACTAAATTGAACACCATTTTTCAACGCCGTTTAGATCAATAAAGAAATGGAAAAGAGAGGAGTGAGACTACAGCTGAAAGATGCAGTGTTAAATTTGCAGCAATGAAGAAAAGATTCAACGAGCTAAATGATCAGAATTTAGACGGTGAAAAGGGCCGAAGGGTTCAGTGGCCGTTTTTCTCTAAGATGAATGAACTTTTAGGATTGTCGGATGCCTCAACACTCAAACACGTGCATGGCGTAGGCGCTGACTCCTCCAAAATGCGGGATGATGACTCCATTCCGTCTACTCCTCTGCCACCCAAGAAGTCCACAGCCAGGCACGCTAGGATTACCCATCCGGAATCAATATCCCGTTTAATTGAAATTGAAATGGGCCGTTCATCGATGTGCCAAGAATTCTTAAAGGAAATAAGAGCGAGTAATGCTGCTAGTTTAACGAAAACTGAGGCTATCGTATCAGCGTCGAAGGCCTTCGAGAAACTAGCTAATCGGATGTTAAACAAATTCTAAAATATGCAAGGCGTTGTTTCTTCGGAAGTAAGAGAGGAAATTGGTCTTTAATTATATTTAACTCTTTTAACTTTAATTTTTTTCTTTAGATGAGCGTAATACATCATTCAGAAGAGGTCGACTAATGGCAGAACACATTAAAGAAGATGAATTGTGAACGAATGAACCTCAAAACTTGTCAGAGTGCACTACCACCCCGTTTCCTTTTGTAATCCACATTTCCAAAGAATTAACCATTGTTTTATTTCGGTTATATCCTCAACTTGTACCTGATCTCATTGTGCAGCAGTAAATAAATTTTCTTTGTTACCACGGGATCCAACGGTTTATGTTTCTGTGTGTCAAGCACAATGTTGTTTAGGTTCATGTATTAAACCATAAAAATTCGTGTGTTGAAACCTAACAAATTAAATGAATTGGCAAATACTAAAGGTCTTTCAAAAATTATTTGAAATTGTATTTGTTGTTCGAGGTGTTCCGTCATATTTTTAACAATCTAAAGGAAATTAAACGATTAATTGTTCTTCAATAAACTGTCTTTTTTGTAGACCCTCTTCGGTCTCTCTCTCTTCGTCAAACTCGTAATCAGGATCCTCTTCGTCATCCAATTCAACGTCTGGGGCATCGTCAAGCCAGTTGTCATGGCGCAAACCGAAATTATGGAAACAACAACAAACCAATAACGTACGGTGTGCATACCGCATTCGGAAGTAATCCAGGAACTTTAATCTTCGCCTCTTTCCACAACCTGTCGGTCCCTTTTAAGAGCTCGATTGAAGGCCATTTCATGATCTTCTACTTCGTGGTTATTGCGAAAGAGAACGAGCAGATGTTGCCAAAGTGGATAAGCTGTATCTCCGAGAATAAGATAGTTGGATCGTACAAGTTTAGCATCTAATGCTCTAGAGAGGGGACTGAGACGCAAAACTCTTGCATCGCCTATACTTCCCGGAAATGCAACCGCAGCGTCAATTATTTCCAAATCATGAGTAGATACTATTTGAAGCTTAATAATTGTTTTGCATTTTCTGCTAGTATAAGATGGCAGCTGGTTTAGTGGTTGTCGTATTTCAAATTCTGTGGCATCGATAGAATTTGGATGGGATCATTGAATTGAATTTCTGGGTACGTTTCAAACCATGTCCCTACATATGCGGTGTAATAAATAGTTCTGTTTGCGTGAATTCGATGTAAGATCAAACGCTGGCGCTGTAATAACTGTCTAAGAATGTCTTGTCTTCTTCTTAAAATCACAGTCTCAATAATATTATTTTCATCCTCGTCAGCAACTTGGACAAATAACAAAATTGATTAAAAAGAACTGCAACTTCTTGAATAAAATCCATTTGACTTGAATTCATGTGTAAAAACAAACGTTTTTCATGTATTAGTTACCGTCTGCACCACAGATTTACATTTTTTAAATGTAATCTGGCAACATCATAAAACTATAAAAATAATGAAAAAAAAGTGGTAACTTAGCGAACCCCTGGTAATAGGACATCAGTTGACGAAGTCGATTATCGATTTTGCCCAAAAATAGTGGGCTGATGTAAGAAATTTCATCGATAACCAAAAGATCTACAGTTGAAATGTCGCTGGTGAAGGCGATTGAGCTGGTCAGCCGTTATTTCAGCAAAGAATTTTAATTTTTCCATTATTTTTTTTCATTTTTTCCAACTGTAAAACTTAAGAGGCAGTGGGTGGTTCTTCCAGAAGGTAGGTTTATCGCTGCAATGACCGTAAGAGCCATGCACGCGATAGTAAAACCAAATTCTAGTGCAGCCTTCTTAAGGCATTTAATAATATATGATTTCCCTGTAGCTATAGAATGAAAATAAAGTTCAAGTAATCCACCGCAATCGTGATTTATAAATTAACTACCTGGAACTCCATGGATTAGATAGTGTAAGAGAGTTGGTTCACAACAAATTCAGGTTTTAGCATTTTTCTTTTCAATGAAAAATGTTCTTCAACGATCTACTACTGATTTTTTATTTTCAATTATATGATTAGGATCGGCTTCCGTGATGTTAGTGCCCACGTTATTATTAGGATCTCTTGTTCGATCTTCAAACGATTCGTTAAATTCATTTTCTTGTAGTACATCAGGTTCTGAGTAGTCTAGGCTCCCCAAGTAACAACAACACTTTATTGGGCCGATGTCGGCCCGATCGAATTTTTGGTTGGCAATATCGGCCAACTTAGCCGACTCTCCCCCGACTCTCAGCCGACCGTTTAAAAAATGCCAAATTTTTATGTTGGCCTCAGATATCGGGCCGACATCTATATGAGAAACAATCCTGATTAATTTTTTAAATACGTTCTTATCCCCTAACATTTTTGTAATAAAATAAATTTCAACGTTTTGCTAAAGAACCAAATTGTATTTTATGTCAGACGAAAAATACATGACATTAACGAATAAAAATGTTTCGATTAATAGTTAGAAAGAGTGATGGGTTGGATCAATCTCGCCAAGTTGATATAAATTAAAAAAATATAAATTTTATTTTATGAAATAAAGTGAATAGGCCTTTTATAAGTGACTTCCCTTTTATATTTTTTTTTATCTGCTTGGAATAAGAAAAAATCTAGAAAATTAAAATATTCATAAATTACAGCATTATATAGAATTGTAACCTTTGATAGAATCCAAAAGACTCAAACAAATATGCGCTGAACGATTCTAATGATCCGGCCATGCTATACAGTCATTGGCGAGTTGAGAAAGAATAAGGTAAACAAGATGGTGATCGCCATACAAAACATCAAACTGATTGGCAGAAAATTTAAGGAGTTCATCAGCATATAGAATCTTTTCTTCGGTTAAATTCTCTGATGTGAGCAAACGAATTGCGAAGACGTGTACATTCCAAAAATGTTCATACCATTCCTTCCCTATTACCTGCTTCGAAAGAATCAAGCCTACATATTAAAGAAATACCTGACTGTTTTAATTTAAAATCAGTTGTTTGACACTGCTGAACCATCATTTCCGTGTCTGATTCTTCAAAATCAAAACTGCCTCCACCTCAATAATTTCTTGATTGACATTTACATCAATATTTAAAAATATTTCTCTATGATCACCTCTAAGTAATATTTAATTAATTATAATATGCTTAAATCATTATAATGATAGTGTATATTAGTAATTGAAGCAATTAAAAATTGCAAAGTAATTGAAAAATAAGTTCATAGTTCATACATGCAAGCCAAAAAACGTATTAGTACAACATGCAAATACGCTTTCAATTCTGGAGAAAGATAAAAATTCTTGAATTATTCCGAATTAAGGCCGCAATTCCGCATACCTCCAGGAATTAAAATTTAGACAAAACATTCAAATATAATATTGTTGTATGAATTCATTTTACATGGTAAGCGATTCAGCAAGGCATTTCAGTGTTCATATCAAGTGTAAGGATGATGGTTCAAATCCAGTCTCAGTCATAAGTTTTAACTGTCGAACTATAAATATGAAAGAATTCACAAGTGAATAGGAACAAGACAAATAATAGGTGAAGACAGAAGAAATTTTTTTTTTGTTTTTTGTTGCATGGGGTATTAGAGCGACTTCAGCCCGGATATCGGGCCTACTCAGATCGGCGCGCCAAACTGAGCTCCAGCCGATATCGGTTTAGGTTGGCACGTGATATCGGCTAGGTACAAATGCCAACATGGTCCGATATCGGACCGACAACATGTGTTACTTGGGTCAACTTCTCAAGGATTTTTTATAAATGATGCACATCAGAATGAACTCGAATCAAATTGTGAGCGATAGCATCTAACAAACTACTTGACGAAGGGAAGGCAGCATTTTTTATTTCTCCCATAATGTTCTTCAGTGCCTCCTCAGTGGCTTTCAGAACTTTTTGTTCCCGGAAATTAGATCTCTGTAAAGGATCTTCACATGCTGCTTCCGCTCTAAGTAAATCTATGTTTTACTAGGTTGCGGTAGCTAAATTTTGTTCATTTCAGTTTGTACTGCAATGAAAAATAGTTCATTGTCTTGAAATCTCGACATAAAAATACACAACCAGGGAATTTAAAGGTCATTCCTGAAGTACCCATGTGGATTTTAGGAAAAGACTTTTATCCTTAAAACAAAAACCTTTCAACAATATAAGTACTTAAGAAGGGAAAATGTTCTTGATACTCAAAGAATTGATCTGCCTCCGCAAATAAAAACGATTCTTGTGAATCTGGATGAGTTCGGACGATTTTCTCGTTTTGTTATGACCAAATATCGAACAAGGCCAAACACACGTGCCTGGAAATACCTCTTGGAGACTTACGTCGTTCGGGATTCTTCTAATCAGGGAACACCGTTTTACGGCCTTACCCTACTAGCACACATTATCCATAGGACGTCCATTGGATATCCGATGGTCCATTTTCCGTTTGTTCATTTATTGTAAGCTACGGACATCCTATGGACGTCCAATTTCTGTCATTTTACGGGTGATCGGTTTGTGATATATCCTGCGGTTGTCCATCTGGTACCGATCTTGCATGAACCATTAAACGATCATATTTGGACGTCCGCTGGACGTCCAATCATAGGACGTACATTTTGGGTAGAAGCTGGACGTTCTATGGATATACTCACTTGGACCACCAATAATTCGGACCAAAAAAGAACGTCCATAGGATGTCCGTGGCTGCCTGAAAACGGAAAGACTTTGAGTTTTTATAATTAGAAACTTGGACGTCCTGTAGATTACGTGTGGAAGACATGGAAATTTTTCTATCACTTGAAAGAAAAGCTATGATCATTTACCTTCGAAAATGTAAAAATTGTCACATTTCACAATTTAATGTTTAAAAAATAAATAACAATAAAATTTATAAATTTCAAAAAAAAATTATTTATTTCCTAAATTATTTTTTTAAATTGTTTTGAATTTGATTCTGTATGCATTTTCTGACTTTTATTTGCTAGATTATGATTATTGTAATTTATATTTATATATGTCTATTAGTATATGAAATAAGCCCATAATAGTGACTAATGATTGGCGTATTGGATAGAGCATTAGGCTACGAATCTAGGGAGCTTGAGTTCGACTTCCATAGCATGTGTTTAATGTTTATTTTTCCCAAAAATTGGAAAAAAGAAGGTCCAAATTACGTTCATTTTCGGACGTCCTATGGATATACACGTTTGACGTCCATGGGAGAGGACATTAGGACATCCTGTAAACATCCATAGGACATCCAACTGGGATATCCAACTGGATCGCAGCTGACATCTATAGGATATCCATAGGATATCCCTATGCTAGTAGGGTAGCAGGTAGGTAGCTCAGTTTTTTTTATGGTAAAATCTATTCGTCCGTCGGACGGAAATATAGCACCGGGGCTATTCTTTCGTCCGACGGACGAATAGTGCTATTCCTTTCCAGGGCTATTCGTCCGTCGTGAAGGAAATTGCATATGCTTTAAAAAGGGGAGATTTTACAAAACTATTTCCACAAGTTAAGCCTAGTTCTATGGGAACTCTCAATAAAGAGACACTAAAAGATAATTCAAAGACACATTTAAGTATGTAAGAATAAAGAATACATAGAAAATAAAAATAAAGGATAATTTTTGTTTCGTATAGAACAAGATCAATTATAAATTTAATGTCTTTAAAAAATTAAAAGTAATGTCCACCGTCGGTTTTTTTCAGCTATAGATCTTATTGTAGTTATAAGTACACGTAAAGCAAAAGTGGTGCGCAGCTTACAGCAATGCGCACCACTGCAGTCTAAATATTTTTTATGTATGAGTCTTATCACTTTTATGTATGTATGACTATTACTTGGTAACTAAGTGGGTGTATACCAACCGAACAATGCATTTGCTATCAAGTAGTAGTCAAGCATAAAACAATGTTTAATTCCACTATAGGCCACATTGGTGCTCATTGGAGTAAGCTGCGCACGACTTTTGGCTTTTCGCGCACTTATAAATACAATAAGATCTATAAGTAATTAATTTTACGATGATACAATCTATTCCTCAGTCAGACAATATTGTTTTTCAATATAAAATATAGAGTTACGTTCAAACAAGAAAATTTAAGTGTTCTAAAAAATTTACCTTTCTTGCGTTACGTATAACGACATTAGGTTTAAGCAACATATGGTTTTAAACATACAGACTTCAGGCTTTTTTAGTGTTGCGTAAAATGATATCAGTTTTTAACGGTTTTACGCATCAAAAAAATTGTTCACATTCCAAAAGAAGGTTGCTTAAACCGAATTACGTTATATACGTAAAGACTTCCGTTCCTTGCCCTGAATTCTAGTACCCTACTTCAAAAAAAGTTACTTTTGATTTTTTAAAGACATTTAATCTATAATTGATCTTGGTTTTCACGAAAAAAAATAGTTATCTTTTATTTTTATTCTATGTTCTTCATTCTTACATACTTTTTATTGAAAGTTCCCATAACTAGACATAACTTGCGGAGATAGTTTTGTAAAATCTCCCCTATTTAAAGCATATGCAATTTTCTTCACGACGGACGAATAGCCCTGGAAAGGAATGGCACTATTCGTCCGTCGGACGGAAGAATAGCCCCGGTGCTATATTTCCGTCCGACGGACGAATAGACTCTACCTTTTTTTATATCTTTTGAGCACCAATTTCTGCCAAATGACAAAATGTTTAACGTTCACAGGAGCTATCTCCATTCCTCGCAACGTCAGCGTACAGAGTACTGTGTACTGTGCGGGCAGAGCGGCCTAGGCCCATTTTCCAAGAAATGGCAAAGACATGAAGTACAGAATTTGATAAATATGAATGGAAAAAAAGTTTCGAAAAAGAATTTCATGTTCCGTTTTGTCACTTATGTCATTTTAAATAAATTATGAATGAAATAATAAACGGTTTTTGCGCAATGCACGTATAGTATCGATCACAATATCGATCATTAATTCTCGATTCATCGTATTTTATTTCATGTCATTTCAGTCATTTCAGTGGCGGAAAGTTCATTAGTATCGGCGATAAAAATTGACTGCCGGATGATGTCACCATGGTAAATTCTTTTCCCACGTGTTAAAAAAATTTTTTTTTTTGCAATATTTTATCTCATTTTCTGTTTTCATTCATTTAGGACTTTTATTGTTGAGAATCTTCTCAGCAAACAACTGTCAGTGGTCGAAGAGTTCCATTCACACCTAGAACATTTTACTTTTCAACAAAAATGTGATCACTTTCGTCTTGTGTTTATTATCGATTATCGATATGTTTATGATCGACGAAAGTGATCACATATTTTTGTTGAAAAGTAGGCGAGTCGTCTGCTGAATTGATCACATTTTAAGAACCTCCCACTAAATATGGCGGGGGGTCCGTTTTCAAAAATTTGGGAGGGGCCTATTCAAATTTTAAACCCTGACAACGTACCGATAAATTGATTTTAAAATTTAAAAAAAAATATCGTCAGAATTTGCGTGAAAAACTACGTCGAACCATATATTTTTCAGCCGATTCTGAATTTCATGCCACAACCCTATTGAGTTTTCTTCTACATCATGCAGCGCTATCGAATCGAGGTTAATTAATGTCTCCTCATCCTTGTTTGGGTATTTTGGCTCTTCATTTCAATTTCTCATCATTAATGAAACTGAATAGAAGAAGACTACGAACAAGACTGGTGTTGACTAAATTTAATATATTTTAATTTGGGCTCTCTTTTTCTGTGGCTCCGTTTCCCCTTGAATTGTAAATGTGCTACTTAGAGCTACATTCTATTTTAGATAGTCTACAAGCATTGCGGACTGATATTTCAGAAATCAATATTCTAGATAATGTGAGATGTGATGCATTGACACAACTAGGCAACTTTTGAAATTTCCCTTCCTTTAGTCTATCGCGCCAACATTACCTTGGAAAAGGATTAGACATTAACTATTTAACTAATAGTTTATTTTTCCCTCACTAGATGTTTAAAAAATTAAAAATCGCGTTCGGATTTTTTTGCAGGATACTGTACTTCATCGTCCTCATTGCCTCCCCACTTGCTGCCTGCATCAGAGCTGCCGTCAGGCTCAGTTTTTAATTTTATTTGTATATTAGTGAATATTTCCCTTGTTTTATATTTCTCTGTACATACGTGTGCTACTGTCGGGTGAAATAAACTGGGCTACACTCGAGTCCCGAGTAATGCCCCTAAGAAAATTTAAAAAAAAATAAACTACCCTCAGGGAAAATGTTTCATAAATGCTTCTGTTTTGAACAGCTAAACGCCATCTAGTGATCGCGAGCTTCAGGTAAAATTCATTTTTTTGAACGGGACCGGGATTGCGATCGAAAAAAAATATCGGTCACAAACCTGATTTCGTTAATGAAATCCGAGTGAAGATTTTACAGGATCAAAAACTCCTTTGATCAGGTACTGCCTTTGTTTTGTTATTTTTTAGTGCTATGGTGCATTGCTGCTCGTGGAACAACTGATTTCCTTCTATATTTCAGTACCATACGCACCTGGCAATTGCTTTAGACGATTGGTTTATCAAACTATGGTGTGAGCGATGTTAACGTTGTAGTGATTTTTTTGTGAGAGCGGGATATAAGTACCATAAATTTTATTTCTCTTTTTTAGTCTATTTTTGCGAGTAAGGAAGTGGGGTCAACTGTCCGAGTAGTGGAAGTAACTGTGCTCGCCAAGAGAGTTGAACACGGGTCCCTGCCTCCCTGGATATTTCCCGATCACCAACTGACGAGTGAGGCCTTATCCGACTTTCATCGCCAAACTAAGATACGCCCTTGAACTGGTGGTGCTGCAGCGGCCTGCTTCAGTATTCTCCGTAATTTATGATTTCATGAGGCCAAATCAGTATTTTTTTACTTTACCATTCATGTCTTCTAACGTGATTTGAAAAACATTTTTAACGTGCCCCTAAAGGGTTTTTCATTTAAAAGTGAAAAAAAAATCTGAAACACATTATATTTTTAGTCATATAGATCTGTGAAATGATTGCAGATAACGTGATTGCATCCGGAATATCTTAATTCGGATATAGTATGAAAAATGAAGATAACTACAGAAAATTGTACATTACAAAACATAAAATAGTCAGCTATGTCATGTAATATTACAACAGAAATACATTTAGTATTTACAATTTCAATTTTCATGCTTAAAAAAATTTTGACATAAAGTGAATTTGCGTTCGTGTTGCTAATTCTTTATTAAGTGTTGCCAAAAAGTAACTTAGTCTTTATTGTGCAGTTCCTTGTCAATTAGAGCAACCTTAATGAATCAAATTATGTGTGGATTATTTCAGTTTTTAAATATTTTAAAGTACATTTTTTAAGATAAAAGTAAAGTACTTAACTTTAATTTTCTGGTTTGCTTAGTTCAAATTCACTTGCCACTTTAAAATTCTTGGTTTCTTGTTTCTGCTTGTGTGCTATTTCAAGTTTTCTATCCGTATTGAAACTTAAATGTCTTTGCAACTAATTTGTACAATAATCCAAGTGGTAGTATTCCATATATAAGGCAAGTGATCTCTAACTTTCTTGCTTTCGATGAATTAATATTTTTATAATTTATTTAAATTGTTTCAAATATCCATTTGAAATAATGCGGGGGACTACAATTTTTTAATCTAATTGAATTTTAATATCCCAAAGCCAAAGATAAGAGATGATCAGGTTAACTTTCCTGGAACCAAGTCAGAAGTTCATATTTTCACCCACAAAACTCTTGCCTTACCACCCTCGTGTTGCTCTATTCGTTAATCTTTTCCCAACAACTGTACCTAATATTGACAGAAATGCGGAATAAGTAAACTGGGGAGATTTTCGTTTTTAGCATTTAATGCTGTAAATGGTTTCGTTAAAAGAGGTCAGTGGTGGGAAGGGATGATACCGATGATACCGTGGTGGGAAGGCGAAAGGGTTGTAAGAATAAGATTTTTATGCCACTGGTAAAGTGAAGAGTTTGTCTATCCGGTATTAAACTTGCTATTTCTGGTTTCCAAAATATAAAAAGGTTTGCAGCAGATAAACAGCAAAGTTTAAACCTTATAATTTCCGACAGATTTCATTTTGGAAAGTTAGCTATCTTAAAGTGGCTAATCAGAATAATCAAATTATTTCTATAGGAAAAACTATAGTAATCTTCTCTTGTTACTGATATAAGTAATTGAATTATGGAAAATAACAAAAGATAATACTTTTTAGCTATTGTAGCTTTGATATTAATTAACTGATATTGTGAAGTATTTGACTATTGACATTAATTTAGCCACTTAAAGTATCATTGTAAAAATTAGGAAGGACGGCAGAGGGGTCAATACTTAGTATTTAAATCATATTTCCATCTTAGATAAATGTAAAGATCAAGAAACTGCCTAAATTTTTATTAACGCCCATCTACCTCTGTTTCGGTTAATATATACACGTTCAATTATTTGTGAGCTAACATTTAAAATTACTTATTGTACTTATTACACACAATATTAACACTTTACTAATTAAAATAACGGTAATTTAACGCTCGACATCTTAGTTTCATAGTTAATTGTTTGGTCCCAGCACCCGACTGGATGATACGTCTTCAAAAGAATTTACACATGTTTTCGTACCAATGTGAGCCAAAATATATTAAAGGATAAGTTTGTGAGGTGTTCTCCCAGATAATAATTTCAATATAAATTATACCAATTTAAGTTTAGTAGTAACACAATGGCAACTGTTAATAAAAACCAACGCAGACATCTATCCCTGCCCGCTGTGTCAGCAGCTTGTATGGCAGCCATCTCATTACCTAGAAATTTTGAATAAATTAAGGTCTGTAGAAATTACAGATTAAAATTATATTACCCAGTGCAACATGAACATGGGTCGAAGCTGAGAGTCCACTGGATGGCTGACAAGTGTAACGTCCAGAATCAGATGGGGTTGCACTGTTTACAATAAGACGACTGACCGACGGTGGTCCAGAATCAAATGTCACAGAGTAACCTGCTCCATTCCACCTTTTTTTGAAGTGAGAGGATTGCTGTTCTTGATTACTCCCGAAATTTAGAGATTTAGAGTCAACATTCCAAGAGACGTATTCCGGTGGTTTAAGAGTCTGTTATTAAATAGGTACTTAAATGAATAATATTTCAATCCTCTGGAGGAAAGAGGAGGGGGAAAGGAATTGGGACACGGAATTTATATGTATTATATTTTATTTATAACTTTGACAAATTATTTTGGAGGCCATTATTAGTTTTGATCTTCCATATTTTTTCATTTTTTTTATCAATTATTTCAGCCATTGTTGGTTTTAACAAAACACAAAAAAGGTGTGCGAAGTGTAAGACATTGGTGTAAGATGGTGTACGACGGTAATGGAGCAGTATTAGGCGAGATAGGTAAATTCTATGTAAAAGACGAAGTAGTAAAATTTAAAAAATATGTAAATTGAAGCGTGCTTAGAAGTATTTTATCCCTGAGGGTTATCCCTGAGGTTTATACTTCTAAGTATACCGAAGGCTCTTAATATGTTTCTGATCGTGTATCGTGTATCGTAGTAATCGATACCTTTCTTGGAGTTGGGCTCCAAAAGGTTTATTGTCAGTTTCGTTATTTGCTATCTTCTTTTTTTCTACTAGACCAATTTATTCCAAATTTCGGAAACCTTCTTAACTTAATTTCTTGCGCCATGACTGGATATTTTCGTTCGTATCTGTTGAAGTTTTTTTTATGTATTTTTTCCGTAATCCCCATGTGTAGATTTTCTAGTCTTAGGGCAACTATATTTTTTTTTTGTGAGCATTTATCCCTGAGGGTATACTTTGTATACTGAAAGCAATTCGTTCAAAAGTTTCAATTTTGATTTTCCCTTTCTGATAAAAGTGATAGTGAGGGTTTTATTGTCTTAATTTTTTTTTCTCTCTTAATTCATGTAAAAATTATTGCGACGTGGGGTGATGGGCGTGGCCCGCCACACCAAAGTCGCACAGCATATTACTTCAAAAAAAAATTTCAACCTGAACCCGAAGGCGTATACACAAGGACCTTGTATGATTGCAAAAAACGGCTGGGCGTCAGGTGAACGTAGTTTAAAATAGAAATTGATCTTTATGCCTGTGACCTTCGAAAAACTCAAGTGAACGTAGGATACTTTTTAACAAGCAGTTCGCGTTAACTATAGAGTCTATTTTAAGTATGTACCCATTAAAAACTTCAATCTTGACATTCTAAATCAGCACCATCCTTCGTCTATTATTAACGACACCTTTTGGGTATACTTTTCAATTAACAAGAATTTACCCATTGCCTTTTCTGTATCTTGCCGCTTCTATCGTCGAAGAAATGGATTATTAATTCAAGAGGGTGTTACAAATGATCTTATGTTCAAAATGGGTAAGACAGATTTCCCTTACAATTTTAAGTCGGAGTTCAAATTTGATTTTAAATGTTTGTGGTACAAAAAAAACTTTAAATTTGACCACGTTACTTATTTTCTACTTATTTTTCCTCTACAGCTGACACACTTACTTAAAAAAAATCATAATTTTGTTTAAATTACAAATTTTGTTTCTTTTTTTTTACTCCTGAGCCCTCTTACAACTGAAGCCCAAAAAATAATGTTTTCTTTTGTCTAGACCAAGCTTTCTTATCGACGTAATCAGAAAATGAAACATAGATTCCCATACTCTAGGATGTTACAAATTTTTTGGGATCAATAGCAAAACATTTGGGCTTCTAGATTTTAAGTTACCTATTCTTAATTAACTGATGGACCAGCGGGCATAAGAGCCCGGGTAATTGATTTCGAAAGGCCGTTATGTGGCCTACTGTCGACCACCTAACGGCCTTTCGGATTTTTCTGCAGGATTAAGTGTTGTTGCAGGTCCCTCTTGAAGTTTTTTTTCACATAATAATTTTCTGAGGTTGAGTAAATATTAAAATCGTGTAAATTCATTATCTGTCATGCGTGCTGTCTAATTATAAATTTAGCAATATTAGAAATAAAATAAGGTGTACAAAAAAATAAATAATAAAAAACCAAGAGAGACCTGCCGCAGTACCGACATCTACTGGTTTCAGGGTTGTATCACAAGCGCTCCTTAGCGATATGATTTTTAAAAAATAAGATTGAGGTATACAGTGGGTTTTTAAAGTATCGGAACGTGCGAGAGGATTAACCTTGTGAGCCAAGGTGATTTTCTCGGCGCTCTCATTAATTGAGTTTTCAATAAATCATCGTATCATAGATGAATCAATACAAATTCCATATTTTTATCACTTGAGTTAACGCTTAGAGCTTAGAGTTAACAAAGCTCCATTTTTAAAGACTTTTTCCGTTATCCTAGCTTTAGCCGTTTTTTAGCTATAAGACTCCTAAACGGCCCTATTTTCATAAGGCTCTCTAAAGCGTTCCGGTACTTTTAACTCGAATCAAACCCCCATCTTTCCGTGATTGAAAAATTCTAAAAATAAAACACGTTAAAGCCAATTAATGAGAGATCCGAAAAAATTACCTTTTTCAATAAGGTTCTGTCGCGCGTTCCGATACTTTAGGTACCTACTGTATATTTATTCCGTCACTGAGTATATATCCTACTAACAACAAACACCTACAGCGATATTTTGAAAATATAGTGATCCTTACGTTAGTAATAACGCATGTTATAGTGAAAGGACTTCCGACACCAACATAAATATCTTCAGTCCCGACTAGTACTGCTTGTGGTTCAACAATTCGAAGTTCAATAGACTGTGTCCATGCTGACCTCCTTGTCGTAATCTATCAAATATCAGGAAGAAATTCATATAAAAACTTTTAATGTACTTGTGATAATTTCTAAAGCGAATTTTTTAGATTCAACCTGACAATCATAAATGCCCTCGTCGTCTTTCTGAATGTATTTTATTAATAACGTCCAAGTATTTTCAGTGCTGTCAACTGAAGTAACGCGAATTCGTTCATCCCTTGAGTATACTTTTGAGTCTGCCGTTAAAATATGCCAATCCCGACGGCGTACCCAAGAAACCTAAAAATGTATTGCGTGATCAGAAATACTTTATAAGAATATGTTTTGAATATACTTGTTTTGGAAATCTTTAATTGGTTGCAATCAAACTTTTTTTAAATCAAATACTTACACCATGATCTTCCCTCAGCGATACATGACAAGGAAGAAATGCTGTATCTCCTGTCTGGGCAGTGATGACTGTGTTTATCTTGGGCGGTAGTGGTGTCTCAGTTTCGTTTAAATCCCATTTTCTCCCTGACATTAGGAAAGGATATTGTCCATTAAATGTTGACGTAGTACAATGAAACTAGATGCATACTGCACTTGGTGGATCAATTTCAATAAGTGACAAAATAAGAATTTGGATTTTGAATGAAGATTTCCTTTTAGTAATGGGACTTACAAAATCTCCATAAGCCGCCATAGAAGGAGATTTTAGCATTTAAAGAAAACTGACAATAACGATGTTTGTTCCAATGCTCTATTTTCATTTTTTTTTAATACATTTCGATCTCAATGGGTGTGTACATGATCGACTCGGCCAAGTCATTTTTGAACGTGATCTCTGAAACCCAATAAATTCGCAGATTGTTAACTCGTTGAACAAACCAACGTAGGGTTTGAGCATATCAGCTGATCGAAAACTAACTCGCCGAGTCGATCCTTTTCACACCCAAAGAATCTTAGACTCGAACCAACTTACCCAAAATGACGACGCAAACAAGAAAAAACTCACCGGACGTGACGACGTATGATTTATTGACTATTCCGTTAGTGAGTATATTGCTTCCGATCTCACTGTTGTTATAACTGTTTGTAGAAATACTTCCGTAATTCTTTGACGATGCTGAAGTCTGCATACTTTGCCAACTTAGCCACAAAATAATGCTTGTAATCAACCGCATCACCATCGTAACTGCAATGAAAAAATATTTGATTTAATCCCTACATGTGAAAGAGATTCGTAGAACAACAAATTTATGCAGTAGGGGAGGGGGGTGGGCATGTTCAACAAAAATAATCCATTACTTTTATATTTACCATAATTATGGAAAATATTTTGGGAATATCAATCTCAATCATTCATTTACACACAGCCTGTATTTTTTTCTATCAAATAATTATTTTAGCCGTTGTTGTTTTTAAAATGTGTTGCAGGAGCCAAGACAGTGGGATACAATGGGAAATGGAGTGGTGTAATTCAGACGTAGTAGTGTAATGTGGAACGGTCAATTTTTGGTCATGATGCCAATACAAATTGATTACAACCATGCATATAGAAGCGTGTTTATCAGCCTTATGTAAATCTACCTTTTTTAGTTTTTATGTATTTATGGAATGTTTCCGTATAAGAAACCAAACTTTGTCATTTTACATAAACTAACATCAGACGTCTTTTCAGTAATTGATATTTCAAATATCGAGTAAGTTTTGGATGACGTACGATTACAACAGGTATAATTCTTATACCATATCTTCCTTTTTTTAAAGGAAATTTTTACGTGAGGGTAAAAATAACAAAGTATTGCATTTTTCTTATTTTAAAAAACAGGAAAAATATTTGCTATAACCCTTAAACTTTTTTAAAGATTTGAATCGAATTTCGCGCAATTAGAATATTGCTCTTACTGACAACATATATTTATTGGGTAATTTAAAAAGATATATTAGTATTTTGTAACCCGCTGTCCCGCTTCACCTGGCATCTCGGTGTACTATCCTTCTCCAACAAAAACTAGTAGGGTTTCTTCTCAATAGAAATTTCATTGTATAGTATATATACTTTGGTTTCAATAAGACGATTTTTTTATTTTTTAAATATCAAATATTTCTTCTATTATTGGTTTAAAAAAATAATAATTTATTAAAAATATCCTAACGAAAATTTATGCGATTATTCTCTATGTCAAACATTTCTACGAGTATTAAAAATTTTTGGAAAAGCCATGGTGCGAACAAAAAATTTTTTGAACAAACAATGAACAGAGATACCTCATGATCATCATCCTTTGTAACTTTGCAACCTCTGTCTTTTCCCTCGATTCCTGTGTCCTACAACAGGAACCTTTTGTCATATCAATAGAATTGTTCAATTTGTTTAAATTTACTAATAATGAATAAGAATAGGTGAGACCGGTAATAATAGCTTAAGTATGGAAACGTGCGAATGACGTATGTGAAGGCCTAAAGCTGTAGGTTATATTAATACCACAAAACAAGCAAATTTTCCACGGAGTTCTTTTGAAAAATTTATTTAGCTTTTAAAAAAAACATTGATGGGTTTCCATTAACGAGGTACATCAAGAATTAGTTTATTTCTCTATGTTAGATCTCAATTGCTAAATGGCTGTATGAATTTTGCTCCTGACTATAAGATTATTTTAAATTTTATGCCATCCGCCCAATGTAGCGGAGAGTGGTGTTATTTGGACCGGGTTTTTGAATTTTTACGTATAGAAGTTTCAAAATCATCCGATTTCTAAAATATATATTTCCTTGTAATCATCCCACTTTTTTGTTTCACTTTTGATCTTCCGTAATTTTTATTTCATTTTAGAGTCAATAGTTTACTGGCTACAGATTTTTAAAGTTGCGGAAAAAGGGGCGTGGACAAATTCGTAGTTTATATAGGACAGGGGGTGTACTATGTGAAACACTCTATATTTAGCACTATAATATTAGGCCTTCAAAATGTCCCACCTGCTGAGTTCTCTTCATGGCATGTTACGTACAACGTCTAGTCTTGGGTGTTTATATCGTAATGATATTTTTCATCCCATTCCAGTCATCTTTTACTCATTTTCGTTTACTTAAATCAGTCTTTCCACCCATTTTTTTCGTTGATAAGTCCTTTCTGGCGCACTGGGCACCCTTACCCATTATTTCTCTGTTAAGTAGCCTAGAATATTGCTCGTATTTTATTTTATTAATTTTATTGGTATTGTATTGTTATGGTTTATTTTACTCCGATAGGGAAGGGTAGGGCGAAATGACTGTGGGGAAAATGCTCAAAGCTATATAATATAACAAATTAACAACTATTTATTAAATTTTATTTAAAATTTGGCCTGTACGTTGCTAAATTTAGGCCCGTACGGCGGGGCCCGTATTGTTTGGGCCCGTATTACAGGGCCCCTTAGGCAGGACGGAGGACAGTAAGGCAGTCCCGTATGTCGGACATCCGATTTTTCGTGTAATTGAATTACACTAGCAAGTTTTTAAAAAATGAAGGAAATGATGTGTAAAAATGCGCATCTTTAAGAAAATTGTTTAAATACTCTAATTGGTTCTTGAATGTAGAATAAAATAAATTTGTGTTCCACAAAAATAGTAAAAAGATTAAATGTTATCTTCTCTTCTTAACAATTATTTTTTTCAATTATTCTGTAAATATAAGGAATAGATATTTTGTGATTTTTATCGACCTCCTTGTTCGGGGCGAGATGGCGTGGCAACATAGGGGCAATTTGCCGCATCAAAAGGGGTACAGTCTAACAGGCTCTCAAAATAACTGTGTTTTTTTTTAATAATTGGGAAATAGAAAACATCGATTAATTTTAAAAAAAATTAGTGCAAAATGTTAAAACATGTAATCTATTTGGGGTAGAAGTTTGGTGTGTTTTCGTCAGTAACTGTAGAATTTCTTGACAAAATAAGAAAACGACTTTTCGCGAGTTGTCCCATTAGTGCGTACATTCTCATCACGCTGAGTTGCGCATGCGCTAACTACTGCTAGCTTAACTTAACGAAAAGAAACCTATTAGCGCACCTAATTCACAACCACTCTAGCGCGCCAAATTTACCAAAATTCCTGTTTGTTTGGAGTTCGTCTGGCCTCTGTTACTCTTGAAAAAACCTTTCAATACCGAAGTTGGAGAATAATCAGCCACGCACCAAATTATCATGTTTCCGTTATGCTTGCTTTAAAACTGGCCACAGATTTCTAGTGACTCTGTTATTACGTAAAAGATCCCAGTTTTTATTTCTGGGGTTACTTGAATGTCGTATAATGGCTCACGCAATAGGTCCTGTTTTAAAACAATCCAGAATAGAATTTATATGCAGTGTTTTGCGTCCGTAGGGTAACTACAATAGGGCTGTTCGCGAGGCTGTTCGACATCTTTTTTAACATTTGTTTCGATCGCGAAACGCAGCCGTTGGAAGTCGCTTTTCGCATGGACTACTCTAACTTAAGGACTGGACACTTCGACCTTTCCTATGTAAACCATGTATTTTTTTACGTCAATATTAGAATGAGCATTAAAAAATAGTTAATGACTGATCAAATGTTCCTATATGTAAAGTCAAGCGTTTAAAAGATATTTGTATTTTATTTGCATGAGAAGGGCATGAGGAATTAAGCGAATTAGAATTATGCTAAGGAGCAAAAAGAAAAAAAATGCTGGTTTAAATTCTTGCCGCCTGCAGACCCCATTTTGTAAGAGCTTCGGGTGTTTGGTGGATAGATGGCGAAATGGTCAAGTCGCCGAATTTCCCCTTCTCAGAAAACTAAATCTTAAATACCTTTTTCAATTTAAATTTGTGTTATGAATGTTTCACGTAGTTGAAATTGCCTTCATAAACCCTATTTAATGGTGTTTTGTATAATTTTTGCTTAAAAAAAGCCCACTTGACAGCCTATAACACGGCGAGATAGGGAAAGAGTCCAGTCCTTAAGTTAGAGTAGTCCATGCTTTTCGCACAATATAATAGGAAAGGTACACTCTCGGGTATCCCCAAGACCGGCGGGTGTTTAGTAAAGGGTCCCAAGATTCCCCGCCAGGTTCGCTAGTATAGGAGGCCGATCGCCTCTCGGGTGTATAGTAAAAATTTGGGTTTTTCGTTCATAAAATAGAAAATTACCCATCAATGTGTCCAGAAATTGAATGAATTGAAATTTCATCTTGTTTAGGCAATTTTTTCATTGTTAAATTCATGATTGAAAATCGCAATTTTTCGAAAATTGCGCCTTTCGCAACATTGCCTATTTCTCAATTTCACGGGTTTCTTCTCGAAAATCTGTGACTTTGAGGTTAAAACATGTTTTTAATTTCCGGCTGAGGTTTAATATGGTTAATTATGCAGTCTGTTCTTTTACAAGATTTTGTATCACTGGTAGAGAGAATGCAAACGTAATATCACGAAGTAAGATCGGCTGCTTGGCTGCGTCCTGGTAAGGAGTGTTGTCCCCCTATACCCTTAGCGCGGGCCCGCTGAAACCAACCTCGCACCTACTTCTCTTCCCCTGCCAAAACGAGTTACCACTAGCGCTGTGGCCCGGGTCACTTTTTCGGACCGACGGGCCATAGGAATAACATAAAAGCGGGATTTCTCCTATGAACACCTTAACCTTCGTGATCGCTTTTATTTTTGCAGCAAATAAAAGCGCATTTTATGATTTTGTTGTACAAAGGAGAAAAGCCGCGAAAATTTTCGCTTGCTATCTTTCGGGTCAAATTTGGGCCAAAAACGTGACCCGGGCCACAGCCCTAGTTACCACAATATAACATGGAGTCTTATGGGACTACGTGTTTCTTTAGTTAATTTTGGTATGACAGACTTGCGTGTTTGTTTCGAAAAAATTATATGTTAAACTTTAAGACCTGCTCTATTTTTTTATATATTTTCGTTTTCTATTGTGTCAATAGAAGCTTTGGAAAAAAATTAAGAAGAAATGGAGGGAAAGCGCACCTCTATTTCTAGTACTAGTGCAGCCACTTTTAGTAGTAGCGCGCCCCTTACACGCTTTCACTCCGTTCGCAAATGCAGCGGCGCGAGTTGTTTGTAGTGGCTGCACTAGTACTAGAAATAGAGGTGCGCTTTCTCTCCATTTCTTCTTAATTTTTTTCCAAAGCTTCTAATGACACAATGGAAAACGAAAATATATAAAAAAATAGAGCAGGTCTTAAAGTTTAACATATAATTTTTTCGAAACAAACACGCAAGTCTGTCATACCAAAATTAACTAAAGAAACACGTAGTCCCATAAGACTCCGTGTTATATTGTGGTAATTCGTTTTGGCAGGGGAAGAGAAGTAGGTGCGAGGTTGGTTTCAACAATTCCCCACAGGACAACACTCCTTACCGAGAGCAGGGGCAAGCAGACGAATCTTACTTCGTGGTAATATTGACAAAAAGGCAACGTTGCGAAAGGCACAATTTTCGAAAAATTGCGATTTTCAATCATGAATTTAACAATGAAAAAATTGCTTAAACAAGATGAAACCCCCTTTTCAGACACAATGTAGGCCTATATATATTTATTGAGTGGATTATTCCTCATCCAGTTTGCTGAAGTAAGTATGTGATTTATTAATAATTTACAGTATATGAGAATGAGATACGTAGCGTATATGCGCGTATATGCTCGATATAATGACTCAATAACTAAAGAATTAAGTCCTTTGTAGATTAAATCAAAAATAACAAAAAAACATCAAATATAGATAGTGAAGCTGTTGGCCCAGAAAGGAGAAGAAGGTGAAGGAAAATTCTAAGCGCTGTTTAGATGTTTAGATTTAAGTATACTTGTATGCACAGTTTACATTAATGCTGACAGATTTCCTGCATTTACGCAAAACAATAGGCTGCTAATTCCAAACTAGTGGTGGAAATAAAGGCTATCTGTGCTGTGACGTAACACGTACGCAGTAAACGTAGGCGTTTTCCGAGTCTATTATTATTGTCGGAGTCTACCCCTTTCTCCTATATGACAACGTCACACCATGGCATATACGTTAATATGTACTGTAAAAAAATGGGGCATTGTCGGGCATTGTCTTCACTTGTCTTTTGTCTACGAAATCCGACGAAAACATTTTAGTCATAATGAATATAACAATTCATTTTGTTTCTATGAAAATTCAAATTCAATCAGTTTAAAAAACATTTTTTCAAAAGTAACAGATCAATACTAGAAATCTACAATAAGGAACTCCTTCAATTGGTCTACAAGATCATCGAGAAATGTATACAATCGCGTGAAACAAAGCATCAGGAGAGAAAGGGATGTCTGTATACTCTGCTATTATGAAAGTCATTGTTTCTTGACTAATAACGAGACGTCTTAAGTAAGGAAAAGACTAGGTAATGCTATATATATACACGTCATTAGCAGAGTGCAGCACTAGACTGAAATATTCTGTTGCAATATTATGTCGTTTCTCCGTTCACACTCCTAACTTTTGGCTGTTTTTCACGCTTCATCTTTCCCCCCCAAAAAAGTAGTGGTTGTGGAAAGGACTGAGTTTATGAGCGGGAAAATTCGGTTTATTTTTATTTTTTATCCTATGAAGTACTGCGAAGATGGCAGAGAACGGCAGAGAATGACGCACGACTTGATTCTTTGCCTATAGCCCACGTAACGCATCCATTTAGTCTCAACTCCCAAGTTAGCTAAGTTCAACAGCTTTAATATTCTTTGCTGAAGAACCTGCGCAGAACACAGAACACACATCACACACATAGGACAGTAGGCTACGCATATAGACTTTATTTTCAGTTCTTACAGCGATACATGATATAAATTACCGTATATTACATCGCACACATCCTATTATGCTTAATACCCCTATCAATCTAATAAACAGTAAGCTGAAGAATCCCATCGTTGTATTATACTCGATTAAAAGGGCTGAATTGCTATACAACAAGATATAATTGTTTGTTTTAGGAGCAATAGAATCTTGTCGGAATATTGTCAGTGCAGATCAATCATATATGATGTAAAAATCCAGTTTTTTACATTCATCGAAAACAAGCTCAAGAATAATCAAAGTGAACTCCAATTTGTCGGTGTAATAATAGTCCGTTGCTCTATAGCTCATATGAACGCTTGCTGCGCAGCAAAAGCTATGCTGCATTCAATCATATCATTTTTGTGGTATAATTTACTGTATATCCATAGCATAATGTTATTATAATCCTATATATGCAACCATTGCAACCCAATCAGTCATACAAGTAACATCGTCAAGCTGTGCCTTATTTAAAATGTAATAACAGCATAGCAATATGTGAGTAACTGTGTATAATACGCGATGACGTGATGGAACAGTTGACAAAAAAATTCTCTTTGACGTGATATTGCGGCTCCGCAAATACTGAACAAGCTCAACATCTAATAATATGGATATGTATAACTCACAGTCTCACACGCATACTCAGCTGACAAATCCGTTAGACCCTTCTCGATGTCGTGTGTCGTCCCATCCCCGGATCCGTATCCGACGACAAATAACCAGCTCTCTCGGCATGTCTCTCTCACAACTCACACATACAGAGAAAATGCATACATATACGAAAAGGTCATGTTCTATATGTACATCCGTCTATATACTCTACATATATTGATTGTTGTCAGAGATTGGAAAACATCCACGACCAATCCGATGAGCGAAGCCGATCGAAATATATTATATAATGTACTTATTGATCTATCACTTCGTTTTGACTTACTATTCCCTTTCTCAGTCTCTCTTGACATCAAGTAAGAGTCCCATATAATAGCTACATGAAAGAGAAATGCGAAGACGTGCCTTCGTTAATTGTACAGTACTTACGCCTTTGTAAGATACGCAGTGAACTACGTACGTAGGTTATATATTATTAGTGACTCTATATAAGTTATAAACCGGCAACATGGACAATTCCCTAATCATGAACAGCTTGACGTCCGCAAGGTTTCGTAGATACGATAGCTCGACGATAACATCGACTCACCCTTAAAGCCAGTCACCCATACTATTTAATCAGGCGAAGAAGCAGGATCCGTCTATTTTTAGTCGAATTCAAGTAACCTAAAACAATTCTTGGTGTCGTCTATGCGCTCATCTTCGATATATGTGTTGAGTACCGTATACTCGATAGCATTGAATTTTCTTGATTATGAAATTTCTCTTTATATGAAAGTATTTTAAATATTTTTCACATCACCTTTTTTTGTTGTTATTAACTATGCTTATTTCTATATCGAGTTTAGACACATTAATACTTGAATACTACAACATCTTACATAAGCTGTACGTTGATAGTTCAGGGTGTAGAAAATAGCATTAGTCAATTTGTACCCAGTGGGTGTACATCGGTACAGTAAATGCCCATAGCTATTTCTATTGAACATGCAGCAGTCTCATTAAATATGCGCACACACCATCCTCGTTTACGAGCTATTTAATAACGTCGGGTCTTATGGCCTAAGGATGTCTCTCGAGAAAACGCTGAGAAAGATCCCTCTTGAAATAAGATAAGCACGCAGGGCAATTATGTATTGGCATTGATGATTGAATATTATAGTCTACCTTACATCACACTTTAAAAATTGGATCATTGGCCATCGCCTTGCTGCATTTGCCCGCGTTTGTGCATGTAGCTTCATTCTTGCAATCATTTCATTTACGGTAGGTAATAGATCGAGAGATATTTTGTCGTCGACGGGAAAACGTCGTTTGCGAAGCCAAGTCAGCTCGTTAAGATTAGGCTAAATGTTGATAACTCAATTTTTCGTCCAATACTAGCGAATTCCCTAAAAAGTCCGATTCCGAGAACATATCAACTGTCCCTTTTTCCAAAGCGCATCACAAAATACACTCCAGCAGCAGCTTGTGTTTTGAAAAACTATTTTTTTTTTAAGCAGTTCAAAACGAGGCGGCAGAAGTGTGCGAATATATGAGACTATTATTTATAAGTTCAATTTGAAACGCAATTTTTTTCGCAGTTTCATTAAGAATCGCAAAGCCATTTTGGGAATCCACCGGAAAGAAGTGGATGGCGGTAGGGCCAGCGAGTGCTGGGAAAACCTGTGATTGCTCTACTATAATATAAAGCTGTGGCTGTTGTGGCTTAGTTTTTGTGCAGAGAACGTGACAAGTCAGACGAATAGCACCGCTTAGTCAGCACTTGTCAGTTTACCAGCCGTTTTTAATGCTGCAAGTAAGATTAGGAAAACTAAAGCCAGTACATGGACATGGAAAAGATCCTGTCGGCCATCTCTCCTCTTGTCACAGTTTTCTTAAATGGGCTTAAAATAAAGTCTATGCGGTGAAATAAAGACTTCATTTAACTGCACACTTTTCTTTTTAGCTAGTTGGTACATTGAATGAAGATAATTAAGACGCTAATTGTCAAGCTGAAATATCGAACCATTTATTAGATTTTCTTCATCATGGCCTTTTCTATCTATTTTTAAAGATCATTTTATCTTTGTTGATATATTCACGAATAAGTTCAATTTGATAGTCTATTCAGTTTTAAGATTGCATGTGACTTTCGAGTCGATATGTTTTTCTTCCAATATCGGCATCGGTTCATCCATTCGCATCTTTTTCATGCACATCAAAGTTGAAAGTATACACTTGTTAAACGAGTTGTTAAATAGCAAAGGGCGTGTGGAGTTGTGGACAACGTAGTACGTACGTACGTGAACATAAACAGTGTACGGTCTGTTATGACTATGGCAACACGATTGGGTATGCCAGGGTTGCACAAATTGTTTGCAGTACGATAACAAGAAGTTTGGGTAGACTTTTCACTACCATACAAATAATGTTATTCGTGCAGCGCGGCGTGTTGTGTGTGTTCTTTTAACTTATATAAGGCATTCCCGATTTCGCTTTATACTCCATCTTGGAAGCGAACTTTAAACTTTTTCGTTGTACGTTGTACTCTCAAAATGTTAGCGTGCAGCCCTCACTTCTGTTTAGCTATTTTTCAATACGAGATTGGCGCTTCAGCGGATGTGCGGCATGTGTGCAGAGAGTGTAGCCTTTAAATATATAGGCTTACCGTAAGCTATTTACTTTAGTTTTATTTTTGAGGCTCTTTGCTCTTTCTCTGTTGTTATTGCCTTGCCAAAAAGAGTCGCCGCACAAAGGTACGATTGCAATTGTTGTCTGTTTTTATTTGAGATTGATGTGTGAATTAACGTACGTACCAGACTACCAGACTACCAGACTACCAGTACGTATTGTAGATTGAGATGTGGTAGATGAGTACACAAACCGGTGGCAAACACGGAATGAAGGCAAATAGCTCTCGAAATAGCCTAGAAAAGGGCTCTGGCTCTCGGAATTCGGAAAAGGGTGATAACGTGACTAACTGTAACTGCATAGCAATCATAAACCGATCATAAATTCCGTGTCTGAGTCAACGGGTTCACTGTTCAACAGTAAGTGAGATTTCAACAGGGCAAAACAAACAAAAAAAATGATAAAAGCAAAACAAAACAAAAGGGCAAAAGGGGAACGGAGTTAAAGCGTGAATTCTCAAAAAAGATCATAAGAAATGGTTGTTTGTTGTGTGACTTGTGTCCATGTTGTGTATAATACATCAATGACAAGTATAGTTTCAAAGTTCGCCTTGACAGGGCAACGCAGGGCAACTAAAGAAAACGGCGTCTTGCGTCTTGTCGAAAGAGCACGTACACCATTTGGGGGTAGATACCGTATGTATTTCTTCCAAACGTGAAAATTCCGATCAAGCGACGTACGTTAATCTGTATAGTAGGCTACCAGTATGTTATGCACTAAATTGTCAGCCACGGCGTAGAATGTACCACTTCTGCGTCTATACACTTTCGACAGCTGGTTTTGAAGGTAAACAGCCTTTCACGTCCAGTTAGTTTTCAGCTGTATGGTGCTGAGCTGTATGACTTGGTGAGTTCATTAAAAGTCTGTCACATAAACAAATACATCAATTTGTTCTCAACACAATCGACTAATAATACGGAAAATATATGACTAGGAGAAAATCCGAAATACCAAGAGTAAAAAATATTATTTGACGTCATAAATCTAATATCTCTTTGCAAAACAATGGGCATTTTGAATTGGATTCCAAATCTGTTTCCCTTCAAATAACTTGCGGTAGCTTAGTTGAAGTAGACGTTGTTGTTTTCAAATTTCTCATATCTCAAAAACTCTTACTCTAGTTTAGCGACAGGGCAACATGCAAAGAAACAGATAATACACCAACAAAGTAGAACCGTCAGTCGAAGTAAACGGGAACAAGTAAAATTGAATCAATTGGAATAGAAATTGCGAAAAAAAAGTTATAACTTTTTGGTCCAAAATTTCAAATGCGATGCTTTTATTTTTGCATGTCTAGTATTTATTTGCCCAAAATTAAAATTGTGATTAATATTTTTTCAAACTTATTATTTTCACAAAAGTAATTTAAGTCGATCAAAGTGTTCATTCAAATGCACCGTCAATTTCAATTCTTTTTATAGTGTATACAGTACCCACCAAAAGTTTGGAAACACGGGGGGTTTTTAGCGCGTTTAACAGGGCGTCTTACGGGCTAACGTGTCCCTAGTTTTTTCGCGATAACTCTTGTTTGAGTTATTGCATATAAATTTTTAAAACACCATTCTCATCGCAAAATAATGACCTATCACCGTGGTTATTTTCAAATCACGGTGATTTATAGTTTAGGCGGAAAACGCCAAGTCTAAAGTTTGGAAACAGAGTTGTTTCCGTCATATGACGCCTTGCTATTCGGGCCATATTAAAAAAATCATAATAAATTAGCTAATCATGATTTCGCCTTGAAACTTGCATAGCTGATAGAGGACATTGTCTTCTACATACTAGCAAAGTTTCAAAAAAAAATCTTAATTTGCAAAGAAATTATGACTTTTTTTCTAACAAGTAAAAAAATTTTCGCTGGACTGATGAGGGAGATTTCGGCCCCAGGGAAGAATGGAAGGAAGAAGCTAAAGGGAAGGGGAGCTTAAACCCATTCGAACCTTCATCTCCCCCTTTTTTTTCTTTCTTTTCTCTCCCTTCCATTCTTCCCTGGGGCCGAAATCTCCCCCATCAGTCCAACGAAAATTTTTGAGCTGTTAGAAAAAAAATCATAACTATTTTGCATATGATTATTTTTCTTTGAAACTTGGCATGTATGTAGAAGACAATGTCACCTATAAACTGTGCAAGTTTCAATGCGATATCGTTGTTTTTGAATTTATTGTGATTTTTTAAATATGACTCCATTAGCATGGAGTCATATGAAGGAAACGACTTTGTTTCCAAACTTAAGACTTGGCGTTTTCCGTCTAAACTATAAGTCACCGTGATTTGAAAATAACCACGGTGATAGTTCATTTCTTTGCCAATAGAATGATGTTTAAAAATTGAAAATGCGATAACTCTAACGAGAGTTATCGCAAAAATACTGGGGACACGTTAGCCCGTAAGACGCCGTGTTAAACGCGCTAAAAACCCCCCGTATTTCCAAACTTTTGGTGGGTACTGTATACTATAGCAAGAAAAAAAATCATCAAAATCAAATTTGAATGTTTCCAAACTTACCGGACAATTTGCGTTTCTGTCGTTTAGATGAGATCCCACTAGGTGTTATATCTTGACGTTATTTTGAAATGTCCAAAATCTGTTCGTAGTCTTCCGTTGTAACAGTTTCCACGGCTATGGAATGTTTATAACATTTGGCAAGATATTTATATTTTCATTTTTTTTAGTTCATGTGCCTGAAATAAATGTCTGTCGCAAGTCTTCATTGCCCCAATGAGAATTGGTGTGACAAATAAGAGCTCAATCCTCGATCCAATGTGGAATCAAGAATTTGTCGAAGCACAGTTATAGAAGACGGAAAAATGAGAGACGAGAGAAACAGCAAAGTGGCAAACCAAAACAATTGATCCTCGGGATCTTGCGCTACCGTAGACAATCATCTGACGCGAGCAGGCAGCACTAACAAGACGACAATTTGTAAACCGTTGTAAACTGCACACAAGTGTACAAAACTGTACATCACTCACAGTCTCACAATGATCAAAGAGGAACGAATATAATAACGTGTGAGAAAGATGAAATAGACAGAGACACGTCTACGGCAAAGCGACAAGAATGATATGGTAAAGTACAGTACCAAAACAGCAAACAGCAAACACATATAGTAAAAGACCCAATTAGATGACTGATGAGAGAAATAATGCAGAGAAATGCAGAGAAATGCAGAGAAATGTAGAGACGTTTCTGTAACTGGTGTGTGGGTGGTAATGGTGGCTGCTTTCGACGAGATGGACTGAATGGGCCAAAAAAGGGGGAAAACTCTTTGCCGTCTTAAGCTATATAACTCTAGAGTCTAGCCTTCAGGAGCGTATATATATACCGTATATAGATAGCTGTGTATACGTCAAATGCGATGTCTTGTTCAAGAGCTATACTGATATAGTGACTCGCTGAGTGTCGAGTTGTTCCTCTTGGCTTCGTTCGAGAGCGGACCGCGCACCGAGACGACATGTGGAGCTGAAACTCTCAATATCTATCCAAAATATCCTTTGCAACATCAGCCTGCTGCTGCGCCTGCGCGCTCACACTCAGCAGTAGATCCTCCTCCTTTTTCTCTCTCTCTCTCTCTCTCTCTCACTTTCTCACTTTCCCTTTCTTTTGTATGTCCTATAGCCTATATACTCTGTATAAGTCGATATACAACAACGCGTCAATAGTACAGCGCATATAGAGAACGAAACTAGAAACTCTAGAATTCCTCAGCGTCCATGTTTAAATCTATGGCATATTTCACCGACGAATGCACATTGCTGCGTAATATCCCAATATATTATTCGCATCTTAACCAGAGTCGTTCAATTCCGACAGTGGATTTCACTTCCGCATGAATGCAGACACAGAAATGGCAATTGTTTTCCGAACAATGGTGACAGCAGAAAATTAAAAGGCGCTTTATTGATATGGCTGCGTATAGATGTACCTCATTTGTACTCTCCAGCATGTTGGTTGATGGATTATCACTCTCTGGTCTCTTCAATATAAAGTTATTGTTTGCGTAGCACTTCTCAATATTACCTACAGGCTACAGTAAAACAGCTAATTTTGCTCAGAAATATCGCGTACGGTATAGAAATGGTCGTAATCAAATATGTTTTTTGTATTCCGGCAAATCTCTTTTTACAAAATAGAAGGTTTGCCTAGAAACAGCTAGCTTATATCTTTCTTTGAAATTGCATTCCAGTTAGAAAGAATAGAATCACTTTCTTTGCTAAAAATCCAATAAAAATTCTACATTACGAGCGAATCAAAACATTCCATCAAAATAGCTAGCAGTACTAGCACAACTTCAACAGTCCATTGGCGAACTTTCAATACAAAAAAGCAAAACAAAAACAAATAAAATCTATAGGCCTGTATGTATCTTAGATTACTTTCAAATTTTGCATATTGTTTCGTTTCCCAAAGAAACTGGAAGGCAAATGTGGTTTCTTGAATCGTGTTCGTTTAACACGTACATTTACATAATTATTACACAATTTACGAATAAAAGGGGGCGTACACATAGGACTCAGTCTCAGACCTATTGATTTTGGTTTAAACAATTGTGCCTGTGGCTTCCGTCAAAAACCAAAGCCTGTACCCTGTAGTAACGGTATATCTGCTGCTCTCGCTATATATCCTCCTTTAAAATGATTCAAGTTTTTTTTAAATTGCCAATTACTTTTTTAAATCGAGTTGATGGCAAAAGTGAATTGCTCAGAAAGTGTCGAAATCTTTCTTATTTTCCCTTAAGTTTCCGAGACTAACTTTCAGAATTAATTCGTTTCCGCTTAAAGTAATAATGGATTCTCTGTCTGTAACAGAGAGAGCAAAGAGAGCTGTAAAATCAATTATAGGACCAAGTGTTTAAGATCGATCTCTGAATGTGGAACATTTATTTTCAAGGGCTAATGTCAGAGAGAACTTTTTTTTTAGAGGGAAATCTCGTATCCCGTCATGATTATGACGGGATGACGGATGACCTTTACAAGAATCCCAGGCAGGCAGATCATAACTTATACCCCAATTTCCGTTTCCTTGAGAGTTTTCTTTTTCAGCTTGCCCTTCTTTGTCGTAAGGAGCCAAATAAAATTATTTATGTCTAAAAAAATTTATTTTCAGTATCAGAATATTTAGTGTTCAATTTAACAACATCACAAATATGAAACAAATCAAAAATGAAACTGTGCAATTGAAAAGGGACATGAAACCAGCATGAAACATACCACTACAAACATTCATCAGTAAAAAAAATGTAGACATAATACTGGATTAAATTCGTGCTGTATTATTGTCATAGTGATAACCTAACTGATGCACAATTCCATTCTTTTATTTGCTGTTTGACTGCTGTTTGTTGTCCAAGAGAAGCTAATATTTACTGTTTTATGTTTTCAAATCAACTTTTCTAGCTTTTGTTTTCGGGGGGTCCAGTGGGTCATATTCAAACCCTCTGTTACGGACTGACGAGCCTATTTGTGTCGTTTCTTTCTCTCTCTCTTTCTCTCTCTCTCTCTCCCTGTGTGTGTGTGCGTCACGCAAACAAAAGACAATTTACTATTAAATATATATATTGTATACTGCCTATATATATAGACGCTGCTGCTGCTGCATATTGCACCGTAATACATAAACCACAGTGAAATGTGTTTGTTGCTGTATTTGTTTTTCTTTTCAAACATGAGAAAACAGTATCGTGTCTATCATCAGTTTTTCAACCACAGCACTGCACCATATTATGTGCTGCATAAATGAAGCTAAACACTCGTATATACTTACTAAATGAATTGTGTGTGACTATTAATATTAGTATTTAGCTTGTCTAGAGAATGATCGTTCAATAAATATGCTTTGCGCCGCTCTGCGCACATAAATAAATAAGAGTATATGCCTAAATGTAAGTACAAAATATGTACGAGTCCATTGGACTAATGAAATGAAAGGAACAGGTTAGAGAAGCCCATCCGATTCAGCTGTTTAGCTGTTCAGCCGTATCAAATAAATGAAGTAAAATAAGGCTTTTGCTTTCTATATAGGAAATGAGAATTGCAGCCGGCCGGGGCCATCATGCTGGGCGAGACGTAATATGAGAACAGCAGTCCAGTGGAAACCCAGCGGGAGAGCAGCTCGGCATCAATAGCCGCTATGAAGAACGAAAAAAATACCAGAACAGAACGAGAGTTGTTGGCGAATAGTATCAACACTAGATGTAGGCTATGCTATATTATAGAGAAAACACTGAAAAACAGTATAGTAGTATATACTTAGTAGCGACAGGCCAGGCCGGCAGCCGGCAGCAACCCAAGCCAAGCCAACTTATATACCCATACCCTGATACCCATACCCAAACACTGACATGGCCAGCATCTCTGCAACTTCAGTTAGGGGAAACAACAACAAAAAACGACGACAAGAGATGATGGGAGAGAGAGAGAGACTTTAGAAAAGAAAAATCAGTCGAGCGAATGAGAGCGCTTGGTGGCACTCTGGTGGGTCTTGTTTGCCGCTATACTATACTGCTATACTGGCTGTATTCTTCTTAGTTTCTGCTACTGCGCTTGACGGGCAAATGGCCGGTTTTTTCTCTAGAAACGATGACAGAGCGACGACTCATCCTACACGGAGCTCGATGAGGGATCGTTTGCAATCCATCAGCAGAGCGCCTGACTGGATGCCGACCCGATATTTTATAAACGGCAGAATCAGCGTGAGCGCTCGTGCTACTCGACCAATCGCAACAAAATGAACAAAAGCAACACAGCAAAGCCCAGCAAAGCCAGCCTGTATGCACGTAGCGTCAAAGCCAAAAGGCTCATGAAGAACGCTGCACAACTTGTAGTATATGCGAATGGCTATAGAAGCCGAATCTTCTTCTTTTTTGAGCACATAGTAATAATATCGTAGAAATATATAGGATGAGATGATTAGGATGTGGTCAGCTTCGCTCTCGGCCAATATCATATCTACTTGTGTCGACTTGTGTAGTATATACTTTGTAGGCTACGCGGTCAACACCATGCACTACTCCATACACAGCAGTAATAAATATTCGAATATTGATTAACTTATATTTACCGGTGTCTATCTCGAATTCTCCATGTAATAACTATCCCACTAACTATACGCATATCAGTATACAGCAAGCAGTATTCTTATTTCCTTTTCAAATATTTATAGTTAATATACAACACAAGGCTATAATATATACATAATTTACGTATACTCGACTTTACTATATATTTTAGTAGCTCGAGCGACTACCCGACTATACCTAGTATATTATCATATTATACACACAGAACGTTCGTTATCTGTGATAGTGTGATACTAGTACGTATATTTAGTATATTTAGTATATTTAGTATAACCATGGGGTTTGTTTAAAGTGTTGTATCTAGGAGACGCGCGTTTAGTTGTTGGAGACGCATTCACACTAGTTAAACTAGGTTAAGCAGCACAGCAGCCACACAAGAAGGAGATTAACCCTGTAGATCCATCCAAGTAGGAAGTGAATAACCAGCATGGGGCCAGAGCGCCAGTCCTTTACAACAGATGTTTCCTAGTATAAGGCATTATATATCCTAAATAGTTTTTGCCAGCCAGCACCCTAGTCCAGCAGGCATCTACTCATCTATTGGTTCCCATAAACTATATCAGGCTACATTATATATACAGTAAGGAGCTGACGACTCAACATATTATGGAACTTTGAGAATTTCAGCATACATTTTGGAGGATAGTAGAGAAAGAAATGTAGTTTGCGCCGACAGGCGCAGCAGCACCTCAGTATTCACAAGAGCCTAAAGAAGACGCTACTGAATAATAATAGAGGGTCGGCTTCTCTTTTCTCTCGACTGGTTCGACTGCCACGCTGCTTCTGCACTCCCAATTTCATCGATCCAACACGTAGTATAGAGTCGTATAAATAGAGTATAAACACGACATGGTCTTTTTCCCCATATCAGTTTAATATAGTAAATACAATGCTTTTTTTTCTTTTTCTTTTTCTTTTTCTTTGAAAAAAAAAGGATATGTTCATCTTGTGTTTTCATTGAATGTTTCATGGTCTCTTTGCTTTCGACGCTTCACCCCAATGTCCAACCGGCGTCGTCTAGCTCTTTTTTCGTGAGGATATTAAACAGAGATACCAACATGTATCCATGAATTCACCCAAAAATACTAGCCTATAACTGCATTCATTGTATACACAAACGGACCATATATACAAATAAATATATATATAATATATTTATAGTTTTATACGTTATACTCTATAAGTCTACACTAGGTCTATTCAGGAGCAGTATAGGCAGTATAGCATCATTTCCACTCGGCCAAGCGTAACTCTCTTCCTTGGATTTATCACGCGGCATGCTGTGTGGCTTTAGCCGCGTTCCCAAACACAGCTCTCTCTTCTCTCTCTCTCTCTCTCTCTCTCTCTCTCTCTCTCTCTCTCTCTCTCTCTCTATTTTATTTTTCTTTTTTCTTTTTTCTTTTCATGTCTGCCGTCTTAGTCTAACCCTTGCACACACTTTCTCTCTCTCTCTCTCTTTCTTTCGTTCTCTTTTTTATTTTGATTCTTTTATTTTGTTGTTCTCTTGTCCTTTCTTAGTCAAAATGATGACAGCGAAATAGCATACAGTTCTAAATACTGATGATGATACTAACTTGAGAGACGACTTTCACTGTAAAGAAGTATGGCTCCTTGTTAACCAGTCGATCATTGTTGTTTCTTCATTTCCTTTGAATTTATTTTCTTGGTTGTTCTGCTGTCGCTGATGACTTGATGAGGATAGGATTCAATTGAAACTTAATTAAACGAGGTCAACGTATTGTCCATGAACGACCACACCCAGTCGTGCATCAAGGAGTATAGAGTAAGACTATGTTGGAGTTTTGGATAACTTTATGACTTAGTGTAACGCATACAGTGCCATGCACTCTGAATTAGATGTATAGTCTATACAGCATTATAGCCGCGCGTACGCGGATATATAAAGTGAGGGTTCATAAAGTAGCCTCTATAGTCTCGCAGCCTTCATAACCTATTGTCTACTATACTGTGCACATCCCTATTCTGCCAATGTCTATTCTTAATTAAACAAAAAAAATTTAACAGCGCATCCTATTTAGATATTGTGTCTGGATCTACAATGTGGCCATAACCTCAAGTCCTTTTTTTCTGTAATTTCATTTGCTTTTCAAAATCCCTCTGAAGACTATATATATTCACATGGGAGAAAACTGCTGCTGCATTCGATTAGCTTTCTACAGAACATGCACATTCGTATGGATGCATGTACTACATAGACTACTACAAATGGAAAGTAATCGAAAATCATGCTAAATGACGTCATTTAAATGCGACTTCTAACTGGATATGTAAGTATAGAAGCACAATTTCTACATCAGCAGCAACTTTTTATTTGAAAATAAACATGAAACATTTTCTAGATGCCGCTAGATGCAGCATTGGTTTGATTCAATTTGGAGATTGTCAGATTGACGATCGAGAAGAGATCTTTTAATCGTTATTTCAATATAAAGCATCTGGGAAATTTAGATTTGAATCATTAAATGCCTCGACTCAATTCAATTTTACGTTTGGGTGGCGCGAACTCTTGATGTTACTTCAAAGGGGAGGAGGGGGAATGAGCTGTCAGATAGTAAATTGGCAGGTAGCAGTGCGTCTTAATTCTTAAATCTCAAGTTCAAACGCAAGAACAGATGTCACCAGAAGACGCCCCTTTTTAAAAAAGAGGCAATACAAAAGCTAGGTACATTTTTCTAAAGACTAAAGATTTTTTTTAAATTTATTCAATTTTTTGTTTCATCTCGCAAGGAATTGAAATATACTTTGCAAGTTGCTGTATGATGAATTCGGTTATGAGGAATACATTTGTATTACAAGTCATCATTTTCACCATGGACACTGAAAGGCATTTTGATGACGGTTGGTGAGCCTTCCTGCCGCGGACAGTTGTTTAAATTGTAATGTGCAACTCGTCCGTCTGCTGACGTCGCCAATGATTGGCCCTTCTGTTGAATGTTCTTGATGTCAAGGGAGATGAAATCGGAGCAGTGCGGACGGTCCGAAGTTTGGTATTGAGCGGTCATAAGACTTCCTGATGGAAGAACACATCGGCGAGGTCCACGGAATTCGAATAAACGCTCACCATTCATATCGCCACACAGTCCTTGCAATTGGCCTCCTAAACTTGCCTTTGCCTGTCAATTGTATGAACAATTTCATTACTTATTGTGCCGTATATTCAGAAAGCCTTTTTCGGCCTTTTGTTCCAAAAATCCTCATTGTCTTTCTCTAATATATAACCTCCCTTCTGCTAATGATATCAAAATATTCTCTAAATTAACGACAAAGCCATCGTCAAGTGACTTATATTGTGTGCAAACGTATCTGGCGGTAGCAGCCGTTTTGCCCGTTTCTATTTCATTCATATTACATTATTCACATAGCATATGATCTATATAGGTTACATTATATCATACGGTCGATAGTGTAGAAGTAGTTGCGCTCAGGGAGCACTCGCATTGACATTCTTGACCACCCCCCTGCCCCCCCCCCCCCATACCACTTTTCGTTTAACTGCGCTGCTCTCTTATATTACTAAACCAAATCGGTCGCCTCGTTGTTCATGTTTCATCTAGCTCCTCTTTCTGCGTTCTTATTTCTGGGTTAAACGGGTTATCTGAACGGATATTCAGTAGGATGACAACATTTCATAAATATAAAAAAAATTTATAGGCTACTATGGCAAAAATGTGTGCCAATTGACTTGAAAGCTAGCAACTAAACATATTTTTTTGCTTTGAACAGTCGTAGCACTTGTCATTTCATAACACTGTGATAACCACAAGTTCATTGGTAATTGAAACTATTCAAAATTTATACATACTTTGATTATGATTTCATTTTCGGAATGAATATCCAACATGAATCCATTCAAGGGAAGTTCAACTTCGAGAGTGCCGTTATCTCTGACGCGGGCATTTAGCAAGGCCCCGTGACATGAACTTTCAAGTGAGAATCCACTTTGGTTATGTCTGTTGGTATCTGACTGTTTCGCAAGAGGAATTTTGACTTGGTTGATAAATAACTTTTTATCGGGCAAGTTGATTTCGATGATGTCGTCAGATACCATTAATCGCAGAACCTGTTGATTAGAAATGTAAATTACAGATCGCGTAATTAAAAAAGAGATGTTACGAATTTATGAGTAATAGTTAAATAGACTTATATTTATAACCCAAATATTTATAAAATTGAGAGGAAATTAATGCTGTAATAATTTTTAAATATTAATTTATGCGTTTCTTTTAAAAAGAAAATCACTTTGGTATGCTATGAAAATATTCAAAAAGTTTTCTTCATCTATAAGGTTTTTATAGAAAGCAAAAAAATGCGATCGTGTGATTTTCTACATTAATTAATGGTGGATACAAAAAAGCACAGAAAATAGAATTGAACTTCGAATTGTGTGTTGAAAACCTTCATACGGTACGTTTATCTCAGGACAAATAAGATTAGCGCCGACCACCGTTAGTTTGTTGGCGTGAGTTTAACGAATCTACTTACATTTGATAACCCAAAACTTTAAGAAGGGTAACTCGCTTATAATTCATAAAAGTCGCATTATCATTGATTGTACTAAACAGGAAATCAAATAGGATACTGTACAAGTGTACATTTGCCAGGTAGTACGATAGCTCTGAAATTACCTTTGACAAATGTACCGTACATATTACTCAAAATAATTTATCAGATTACCTTGTAATGATTAATGATAGGTGGATATTTCTATAGGTTATAATGATAGGAATGTGCATGAAAACTGCATCACAGTCTTGGAGGCAAAGGAGGCATAGCACAAGCTAACTACGTACGTATAATACTATGTTTGGCAAAGCTGTCAAAGTGAAGTGCTAGTACCTGATTTTGAGCATTTGATCCGCGATCAAGCAATATCACCGATTTATCGTCAGGACCTGTGGCCGCCACTACCATGTACTGACATTCGTCAACGAAACGAGGATCATAAACCACTCCGTCGAAAGTGGTGATCTGGTTTTTCCCAATCTGGCACTCACCTAATCAAATGAACATGTCAGCATCAACATCGACATCACGCATGCAATATCACAATGTTAAAATATTTGATCAAAATAAAAGAAACAAAAAAGAACTCTCAGAATTGCAAAAAAAAAACAAAAAACAGATATATCGACGGACAACTGTTCGCCTTTGAACTAAAGGGAAAATAGATGGCTTTTGATTAGATTTTGGTAAAAATGACATTCTTTTATACCCGTGTAGTGTGCACGAACGGGTTCCACAGGGAAATCATAAGAAGACGTCGTGCTGTAAATGTCATCGCTCCATTGCCATTTCCAACGGACAGCCAGGTGATCAACTCCACGTTGTTTTTCCTCTCGTCTTATTTCCGTCAGAGTCTGCCCACTAACAATGATGAATAAAAGACGTCCTATCTTTCTCGAGGCGGAATATAAAAGGTGAAAAATGAATGAGAAAAGTGCAAAGAATATAATAAGAGTAGCCGAGTAGTAGCAGAGTAGCACGTACGAGAAACCATGGATAAACGCTATATATATTATTCAAAAGCATCGGTCGGTTGATTTCCGAGATGAAGGAAAGCGCTTTGGCTGCTTTCGAATAATAGCGAGAAGCGCTCAGTTGAAACACGGAGCATGGTAATGCATAAAAAGAGAGAAGTGCGTTGCGCGAAAAAACAAACGGTTACAAAGGGTTGGATGATGCATCTGGATGGTTGAGAATTGAGAACCCTGAGAAGAGATAGGAGAAGAGAGCAGGAGAGACCGAGAGAGAGAGAGAGAGACAGCTAGACAAGCGAAACGAAGATCAATATTTGTCGGGAGTCGAGACCCAAGAGAATCTCCTCTCCGTGCCATGCAACGGTCCATGGCTAAAGAGAGAAAAGAAGAGAGACTCAAACTGAAAGAAGCTCAGATAAGGGAAAAAGATGAGATACGAATAAACCAAGAGAAAGGAAAGATAAAAACAGACACAGAGACTAGTTGGTTGGATGGTTGGTTGGTTGGTTGGTTGGTTGTGGAGGGAGGGAGGGAAAGGCCGAGCCCGGGTCACGTGAGCAGGGACAAGCAAAAGAAGAAAATTGATATAGCCTAGTACGTCGGTATATATATAAACTGTGTAGTACTTGCTTGGGTAATTCAGGCCAAACTGAAGAGGGAGAAGAGAAGCCCGGAACAGCTGCACTTAAACCAATCGGCTTTACTCTCGATTCTCCTTCAGATGGTATTTCGATGACAATGAAATCGGCTGGATCGCGTTTACTCGCCGACTTTCCAGTTGTCACTTCCTCCTCTCTGTGATTGTCTGATCGCATCACTCCTTGACTTTGACCTCCTGTGAAAAACATGAATAATGAACATGAATTTTCAATCCTTTGCGTATCAACTGCCAACTACCGAATGCATAATGTACTGTGATATTAGTCAACTAAAAAAAACAAAACAAGACACGCCACAGATTTTGAAACAGTAGGAGACCATCACAAAAACTGGTCTGAAATTTATATTTTTTTATTTGGATTTTTTTTTCTTATTCTAACTCAGGGCCGTTACCAGCAATTGAGATGGAACGGAACCGAGACAGAAAGTCAAATCAACGTCAAATTGAAGAGAAAAACTGATAAACTAAAAAGTAAAAGAAAAAAAAGGAAAAAAAAAAAAAAATAAATGAAAATTCAATTTCATTTAGAGTCATATACTCTCTAGATTTGACGTACCGGCGGTAGGCGCTTTGAGTAAATCGGTAGTCCCAGATTTCATACTCCACTCCATCGGTTTTCCATCCCTATCTTCACGGCAATGCAAAGGCAAAAGAAAAATAGAGAGAAATGGAAGGAAATGCGATTAGCCACTGTGTAGTGGGGAAAAACGCGCAGATGACAATATTCATCCAAGCGTAAAGAAGTGTAGTAGGGATAGTCCTATATATTATACCCAGTTGCACGGAAAATTGGAAAACGATTGGATGGATTGACTTGCGCCACGAGAACTGTCGCCAACCGATCGCCATATTTTCATTTGGCAGCCAAGAGAAACTGACAGCGGACAAGAGCTTTTCCCAGTCAGGATGGCCGTCGGTGGCGTGAGTGAACATATTCTTCCACTCGAACATCTCGACCTGATACTCAAACGACATATTCAAACATCCGTGACACTTTCTACCGTTAGACGTATAGTAGCAAAGCTGACCACACCGCTAAACTACTTTTTATGCTGTCCGACTTTGATAGAAAAATAGAGTACCGCTACATATACGTATACGTCACGTATACTATGTAACTCACCTGAGATGTTTCCTCAAGACAGACGCCTAGACAATGACTTTTGTGTAATAATATGAATTCTTCTTTGTCATCTATCTTCTCAACGCTCCATTTGACATCGATTCGATTGACGGGCAGTTGCGTCAATTGTGCCTTTAAACGGCCTGGTAGAGAGGCCAAGAGGACGACGCTAGAACTGGAAGTGGCGCCACCAACACCAGCACTGCTACTTGACTGGATTCCGATAGACGAATCGATTTCAAGCACCAACCTACTCACACAACAAGTAAAAAAAACCAATCAATACACGAATACAATATCCTCTGTGTGGGATCCGACACTCATGTCAGGATTTAACAGGCAGAATCATTACATCCGACAAAGGACTAAGGACAGTATCATTAAACAGTAGATGAGCCTTCTAGGCAAGCAAAGTTAAAATGTTTACCCGCCCCCAACGTTGTTATATTTTGTATTCCACTTACGTTGGATTAAGTTGACTGTCAATTATCACTGGCTTACGACTGTACTGAAGAGTTCCGTTTAGGGTAGCAGATATCTGACCTTTGACTTGGATTTCGGTAACCAGGCCCATGGAATTAGCCCACCTGATCTCAACGTTGACAATGGGCAAAAGATAAAGCCAATCGAGATTCCAAATCGACACCGACGATTCCAGATGGCCTATCAACATTGGCAAAACGAACACAGAAGATGTACTTATAAAACAGAGACACCGGTGTAGAATAAAAAGAAGAAGAAGAAAAGGGAAAACGTGATAGAAAATAGAAATAAACCTCGGATGCTTTTAGCGACCCCATCAAAAGACCAAAACTTTTCAATTGACTCCATTAAGGTCCAGTGTAGGAAACCTTCGCCGAGTTCTCCCGAAGGGTAGCTGACGTTCAGACGGTTGAGGAGAACGTGGATAGAGTCCGACGTGCGTTTGTAACACTCGTATTGATGCGACGTGTTTTTAGACTCGTCTTGACCGAGGATGTGAGTAAGTATTGATTCCATGTGATGTCCGTGGATCTCGAATTCTAGAAAATCAAAGTCAATTGCTCCCAAGTTGAAGTTGAGTCGACCGTAAATCTCTTTGGGGAAAACGGACGCCTTGTTGGCAAACGTTTCTAGCCTGAGGTAGCTGGCCAATAGGCGGCGTCTCTTCTCGTACGACCATATGTAATTAGCCGAACGCCCTTGGATGATCGGTTTGGCCAACTTAAGCACCTGCTTGGCTCTCAATGATCTAAATTGAGCCCAACAAACAAATGTAAATCCGTCAGTCAACAAGAAGCTTATACAATCATAATTCATATGCCTTGAGTCATTCAAATAATTCAATGTTCGAAAATATGGGAAAATATGTTACAGCTTCTGTAGAAATCGCAATGGACTGCGCAACGAGGCTAGCGTGTCAAATGTGGTAAAGACGAAAGAAGCGACGTGACTTTGTCTTGGTTCAAACCAAGTTCTAGCTGCCACGGCCTATAAGTTGATTTAGCACTTAAAACTTTATTCAAAACATTTGTCTTATAAAATTATCGAAGGCAACAATCAATTCGATTATGTAGTCAAAGCTTGGTTTTAACTTTTAGGCTAAATAGATTACCTGCCAAATGTGAATGGGGGGACTACTAAGCATCAATAAAGTGAAGGCCGCCAATCGAACCTTTCCGATAAAAACAAAAAACAAACAAACAAAACAAAAATAAAAATGCATCCTCAATTTAACTCAGTTCAAGTACTATATAACGAAATTAACTTAATCTTACTTGGTAATTTTCTGATGGATTCGCGTAGACGGTATGCAAAATCTTGATTGCCCGAACGTCTCCATGATGTGCAAGTTTGTGAAGCGCCAGAACAGCTTTTGTCCGGATCGCTGGATTGGCGTCAACCTTCGTTGTTGTTGTATATGTTTACTTATTTCTTTTTCACTTATACATTTCATAGGAAATCAAAATCAAAAATAGAAAACCAAACACATAGCATGCGATATCAAATCAAATCCATGGGAAAAAAGGCGGAAAAAAAGGGAACATAAGTTCCCAGCTGCAATGCTGTAGACACTTGTGATGACAGCATCTACAAGAAATCCATTGCCGTTTTCATTTCATTTTTCTTTGCTTCATCGCCTTTTCATATCGTCAATTCGAAGCGAATGGCACGTCTTTGACACTTGACAGCCATGAAATGATTCCGTTTTTCGTAATCGAACCCAGTTTGCCGTGAGCTGTCATGTTCTTTGAAGGGGAAAAAATCAATGAAAGGTACGTCCCTTCATTTTCATAGCTTCTTCGTATCGATCGAATTCAACGGAAAATAATCAAACATTTAACTATTCAAAAGTTGTTTTTTTTTTTCAAAAAAAAAACTAAATATATTATTTGGTGTAAAACAAATTGATTGTTCATTTTAGGTTGACAACTTGACACGGTTCGATTTTGGCGCGGAAAAGAACTTAGGACGGAAAAGAGCAAAAAGGACGGATATTCCATCACATGGATTGCCGATTTGCCGTTGCATAGGGTTAGAGCAATAGAGTAGGCCTATGCCTATAACGCCTACTGCGATGCAATACTTTTCTGATCCGCAGTCCTTCACCTAACTCTAAGAGTTAGGGCGGAGCAAAGAGACTATCTATTCAAACTGGTTGTGTTATTATTTAGTAAACAAATCGTCCCATACAGGATTTCCTGCACTTTCTAACTGGCCAGTGGCCAAACTTTGATGTTTACTGAATTAGTTTACAAATTCATCGTGGGCGTGTCTCACAAGCTTGTTATTATATGTAGCTTATTCAAAAACTAAAGAAATCTGTACGAAAAAACCTTCAAATTCGCAAATTGTTTTATGTTCAATTTCATCTAACGTTACCTTTCCTTCGATAAAAGGAATCACAACTGGAATGAGTGACGAATGGCCGAGAATGTTTAATGCCGACAGGGCGGCGCTGCGATCACCAGCGTCGCCTTCAATGATTTCAACTGCAATTCTTTTCACAAGTCGTCTAGGCCAAGTGTCTCTTCGTGCCCCGTCTCTTGTGACGTTCAAATACTGCGACGGAAAACGAGCCTCGGCTGATAATCGATCGATGCAAGCAACACGAAAAAAAGAAGCCAGAGAAACCATGGCCGTCTGACGGAGATCTGGCTCTCGTCGCACCCCCTTCAAGTCCAGCAATGACTGTCAAAGAGACATAGAAAATATGTGTGAAAAATTCAAAAAACAATATTCATATCTGTTTTTGTTTGTTTTTTAAAATGGTGAAACAGAACAAAGAATCATGGGATTTCTTACCAAGAGCTGACTGAGGACATTGTCAGATGGATCGCGTAGGAACATGCTAAATCCCGATATGAGATTCATAATATCGTCACTGGTGACTTGTTCCCTTTCTATCAACTCCATGGCGATATCTAATGTCACGGCCGAACCCACTGTGGACATTTGATGGAAATAAAACGACCTATTTCGATAAATGACATTTTAATAACTGATGATAACATTTTTTTAATTAGTTCTTGTTTTCGGACAAACTCAAGCACACTTAACAATATAGTTCGTCATCGCGAAAAAAAAAAGGATTTCTATTTATTTGCTTTATGAATTAATAAAAATTGTGCCGGAAGTATTAATTAATAGGCTATATTACATTTGTACCCATTTATATCAAAGCAATAATGAAACTAGTATTTTCGTTGTTCTATTGCCTTTGACATTAACTTTCTATCATTTCCAGACCGGAACTTGGTGGATCTAATTGCGCAATGTGAACGAAAATCTAAGAATTTTTGGTATGGGTCTGAGAAGTGGAAAAATAAAATTGGGAAAATCATAAATAAAACATAACTGCCATAGCATAGTATGCCAGATTCTCAGAGCCGTGGATGCGTGCTGAATACCTGAGCTCATATTCTAAATTCAACGGATAATAATAGTAATAATTGTTGATAAAACAAAACAAAATGAAGCACTCTTTGTTTCATAACGCGGTTAATAAGAAGTCACTCCTTAGAAATCGTTATCTTCGCCACTGTGACATTTATACAAGTTTCTATTATTTTTGAAATTTGAATTCTAGATAAATGAAAAACTAAAACTAGGTTGACTTCGTCAATTATAACTAATGGTTTTTTCAAATGTAGAATTATGTGCATATTTGCTTTGAGGTTTAAGAAATCTTACGCTGTTTCCTATTACAACTTTTAACATATAAAAGGAAATTCGAGGAAATGTTTGATTAGTGCCAACCCTATAGGCCTACCGTATTACCGGGTATTACCATTGCTGAGGTGAAAGTTGACGTCGAGCTTCTTTTGTCAACGATGCCAGCTGGAGCTGACTCATGGATCGAAAGCGATTGAACAGCTAAGACGGTAAAATAATTAGACTATTATTTCAAAATATTGATGTCAGTAATACATAAATAAAGTATATTTTGTGTAGGCACCCGTGTTCTCAAATTCGATGATTTGCGCTTCACCAATTCCATTGGTTTGAAGGTGATGGAGCGTAACTCCTTGATGTCTTCTAGAAAATCGCTAATCGCTTTATTGTCGTCTAGCAACGCCAAATCCGATTCAGGCTCTTCGAAAACGTAAGCCAACGATTGTTGTCGGTATGAAGTCTCAACACCTATTTTTGGACGCAACAGCTCAACTGGCATCTCATCCGGCCTACCCATTTCTTCTTTTGTGGTCAGCGTCATCCGTTGCGTGATACTCACTCTGCCGGACGTGAATTGGCGGTGTTTAGCGCCCCAAGGTTGGCCAATCCAATCTTCTCTCAATTCCACATTCAAAATGTCCAGCTTCCTCTTCGTCAAGTCTCCACATAGCTCAACTCGCTCAACTAGCGATCGCTAAGTAAAGTCAGATTTTTTTTAAAGGGAAGTCAACAGTGGTGTCAAAATCATTGGAATCATTTGAAAATATTGCGATTTTTTATTTCATTTATTTGAAAATAAATCATTTTTTAAAATCAAAATCATTCTTCGGATGGAAATTTGAAACTTTGAACGAATTTCCATAGGAATGAAAAATAAAACTTCAAAAGATAATTTTTAATATATTTGACAAAATTTATCAATCGGTATAAAGACGAATAAGTTACAGTATTGTCCAAAAGCTCTGCAAAGTTAGCACCTTGCGTCTTGCATCTGACGCGTAGAGTGATGCTTGAAAAAATCAGCGTTTTAATTTTATTTCATTAAAAAAATGATTTGATTTTAGCGAAATGATTTTGATATGATTTTTTTTTCTAATTGATTTTGACAATACTAAAAATCAATAACATAATAAATACAAATGAAAATAAAAGGGTTTAGATTGACAGACGTCTTACTGATTGGGCGTTTTCGCAGATGGCCGTTCCTGGTCGACATCTCCATCCAGCTGGAGACAAGAGATTATACATTGACAAATGAGTGCAATTATCAAAATCTCTGGTCTTGTATAGCTGATATCTGTTGTTGGATGTCGGCTGGCAGAGATAATTGCCAGTGGTCTGTGTTACCGATCCACGTTCGTCCTCCAATGAATACCACTCGTAAACATTGGTACATTGACCAGTTACTTCTTCCTGAAAGAAAGTCACGAGGGGTAGATTCAAAGTTTCAGTTCACTGTAAATATCCTATTGTAATATAATTATTCAATAATCACAGCATTAAACAGCATACTTCCATCGAATTATATGATTTGCTGCTGGTTAGACGTTCCTCTTTCGGTTCTGGCTCTGGATATCGTAAGCTGAAAACACTGGCGATTCCCTTGTGGATACCGACTGCCCACTGGTTGACAGTTGAATGCAGAGGATAACCCAAAGATTTCACCTATTTAAAGCCAATATAACTAGATGCTATTAACTGAAAATTATTTGCATTAATTTCTATAATTTTTAAATGCCTACCGATAGAACAATGCAACATAAGACAGCTCTCAGAGCAATATTAATATTAGTATTGATTAGTAAATTAATAACTATAGTCTGAGCCTAATAATAAGTAGTGCTTTACTCACGGTAGAATTTTGTAATACGACTTGAAATTCCGTCTCCAGGTGGTGTAAAGACGATTCCGACGATTCTCCGTTTTCAGATGTGGTAAAATTCAAGTCATTCAACTATAAAAAAGGGTCGATGAACTATTTACCAATAAATTTGCCAGAAGCGAAGCATATTTTCCAAACTACGTAGCTGAATATAGTTGATACTATTTTGAAACAAATATTATGCAGTTTTCTTATTTTTCTCTAAACATTACTTTCAAGAGCAGCAGTTCAGTGTTGATTACGCGGACACTCAATTGACTTTTCATTCGAATGGTACTGGTCGTCGGCGATCCTATGACTATACTAGCTGAATAGTCGTAAAAGTAAACGTGATTGGGATCCCAACAGCCACATCGTGCTGCATCTTTTTCGCACAAATTGAGATTGATCACACAATGAGATAAGAAAGCAAAAAGTTTCTTAAATGAAATAAATTATGTGTTATTACAGGAGATTATGACGAAGACAGAGATCAATAAGCCGGTCCTATTCATCACTGACAGTTCGGGATCAACTGGCGCGTTTTTCGTTCTGTTTGCTGCCTTGATGACTAGGTCATTGAACTATTTTTTTAGTCACCACGCTGATTTGGCTCATTTTGGGCTGCTGATTGAAGTAACTTTTAGTCTGTACCACTTTACGACTTGTTTCGCCAACGTATCAAACGATCTGTCCAAGTCAGCTGCAAAGCAAAAGATTGGAATGGAATCAAATTTCAGCACTTCGTGGCATTAAGTCCAAATTTCATTTGGGAACCGGAGGAAAGAAATCAATACAGGAATGTCGTCTCTATTTCTCTGCTGCCTTCGCGTAATGAATATATGTTAGACGTCATCTGACGAAAACCATGAAACATCCGGTTCAAATCAATTTACCAATATCTTTAATATCAAGAATTCCCAAAAGTGTTACCTTAGTAATCCAGACCTTTGATAAATACGGATCCATTTGAATGAACCGCCGACATTTTATGTGCGCTTTTGAGTGCCAGCCAGCGTGTGAATGATGAGACGGAAAGTAAATATGAACCTATTTAAGCAATTTGAACCTATTTACTAAGCAAAAAAACTGAATGAAAATATTAATTGTAAACGTATTGTAAAAAAGCGTTTGCATCCCAAACACGTATTTTTTGTTTTGGCTAAAATTCAAACAGCTTATGTTGAACTTTATGCGTTACTGATCTAGATAAAAAATTTGCGATTTATGATTTTCAGTAAAGAAATCAACAGTACATAAAAGAGCAAATGCGACTTGCATCATGTCATGTCATGTCATCGAGAATCGAAAGTTTCAAGCGTTTGTATTTGGAAAATTGATGGAAAATATTTCTTCCTTTCACTTCGGTGATGCGAGATGAATGGCGAGAGCGCTGTTTTACCATTACCTCTTAATGAAATTAATTTTATTCTTATAAAGATAAGAGTTGCCTTACCGCCAACTATAATGACTTGCGCATCTATTGTGTGCTCGTACTTAAACTATACTTAGCCACCTGGGTTCTGTCTTGTATACACCTAACTTTTGTTTTTTTTTACGTTTAAATATGGGTATGTATATGGCCTTTTACGGTGCGCACTAGTCGATTAGCCGCACGGCTTTTGGCTCTGCGGAACCAAAGCAAATAAATAGTCTATAGCGTGAATCCATGATAAAGCTTAATAATGCTACAGAGTGAGGAACGAGGGAACCACGGGGGCTATAAAACAGTAAAACAATTAGAGTTTAATTTTAAATGGTCATGCAAATGGCCAATGGCAAATTTCCAATCTTTGCAAAACTTGTTTATTTGTTCGGGAATAGCAACACTGCAACACTGCAACAGCCATTAAGAAATAGAATCAATTGGACAAAATATACTGAGTATTACAATTTTAATATTTAATTTGAAAAAATAACAGGATATTGCGTCTATGGAAGGTATATAATTATACGATAAAACAGTAGTAGCCTAGTAGGCCTATATCGTTCGAAATCCGCTCCCGATTACGAAATCTAGCATTCTAGCCGTCAACACTAGGTGGCGTCGGGGCTAGTGATGGGAGGAGATCTCCTAGCGGTAGCGGATTCAGTCTCGAGTCTTCCGTTGAGAAATTTCACTCTGGGAGTGTCCGCTAATCTAGCATTACACAGTGAAGCTCTGTTTATATATTGAAACTTTATTCGTTTGTTTGTTTAAATCTGTCAACGGTAATCATCATTACTATATATACTATTGTTATTATTACAATTACCCATCGGTGTTTAGCTCACCTATCCTTAAATTTATTAGTTTCTATAGAGTTTGTATTAAGTTGTGACCTAGATGTAGAATGTAAAATTTTGTGACCAAATATGGTAATGGTTGAAAACTTTCTTTGTCTGACATTTTCCCACATGCAATGATTTCATCTTTTAAATGTGTTTTAATAGGAAATGTCATCGCGTAAAACAGCTGGGCGTCGTGGGACTACTAAGAAGCGTGCCCAACGAGCAACTTCCAATGTTTTTGCTATGTTTGATCAGGCCCAAATTCAAGAGTTTAAGGAGGCTTTCAACATGATTGATCAAAATCGTGATGGATTTGTGGATAAGGAAGATCTCCATGATATGCTAGCATCTCTTGGTAATTATTGATGAAATCATTATAGTATATCATACTCAATTTCATTTGATTTGTTTTCATTAATTTAGGTAAAAACCCAACTGATGAATACTTGGAAGCCATGATGAATGAAGCACCTGGCCCTATCAACTTTACCATGTTTTTAACTTTGTTTGGAGAAAAACTTCAAGGTACTGATCCAGAAGAAGTTATTAAGAATGCTTTTGGTTGTTTTGATGAAGAAAACACTGGCTTCCTCAATGAAGAGAGGCTGAGGGAACTGTTGACCACCATGGGTGACCGCTTTACTGATGAAGATGTTGATGAAATGTATAGGGAAGCCCCTATCAAGAAGAGCATGTTTGACTACTTGGAGTTTACTCGTATTTTGAAGCATGGAGCCATTGATAAAGATGATTAAGATGTTACAAACATTAACATATGAAATCACTTTGTCTTTGTGTATCATTCCATACACAGATGCCTTCCATATTCTTAATTCATATTATAATATCTCTTAATAAAAAAAAAGTTTTCCCATCGCATATTCTACTAATGAAGGGGCGTTTGCCTCTCTTTCTCTTTCACCACTGATGTAACTACAGTGTAAGGGTTGATGGCTTATAAAATAAAACTATTCACCAACTAGATCCCCTGGTTACATTGAAAAATTTGTATATTTTTGTATATTACTCAAATCATCATGAATTGGGTAAAAACAAATGTTACTTAATTTTCAAGATGGGTTGCCCATTAAGATTCGGATGGGATTTTATCTTTAAAAAATATTCTGAAATTTTCAGCTTGGTTAAATAGAGCATGTGAAGATCAATAAGAGATCAAAAAAAAAACTTGTCGGCAATTATGGGTGATTTATGATTTTGATCTAAATCTTTTTTCTGCTTCGATTTTCCAGAGATTTTTCGATTTAAAATCACCATTCGCATATCGGTAAAAGTCTATTATAGATGACCCCTTTTTACTGAACTAAAGCAACCTAACCTAACCTAACCTAACCTAAAGTAAAGTGATGAAGTAAAAAGGGGTCACCTATAATAGACTTTAACCCGCAAATCAAAAGGCATTTTTTTTCTTAATTTCAAGCTAGATTCCCGAGATAAAATATACACATTTCTTAGTTTTTCTTAATTTGAGCGCTTCGTTCAACCCGACGCCATTTCATACTGGTTAATCCGCGGCCAGTAACGCAAGTAGGGCTCTGGCCTGGTCCAAATCAGTTCATATTTTGCTCGTCAGGTAGAATTTCTTGATTTTTGTGCGAGTTGCTATCAAGTTTATAGTAAATAAAAATAAGAAGCAGTGTAAGCCTTCACACATTGTTAATTCATTCAGTTTTAGTCTATATATCATAATTGGAAATTGTCACAGCGTTGATCTGTTTAGAACCCAGTCTCATTAAAGAAATGACAAAACTGTGAGATAATAAAGCAGTTCCAAATCTTCAATCTCGTATTCTCTCGGTTCGTCCTTTCCTGTCCTTTCCCTGCATTACGTGACACAAATTTAAAAAAAGCTAGAACCATGATGTTCGAATCCTTGTTCCAATCATCGGTGAAAATGGCAGTTAATTCAGGCAATGATGGGCTATTTCTGTTATTGTTCCTAACCTCTTAGGTGATGCTGGTAAATCAATGATTTTTTTAGGATGTTTTGAAATTGGCGCAAAAATTTTTGGCACTTAAAAAAAACATCGGGCAGAACCGCAGACCCACCCGAGTTGGGAATTGTAAGAACCTTCCAGCCCCAGACTGTTCAGCTGTTCTTCACTTTTATTTTCAAGAACCGCAAATAACCCGGGTTTTCCGTATACTTAGTTCCTTGCATTTTTTTTTTTATAAAAGGTGTATATTCGCTGAGGCGAATGTTACCTGTTTATTGTCGTAAAGTTAAAGAGCGGGAACAAACGATAAAAAATTAAAACAAGCGAACAACAAAAGGACAAAACAACGGTAAACTGACAGGAGAAGATGTGATAAATTCCGAAGCCAACAGACAAGCAAGCTGGGACTGGGAGTACTCGTCCGACCAGGCTGACCCACTGGGTGGTCCGATTAATCGCGAGGCTGACTGGTTAAGGCCAGCCCAACGAAACCTCGGACGTCCGTCACGGCCACGGCCCGATTAAGGCGCCCGCTACAGCCAGTGGGCGACACCCGGACTGAGACCGCAGAGACAACACAGAAAGCCAGACTCAAACCAAATAGATGGAACGAGCGATGCATTAGAATGTAGCCAGAACGCAGGAAAAAGGCTAGTTAAATGAGCGATGAGGAGGACGGTCAGTACCGGGGTTTGAAACGTTTAGTGGACGACAGAAAATTTGAAAGGGCGAGCCACAAAGGTTTATGTTGAGCGAACGCATGAAGCGGGACTGGCCACAGCAGATTAAAATTGGACGCGCATGCACTAAGCTTCTCTCTGTGAGATACATAATTCGAGCAGACAAAAATGATAGTTCCTTGCATATTGCATCAAAGCCATCCCCCATCCTAGTATGGTCAAATTGGGCCTAAAAAAGGGGTTAACCCCAAACAAATTGTCTACAGTTTTTTTGATCGTGAGCACTGTTTCTATCATTATATTGTAGTTATGTTTAAAATATTTCTTAAAAATATCGTGCAGAACATGTTTAAATCGTGATTTAACCTTTTTTTTTGTTAACCGTGTAAATATACTTTCTTGTTGAAATAAAACATAAAAAAAAATATCAAATGGTAGGAAATATGTCATTCTATAAGTGGCCAAATTTTAGTGCAGTTATGAATAGATTTCGTATTTAAAAAAAAAATTAAACGTAAAACCCCTTTTTTTCCCCCCCCTAGGAAGGGTTCCCATTTTTTAACACAGGCGCTTATGGGTAAAAATGGGTTTTTTTTAAATCAATATTTCCATTACATCTTAAGTCTTAACACATAAAAATCCCCCCCCCTTGGGTTCATTTGATAGCTAAAGAATCATTCTATCTAAATCATTTGTATTTATTACGACGGGTACGTTTAATTAAAAGTTATTAATGAAATTATATAGACCTTTTTACAATTGCTTGGTATCGGCACTAGCCAAAAGTCGTGCGGCTAGTCGACTAGTGCGCACCATGGCGGGGATGGTGGGATGTGGGGAGGGTGTTTTTTGTTTATCGTGAGATATAGTGCAGTTTATAACCATCAATTTTGGTGTTCTGCGCGGGTTTTTTCATCCCCCCTAGCTATTTCGCTCCCTTTCGGTCGGCCATTTAATTTAATTCTAGTAACATATTTGTCATAATCACAATAGAAATCTAACCGAGCCCGGAATCGAACCGCGGAATCCGAGATAATGTGTGGGATGCCTTGACTACTACACCATGAATTTTATTGTAATTGCTAGAAACATTGGTGGTATAATTTGCCCATGTCACATGTGGACATGAAATTATTAGAGATTGTGTGTGCCGATGGCAGGACTGTCGCAGTAACGATGCCCTGAGGGAAGATCATTGTAGTGTATTGGATTTTGGCCCGCAAATCAAATCAAATTCAAATCAAATCCAAATCCTTTCGGATTTTGATTTTAAAAGATTTTTTATGCCAGGATTTGGATTTGGATTTGATTTGAAATATTTGCTAAAATCCAAATCAAATCCAAATCCTTGTATGACAATTTGTCTTCGCAGATGTCGCTAGTAAGCTGAGACCTGAGACGCACTCTTTTAGCCTTTTTTTTCTTATTTTCTGAGGTTATGGGCCAACTTATTTATGAACCCTCTGAAAACAGAAGACGTAAAGAGTAAAGCAGATGAAAATCAATTGGCTCACCTCCGTTCAGAAGCGCTAAAGTTATTCAAAAAGAGGCTTATACTTCGAACAAATTGAAAGATGTAAAATATTTTTCATGCACTTTGTTACTACAATAATAATCTCTGTACAAACCTTTCCGGAAAATAATTAATTAAATTAAATATCAAAAATAATCAACTGAAATTGAAAATTTTAGTAAACTATTAATTTAACACCGATTGGGACTTTTCGAAACATTTTACCTTGGAACCCAAAATTGAAAAATCAATAACATATTGGTGTATGGGAATCGGTTCATTTATTGATTTTACTTCGTAAAAATTCTAAGCTATTTATACCCCTTAACTCACTCTAGAATTTGTTCTTCAACCGAATTGTCAATTTAAGTTTCTAAAAACATTCGCCGCATAGCTACAGTGGCTGATGCACAGCGCGAGTCGCGAATGCGTGCCGCAATGATGACTCTAGGTTTTTAATTCGGTGCTTGATTAACAGTTTGCTTCAAGTTTAATTTTTAAACCAAATTTTTATTGGTAAATTCTATTATTTCCTAGAAGGGTTTGGAACAGAGCTTAATATTGTTGATAATAACATAACTCATGAAAATACTACATCTTGCAATTTGATCGCCATCAAAAATAATTTTTACTCCACTACTCTAGACAATCTACTCGACCTCAACTCCGCAAAGCGGACTTGTGCGCCCCCTTACATTGTTTAATTGTCGAAAGATGTTGCCAAAGTACCGGATAAGACCCCCCCCCCCCCCCCCCCCCTCCTCATTGTGAACGAAAAGAGTCCATTTGATCAAGATTTCAATCCTTGTAAATTATGGAAACCTATTCAACTCAGATTCCCAGCCTTCTAGCCCCAATTGCAAGGAATATAATTTTTAATCCTTGTTCATCAGCTAACATCAAGCGCTTGTGCGTTTAGCACAGCTGTTGAATTTTTGTCGGCAAATAGAAATAAGACAAAACCAAAATATTTGATATCCTTGTGTGCATTAAACGTAGCACCCATCCCCTCAAAACCGTCTCTGCCTGAAGGCAAAAACACAAAAAATATTGGATTTGATTTGGATTTGATTTGGATTTGATTTGGATTTTAAAAATTATTTAATGGATTTGAATTTTAACGATTTTTTCAATGATTTGATTTGAAAATTCTGATTTTGAACGTGATTTGATTTGGAACTGATTTGACGGGATACTTTTTTCACGGATTTGATTTTAAGTTTAAATAAGTACCAAATCCAATACACTATTCATTGACGGAGAATTTTCAATTTTTTTCTTGTGGGACCTTATAACACAGAGACTGGGAACCATCATATCTAAGACCATGGCCATAATATACAAAATGTATATTTTTAAATCTGACAATAATTAAATTGCAACTCAGCACTGAAGCTGCACAGAAGAATTTTTAAAATTCAGAAAACGTCGGTTATATCAAGGACTAACATTAGAAAGACAGCTATTTCCTATACAGCCATCAGGATAATGCTGGTGACTCCCACTGCGGCGCTGCGAACGGTTTAGAGGATACTTTTTGGTGAATTTTCCTTTTTCCCTACTGACTGCTACTGATTAGTCTTTACACATCTTAATTTTAAAAATCGACTACATGTGCTAAATTTTAATTTATCCTATGTAATTTTTTTCATGACTTCTTGATCATGTATTGAAAATAGCAAGAAGATTGGTTTACTTAACGGTGCCTTAAAAAATTGGTTTTATAGACACCCTTTCTCGCTTATTTTGTGACGATTTATAGTGAATCATGAAACGCTGGAATTCCGTGTCGTTGGGAAAGAAGGATAATTTAGGCGCAAAATCAAATAGTCTAGCAGTGTCTTTAACGACAAGGGAAACCATTCTTTCACGATTCGCCATAATTCGTCACAAAATAAGCGAGAAAGGGTGTCTATAAAATTATTATTATGCGGCATGAAAGTTGATATCGTCAACTATATAACTTGAAAGAATCGCCGAGGCTATTTTAAAATTGATCATGCAGTGTCCCTTCAAAGATTAGCCATTTTTAGTATTTTTTGGTCTTTTCTCAGCCATTTTCCCTCACCTCTTCCTTCACTTTCCCCCTTTTTGCCCAAGAGTGCGCGTCGTCAAATACCGCCAAGGGTGGCTAGGGGGTGACCGCTGTTGAAATCATGCTGAAATTGGCCACGTTGAACCAACTCTGTCAATTCTGTGTCGGATTGGTCAATGCCCTTGAAATGCTGCAATAAAAAACAATTGGTTATAGAACGTTGATTTATGGTGACGCCTATTGGAGTCCGTAATCCGGATTCCTCCAATGTCAAAAGTTGCTATTGGAGTCCGTATTTTTTTTTGCGTTTCCGTTTATGAAACGAGAAAACATTAATAAACTAAATTAAAGAAATATTAACTGGCATTTTTGCAGAATAAATCCTACTTTAAATGAAATGCGCTATTATAGCAGCTAAGCCTAACCGGTTAACCATACAAAACATATATTGAGACACTTTTTTACAGCCTAGCCTATCTATGATTTCTTATTAATTTCTGTTTTTATTTAAATTACAGAGCGCGTTAACTTAAGAAATGTTAACTTAACTAAACTGTGTTAATTTGAAAGTTTTATCGTTCACAAATGTTATTGTCTTATCGTGTTCCTTAATATTGTGTATGAGTTTTCAATTTCGCAGCTCACAATAATGTGATTAATTCAGAAAACAGTGTACAATAAATATGTTTAACTCAGAAACAATTCTGTTCTCAACAAGGCAAGTTAATCTACAATTCAACATTACAATTTTAAAAATGGTCTGCTAATGCTAGGCACGACACCACAGCCATCTGGGATTACGGACTGCAATAGACAGTTTTGACGCTAGAGGAGTCCGTATTACGGACTCCAATAGATTTTACCTTGATTTATTTAAAAGTTCTTATGCTGGATGCATACATACCGATTTGAGCTGGCAATTTTCTTGACTGCCAATAAAATTCCAGTAGTTCATAGTTTCAATGAAGGTTGTTTGAACTACGTTAAATGTAATCCTGGATTGTAGCCAACACTATCCCAATATCGTTGACCGAAGTAGTCAGTTTTTTTTTCCGATCGGACGAATGGGATTGCATCAGAGAAAGACGCCAACTGCTGGCCGATTCGAGTTTCGACCACATTTCAGGATCGTTATCTACCCCCTGGCTTGCGGAACCGGAAGAACAGCAGTGTTACGAGACATTTGAAATAGATCAATTCCCAAAGCACAGTAAGAAGCTATGGGACCCCCAACTGTTAACATTGACATGGTTTCTTTTTCCGTTTGTTCGGACATTGAGTAGTACCTGTAATGATCCCAATTGTAGCTTTGACGGCCTTCGTATTATACGGAAATACGAGCGCAACAAAGCCGCAAGAAAGTCTTGCAGCGTGACTAGGCAAGATGCTCATAAACGGTATAGTCCGTATGTGGCACGACTGCCTCTTCAGGAGTCACCATGACAAGCCAAAAAGAGACTCTGCGATTCAGCGTGACAAGACTTTATGTCATATACGGTAAAGCCGTATATGACTAGATTGCTATTTGCAGAATCACTACTTTCGCGTGATTGCGAGGGTCTCTGCGATAGGCGCGGGAGCGCGAGTTGTTCACTCGCGCTCAGTATAAATTCACGCGGATTCTGCAAAGAAAGGCAGAGTTAGTTCAGCTCTTCTGTTAGCCTTTACTCTACCTTCTCTCTCTGTTTGCTTGATGCTTGTTTTGTACTCGGCTTTATTATTACAATACACTGGTGATCCCGTGTCTACACTACTACATACCCCAGACAACACGCCTGGTTTTTTGGGGGGTCAAAAGACGTCTTTGTGTGACCGTCCGAATAGGCTGGATAAAAGTCGGCTTTTGGCGATGTAATGTAGACGCCAAACCAGTTTCGTTATGTACAAAAACGTCGTTTGTGTGACCGTCCAAATAGGCTCGATAAAAGACGACTTTTGGCGGTCTAATTAATCCCCCCAAACTGGGTTTTTTAAGGGTCCAAAAAGTCGGGCCAAACTGAGTATTTAACTGGTTAGGAATTGAAAAATTTTTTCTATAGGAATTTTCTAATGATTTATCATTTAGTGTAACTTTGGGAAAAAGTTGAAGTCCGATAGGCGATAGATATATTATCCACATATAATTTGGTAATCATTGTCAATCATTATAGCGCAGCGGTTAGCGAGCTGGCATGGCATCACAGTAGTACGGTATTCGACTCCAACCGAGACTATTTCATTAACACTGTAGTACTTTGAGTTTTTCAAGCATATTACGCAAAGGTCAAAAACCTGACTTTAGCCGCATTTAGACCCCGAAAAAAACGGATATATTCCCTAGTTCAAACGGTATGGCTCCCAATTCCTGGGAGAAAAGATGGCTAAAAGACGGAAGGGTGCTGTCTGTGGTCTTCTCTTCTCATGGGCGTTTAATGCACGCATCAATTCAGCTAGAGCTTTCCTGTTTTCAATACTGTACTTGGAAGCGTATGCACTTTAATAAAGATTAACTTTCTGATTTTCAACGTAACGAGTACAGTTGTTGCAACCTTAAACAGCTAACACAGTTGTGTTACAATCAGTAATGAAAATAAAATGTTGGAATTCATATTCAATTGAAACATTGCACCACTAGATGGCAGTACAAGATGGATGAACATCGTATTCCATGAAGTTTTCATGATCCACACATCCTTCTTTATATGTCTCTCAATGCCGTCTGATCTGTCTCTGTCTGTGACAGCTACGTGACACATGGTTCATATTATTCGTTATTCGTACTGAGATTCTTTTGCAAATGCTGTCCTTCGTCAAATGTACAAGTAAAATTGTTACATTCTATTTAACATTAATATAAAAATGTCAACATAAAAACGGCCCGTTCTTTCAGACTTATAATAAAGGTAAACGATATTCGGAATTGTAAGGTTTTCACCTTGAGTAATATCCGGAGAGCTCGGGTAGACGGGAGTTACGTTCGTTTCAGCAAATGTGTCGTGCGGTAGCGACACAGCAATCTGCGATTCTTTTAAAACAGCTGCTGCGATGTTTCCAGTCATTTATGTTGACAAGAACTTGAATAGAAGCGAAATTTAAAAGCCAGAGATCCAATGCCTCAACGTTTTCAACAGTGGGTTGTAGTGGCATTCCTAGCCAGATTGAATCAATTAATTCCTTTTCGTTAATTATTTTTTCCGAATCATCTTCTGTATCCGCTTTCAAGTACAGCATCTATTTGACTCGTTACAGTGTAGGTCACTTGGGGGAGCTGAACAATTTCGCGGCTACATGTTCAACCGGATGGCTAAACACGGCAAAGCTGTAGGTTTGCTGCACTGAGGGGCTGGGGTGCTCCCCAAGACTAAAAAAAAAATAAAATAAAAAGATGGAAAATAAGGATTAACCTGAAAGTGCTGATGATGTTAAGACTTTTCGGAGTCGATCTGCTCTGATCTCGATGAGTCTTGCGAAATTACAAGACGACAGGGCACTTTAAACCTTGCGCCTCAACATCTATATTACTTGGGCGACTCCTTAATTTCTCTTGAGCTTCACTGCTTGCTAATTCCAAATCACCGGGACAGTTGTAAATAGGGCACTTTGCTATCAGTGTCATTTCGGTTTCCGGCAACAATAACTAACCGGTCGAAAAGCTTTCGATGTTTTTTGCTAACAAATTCAATACTTTTGCAACGTGTGTGAAATGCTCTTCGTCATTATTACCAGCAGTTTTATGTTAAAGAAGAGTTTGAATTTTTCAAATGAAAACAGATTTTATCAATTGCGTAGTGTTCAAATCACATTTTATGAATAAAATGAAAAGGAATGGATAAGTTAGGTAAAATTAAGATTACAAGTATATGGGAAAATAAAACATATTAGTGTTTTTTAAACAATATACCTTGAATAAATCGTGATCAACAAACAAAAAGTTCTTCGTTTCGCATTCATCCAGTTGAAACGCGGTTTTAAGTTGTCGTTCGAAGTTTTCATGGCCATATAGACAAATAAGAAAATACGCGTGCAACGTGAGTCGTTATTATTCTTCAACAAGTCCCAAAAAGCTTTTAGAAACACCAATCACGCCGCTTAATTTGTAGGGCAATTTTTCTTTTTTATTCCAACCGATGACTCTTCTGACAACAATTTTCATATTTCTTTGAAAATGAAGCGCCGCTACAACAGGATGTTTCAACAAAAGTTTGAATCGAAAATCTCAAGCAGGTACTTGATTTTTACAGTACGCTCTCTTTGCATCCAGTGCGTACCAAACAATCTTGAACGATTGAGTATCGATTGAGTATCAGGACTCACAGTAAACTAAATCCGAGCCTTTCCCAGGAAATAGTGTGCAGCATAAACGTTTTGACGATTTTGGTTTGCTGCTGTTTGTGAATGTTGCATCGGTTGGGTGGCTAGTTGAATATATGTGTAGAAATTTGTTGCCAATCCGTTAAGACTCGTGGGAGGTGGAGGAAATCTGAATCCCTTATTTGCCGCGTCTCTACATATACTACTTTATGATCATGCACAGCTTTCAAATCTTCCATCGAAACTCGACCATATGCTTCTCCTTTGCCACTAGTACCTCGTTCTGGACCCGACAATCGAGGTGGAAGAATAGATCGCACATAAGCCACAATTTATACTTGCTAACGGGTCGCCATGTAGTAAATGGGTAGGACAAAATCAATGTGCTGAAATTGTCTTGTACTCAAATTGAGAAGATGCTTTACTAAAGCTTGTCTTGACATTTTATTCTTTCTCTGTTCTCGAAATCCACCACGTCCAAATGGAAAAAAATCAGGATAATGAAGCTCAAGATAATCAGGATTGGAATCGCACACGAAATCTTTTTCTGGACTACAACATAAGTAGATGAAGTGTTATTGGTCTCCATTTCATCATGGCTATTACTTAAAGATGTACCTAAACAGAAATACGAACATGAGTTAAAATATGTAATCATGCACGAATAATATAAAATAATAAATTACCTTCATCGAGTATCTTGGTTAACACTCGAGCAATTTTTTCGTGGTAGTTGATTTAGAGCAACGATAGTATCGGTTGTCGATTCAAATACGCCCTCAACGAACTCTTCACTGGATCTAGATGGAGAAAGTCCACCTGTTCAGTTATCTAATCCAGCTGATGATGAGGATCTTGATGAACTCCTCTCTTATTTCTCTTATTTCTGTCGTAAAAAGCATGTCATCCGAAGTTTTATCAGAATGTGGATTGTTGATTGCATCTTGATCAATTTCAACGTTTTTTCATTGCTTTTTTCCAACATTACGAAAAAGAGCAAAGAACTGACAATTTTTTCGGGTTAAATAATATAATCAGATTTCACTGATGTCATCTTTGATTTTTATACAGTTGATTGGTCAGATGCCATTGGTGAAACAATCAATACATGAATCGCTGTTTCTGCAATGGCCATCGCAATTTTCCGACTTACTATGGCTGTGTTAAGACGGTTTGAATAAATGTGGCCTGTCAATCGCGCCCTACTCGTATGTAAGAACCCATTCCAGCGAATGAAGTAAATTCACTATAAGGATCTAGAGGCAAAAGTGTAAAGGTTGACCCAACGGGTTCATTGTGTCAAACCAATACGGAGAAAATAAACTTAACTATATGAGGCGAATTTACTCACAATGCATGTATAAAGTTAAGGCCAAAAACAAATGCGGGTATAAACTACTGTGTATTTATGTGTATTTAGTGTATTTATTACGACAGTAGACAGATCTCATAACAAAATAAACACTTCTATAAAAATACAAGACAATAAAATATGCAAACATTTACTTTTAAAAGAAAGGTGGATAAAAGCGGGTAGCTGGTAGCGGCTCGAGCGTCAGGCAAATTCGGAGAATTTGGGAAAGCTCGAGTAAAGATGAGCGGAACCCGTTCAACTTTCGGAGGAGTTTTTAAACATAAAAATATTTACGGTAAAGGGAAATAAAATGAGGACCAAGACTCGAATAAACGTGAGTGAGTTGACGGGATGAGAGTGCGTACCGAAACGCGGAAAAACGGGTCTAGTCTCGTTCAGTCGCTTTTGGAATAAAGTAGGCAAAAGCAGATATTTTCGGGAGGTAAACTATAAATTAATAATATCTGCTGACAATTAAATGAATAACATATAAGTGGGAAATATTGGCGGGTGATTCAAACACTGAGACTGAATGCGCCATCTAGTATTAAAAGGCAAAATAGTAAACACAGAATAAAAGAGAGTCATTGCGTTAAAATAAGAAAAGGGTATGAGAGTAAAGCAAGAATAAAAGAGTAGAATGAAGATCATAAAAGAGTCGGGAAAAGCTGACGTTCCGTTACAAAAGTCATTTCACGTATCGGTTACGGAAGTCGACCAATATAGTTGCCATTAGCAATCGCAAACTTGGAATTTTTTTTAAGGGCTGTTAAACATCCGTTATCAACGCAAATGTAAAGTTGACACTCACAACAATTCTGATTTTCAATTGAGCAGTTTTTGCGGTGAATTTCTACACCTCGGGGAGATATCAATAACCCTTCAAAACGTGAATCAGTTAAAAAATAATTACTAACATCATATATTGCTACAGAAGAAGCGGATTTAAAGTTGAAACTCCATCTGATGATTCTGAAGGTACACACAAAACACAAAAAAGCACTAGGAAGATCGGCCGCACTGAAAACATTGGTTTCCTAATAAGCAAAAATTTCATCACAAATGGAACAGGTGACTATTTCCGAATGATATTCTTAGTAGATTGCCTCAGTAGTAGTTGTTAATTTTTCAGCCGAAACTGGTTGCAGCATTCCAGCATTTGGATTCCAGCACAACCTGATTTTTTAGGAGCCAACAATTCCTTCAATGTCTCTTCGCCTAAATTGAACTCGATGGGCTGTAGTGAAAGATGTTTCGATACTTTATCACATATACATTAAAGATATATACATTAGACTATATAAATAACTGTAAGATTGCTTGGAATAACTAGTGTATTGGTTGCTGGTGCCGTTCAACTGCCGAACTCACGCGCGTTCATCCTATACTTCGGACAGTGAAACATAACCAGCGGATGCGATACGAATACTATACATGTGGAACATAAGAATAGTACAACAGAAGGGGCAAAGTCAATCGAAGCGGATGGAGGGATCAACAACCTTACATAACCATGCATAAAGGTTTATTTAGTAGTAAGGGATAATATTTCTTTTTTTCTGTTGAAAAGGTAAATTGAATGAAAAGGGAAAGAGGAGAATATGAGTAGCCTTGTGGGAAAAAGGAGCGGGAAAAAGGAATAGCCATAGGTAAAGGGGCGTCATCTATTTCCTCTGTCAAATTTAAAAAGAAAACATGCAGAGCCAGATGTTTTTTCTATTAAAGGAACTTTCACGCATGACTGTATATATTTTATCCTATAGGGAAAAGCTAATGATACATAACATACCAAATGAATGAAATAAATAAATAAATAACAGGCAAACTGGATACTGGATTTTACTGGACTAACTGGATTTTTTTCTCTAATATACCAGTAAGACATCCTGCGTTGCCAATCAAAATTGGCCATTTTGGACACAAATGAGACGCAACGCAGGATTTTTAAGTAGTCTATTTCAATCAAACACGAAAGATTGCCAGTTTCCAATATCTGAAAAGCTCGTCCAGTCTTGTGAGACCTTTTATCTTCAACTGTATGACAGCGATACAAATAAAAATAACAATAAAAAAATTTGCTGTAAAATGAATTAGTAAATATATATGTAGAGGCCCTACTAAATGAATGAAATAAAGAAATAAAAAACAAATGTAAAATGAGTTACCTTATTTAAAATTGGGTTTGTTCAATTCATTTTAATCACACCAGGAAGATTTCTAGTTTCAAATATCTGCATGAACAAATAAATTTTAGTTACTAGATTTCTATTTTCATGTGTGAATAGGGGAGACCGGACCCATCTTGGACAGTCGCGGTTTCTCCCTCATATCTCCCTACCCCCATAGGCAGATGTATTTTTTTTACTAAGGTCATTCTTTATCCTTGCCCCCACCCCCTTGATTTTTTTAGCGGTTTAATTATACAGGTGCCTGTACCAAGTTAGACGGGGTCCGAAAAGGGGTAAGAAATGTCTTAAAATTATGTAAACAACCTTTTATGATAGTTCTTGTTGTAACAAGTAATTGAAAATATTTGCTTGGTGATGTAAATGTAAATAAAATATTTGTCTTATATATGAAGAAAATTGTGTTGGTGAAGAAATAGGGAAGATTGGGAAGATATAGAGAGAGGTGGAGCTTAACACTTAATCGATTTTTAATAATCGATTTTAGAGCAAATAAGTGATCATTTCCGTGTTCCCTTACTTCACTGCACATTAAAAAAATTGTATTTGCGCGCCTTCACTTGGCTCCTCCTTCTCTACGCCCATTTATTGTACAATATCACCCATGATTTTTGTCCAATTCGGCTTAAAATGAAATCACGACAAAACTACTGCACTAAAAATAACATTTTTATTGGAAAATGTAGGGAATATACTAGCGTACACATAGGAGTGCAGAAATCAAGTTTTACTTATCAAACATAGGCACAACGGCATATCTCGCGAAATAACAATCGGAGATTTTAACGATAATTACACGAAAATTTATTCGATTGAAGAGGACGCTAATGATATAACACAATATTAAAAAATTGAATTTTTAAATTGAATTTAACTATTTTCCGGACACTGTACAAAGTGGTACAGTGTCCAAGATGGCTCTGGTCTCCCTTACTTAATCAGGAAAGCGTAATTCACATAAGAAAATGAATTATGAGTTCTTTACCTGATTATATGAAGCTCCAATAGTGATAAGCTCTTCACCACCCACTTTAGGAGCTCAACATACAAAATAAAATTGAAAAAAATTCATCGATAATTAATAAGAATTACCTGATATTTAAGACTATTTTTGTTCGTTTCTTCATTATCTATTTCTGGAAGATTGTTAGTTTCAAAAGTCTAAAATATTCTTTCAATGTTAAGTCAACTTTATTGAAATTTAATCTCTCACCCCCAGATAACACACACCTGAGCCAAAGTCGTCCCTTAGATGCCGTGTTGGTACGGTATTGCAACGTCCCAAGGACTACCCGTTTTTTAGCGTTCTTGTGTTTGGGACAGGTTTTGGATATGCAATGTCCGCCTTGTCAGTATCCAATTACACTTCGAAACGCAACGTTTTGACCCTAAGGGTGTAGACACATTGTATTTAGGTATTTAGCACATCACAAAAGAAAAAATTGGCTAACTCGCTTTGGACAACGCCCCTAATACTTCAGCCATTTTTTAGCCCTGTAACTATCATGTCGTCGCGTGCTCGGTCTCCTTCAGTAGAAAGTGTTTCGGAGATTTCGCTCCATCCAAACGACGACATGTACGGCAATTTAGATTTTCCTATTGCAGGTATTCAGAATAGATCTCCGAGGGCCAATCACAACTCTCCCGCTCGATCTCACCAGCATGGTACTTTCTCTCGTTCAGTGTCGGTTAACAGTCATCGTGATGCTTATGGTGATTTTGAGGTGAGGTCAGAGTATCGAGCTAGTCGTGATCGTTCTCTTTTAAGACGTCCTTCTTCTGTGGATCAACGTGGCAAGTTTGATGAGCCTGAAGGTTACTATGAAGATCGCTATAGTCGTGAGCGTTATTTTTATGGGGATCGCCGTGATTATCATTGTGAATCGGGACCATCTCGTTGGTCTGGATATCTTAACCAGCGTTTTAGTGAATATAACCACGAGTTTAATGATATAGGCAATGGCGTCATGCGATTTACTTTTACCACATACTACGAAGTAAAGACTGAACTCGGTCCCATAAGCCTGAGAGGAACAGCTTGGGCGATGTTAGAGCTTGCCGCTAGGGTGCAGGTCATATGATTTTGAGAATTTCTCAGCAATTTTCCCGTTTCCCTACTGATTACACACACACACACACACGGGATTTGCGAATGTTCTGTTTGCTGCAATTATTTGAAATTTGCACCATTATTATCTATTGCCCTTCACGATGACCCGTGAATTAATTCATAATATTCGAAGAACTCGACGGTATGTTTTAAAAATACCCAATTTTGTCCTTTTTCTTGGATCTTTATAATCAATCGTGAAACACTGTTTGTTGTTGAAATACAAAATAGAAGGCGCTGGGTATGAATTGCGTATTGAGGAGTGTAGACTGAAGTTGAAACTTTGTGTTCGACGAATATTCAATATTTATATTTTAACACATTTTAATATTAAAATGTTATTCCGACATTCAAAATCACAGTCGGGCATAAAAAAAATACCAATACCAATATTGTAATGTTACAGTTGTTACTATGTATAGGCAAGAGGCCAAGAAGTAAATAGACCAAATAAAAATAAGACTTGGTTCAAAATTGTTTTTGTTGCAGTGTTTCAGTTTAATTCAATTTGAATTCAATCACAAAGTTGTAAATCAGTAAAATCACATGATGTGACACATATCGCAATGTTTCATTCCCTAGCAAATGTTCTTTAACTTTTACATCTTCATCCTCGCGTGATGCTCGCCGCGTTTTTTCTCAACTACATCGACGAACCTTTTCTTTCCAAAACACCGAAATCTCAAATTGAGATATTGAAAAATTACGTCCGACATTAGACTAGTTTGATGCATTTGGCATCCAATTAATGGCAGTTTCGACCCAGATATCAATAATAGTATTGCCTCATATGCGTCTTTCATAAAGACGCGATCATGTTTGGCAAATTTAAGAAAGTTTGCCTCTACAACGCAAATAAGCTGGAAAAGTTTGTAGGAGGAGAAAATCAGATTACCACGTTTCTTCATTTCGGTTAGTTGAGATGCAGTGAAGTTGGCTGGTAGTTCTTCTGGACTGATATTCACCGTGGCGAGACAGTTTAGACAAAATGAAGAATTCGTCCGTTTACCTTTTTGACTAACCGAATGTACCATATACCCACAAATATAATATATGATGTCGCAGTCAAGAACATCGATTCTACAAGAAGGTTAATAACTACAAGAGTCTGTAAATCCGTAGAGTCGTCATCATTTTCAGTTTGCGGACTGTCTGGGAGCGCCATTTCCCGCATGATACCCCGTAAAATAATATCACGGAAATAAACAAGTTTTTCTTCAATCAGCTTCGTGTTATTGCTGAATCTCTTCTTGACGCATGAACTGTAAGATGTGAGGATAACATTGCGTTCTTCACCGTCGCAATTTGCCCCACGTAACACCTGTTTGGTTGTGTAATAGAGGGTCAGAAAGCGGAATAATTCGAGAAATGACGCCACAGTTGGTTTGTCACCACAGCCACCGCTAATCCGAATGATACTAAAAAAGCGCTAGGGAAACAATTTAATTTTAGCAAAATACTCATGATTCGGAAAACTGAAATAATTACCTCGATGCAGTCTTGGTTCAATTTTCCCGTGAGAACATTTGTAGTTCTCACAAAGGAGAAGCTAGACGACGTCTATGGTACTCATTATTGTCACTCTCCAACCATTTAGAGTGATTTTTGAGAGATTTTTGTGTGTGAGTGACAAGAATTTCGTGTTAGCAGGTGCAGACGAAAACGGGTAGACACGTGGTCAGGAAATTAGAAGGGCCGCGTGTGAAGCTAATTTGTTTCGAGTTTTTTTTTGCGTGCGGGATTGATTTTTTTTATCGTATGTCTCAAGTCAAAGCCAAAGCCAAAGCAGGTCCAAAGCCACAGGCAGTGCCGTTTCAGACGGCAGCTCAAGCAATAGCGGCGAATATTCCTATTCAAACATCATCACCGACAAGACCTTCGCGCATTTTGGCTAGATTGAGTCCAGTGACGATGGCAACCAACGATGACCTCATACAGGCACTCACGGCATTCACCACAGCAGCTGCAAACGATAGAGCACAACAGCAGCAGAAACATGATGACTTGCTGCAGGCACTACAGACGCAACAGGCTGAGAACACCGCATTACGGAATTTGGTAACTGCGGGACCTTTGGTAAATAGACCCTCTAGTTCAGTAGTTGATAGTATTCCAAAATTTGAAGGACGTGTCGATGAGGACGTCCAGGGATTTATTGATCATATCGATAGGGGAGCAATTTCAGAAGGTTGGACGGATGCTCATAAATTGCAAGTTGGCATAAGACGTCTATTAAAAACGGCTCTTTTATGGCATGTTCAGACCGGTCACATGCATGGCGATTGGGCAACATGGTCGGCGGCATTGGTTACTAATTTTTCTAGACGATTGTCTTTTGCAGATTGGAATCGACTAATGCAAGACAGAGTTCAACAGCCAAACGAATCGGGAATAGAGTATGCGCTAGATACATTTCGACTGTGTCGTCTTTCACCAACACCTCTCACGGAACGAGACGCCATTCTTTTTTTGATCAACGGCCGGGCGAGATGGGAACATGTGGCCGCCATGACAGCAGCCGCTCCGATAGATATTCCAGCTTTCATTACACGAATCCAGCAGCTGGAGCAACTAGGTGTGTCAGCAAGACCAGAAGTGACACCAAATCGTCAAGTGAATAATCAGCCACCACTCCAGCCTGATTTTGCAGCAGCGTTCACAAGTTTCAGCGAGAAGTTGGTAGCAGAGTTGGCGACTAAATTTGAGAGCTTGGCGGTCGGCAGGAGTGTAGGAAGAGGCCGAGGAGGTCCACCTGGAGCAGCAAGACCTCCGATGGAATGTTGGATTTGTCACAACACGGGCCATAAAGCTCGCTACTGTCCGACACGGCCGGAAAACGCAAGCGCTGGTCGTTAGAGGCAAGGCCATTGTTGACCAGCTACGCTTTTCTACCTTGCCGTCCTCTCCTTCCTTTGATTAAAGTAATTGTAGATAAAATTGGCGAAGTAGTAGCACTCGAAGACTCAGGAGCTTCCGGTAGCGCCATTAAATTCAGTGTGGCGAGTAAATCGGGACAGATGGCGCTCAGATGGGGTGAAGGGAAGTGTAATGACTTAAGACGGACAGGAAGGGACTCGTGAGACACAATGTATTGACTCCGGGTTTAACCGACGTGTTACGAGCTCGTTAGGTGAGTCCAGACTGATCTCGTTGAGATTACACAAGGGGGAAGCTGGTCGCCATCTGGCGGAGGGAGAATGTAACATGCCCTTTTTCCCTTTCTTTGTTTTTTTTTTGTTTGCGTAAGTGGAAACTGGCATACAGGGCATAATATTGACACATGTTGACACACACATCGAATCAAGAGGGGGGCTTTTGCTTCATCGGGGTTTCTTAGGTTTGTTTGACGTGGAGTTGGAATTGTTGGCGTCAATCCGTTTTGCGGCAGGACCGCTTGGGTTGCTGGCGAGTGGGCTGAATGTTCCTGGGCCGTCTTTGGCGTGTGCAACGGGCTGGTGGTTGTGGGGCCGGTTCTTCGGCTGGTGCTGGTGGTTCTGGGAGAGTTGCTGCGACATTTTGATAGGTTTGGAGCAGCGTGGTGGCTTTGTGCTGCTGCTGTGTATGTCGTTGCTGGTCCGGGCGTTCCAGGCATTACAAGAACTCTCTGTCGGAGGGGGTGGCAGTTCCGGTGGAATTCTTTCCCGTTTTCAGTACGGACCAGATAGTCCCTGTTTGGGCCGACTTCGATCACCTTGCCTGGGATGGACCAGCGGGAGGTGTCTGGGTCTTGGATGAGGACATGATCATCGACTTTAAGGGCTGCGAAAGTGTGGGCGGTAGCGTCGTTGAATTCTCTGCTCTTCTCGCGGCTGGCAGTCATGCGGCGTTTAAGCTCCTCTGGCTCCCGTTGCCATTCGTTGGTGAAGGAGCGGTAGTGCGACAGAAGGCCGTCGCGGATCGTTCGGTTGAATAAACTTTCGGCTGGTGATGGTCCACCGCCGCAGCGGGGTGCATTACAGAACAGCATCAGGGCTTGGTCTGGATCTATTGTGCCATCAGTTCGGGAGCCGCAGACGATTTTCTTGATCTGTTTTATTTCTGCTTCTGCTCGGCCGTTGGATTTTGAGTAGTGTGGTGACGACGAGTGCCAGGAGACGTTGAATTTGGCGAGGAAGTCCTGAAAAAAGGCTGCTTTGAATGGCTGATTATCGGACCAGAATCCTTCTGGCGCTCCCATGGTGGCAAATAACGGCCGGCAGCTGTTGACAAGGCGGTTGGCTGTTGTGTTCTTGTCGTCGTACAATGTCACGTCTGGCCATCCGGAAAATTGGTCGACGATTAAAAGGAATTGTCGGCCGTCATCTTCTCCGATATCGGCGTGGATGAATTGAAATGGTCTTGTTGCTGGTTCGTGTGGGCGGAGTGTCTCTGCTGGTAGCGATGGGAGGTGGCTGGTGCAACTATCGCAACTCTTGGCCGCGTTCAAGATATCGACGTCCATATTGGGCCAGTAGACTGAGAGGCGGGCGCGTTGACGCATTTTGGTTTCGCCTTGATGCATCCTGACTAGAGTTTTCAATATTTCCGGGACTTTTGCCCGTGGGATGACGACTCTTGCGCCGCAAACGATCATGTCGTCTTTGTCGTCGATTGCTAGGCTTTCTTTCTTGTTCCAGAAGGGAAGGAGGTTGACGGCCAAGTTGGTTTTTTCGTTCCGGAATCCATTCATGATGACTTCGCGCAGGTCGTGAAGGTCGTGGTCTATTACTGCTCCTGCTTTGATGCCTTCGAGGGTCGTGTCCGCCGTTCCCTCTTTTGATCCGCTCCATTCGGCAATCATCAAGAATTGGGATTAATGGCCGGTGGTCCATCACGACTTCGAATGTCGGGAGGCCTTCGAGGAAACTCTTGCATTTTTTCATGGCCCAGGCCGCTGCGAGGCATTCCACCTCGATCATTGCGTATCGGGATTCGGCCGGGACGATGAGGCGTGATCCGGCTTGGACCATCTTCCATTCTCCGTTTTGTTTTTGTTGTTTGAGGATGAACCCGAGTCCACGTAGGTGAGAGGCGTCGGTGTAGAGTGCAGTCGGCCGGGTCGGGTCGTAATAGGCAAAAGCGGGGACTTGCGATAGCAGGCAACGCGCTTTATTGAAGGCTTCGTCGTGGTCTGGTTGTGAAGGCGGCTTGTTTCTTCAGCAGTGGGGAAAATGGGGCTAATGCTTCCGCTATTTTGTCGCTGAAGAGTCCGACCTGTTGGCACAGACCGTTGAATGACCGCAGGTCTGTCTTGTCGGCTGGGCGCGGTGATTCTCGAATTGCTCTTGTGAGCTCTGGGCTTGGGCTGTATCCTTTGCTGTTGAGGCGGTAGCCGGCAAATTCTCCTTCTTCTACGGTGAATGCGCCGACGGTCTTCTTCGCGTTGAATGAGAGCTTCTTCGCGTCTGCGCGCTCGATAATTTGACTTGATAAGGCGAGCATTTCTGGGTACGTGGCGGCGTAGACGCACAAGTCTTCGACGCAACCTGCGATGGGTAGGTCGCCAAAGACTTGGTAATAGCGACTGCCAAAGCTGTCCCCTGCATGGTTGATTCCCATTGGGAGGCGGGTATATTGAAATAGGCTGAATGGGGTTGAGAACGTTGTCAGAGCCATTGATTCCTCGTCGAGTGGAATCATATGGTAACCTTTGAGGCCGTCGAACATTGTAAAGTAGTTCATCCCAGGTGGGATCGACCGTACGGCTTCGAAAGGCGTTTTGTTGGGGAAGATTGTGCCGACGAGCCATTTGTTGAGCTCACGGTAGTCGACCGTGATGCGGACGCCACCTGATATTGAGTCTTTGGGAATTGTGACGACGCCGCTGATGAATGGTGTGACGGCTCCTGGTGGCACTGGGCGGACGAGGCCTTGTTCGACCTGGCTCATTAGTTCGTCCTTGAACATTTGGATGAGCGGCTCCGCGATGTTACGGTAGCCGCGGATTTGAACCGGGATGGCTCCCTCTCACAGCGTTAGGTGGACTGGTTCACAATCCATTACCCTAAATACACCGTCGAACACTTTTGGGTGTTTGGCCATTAGCTTGGACAGATCTCTGGCTATTTGTTTGTCAGATGACCGTGTGATTGAGACTTGGTGTACACGGATGTTCGGGTAGTCGATGGGGATCATTCCCAATTTCTGCTGCGTTGTCTTTGATAACACTGGTTGTCTCAGGTTTTCCAAGACGTGGACGGTTGACTGGACATTTGAGTGTTTTTCTCCTGTGTGTGAATGCTAGGGGGTTTACTCGTGGCGGCGGCGTGTTTGTGTTTGGCTGGGCGTGAGTGTTGCCACCCTCTGCGTGAGCAGTGGAGAGCGAACACTTGTCGTTGTTGGAGTGGTATCACCCTCTGCGTGAGCAGTGGAGACTACACTCGTGGTGGTGGTGAACGTGGAGATTTACCGGCGTGTGTACGTCGTTTACCTTGGGCGATGTCTGCTGGTTATCTCTCTGTGGCGTGTGGGATCCTCCACTACTATGACGACTGACTTGAGACGAGGGGGAGTTGATGGTGTGGGAGCAGCGCGGGTTTGGTTGTCGACGTTGACTGCCGTTTCTTCTTCCACTGTCGTGGAGTCTTCTGTTGTGGTGGTAGCTACAGGTACGGTTGTTGGTGGCTCGACAGGGTTGGCGAGGTTGCCCAGGTGGTGGAATAGGGGCCTCGTTACTGTTTGTTCGCTGCTTTGAGTGAGGCTGGGGACGCCGACTGATGGTGGTGAGTTGGAGTCTGCTTGGGCTGGATGGTTGGTGGTGAGGTCAGTTATGGGTGTCTCGGCAGGATTGGCCAGACATACAAGGTGTTTCAAAACAGGCCTGAAGTCTTTGCCAAGTTGCTCCAATCTGGCTTCCTTCTTCTCTTTCCGTTTGGCCTTCTGCTTCTCGGCCTGCAACTTGTTGGACTTCGAGCTTGGTGGGTTGTCTTTCCGTGAAATTCTCGTACGTGGCAAGGGCGAGGCTGATCCCCCTGTGCGTGAGCACTAGAAAATCAACTTCTAATTGCTGGGATGTAGAGAGGCTGGTGTAACAAACCCGACGTTGGATGTTGGCGATGTGTGTGGCGGTGGCGTGGTGAACTAATCGCGTGGCGATCGCGTTTTTTGGACGGGGGTGGCGAGAATCTAGTTAAATTTCACACTTTTCACTAGAATTCGGCGGCACGTAAGTTCTAACCCTTTGTCGCCTGACGGGACATTTTTGGCCCAGTACTGAATTCGAGAGAAATCCGGGAACGAGCGAGAATGGAGAGACTCCGTCGCGGGACGTAGCTTAACGCGCGGTTTTTCTCCATTTCTGCCCTACCGATTTTGACGAAAAAGCCTGTGCAGTGAATTCGGTCACTTGGTAGTGCGGTGACTGAAATTTACTCGGTTCGGACAGTTGGTTTAAATTAAAGTTAAAATCGCAAACGGGACAGAACTGTCCCGCTAGACGGTTAAACAGGGGAAAAACGCCTAAGTGTCCAAGGCGCCCCACGACTGACGGGACATTTTTGTCCCGTCAAGTCAAAACACGGGGAAAACACGGTCCCCGAGAGGGGAAGCTCACCGCTCCCTCATGTTCTCCTTCAGGCACGGGAAACAGGAACTGATGTTCTATGGGCGGCCACCAGTAATGGTGGCGCACAAACGCCCCTGCCTCTTGTACGTTTTTATCTCTGAACTCGGATCATTCGTCGTGCTAGACCTGACTGGCACTTCAAACGGAGGAAAGAATAAAAAATTATCCTGGTAGCTCCTAATGCATGCTCGATCCCGCTAGTTAAGCAACTATTGATAAGGAAATGTGATCCTTTTGGCCAATGCAAAAACAAGACTAATCGTGCTCATCTTCTTCGACTGTTTATTTACAGGTTGACCAGAAATGAGCAAAAGGAAGAAGAGCAAGAAGAACGGCTCGGGGGACGAGGAGGAAGACCCGAAGCACCCAAACAATGACCTAAGAACCAATTTTATGCAAAAGCAAAGAGAAAAGATGAAAAAGCTTGGTTTTGGGAATCGAAAAGAATCGACGCAAGCTTGGAATAAAAAAGATTCGAAAAGCGCGAAAAAACGCAAGGCGCAAAAGGCGGCGCAAAAGGCAAAAAAGGAGCTAAGGGAGCAAGAGCGCAGGAATGAACCAGTTGTTGAGCCTGGCAATTAGATTCAGAACGAGGTTCTTGAAACCGTTCCTGAAGGGGAAAATAGGGTTGAATCCCCGGTCCTGGATCTGGTTGAATCGCCAGATTTGGACAAAGTCGTTGAATATAAATCAAAGCCGAGGCAGCGGCTGTCATCATCAAGTCAAAGTGGCTCTGACGAGGATCGCAGACGCAAAGCTGAGAGAACGCCGAGCCCGAGTGGCTCTGACGATGATTATGAACGAAAAGCTGGGAGCTCGTCGAGCCAGAACAGCCAATCCGGTGAAAGCCAGAGCGGCTCTGATGACGAGAAAAGCGATGACGAATTCGCTAAGCTTCGTAAAGAAGCTGAAAAGGATGAAATGAGCAATCACGTCACCTGCTGAAATAGAAGAGAACTACCGGGAAAGGGAAAAGGAAGATCCGCTTGGACGAATCAGATGGCTTATCGATAACCTCAACGCTCGATTCGGGGATTTTAGACAGTCACCCAGAGCGCAGAGTATCGACGAGAGCATGGTCAAGTACAAGGGCCACTCATCGATAAGGCAAAGGATGCCTGACAAGCCTGTGAAAAATCTTTAGCCGATGCGACAGTGAAGGCTACACTTACACATTCGAAATCTATCAAGGCTTGAGAGAGAGTGAAAACCACGCTGCTCAAGCTGGTAGAAGTGCCGAAGAGACCGTCTTCAATCTGTGCATTCCCTTGGAAGGCAAAGGGCACATAGTCGCTTTTGACCGGTTCTTTTCGAGCATTCCTCTCGTTGATCGACTCCACGGCATCGGTGTCAATGCCGTTGGAACGATAAAGAAAAGCAAAGCAGATCAGCCGATTCTCTTTGAAAGCGATCTGAGAAAAGACCAATTCGTTGGCAGAATCGGAGGCAAAGGTCCCCGTAAAGCAATATTTATGTGGCACGACACCAAAACCTTCCGAGTCATTTCTAACTATCACGGCTCGAATTTGGTTGAGGTGAAGCGGAAGCAAAAAGACGGAAAGTACAAGATGAAAACTTGTCCGAAAGCCTTTGCCGATTACGGAAAGTACATGGGCGGCGTAGATACGGCCAATCAGCTGCGCTCATACTACGAGAGGGACCGAAGGTCCAAGAAATGGTGGCACAGACTTTTCTATTCCCTTTTGGAGACCACCTTAGTGAACAGCTGGATATGTTACAAGGATTTGGTGAAACGCAATATGGCGAACGGGGATGATAAGGGAAAGCCCCACAAATTACTTCCATTTAAACGCAGTGTGACGATGAGCCTTCTCGCACGCGGTTTAAATATCGAGAAGCAACGAGCCGGGAGGATCGGGAGATAGGCGCCCAAGATTCATCCTAGTGCTCAAGTGAAAAATAAGAGAAGGAAAAGTAAGCTCAGCGTCGGAAAAGAGCTGCGTTTCGAGAATGTGGGCATTCACATACCGATCTTCTCTTCGAGAAGAGGATGGTGTGAATGGTGACCGAGTCACCGAACCAGGACGGTGAGAGTGGCCGAGAAAGGAGACAAGCGAGGCTTGGAATCGAGACCTTTCTCGAAGTGCCAAACTTGCGGAATTCATCTTTGTCTCTCTAAGAAACGTAATTGTTTCAAAGAGTTTCATGATACCAAGTATTGTCAGCCCTCTAATGCGGAGGAGCCTATATACGGCTCGGACTCCGATTCGGCTCAAGATGATTGCACTGGAGAAGAGAATCCGCAGCTATATAATAGCTCATCCTCATCGGACGATAGTTTCCATTGTAATGACCGTAATTTTCGTCATGACTATGAAGCCGATCGAGATGTAATTGAAGGAAATTGAAAATAAACGAGATTTAAACTGAAAATACAAATGCCTCGTGTTCTTTATTGAGTCGCACACCCCCAAGTAAGGCCACCGGAGTATGATAGAATTGTGTAATGCGCTAAGTTGCGCACGCTGAGTTACGCATGCGCTGGCTACTGGCCAGATGTTCATTCTTCCCTCCCCTCTCTGTCCAGACACTCTATGATGACGACTCTGTTTATACAAGACGTCTCAGAGCTCTCAAAGCCTTTCGAGATACCAAAGCCTTTCGATGTATCAAAGCCTTTCGATGTATCAAAGCCTTTCGTGACTCTAAAGCTAATCCTATGTCTTCTCTTGCACACAATTGGTATATAAACACGCACCCTCACATGCATAAGGCAGAGGCCGGTGAGCGTGTGCGTGTGAGTATCTTTTAACCTGTTAGTCTGTTTGTGTATCCTGTGTGTGTGAACGTCATAAATTGTAGATCGGCAATTTGCTTGCGTATAATTAATTATTGTAAGCGCGACTTCCTCGTCCAGAAGCGCGCCTTACATTTGGTGAACGTGCCAGTTTTCGATCCTGCTAGGCAACAGTAGTAACAAAGGCACTCTGTTAGCCCATCAATCATCTGACCAGATAAAATTCGAAAGGATCTTGCTGAAAGAGCTGTCGAAGTGACTCTTTCAAGCAAACCTTTACCGCGAGAGTAACAAAGGCACTCTCCGGTTTCGAGAAAGCAGTAACATCACTTCATCTTCAGGAAGAGTTGTCGAAAGGACTCTTCCGCTTCAAGTCAGATTCGCCAATGTAAGTGATGAATAAAATCCCGAATTTTTTCCGTAAACGTAAGACACAGACAGGAGAAGAAGTACAGTCCCCAACTAAAGATATTTTGACACCAGCGGAATTAGGTAAACTTAAAAATAAAATTAGGCAAGAAATCGCAGCAGCAGAACTCCGAATAGCATATATATTAAACAGACAGCACAGACCAAAACCAGGTGATAAGAAAGAGATTGAGGAAAGAGAAACAGACATAAAACACCTAAGAACAAAGTATCAAGAATTATTAGACCCCGACATCACAGTTTACTTTGCAAAGAGGAAACAGGCAGAGCCTCTTACAACAGAAACTCTCACCGAAGCCGAACCTCTCATCGCAGCTGAATCTCTCAGCACAGCTGAACCTCTCACTGCGGCGGAACCTCTCGCCAGAGAACCAATTGATCAACCACCACCAATAATCCCAAGACGAATTAAAGAAAACCGCGTAAGAAATTTATTCGACTATAGAGAAGAGGAAGACGAAGCAAGAGCTGCCCCTTTTCAATTAGAAGAAATAACCAGCGAGTGCATTAGCTGTAAAGCACTTGTGACATATACAGTAAATACTCAAACAGAACACTGTAGAAGGTGCAAAGCAGAGATTCAACCAAAACACGATAGTGACGTAGACCAATTACAACAACAGCTGAGAGACCTACTAATCACAGACAAGGTAGAAAGAGAAGACGACGAAGACGAATACTTTGCCGACGAACAAGAGCAAGCGCCGAATCAGCCCGAAGAACAAAACAACAACGAGCATATCTACGACTCTCTAGACGACCAGAGCGACGACGAAAGTCAACAAGGACGCCCAATTTTCTTTAGAAATTATTACGACCCGATAGACGTAATCGACAATCAAGTACAACCGTATATACCTATTATAAAATTGCATTTGGCGAAAATGCAGCGACAAGCGCAGATGCAACAGTAACATCTCTGAGAGACGAAGCGAAAAAGGATGTTTTACTTAACGGACTAAAACCAGCAATCTCCGATTTAGTATGGAATAGGGCAAATATTCACAATGCAACATATGCACAGGCCATTGCAATGGCCGAGGAATGTGAAAAGATAGTGGAAGTCAGGAAAATTGCAAAAAGTAAAGATTTGTCTTCTGCTGTTACAGTGATTTCAAAGGAAAATGAGAAAAACAACGAAGAAATCAACAACCTCAAGGACATAATCAAACAAATGATGTCCACATCGATCGCACAATCACAGCCAATCCTTGATCAGCAGACTATATCAGCGCTAAACAGAGTATCTATAGCAAAAATCGACGGCAAATTTCGAAGTGGAGCCAGAGATAACAGAAAAATAGTGAGATTTAGAACAAATACACCAGAAAGAAGCAGAAGTCAAACTCCAAATAGATCATACTCGTACAACGACAATAATCAAGGATCAAATTGGGGAAATCAAAAGCTATACGAAAGTAGAAGATGCTACATATGCGAAAAGAAAGGCCATCTGGCAAGACAATGCTGGAGAGCGAACCAAAGCAAAGGAAATCAAAACCGAAGCAGCCAACGAAATGGACAAAGAGAATACAGCAGAACGAACAGCCAAAGTCGCAAGAACAAAAACAACGGCAGTTTCCGCGACGAAACTGGGCGGAACGGAAACATTAAAAAACGTTGCGAAAAAGAAAATGTAAATATCCCTCGTATAAATTATTTCACGTAGAAGTTAGTATAGATAATGTAACCACACATGCCTTAATCGACACTGGTGCGTCAGTAAGCGCCATGTCGGAATATTTCTTTTTCCGCTTATCAAAAGATGTAGTTAAAAACAAGTTAGACACTCATGACGAAAAACTCCATAGCATCTGTGGACAGAGTTTGGAAATCACAGGAATTTACGAGTTACCCATTAGTTTAGATGCGAATGTACATAGCTTGAATCAATAATTTTATATTATTCCAAAGTTAACAGAAACTTGCAAATTAGGAATGGATTTTATTACAAGAAACTCGGTAATTTTGAATGGTAAAACGAGAAAATTTTCTTATATGATTGATAATAAAACATTTACAGTAAATGATGAAATTAAAAAGCTTAGACATTATAAAGTAACCCTCAGTTCAGTAAATTTAGCAAATAACATAACTCCAATTAAAATTGATAGCGCAGATTTAGAAATGCATAGAGAGAAAATAACTAACCTTTTGAATAAATATAAAGATATGACAGCGGAAAATTTGTACGAATTAGGCAAAGCAGAGGGAATTAAACATAAGATACCGACGACAGGTCAAATAGTGTACCAAAGGCCGAGACGGCAAGCCAGAGCACTGCAGAAATTTGTACGGAAGGAAGTAAGAGAAATGCTAGCTTGCGGAATCATAAGCCCTAGTACAAGCCCACATAACACCCCTATTCACTTAGCCAAGAAGAAAGGTGGTGAATATAGATTTTGTTTGGATTTTCGGCAATTAAATTCGATAACGACAAAAGATAAATTCCCTCTTCCACGAATCGATGAGACAATTGATTACCTTTATGGATCAAAATTCTTTTCAACACTCGACCTGATCAGCGGGTATTGGCAGATAGAGATCGATGAACAGGATAAACCAAAGACAGCCTTTTCGACAGAAGATGGGCATTACCAATTTAACCGAATGCCTTTTGGCTTAACAAATGCCCCAGCTACGTTCCAACGTCTAATGAACCATATTGTACGTTCTGTCATTAGAAAATTTGCTTTAGTATATTTAGACGATGTTATTATTTATTCAACATCAATAGAGCAGCATATTAATCATATAGATATAGTACTAGGATTGTTACAAGAAGCAGGTTTAAAAATAAAATTATCAAAATGTACGTTCTTGCAAACTTCAGTTAATTACTTGGGACATGTGATTTCTGACAAGGGAATCACACCTGATCCTAAAAAGACAGACGCAATAAGAAATTACCCAAGACCAATGACCATTAGCCAGTTAAAGAGTTTTCTCGGTCTAGCCGGATACTATAGGAAGTTTATTAAAAATTTTGCTGAAAGAGCGCATGCACTAACTATGTTGACCCGGAAAAATAATCCGTGGAAATGGGCCCAAGAAGAAGAAGAAGCTTTCCAATTCTTAAAGAAGTGCCTGATCAATCCACCAATCTTACGCTATCCGAACTTTTCGCGAGAGTTTCTTATTCATTCCGATGCGTCAGGATATGGTGTTGGATCAGTATTGAGCCAGATACACACAGAGAATGGCGAAGAAAAAGAAGTCGTCATTGCTTACGCTTCACGACATCTGAGTGATGTTGAAAAGAATTGGAGTACAATAGAGAAAGAAGCTTACGCTATAGTGCATGCAGTGAAACAATTTTACCCGTATTTGTACGGAAGAAAATTTCAAGTATTAAGTGACCACAAGCCGTTAAGAGAGTTATTAAGAAAAAAGGAAACTTCAGCAAAGTTAGCTAGATGGGCTTTATGCCTGCAGGATTATGATATCGACATCGACTACAGAGCTGGAAAGGCAAATCAGAATGCAGATTGCCTCAGTAGGATCCCCCAGCCAGATGTCGATAACTCAACGCAACCTGAGCAAACGCCAGTGATAAAAGCTTTGACAACCATAAACTTTGCAGAGGAACAAGTTAAAGATAAATACTGTAAAACAGCGCGCGATAAATATGAAAAAGCATGTAAAAAGCAGGAAGCACTGCAAGACAGCTTAGAGAGTATAAGACAATCGTCATTGGATGAGAATATACATGACGACAGCCCCCGAGACGGTGACCAAGGATACCAGACAGATGTAGACAATGTGTACAACGATGAAGAAGAGATCGTTGAACTTGACAACGGTCTCATTGGAACATCTGCCGGAAGAATCCTGGTACCGGAATCCTTAAAAGAGAAAATTTTAAAACGATTTCACGACAGTCCGTACGCAGGGCATTTAGGAGTTAAAAAGACAACGGCAAGGATTCAACGTAGATTTAAATGGCACAATATGGCAAAAGAAATTAAAGAATATGTACGCAGATGCGAGATCTGCGCTAAAAGAAAGGCAGTCGGAGCAAACAAACCCCCATTAAATCCGATTCCTCCCCCAGATGATGTTTGGCAAACAATGGCCATGGACATCATGGGACCGCTAGTAGAATCAGGAAAAGAAAGAAACCAATACATTTTAGTAATGGGAGAGTATCTAACAAGATATGTAATCACAGCTCCGATGCCGGATCAAACAGCTGAAACAGTGGCAAGAACATTTGTAAATAATGTAGTTTTAATTCATGGAGTACCAGAAAAAGTGTTAACTGATCAAGGTACCAATTTTCAATCAGATTTAATGAATGTCCTGTACAAACAATACGGCATTAATCGACTAAAAACAACCGCTTACAGACCCCAGTGCGATGGGATGGTTGAACGAGTAAATCGTACATTAGCCGATATCATTGCTAGTTATGTATCAAAAGAGCCAACGACATGGTCAGATTTTCTGCCATCAGCAACTTTTGCTTACAATACGGCTGTACATGCAAGTACCGGTTACAGCCCCTTTTATTTAATGTACGGACGAGAAGCAACAGAACCGCAAGATATGATGAAACCAGTAAGAAATCGTAATTTGACTGATCCTAACATGATATTTTCGCAGATGTGGTACGACGCTCTGGAAATAGCCAGAGAAAAACTAATTGAAGCAAAAGAAAAACAGAAGATCTATTACGACAGAAATGCAAAACGAGTAGAATTCAAAATAGGAGACAAAATCCTATTAAAAGCAATGGCAAACACACCAGGCAAATTTAACATGCGCTGGGATGGTCCATATACAATAAGCGAAAAGAAGGGAAATGTAAACTATAAGATCTACGCAGACAATGGAAAGAAAATGATGATAGTGCACACAGACAGGATGAAGATATTTCATGAGAAAAATCCATCTGAAACTAGTCAACAAATCATAGAACCACAATCAGAATCTGAACCAGAAACAAAACCCCCACAAAATATAATAAAAAATCCCATACCTATACCAGAAACAAGATATAATTTAAGAAAAACCATACGTATGCCAGATCGTTACAGAGCAATCTAACAATAAAATCCTTTCAGATGGCAAAACTCGAATCATTTATCATACTGACCCAGCTGTTCATCCTATCTTCATCAATGATTATTAATGTGTGTGACTGCAATAACCCCAGACACCTTGGAATAATGGATACCGAAACCCCCGCTTATTGTCGAAAAGAGAAAATTGAAGACCCTATCCTAGCTGATTATCGTTTCTTCGTCAAAGAAGAACCGCACATGTCATGGGAAGGGTCTATTTGTAAAGCATGGACAAAGATAAAAACAATCGACGGTTTCTTTTTCGGAGGTTTTGACACTGTATTTTCTTCAGAAATACAGCACCTCTCCGAAAATGACTGTTGGAGAATGCAACAAACAAAATTGTGTGGAGAAAATAACATGGTAGAAGACGGAGGTCATCTCTCTTACACGTCTATTCCAAATGGAGAAGGCGTGTGGATGCAGAAGAAGACCTACAAGTCCGAAAATTGTATGATACAGAAAATTATAATGAAAAAAGACTGCATCGATTGCCCAATCACCTCACCGTTTGGAATCATAAAAGCTCTTCCAAACGACACATTTGTCATGCACCAAGACTTCGTCATTGTGTGGAATCGACAAATAAGAGATTTGGCAAGCGAATGTAAAGTTAAAGAATTAAGGAACAGCACAGGCACAATTTCCAAACTTGATCATAATACATACAAACTAGTAGATAGACCGGGACAACTAGATTATATTTACAAAGAAGACACATTTGAAATTTGCAACTTAACCCTCCATAAATTAAAAAACATTGACGGCACTTTTATTCAGATTCAAAATAAAAATTGGTCCCACATTTACAACCTAGAAACCGGTTATTGTTTAAACCCCCTAATTAAAATACCCTCAAGGTGTGATACTCTGCCAGCCGGTCAATTCAGAATTAAAGATAATAAATTAAACGTAATACCCAAAAACAATTCAGATACAAAAATATGTATAGCCATGTCCCCTTTCCTCCACCAAATCGATGAATGTAGTAACCTGTACTCATTAAAATGGAACCCCAACACACTAGAAATAACAGGCAAAGAAAGATGCTTGCAAATGAACGACAATTCCAGTGTATCAATGAATTTCTGTACGGGAACCAACAAACAAAAGTGGATCTTTGGAATGCCAGAAATCAACTTTACCAGCAACATTGATGCGAAAGAACCATTATTGCTGCGACATCATCAGTTCATTGAAGATCAATCAGTCATCAATGAAAACGTCATAGAAAACGAGCTGAAACGAATTTACTGCAACAACCTTCAATCCGCACGTTATACAACAACACTCATCGCAGAATCAAGTGGTTTGTTGGCAGCAAGAGCAAATAATCTACCACTCTGTCATCGATTGAAGCCTTTAGGAGACTACTTTCTAATCCAAAAGTGTAAATCAATGGAAATCAGAGTGGAAGCTAAACAAACACGATGTGGATTTGAACCTTATTACGAAAACCAGACAATAGGAAGAGATGGATTTTCTCTTCATCCGTTCTCAGAGTGTTTCTGGGAAGACGGAATAGTGAATCTAAATGGAAAAACGTATAGATGGAAACAAGAAACGAGAGAATGGATATTCGTTGAAACGACTCATCACCAAGAAACCCTGCGCTTAGCTATGAAATTTAATGAATTAGCTGATCTAGAAGCCAATTATCAGTTAAATCATCATGAATTTTATCAACGACAAGAAGTAGAGAGAGTAAATGCAATCAATGAATTAATGACAAGAATTCATGTAACAGATACTGGAACGCCATTAACAATTCAGGAGGAAGCAACCCCCAAATTTTATAAATTTGATTTGTGGAATCATGTGAGAAAAGGACTCATAGCCACAATAGCAATCTTATTTACACTCATTCTTTTAATATTGACTGTGATCGTATTCTTGAAAGCCCGCACACTACAGTCGCGTCGTCGTTTCGAGGCGTACGCCGAGCAGCTTCAAGAAAATCGAAAATTAATTCAGTCGACAACTTTAGAAAGAATGAGGATGGCGAAACCTCTGGAAGAAAGTGTAGTTTAACAGCGACCAGATCACAACCAAACGAAAACAAAAAAAAAACTTAAAAAAAAAATGTAGAAACCAGGAACAGACAACATTTATTACTTACGCAACCCCTAACAACCCCACGCACAGATCGGTCAACCACTTCTCAGATAAATATTTTCCAGTTAATACGACCCCCCACGTAGCACGAGTTGACCACTTGACCAGTGTCAAAAGAAAAGAGAATCAAAATTAAAAACGACAGTTAGTCCCTCTTGCAGGATGCAGTCGCCAACATCTATGTTCCTCACGAATAGTGAAGTCAGCATGGAGCCAAGTTTTAGTGAACAGGCGCTACGTGATTTGGAGCATATCATTGAACAGTCAATTGACGATAGCATCCAGCAACCAACCGAAAGATCAGAAGACCACAGCTACGCACAGCTAAGCACCGCGGCCACCTGTGTGAGGACAAGAGGTAAATCGGCCTCGATTTTAATTAAAAGATTACGTATAGAAAAAAATGTAAACATAACAACGGACCGAGGAGAGACACCTCTCATAGTCGCCAGCCAACTAGGAGCGGCGCGTTTCGCTTCACTCATCATGATGAGAGGAGCGGATCTCGACGCTCAAGATGTGCGAGGATACACGGCTCTCCACTACGCAATGGAATCCACATCACTGAAAATGTTACGACAATTAGTAGAGTGTGGTGCAAACGTAAACATTCGAAACGGTGATGGCAACACTCCGTTGCACCTTATCGTCAGTGCTAACAATTGTGAAATGTTCAAAGAGTTGTCAAGAAACAAAACCCTTGACACATCAATCGTGAATAACGACAATGTGGACCCTCTAACTCTAGCAGTGATGACAAATCAACTACGAATCATGTCATTACTGCTAAATTTTAACCAAGGATATAACAAGCAAGACGTACAGGGGAAAACGCCGTTACACTGGGCATGCATGGTGGCAGGCCCATGTGTCATACACCGCCTCATGGACCGATCAAAGGAAGGCATACAAGACGTATACGGTGACACCCCGCTTTCATTGGCCATAAAAATGAACAATGAACGAACGGTGGACCTCCTCTGGAACACACGACATTTCGACCATGCAAAACGTGACTACCAAGGAAATTCTACATTACACATGGTATGTCATCATCCAAATTTACCCCTAATCCAGTTAGTCATTGAAAACACGGCCAACGTAAACATAACAAATGCGTTTGGTGAAACGCCTCTTCACCACGCTTGTTCAAAGAACAATGTGTTCGCCGTTGAAGAGCTACAAAAACACTATGTGGACCGAAACGCAAAAGATGCTAAGCAGCAGACTCCTCTAATAGTAGCCGCCTGCACCAACAGCACAGAAGCAGCTAAGTTATTATTCTCGGATAATAACTTCTTCAACATCAACAAAACAACAGAAGTTACCGGAAACGAATCATGCAGCAACGAGACATGGATCGACGTAAGAAGCGAAGTCCTCTTAGACGCCGCGGACGAGCTAGGAAACACGGCCCTACACTATTGCTCCATCTTTAATAACGTGGACCTGGCTGTTTTCCTAATCAACAAAGGCGCGAAAACGTCAACTCTGAATGGCGAGTGGGACACCCCAATCACCATCCTAGCGAGGCACCACACCGAGACGACGCCTACAATTTACAAAGAAGTCTACGAGCCACTTTTACGCATGCAACATCGGGTATCGGGATCCGAATTTGACGACCTCTTCCCGGATCAGGATCCCATCCAAATTGAAGACGACGTTCTTCCCTAATTCTACATTGTCTATTTCGTTCTCAACAAAACAAAAAAAAAACATTTTTGAAGTATTAACGATTGTACTTGTTTTTAAATGCACTCCCTCGCTTAGATATCTGATGTCTGCTTTTCTTTTGTCGGAAAACAACGTTCTTCCATAATTCTGAATTGTCTAAAAAAGACGACGTTCTTCCTTAATTTTCCTAAATCACTTACATATGAAAACTAGAGAGTCTTGTAAACAAAAAAGGAATATATATAAAAAAAAAAAAAAAAATACCGCCAGCCGACGGTTAGAAAATATTTTTTTTAAACACAATTTTTGCGTATGTATTTCCATTACGGGACTTTACGTACGGGCCCCTTCGTTTTGAAGAGTACAGAATAAAATCATTTGGCAAAACGCCGCATATATTTTTCTTCCCTGACTTATAAAAAAATACATCACGGGAAGGCACACATTGTGCTTCTGATTTGATGTAGTATGACAGTTGAGTATTCGTAAAACGCTGATTAAGCGTCAAACCTCTCGACGTATTATCACGATCGCTTGGGCAGAAGCAAATCCTTAAAGACGGCATAAATGTTTGCCTAATAGTCACCGGCGGGACCTCGGAAATGTCCCTAGGCCTAAATCGCCCATGACTATTGGCAGAGTCATGTTTAATTGACTCTATATATATATATACATTAAAAAAAAATCAATTTATCGAAATATTAATAACGTCTAAATCAATTCCGACCTATTTCGACATCGGACCAAGCCGGTTCCAAAAAAGTAATTTCTTCCGATGGCTTTTCCTCATCCTCCGGTCGGAAATCGCGCGTATTCCCATACGTAGCGTAATGCCGCACGCAATTCATTTCACGGAAAAATATAAAAACACCACTTTTTTTCCAATTATACAAAATTTTTTTTTTAACCAAACTACTATCCACTAAATTAACTGTTAAAGTTAGCTCGTACACAAACTTTTTTTTTTCCCGGAGCTGTCACCTCCAACAAGTAGCAAAAACAAGTAGCAACTAAAAAATAATTTTTTTTTTCTTCCCGGTAGTTCGGCCTACTGCCGTTGTCGCCAATTATTTGGCAATGTTTCTTTTTATTGGTTTCAACATTTTTTCCTACCGAAATTTGTATCTTCCCCTATTTTCCCACGAAGCAAGCAATGTCGCACTTCTTTGTCTAAACGGTCGTCTAGCCGTATTCAATTAGCACATGTGTGTGCAGAAAATTCACTTAAAAGTTTTCCGCCGTATTTTGTTTATGTGTGTCGCTCTTTTTTCCCCCAAACACAGTGACTCTCTTTCAATTCAATTTTATATTTTCTTCTTCATCTTTAGTTTCCCACGGTTTATTTTGTATCCCTTGAAGGCTATGTTGGATTTTGAGTTTTCTTAGTCATGGCTATTCTAGTTTTGTCTTAGCTTTATTATTCCTTACTGCACTAAATTGTTTTTATTTCTATTTTTTTTCCATTATGTTCACCCTATTTCATTCTGTTTCATTGAAAGGAACTTTTATTTCTCCTCTAATCAATTTCCCTATAATTTTATTCTTCGTAACTCAGCGTAGACCAATGGGCGGGTCTTCTATATGATGGAGGTTTGTAATGCGCTAAGTTGCGCACGCTGAGTTACGCATGCGCTGGCTACTGGCCAGATGTTCATTCTTCCCTCCCCTCTCTGTCCAGACACTCTATGATGACGACTCTGTTTATACAAGACGTCTCAGAGCTCTCAAAGCCTTTCGAGATACCAAAGCCTTTCGATGTATCAAAGCCTTTCGATGTATCAAAGCCTTTCGTGACTCTAAAGCTAATCCTATGTCTTCTCTTGCACACAATTGGTATATAAACACGCACCCTCACATGCATAAGGCAGAGGCCGGTGAGCGTGTGCGTGTGAGTATCTTTTAACCTGTTAGTCTGTTTGTGTATCCTGTGTGTGTGAACGTAATAAATTGTAGATCGGCAATTTGCTTGCGTATAATTAATTATTGTAAGCGCGACTTCCTCGTCCAGAAGCGCGCCTTACAATTGCTACGACTGCCTGGACGGGGGCTGATGCGACTCGCGAGTCTCCGGGCATAGGGCGGGCGGGTGGGCCCGGAGACCTCGGCTATGGTGGCGGCTGGCCAATCAACAGGGAATCAAGCCCATAGCGACAATAGAACCGAAACGTTTGATCCTTCGGCCAAATAACCAAAATGAAATGTTTGATACATTCTTCGCTTCAACGAAGTCTTGACCAGGCTGCACCTGCTGAGGTTGAAGTGCTCGCAACCGGCGTGGGACCCGGTTGAGCTGGAGCTACCCCTGCGTATGGCCGTCGTGGCATGAAAGAGTTGTCCCGGCGGCCGGAACGGGGGTGGTCTCCCGCCTGACGGCCCTAGTAGAAAGAGATATCTTTTAGATATCTTTAAGATATCTACATATCTTTCTGGTGTCTTTTTTTTGTTGGCATCTTACAGATATCTTTTAAATATATACAAAAACATCACCCGTTTATCATATCTATAAAACATTTAGAAAATATCTTTATAAAAACATTTTACGTAAGATTTCTAAAATAAAAATAAAAGAACCAAAATGGATTCGAACCCTGATCCTTCATGTTCAATCGCCACCTCGCTAACCATTACACTATTCCGTTTTTTGATACACTCAGAAATTATATTTTTAGTCTGTATTAAACGGACTTTAACTTTTTCCCTTAAGTTACAATGACAAATCTTTATTAACAAGCAGTTCGCGAGAGAAGTGCACCGGATTTAAGGACCCCACTGTTTTTTCTAAATCCGGAAAAGGACTTAGAAAAAAACTAAAAAACACAATTTGTTCGTCTCCGCACGCCGGATTTAGCGGCGTTTTCAGAATTTCAAAACTCTTTTTTGTTTTGGAGTTATTCGAGTTTGAAGTTGGGAAAATTTCGAAATTCTTCGATTTGGGGGGGGTGTTTGACATCACTTTAAAAAAAACTGGGGACGAGTTTCGAAAAACTAATTTTTCAGAAACCTTTATTGATATTTCCACTATAAGAATCTAAAAGGAAATATGTTTCCGGATTTTATTGACGGAGATATTAGCGGAATTCTAGACGCAGATTTTGCTCAATTTCCCTCCTAGAATATCAGCCATTTTTTCATGGCTTTATACCGCCTCTTGCGGCTTTGAAGATAAGCTGATAGTCCTCGGCCTTCACTTTAGATCTCAACTAGTAAGTGAGGCCTACGAAATCTAGTAATGTGCCCTACATAGTTCGCTGCCGAGGGGGGTTTATCATAATAGCTTTTCTTCAAAGCCGCAAGAGGCGGTCCCATTGGTAAAAAAGTAAATTTCTTATTTATGGTCTTCCAGTGTGTCATGTTGGTATGGTGGTTAGCAAGTGACGCTACCATGCGAATAGTCAGAGGTTCGATCCCCACAGTTAACATAAAACAAGTTCTCGTAGTTAGGAATGAATAATACGAGAAAGTGAAACAGAAGTGGCGTAGTATAATTAAAAGCATTTTCAAAGATTTATTTAAAATATCTATCAAAGATGTATAATAGATATATTTAAGATATCTAAGAAAGATATATATTAGATATTCAAGAAAGATATCTTTAAGAGATGACAATAGGTTACTAGATAGTTATCAATAAGATATGTTTCTGGTAGATAACTCTTTGTCTTTAAGATATCTAAAAGATATCTCGTTCTACTAGGGGGGACATATATTCGATCATAGTGATGCCTCTCGCCTGACGGGACATAAAAGTCTGACCGTTGCGATCGGTGGCGACTGACGGGACACTCATTTTCCCTGAGTCTACCAACTGACGGGACATGTCTGGCTAAAAAATGGGTTCCGACCAAGCCTGACGAGACATTCCTGACGGGACAAATCTGGCTTGCATGGGCTGTTATGAATTTCTTTGATCTGAACTCTGAAATTTTATGAGCCGTCTACCGACACTTGGAGAAGACTCTGGCCCAAGAATCTTTTCGATCGCGACATTACTTTTGTCTCGGTCGATAAAGGGTTAAAGTATCTGCGCCATGTAATGACTTAAGACGGACAGGAAGGGGCTCGAGAGACACAATGTATTGACTCCGGGTTTAACCGACGTGTTACGAGCTCGTTAGGTGAGTCCAGACTGATCTCGTTGAGATTACACAAGGGGGGAGCTGGTCGCCATCTGGCGGAGGGAGTATGTAACAGGAAGTATAAGTTACGAGGTGTTGATAATAAGATCGTGCCAGTAGATTCATTCTGTTCTTTAATTATTGGTTGGGAGGGTTAAAAAACGAAGTTGTCAGAAGTAGCAGTAATTAAAACCTTAATTAAATCACCTTTTTGATTAATTTTGGGGGTAGATTGGATATTGAGTAGTAAAACGAACCTTTTTGTAAAGGGAGGGAGACTTGTTTTAGAAGGGAAGGGTACGGATATCAATAAGGAGGAAGAAGGTAAAAAATCGTTGATTGTAAAAAGTGCGAAGAGTTGAAAAAGAAGAAAAAAAGATTGAAAGTGAGATTCGCGGACGAAGTTGAAGAAATCCCCGAAGAGAGTTTAAATGTTTCAGACGAACTGATTGAGATGTACGAAGAAGAGTATCCACCAAAACGTTGCCGTGCGGGACTCTTCGTTAAATTAATTGATTCAGTGTCTATTCCAGGTGATTCTATGACGTTTGTCGCAGCGAAAATACCAAGAAAGTTCACTGGAAATGGAGCAGTAAAGTTAAATCGCTGCTTTCACCCAGGAAAAGAATGGATGGAAGAAAAATTTTCAAGAACATCAAGAACGATTGAAACTTGTGCTTATGGCACTAGAAAAAGCAGGTTTGACTCTAAACGTAGAAAATTGTGTATTTGCAACGTCAAGAGTGGAGCATTTGGGTCACGTGATTGATGGAAATGGCATCCGCCCGCATCCGGATAAAGTTCAAGCTCTTGTTAATTTTAAAACGCATGATGTTAAATCTTTACGAGGCTTCTTAGGTCTAGCTTCTTATTTTAGACGCTTCATCCCAGATTTTGCGACTGTTGCCAGCCCTCTGTATGGTTTACTCAAGAAAAATGCGCCTTGGATTTGGTCAGAGAAGCAGCATACGGCCAAACAGAAATTAGTGCAGTATTTGACATCCGCACCCCTCCTGAGCCATTTCAATGAGAAACTGGATGTAGTCATCAAACTGACGCAAGCAACTTGGGATTAGGTGCCGTATTATTACAAGATGATGGTGCTGGGCCACGGCCAGTGGCATTTGTAAGTTGAACGTTGGCAGACGCGGAATCGCGTTATCATGCGAACGTTCTAGAATGTCTTGCGCTCGTTTGGGATCTTAATAAATTTCGTTCATACATTTATGGACGTCGTTTTTTGGTAGAGACGGACAGTTCAGCAGTAAAATTGATGTATACAAAGAAAGAGTTAAGTGGTAAATTCGCAAGGTGGATTCTTTCATTACAGGAGTACGATTTTGAGGTACGCCATTTTAAAGGTACAAGTAATGTTATGGCGGATGCTCTCTCTCGCAATCTGGACGGAGAATTGCCGGAATACGAGACTGATCATATTATTTGTGTTTTGCAAAGTAATAAGCCTTCGGGCTATGCTCCGCAGGAATTGGCCTTCCTCCAGCAGGTGGACAGCCAATTCTGAAAAATTTGTTTAAATTTAAGTTACCCAACCCCGGGTAGAAAACCTCATGAGTTTGTTGTACATAAAAATTTTTTGTATAAAAAGAATTTTGGTCCCGGTAGGAAATTTCTTCTTGTGGTTCCCCCCGTTCTTCGTAGAAAAATTCTCAAAAGTTGTCATGATGATCTTCATGCTGGGCATATGAGGGGAAAAGACTTTCGCAAGGGTTATAGTGAGCGCTATTGGTGGCCTAAAATGTTTGCTAGTGTAAAAAAATATGCTTCTTCTTGTATGTACTGTCAATTGCACAAGCATGCCGTTGGTCAAACCGTCGGAATATTGCAACCGATTCCACCGCCAGCTCACGCATTTGAAATGTTAGGCATTGATCATCTGGGCCCTCTTCAAAGGACTGATTCCGGCAACAAGCATGTTATCGTGGCGATCGATTATCTGACGAAGTGGGTGGAAGTGGCAGCCGTTCCAGACGTCAACCGACCACGTCATTCCATTTATCCAGGATAACATCATCCATCGCCATAGTCATCCGAAAAGGCTTGTAAGTGATCAAGGTCCCGCTTTCTCATCAAAGGAGTTCAACGCCAGAATGATGGAGTGGAGAATCGACCATATTCCGGCTACACCAGAACATCCGCAAACGAATGGGCTCGTTGAGAGGTTGAACAGGACAGCGACATTGGTGATTGCAGCATACTTGAACACGTCTCACACGGATTGGGATGTGAAACTACAAGGAGCAGCGTTAGCAGTTAACACAGCGAGGAGTCAACTACCGAAAAAACACCTTTCGAGATGGTCTACGGCAGACGTCCAGTGATGGAACAAGAAAACAAGTTTCCATGGCCACCAGAACGTCCGGAACCGTATGCAGTATTTGCGGAACGAGTGGCTGATCTACGAGAAGCTGCAAGACTCAGAATCATCGAAAATCAACCAAAAGTGAAAGAGCGTGTAGACCGTAGTCGCCGAGTGACTCAAGAGCTACGTGTCGGAGAACTTGTACTGGTGAAACGCAATGTTTCTCCCAAAATTTGTTGGTCCTAATCAAGTGGTGAAAAAAAGTGTCTGAGACCACTTATTTAGTAGAAGACTTGCCCGCAAGGCGGAAGAAAACTAAGTTTAGGAGATTCAATGCTCATGTGTGTCAGATCCGTCGCTTTCACGCTCGTGATGATGTCGAGTGGGAGCAAGGAAACTATTCTGAAGAAGAGGAAGAAAGTTCTGACTCAGAGGAGGAAGGAGAAGTCATCAACAACACGAGAGAGCCGGAAGAATATTTGCCGTCAGTTGCTGCTACAGAGACAGTGGGCGAGGAGCAACAGCCAGTCCAGCCGAGAGAGCCGGAGAGAACAAGGGCCGGTAGACAGAATCGAACACCACGGTGACACAACGACTACGAACGGCATTGACCACGGCTTGTTTGGTGTTTTGTTGTTGTCTTTTTCTATGTGTTTTGTTTTGTTTTTTTTTCTCTCCGCTTTCATACGCATTTATTTATTCTCATTGGTCATTCATGTGTCTTTCATCTCACTTTCATATCCAAACTCCATCATCATTCCATTTTAAAACGAAGCCATCCGTCCATTTCCGTCCAGTTCTTTATTCCTTTCTGTCTTCTCTTTAACAATTCTTTTCTGTCTATACTTCTTCCAGTGCCACTAAAAGCTGCCACAGGGTAGAGTTTTGTTTTTTGTTTTTATCGTGTGTTGAAATGTTTTGTCTCTCGAAATGTGGAGTTGAATATGTATATGTGTTTCGATACGGCAAAAGTCAGGAAAGGCCGAATGTTGCGGATTGGCCGCAAGGAGGAACAGACTGACCGTCAGAGGGACACCCTTCGAGTTCGTCTGTCTCCCAAGCCAGGGAGGACAGTCGGGTTTGGATCGAGTCGTGCGTGTGATCCTGCATACAGGAATCAAGAGAGAACCCTGTGCACCCACTGGCTACCTCTCGCGAAGAATCTCCCCCTTGTCGTCTAAGTGTAATTTCCCCGGTTTCGCAATACAAACCATAAGTTACTGAATTCCCGTTTATTTAAGTTTATTTATTCGTTGTGGTTGCATGCTTGCATCCAACAGCTCGGCCTCCACAACAGTTGGATGAATGATGGAGTTCTTCATTGATACTGTATCAGTATTGCATCCGGAAATACCAAACAGGTTCCACAATGAGTTGTTTGGCTGGGAGCCATCGCAAACAGTAGAAAGAACTCTTGCGTTGGCAAAAAAAAAGAACTCTTCCTCCAACAGAATCATGGCTTTAAGGACAATCTTTTGCAGCTGGGCTCACGATGCGGCGTTCTATGAGGCAAAGACGGCTATGGGTTGAATCCAAGACCCCTTATATTGTCTGAAGATTAAAACCAATGCGTGATCCGCTAAATCAGGGATCTCAGTAGTTTTTTCCGAAGATTCTGCTGTACCAACATCATTATCCGTCCATTCTTCGTTAAGGGCAGAGGAATTCGCTTCGTCTTCTTCACTAGCACTGGGACTCTCATATAAGAAGGTGAAACCCTTGTACTGAAAAGAGTTTTTGTCGAACTTGATGTGCTGCGTTATTGACATTTCGTCCCACATTAGTGAGCCATACCTTTCGATAAGAGACTTTCTATGAAACTGCTTCTTTATGCACTCTATTGCGAACTCATTAAACCCAAACTCAGTTGAAAGACAGCTAGATAACTTCCTTAATGTGTCCTGGCATGGCAGTGGAAGTATGTTGTTTTCTCGTCGGTGTTCATACACAGCACGGCTCTTGATTCTGATCAGAAAACATTCTAGTAACCACTCCCTAGTACCTTTCTTCAGGGAATTTCTCGTTCCGGTGGTTTTCACCTCTTTTAAACCCTTTCTTTTGAGGGAAAAAAAGATTCCACCCACGCTTGTTATAATAAGGATATTAGGTTTTCAGTCACCGTTCTTTATTCAGATAAAAACCAGTTCATTTCACCGCTTTTTTTTTTGTTTCTTTCCCTTTCTTCCGTCGGCAAAATATAAAGAATTTTAAGAAGCTTAACTTTCTCTTAATCCGTGCGTGCTCTTGAAAAAGGCGGCGCTTTTTTATGTTTTTTTATTAAGTCTTTTCCCCTCATTAGTTTCAAAGAAAGCTTACCGACCCACCACCCACTTTGCCAGCGGCGAGTGAAACCTCCCAACCTAATTCCTAAATATCCTACTTGCAATAGTCGTCTTTATTTCATCTTTCTCATATAACCAAATAGCTCAGATGTTAGCGAAGATAGTTACTGATTCAAAGCAGTAACGTTCTGGGTCAAAGTCAGTAGTAAATGAAAAAAGTCTCGAGTAACAATCAAAGAAGAAATACTTTTAACGTTAAGACTGAAATAATGTTAAAAAAATACGTTGACATACGTTAACAAAATACTGGTTTAAAACGATGTTCTACACGCAAACAAGTGGTGTAGAACCAGTATGCAGAACCAGTTTTTTCCTATCCCTTGGTTTAAAAAACCATAGAAAAACCGGTATTGCAACGCAATCCAAGAACTAGAGCTCCACCTCATACCGCATATCCTTATTATGTTTCGCCTTACATCTTGACTTAGCAACAATAATTTTAACAACTATTTTTGCCTATATGAATAAACGATACAATTAGTAATAGGCCTACATGTATTCCAAGACTTTTATTGTAAATCAGAAAATATGCATCATTCAAAGAATAGGATAAAATAGGAAAAAGAAAGTCAATGAAAGTCATGAAGTGTGTGATCATGAAATTGGTAAGGAAACATTTGAATAATAGTCAAAGATAGAAAAAAGAAGTCGGTGAAAGTCATGAAGTATGTAGCCAGCTTGAAAATGTTACATAATTAGCCTATACCTTATCATCTAGATCTTTTGTCAGTAATTTGAGTGGATCGTTCTTCAAACTGGCCATGTTTACTCGCAATGCACGGATCTCAGCAGTCATTTCCTAAAATATACAAAATTCACATAATTTTTTATGTATGTATGCCGTTGTTTAAATGGAATAGTTTACCTTTAGAGCTCAATTCTTCTTCTCCAGTTGAATGTTTAGTTTGGATACCTTTTTCGTATGTGCAGAAAGTTTTCGAGACAGTTGTTGCATACTCATATATTTATGGTTTAATTAATGTTGTATGGGTCTGAATAGTTTTGTGGCGTTTCAACTGTAACTTCAATGCTTTGTCAACCAATTTTCAGAATTTGCAAGGCTTTACTTCATCAGTGGATGGGAGAAAGAGCTGGCTACATCTGCGAGTCAAAATAATCAATGTGAATAAATGATTTAAATAGTTAAAAGTTAAATCTCATTATACTTGTTAGCCCGCCAGACACCATCCATAAACTTTCCATTGTTAACAAAAGTTTTTCCATCCTGTCTCGATGCTTTTCCGGATTGTTGAGAATTCCTGGGCAAATTTTGGCTTCATTCAGTTTTTTTAACATTTCTTTTACTTCCTGTAATGTTGTAAACGATCAACGACTCTCTTCTATTTCTGTATGTTCACGTGAAAATATTGTTTGCTGAATCGTCATTTTCTGGAAGTCAACTATGGCTATCTTCTGAATGGCGACGCTACATTTTTGAACAACCACGTGAAAGTAGTTTACGCATGCACTATCACCAGGTAGTTGTTCTCTGTGTCATGATGGTTCTGGAAGTTTGATCTGTTGAATGTCACTTTGAAGGATTTACTCTCCTTCAACGTGTGGTGTAATTGTAGTCATTTGGAATAGATTGATGTTGCAAATCAGACGTGACCGATATTTATTCCATCAATGAAGGAGGAAGTTCTTCTTGTGGTATTTGTAACTCAAGTTCAATCTTATTATTTTGAGCTGGCTTCTTTTTCTAAGGATTGAAATGACTAGGAAAATGCTCTTTGTAATTTGTAATATTTCCTAATGGCTTGCGTTCGACAGGAGACTTCCTCTTCGGTTTTTCAGTAGGCAAGAGATTGCGTATAGACTCATCTAAATAAAATAATTTAAAAAATTATTCAAGAATCTTTTCATGTGTTTCAGTGATAATGTTACCTTCAAAAACGCTGGGAACAGCATCAGCCTTTAATTTCCAATTTTTTCTCGGAAGAAGAATGACTTTTCCATCAATGATCATTTCATCATTCTTGATGATATCTTTTTCTACGAAATGGTTTTCACAAACCCTGGATGATGCATTTAACTTCGTACCTTGCTTTTATGGTAGATTCTGTGCCCACTGCTTGAGTAGCACCTCATCTATAGGTGTACTGAAAAACCTCGCTCTTGTTTGATTAACTGTAGCACCACCACCCACACCTGCACGCTGCCCCATATTTTTACTCGAGCCATTTCTACATCCAATTACGAAACAACACACTGGCATATCCTACACAATCAATTTTCTGTAGACAAAAGTTAGACAATGAAAATGGATGTATAAATTAAACAAAAATTTTTAATACCTTTTTTTCCTAATATAAAACAGATAGTCCCTACAAACGAGCACGAAAACAAACTGAGACAACAGATCAGGAAGCTCAGTTCTCCCAGTCATGGCGTGGGGATCTTTTTTTTCTCCGGATCTTAGACACGACTTCGATTGGCGTCGCGAAGACGAGGAACGAAGCCGTGAGGAAGATGAGCAGCATCGCCGTTTGTTAGTCGAGCAGCGCTTTATGTAGAACGGTTTCGACTCGAGCAAGAAGATTCAATCCGGCGGGCCGCCGCCAAAATGGTTCCTTCAGATCCTCCTTCAGTACCAATTGTTCAAGATCCGAATTTTGGGGGTAATTTAAAAATTTTCCTTTAGTAGTGCTCCTACTCAGTTACCACGCCAAGACATTCCACAGCAACCCACTCAACAGCCGGGCCGCGAGCCATTGAATGGCGAAATTACTCCCTGACCTTTTGTTTCTTTGACCCTTTGCAACGAGATTTCAGGCTATTTTACGTCGAGTATCACAACAGCACAATGGAAGTCGATTTCGGCAGAGTTTCCTCTTTCTTTTGAGGAAGGCGGATTCTCGTTGAAGCCTCCCAGGATGGGAAACTACCTGCTGCGCCGTGCTCAATCAAAATCTATGCTTAAGGAGGTCCAGAATAAAGATGAGGCGCTGACTAAAATCCGACTGAAAATTATGGACATCGCTCCCCCGCTCATAGAATTGGCTGCACGGATCAGAAGCTTTAGTGACGATCAAACAGAGAATCCGTCGCGGATCGAAGCAAGAATTAAGCGCATGGTGGAAGCATCCCTGCAGTAGTGGGGTCAAGCGTACGCCAACATGACCAAATTGACACGGGAGGCATATGTAAAGAAAGTGTAGCCTCACTTGGAATTTCTTCTGGAGGAAAAGAGCGCATTCGCGGAAGGCAAGGAGGCTCGAGAGCTCTTGTTCACCGACGTTTTTCTGTCACGTAAGCTTAAGGAAGCGCAGAATGATGTCACGCTAGTTGAAGCAGACAGGGCTATTGCGGCCTCAGATCCCACTTCACTCACGATAAACAGACGAAAGCAGAGTTTCCTTCCAGCACGCCACGGTCAGGCTGCTGTTCCACCTTATGAGAACCGACGCAGCGAGGGCTTCCGCAATTTCGGATTCCAGGGGAAGAAATGGATTTCAGAAGCCCAAAAGTAGTTTCAGCAACGACAAAAGGTACGGGTACCTAAAATATCCGAACACCCAAGAGAACCTTACGGGAAAAGGTCATTTTCTCGGCGCTCCCATAAATCAAGTTTTCGTCGGAAAGTGGCAAATTTTTGTTTAGAGTTAGTCATATCCTTCACGTGATTTTTTTTAGAATTTTTCAATCACGGGAAAGTGGGATTTTGATTCGAGGTAAAATTATCCGAACACGCGAGAGAGCCTTGTGGATAAAAGCTACTTTAGCGTCTTATAACTTAGAAACGGCAAACGCTAGGATGACGGAAAAATTTTTAATAAATAGAACTTCGTTAGCTCTTATGTGCTATAAATATGTCATTTTTATTTATTGATTTACACTAATGAATTTGAAAAAAAAAACGAAAAATATCCGTTTTTCTCGGAGCATGGTATCCCTCCCTTTTCTCCTTTGTAACATTTCACGGCAAGGGCAGGGATGATCGGTACACAAAGGATTTGGGATTCGGAGGGGGAAAAAAGAAGAGAAAAAGGGAGAAATTATATTTTCCGTTTTATTTAAGGTAATTTATCAATTCATCGTTTCTTGTCCCTAGCCGCTAGAGTTGATTTGGAGTGGTGGCTGGCGAATTTAACCTCTGTTAACGGGAAGAAATTTTTTCCGAAAGTGCCGGATGTGGAAATATGTTCCGACGCTTCATTGTAGGGCTCAATTTGCAATGGCATCACGGCGCGGGGCCCTTGGACCCAATCAGATTCGGCTAAACATATTAATGGGCTGGAGCTCTTGGGCGCTCTTTTTGCTCTTGAGTCTTTTCTGGGTGATGCCCTCGGCGCTCGGTGCGTTTCTAACTGGACAAAATGTTGTAACGTTGGCTCACTAGGTGGCTCACTGTTCGCTAGGGAGATACAGACGAAGTCCAATACGCACTACAGTTAGTCTCAACCCGGCGTCTAAGTGTTACAGTCTCCATTACTACACAACACTACTGCCGTGCGCTATATTAATAAAAATTGAGGAACGCGCTCCTTGGCGTTATTGACAGCAGCCATTCGCTTGACCGAATTTTGCTTCCCGCCGCTTATCGTTTGAGGCAGTTCACTTAGCTGGTGTATTAAACGTTGTGGCCGACAGAGAATCCCGTTCAAAATGGGATTCCAGCGATTGGATGTTGTGCCGAAATTCATTTGACCGTATCAACAGTATATTTCCGTCGCGGACGGATTTGTTTAGTTCAGCGTGGAACGCGCGGTTGCAAAATTGTTTTCTCTTGGTGCCCTCAGCCGGGTGCTGCGGGTGTCAATGCATTCTTTCGCAATTGGAATCGGTTATCAGGATATGCCTTCCCTCCCTTTGCCTTTATTTTCAAATGTCTGGAAAAGATTTTCAGGGAGAATGCTAATATTATTCTGGTTTGCCCAGTGTGGCCGACTCAACCGTGGTTTACGATTCTCCTAGAGCTCGTTTGTGACGTTCCTCTTATATTGAAGCCGTTCGCGAATCTCACAGTCTCTCCACTCGGGATTCCCCATCCGCTTCTGTCGACGGGATCCCTCCGGCTAGCCTCGTTGGAACGATTGCATCTTGCAATTTTTGACCCCCCCCCCCCTCTTAATCGATACGCTAAAAAGAAGACTTGCCGCGATCGTTTGCTGATCGAGATCGATTTTGATCTATCGATCAGTTTTTTTTTATCGATCGATCAGTTTTTTCTGATCGAGAGCGATCTATCGATCAACGCCCAAAATTGAGATCAAAATTGAAAAGGCATTGATCAATTCGTTCAGCGGTCGCAGCGCCAACTATGAGTCGATTACACAACTTCTTCCATTGTACGAAGAAGCCATACAAGACAGCCTGTCGAAAGCTCTACATGCTTATTGTTAGTCAATCAGTTAGCATAGTATAGGATTCTGTAAGGGGACGCTCCCTGGAAGCAGGATTCCCTTACCCGGACGTGGCGGTAGGAAATAAGTAAAAAGAAAAGCGGGAAGTCTGGGGACCAACTACTTGTATTAAGAGACACAACGTAAGAGGGGATTACACTAAGTTAAGACTAAGGGGAATTGCGGTGTGAGAAGGAAGGACAGCTCTCTGTTGTCCGGCTGGAACTGTACTACTCTTGCTGGTCCCGACGGAGCTCTTATATACTCTGGAGGTGTGTAGGCGGAGAGATGCTGAATCCATGGAACGGCACGTTCCAGCGGCGAAGTCCTTTGCAGCGTTTGTGCAGCTGCTGCGGTCGTGCGGTATGACCAGGTGCGGCACGTTCAATCCGTGTAGCTCTTTGCAAAGCATATAGCTGGTTGCACGTTGAGTTAAAAGGTGGGAGGCTAGATTGGGGGGCTAAAGTGGAAAGCAGAAGTGGAAGGGGGGAGGAGCGTATAGTGCGTATACATGCGCACTACAATGCAGTTAATCAAAAAAATTTGAAAAATTTCACCCTTTCAATAATTTTAGTTCATTCGAAGTATGGCTGAAGCCATCCCCTCATCAAGTAACGATGTTGAAATGTAATTATTGATCAGTAAAAATGACTATTTAAATAAAATTGGTTAAAGAAGTTAAAAGATTTTATTTTGTCAGTGTCAATTCGAACAACAATGTGGAATCCACTAAAACTCCCAGTTCTAGAATTAAGAATAAACCACAGTATGTTGTGTTTGTACCAACAAGTTTTTTCAGAAAGTCAGTCCCAATGAGAAAAGTTTTTCTTGGGTTGCTAAAATTTAACACTTATGCTGTATCATTAAATACACGATGCAATTGTGGAGAATAGATTCATTAAAGCTTGGATTTTTTTTTCTGATCGAATGAACGATCGATTAACGATAAATCGATCAATTTTTTTTCTGATCAATTGAACGATGGATCGATCAATTTTTGACGCTGATCGAGATCGAGAGCATCGTTCAGATTTTGCTGATCGAACGGCAAGTCTGCTAAAAAGTCGGGTCAAATTCGGGTCAACCCGGGTTCAAAAATCCCGACCCGGGTTACAACCTAAAAATGAAAATGGCCCGTATTCGATGACCCGGGTTGCACTTGACCCGCCTTTTTTTATCCGGGTTACAGCGCTATCCCCACACACCACAGCTTATCACCCACACAGCTTCAATTGATTTTAGACTTCTAGACTTCTAGTCCTAGACACTAAATGCGACTGAGTAGCCTAGTTTGACAGCTAAATAAAATCTACTTCTTGGCTCAACTTATGACAAAGCGAGAACTCAAACTATTTTGGAAAGGAGGAAGGGCTTGGAAAAGTTGAGCGGTTATCAATGATTTTTCCTCATTCCGGAAAATGTAAATATTCTATGAATAGCCAACGAAAATGGGAGGAAATGTAAGACCATCGCCTGAAGTGATATAATAAAAATGTGTTAACATTAAAAAAAGTTACATAACCCTAGATGAACGAAGAAATAATTGAATACATAGGCCTACCCCCAAAAATTTGTTCTTGTATATTTAATAAAAAACAATTAAGAAATCAAACCTTATTGTATTTTTGAATTTATTGATAACCTTAGTTTTGACATTTTCGTATCACCTGGAGAAACGAAGATGAGTTAAGACGACTTAGTTTTAGTTTCACCCACTAAGTTTATTCAAAATTTCAAATACAATGATCATTAATTCATTATAGAAGGAAAAGTTGAAAAAGGGATAAAAGATGACTATTAAATTTGGCTGTACTTCGTTTGATACCTTCCTATAAATGATTGCGCAGCCGTCAGAACCGCATAGATAGCAATCCTACACTCGCAAGTTTAAAAATGGTTTAGTTATTCCCTACGATATTTAGCGCCCTCATTTTATTGACTTGGCCGAGTTACTTGACCGCCGTTCAACAATATGTCCCCTAATTCGAATTAAATTTTCAATTAATATGATGAGGACAAATAAAAAATAACAGACGAACCGGTCACTGATGACGTTTTTCTCAGCAATGAGTTTATCTCTTTTCATAACTTCAATGACTTTTTCTAATACGACAACTTTAGATGGCTCTCCCATCTAGGTGTGGAATATTCTGTAATAACCTTCCTGGGGTCTGCAATTCAATTTAAAATCATTAAATTTACATTGGACGATTGAATTTAATATAATTATGTCTAACTAACCGGAACTTGGGAAGTGAAAAGTATCCGCCGACCAACATTTTCTTGGAATATGTCACAATGTCAACTGGGTGATCCAAATTGAAATGATCGTGACACCAAAATTTGCCAGTAGTGCCACCACCATTTTGCACTTCGTCAATGAGTAGGCTAACGCAGCTCCGTTCTAAAAGAAACACAAATTTTAATCATTCACGTTTTTTTTATAAAAATGTCATTTTTTGTATGAATTTTAAATACCTTCTTCGCAATTCTTTGCAATTGCTGGAAAAACGCAGGCGATGCGTGATGATCTCCTCCTTATTGGCTTATTCAGATTGAATGGGTTCGATGATCACTCCGGTCTCACATTTACCGCGTTTGTTGTATCGTTCAAAAAGTTCGTCGACTTCGTCCAAACATCGACGATCTTCTTCCCGAGCGTGATTGATATGAAATGGTGGGGATACTTTTCCAAGTTAATCCGTGGGACGAATATATATCCACGATATAATAGGAAAGGTACACTCTCTGGTATCCCCAAGACCGGCGGGTGTTTAGTAAAGGGTCTCAAGATTCCCCGCCAGGTTCGCTAGTATAGGAGGCCCATCGCCTCTCGGGGGTATAGTAAAAATTGGGGTTTTTCGTTCATAAAATAGAAAATTACCAGCCAATTCGTCCAGAAATCTATTTTATTTAAGCTTAATTCAATTCCCTATCCTTCAATACCTAATTCTTCTAGTTTATGCAATTTTTTCATTGTTAAATTTATGATTGAAAATCGCAATTTTTCGAAAATTGCGCCTTTCGCAACATTGCCAATTTCTCAATATCTCGGTTTTCTTCTCGAAAACCAGCGACTTCGTGGTAGGGCGTGTTTTATAATTCCGGCTGAGGTTAAATATACAGCGTGTTATATTTTACAAGAAGAAACAGAAGTTTTTATCACTAGTAGCTGCTAGTAGAGATTACAAACGTGATATTGAAAAATAGGCAATGTTGCAAAAGGCGCAATTTTCGAAAAATTGCGATTTTCAATCATAAATTTAACAATGAAAAAATTGCATAAACTAGAAGAATTAGGTATTGAAGGATAGGGAATTGAATTAAGCTTAAATAAAATAGATTTCTGGACGAATTGGCTGGTAATTTTCTATTTTATGAACGAAAAACCCCAATTTTTACTATACCCCCGAGAGGCGATGGGCCTCCTATACTAGCGAACCTGGCGGGGAATCTTGAGACCCTTTACTACGAAAAACCCCAATTTTTACTATACCCCCGAGAGGCGATGGGCCTCCTATACTAGCGAACCTGGCGGGGAATCTTGGGACTCTGTACTGAACACCCGCCGTTCCTTCCAAGAGACTGGGATAGCGCGAGAGTGTACCTTTCCTATTATATCGTGATATATCACTCACCACCAGCATTGTGCTGGATATAGCAGCAATGAATTAACTTGAAACAAATAAAACAGAGAATATCTATTTGAACGGAATTTTAGCTTTATTTTCAGATAGCTCACGAAATTTTAAAGTGCGGGGATTGCCAAAGGGAACAATTTTATCGACACATTAGACAGTGGTGTTGAAAAAATGATCGCGAACGGGTTCACGGGAACGTTCAAAGGAGTATTGTTAATTTCGTCTGCACGTTGGACATAGCAGCTTAACCTTAGACCACTCGACAAGACAATCATAACAGAAGATGTGGCCGCAATTCAAGTTGTGTTGTTTGTCCACATGGGGTCCCAGACATATGGCGCATTGGCCATCGTCGTAATTGAGAGAGCTGGAACTGGTTGCAGTGATAGATGTATCGTCGTTATTAGCCATCATGCCGTTCATGCGTGTAATATACCGACAACGACACGACGTGACCCCCTTATATAAGCTACAAGACCAAACAACATCTGTACGCAACAAGATTTTCAGAGGGTTTGGCGAGGGGTTGTCAACTCGAAAAAATCCTCGTACACCCTCGGATTTTTTCGAAAAAATCCCAAAAAATCCCAAAAAATCCCAAAAAATCCCAAAAAATCAAAAAAATCAAAAATCCAAAAAATCCATAAAATTCCGAAAATACATTTTTTTCGGATACTTTTACATTGTAAAATAAGCAAAATTTTGAATAATCAATCGACAAAATGCGACAAAATGAGAGAATCGATTTCTTTTTGTTTTCGATTCCGTATTCCCCTTAGGCCCTTACGCATATAGTGTATTAAAGCTATGCAAAAAGGATATGTTAACCTCAACCAATAGCAACAAATCTAACAATTGATTTTATAATGAACTTTGTAACTAACAATCATTTAAATCCTTGCACAAAATCTTTCTACAAAATAATTATGTTTACTGTATTTACTATAGAAAATATTGAATTGAAATTCAAAATTTGGTAAACGATTAAATAACTAAACCTCAAATTTTAATTAATAAAAATACTTAAAAATAAATTAAATAATCAGATGACACCTTGTTAAATGCTAAATAATATTACCAAATATGAATGTTTACGTCAAATTGTATTCGAGTTATAGAATTTACGAATTTGTAGTGATCGAAAAATTTGACCGTGTTACCCAGCTTTCAATAACATCCGCCGGTGGCGTATCAACAACGCGTATGCACAACAACGATGACAACGCTTGTGGTGGATATTTTTGGAAACTAAATTTTACAAAGACCAAATCCTAGTAGACTATGTTTAAGTGTTAATTACTCAAAAATATCTCCTGCGAATTTATAAAATGAACGATTGATTTTAATACGCTAGGATGTTATTGATTTTTTTAGATATACTAGTAAAAATATTTATTTCCTAGAAGGGTTAAGAACAGGGATTTTTATGGTTGATAGTAGCAAAGTTCATTTATAAAAATTAATAATTGCAATTTGTTTGAGGTTAAATATTAGCATTACTCCACTAGAGAAGATTTGATGATTCGCTCGGTAGAATATTTTATCTTTTTACTTTTTTTTTTTTTTATGATTAGAATAATTTTACTTCCAATGTTACTGTTTTTGAAATGGATATTTAATAAAAGGATTCTGTATTTACCTCGTTTTTTTACACGAATAAGTTTAAAAAAACTTAAAAAATATCCAAAAAATCATGAAAAATCACGAAAAATCACTAAAAATCACGAAAATCGTAAAAAATCCAAAAAATCGTAAGAAAATCCCCAAAAAATCCAAAAAATCGTAAAAAATCTGAAAAAATCAAAAAATCTGAAAAAATCTGAAAAAATCTGAAAAAATCTGAAAAAATCTGAAAAATCTGAAAAAATCATTTTGGGATTTAAGATCCGTACACCTTCGGATCGAGTTGACAACCCCTCGGGGTTTGGTCATGTTTCCGAGATTGAAATCAAATAAATTTATGTTTGATTTCCGTTTATTGGTTTAATGTTACCCGAAGGGTTACTGGTCAAAGTTTCGTTTGCCGTATGGTTTACATGGGCACCCTCAGTTCTCGTAACACTACACAGATGGCTTTTTGCAGTTATCGTGACACTACATAGATGGCTGCACTAGTTATCGTGACACTACATAGATGGCTGCACTAGTTTTTTGCAATTATTGATTGTAATCAACATTTTTATTACATTTTAATAACTCTACTACGTAGCTGAGGATATTTTACATCTTTTCTGAAAATTTGGCTGAAATCTATTCAGGCGTTTGATCAGACGGAGAAATTGCTACTTTTTGACAGAATTTCAGTAACTGTTATAGCAGACGATAACAAAGAAACATTTGAAATTGTGAATGTTATAGCAGACGATAAATACCTCAGGGACATGTGAATTTTATTGCAGCTGCCATGTTTTATCATTCCCTAGGGAATGATAAAACATTAAAAATTAACGTTACTTGAATAGGATAGGATTCAACGAGAAATCCAATCCCTTATAAAGTTACTGCGTATAGTTATCTCTAGGCTGACAACTAGGCCTAGTTATCAGCACAATTCCAACAAACCTAATTTCTACCGTTATGAAATAGGGTAACGGGCTTATATAATTCAACAGTGAGGCGTATTTCAATATCGCATTCAATATTAAATCAGGATTATATTCTAATATATCATTCAATATTGATTCAGGATTTCAATATCTGAATGGATATTTAGAGAATATGAGCTTTAGATAAAGACCCGTCCCCGTTTGGCGTGGGGCGGCGGGGCTCCAGCCCCGCAGCACCAAAGTCGAACGGGTGTTTGTATTATTAGCAACATATATATTACTAAAAACTTTGAGTCATTAATTAATCGCACGGAGTTAGTATAAGCTGCATATATATTTACTTAAAACTTTGAGATATTAATTAATTGGTTTTATATTCCAACGGGAACCTTGCAACCCTAATAACGGATGCCTACATATTTGTCGTAACTTTATATTTATTGGTAAAATTAAAGTTAATTTAAATTCCAGCCCCTTCGGGTACCTTGCGGCGTACGTACGCTGCCTACAGTTAATATAACGCACAAATTTCAATGCAAATTTCCCGTAGGGATTCTGTACAACTTGGGCATAGGTGAGGAAAGTTGCAATTGCTTACCAATAGATGGCGCTAGTTCTCACCAATAGATGGCGTTTGGATATTATATTTGTTGGTCTAAACTGTTTGAACTGCGCACCTCTGTAGAGCTTAAGCACACGTGAGGAAAGTGTAGATGGCGTTGCAGAAAGGAAGACAACGGAGAAAGCGGAACTATGGAACTAACTATTGTACTACCATGGTACTACTAATAAGCTGAGACGTTATAACTGCTTTATACGTTTTTGATTCCTATTTTCCAAGGTTTACATAACTTTAATGGGGTTTTCTTTTATAGGAGTATGAGTTTACTCCAATTTGTTAAAGATGTTTAATTTCCTTTTAGATCACTTTGTTGATTAGCACCACACATTTTAATAGGCTGATAGCACCAATTTAACGACGCAATTTGGTAGGAAGTTTAATTATTTCGAATCAATAAATTATTATGACTTAAGTTGATGGGGCTTATATAATTCCAAGGTTTGAGGATTGACCCGCCATGAGGCGTATTTCAATATCTTTTTCGATATTGATTCAAGATCTATAATCAATATAAATAAATGAATATTTAAAGAAAATTGAGCTTTAGATAAAGGTGTCGCAGAGTTAGTATTATTAGCTACATATTATACAATTATACATATTACTTAAAAGGGTGATGGGACTTTTATAATTCAATCTTAATCAATCTTATCAATCATCAATCAATCTTATTCAATATTAATTCAGGATCTCGACTTAAGCTCAATTTTTTCTAAATATTCATTCAGATACTGAGATCCTGAATCAATATTGAATAAGATATTGGAAGGGAAAATTGAAATGAAATAAATACAAAATAAAATGATACATTAATTCCGTGCTACTTTGGTGTCGCCCGGTGTCGCCAGCCCACTAACCCGTTTTCTAAAGCTAAAGTCCCACGGAGTTAGTATTATTCATCGAGTCAACATTATTTAACTCAAACGGAATTTTTATTTTATTTTCAGATAGCTCACGAAATTTAAAAGCGCAGTGATTGCCAAGGGGACAATTTTATCGAATTATGTGCGATACATTAGACATTGGAGTTCATCAAATGATTCAAAAAATCATGGCCAAGGATATCGCGGAGTGTCAAAGGGGCATTATTAATTCGTTGAGCCCAATCGATCAAATAGAGGCGGCGTAAATCAGGTAAACTCATGACGTAGAGGAATGCGTCATCGTCCAAAACCTCGCAAATGATCTCTTCAAGTCTGCGTCGAAATTGAGGAATGGCCATGATGCGGTTAACTTCAGGATCGTCAAATGTACGTCCAAATTCCGGATTGTTCAACTGAGGACGAAATGTGGGGTCGTCAAAGGCCAGAATCACCTGGGGATCGCTGAGTACCCGGTGGAAATCGACAATCTGGCGCATCATATCAGGTCTGTTTATTCTGCGTCGAAATTCGGGTTCGCCCAACGTTAACGCAAATAATTGCATGTGATGGCCAGCATTACCGACGAGAAGAGGGTCGGGCGTGTAAATCCGTTGACCGTCTGTAGATCCAATATTGTTCACGATGGAAGTGAACGGTCGTCTGCACGTTGGACATAGCAGCTTAACCTTAGACCACTCGACAAGACAATCATAACAGAAGATGTGGCCGCAATTCAATTTGTGTTTTTTGTCCACATGGGGTCCCAGACATATGGCGCATTGGCCATCGTCGTAATTGAGAGAGCTGGAACTAGTTGCAGTGATAGATGTATCGTCGTTATTAGCCATCATTCCGTTCATGCGTGTAATATTCCAACAACGACACGACGTGACCCCCTTATATAAGCTACAAGACCAAACAACATCTGTACGCAACTAGATTTTCAGAGGGTTTGGTCATATTTCCGAGTTTGAAATCTAATAAATTTATTTTTGATTTCCGTTTATTGGTTTAATGTTAATATAACGCACAAACTTCAAAGGAAATTTAATTGCTGAATATAACCAGACAAATTCAAATGAAGTAAAAACGCTGAATGGGAAAGGATTCGGGGTGCAGCTCATGACGAAAAATGTGGCAAGACAACTCAACAACATCTACAACCATGGTATAGGGGACCGAATAAGTCAGCCAGTTTTTCTAACACTCCGTTTTTAATATTTTAATTTTTAAAAATTCTATTCGATTTACATGTCAACTTATTTTTAATTTCAACAAGGTGATCATTGATCAATGGATCAAAAACCAAGGGTTCTTTACAGGTCTAAAGTGTATATTTTCAAATCTGGCAATATCAATCAAATGGCAACACAGCACTGAAGCAGTGAAGCTGTTTAGCTGTTGTAGCACTGAAGAATTTTGAAAATTACGAAACGTCGGTTACATAGTGGTGTTGTGTTTTGTGTTTGAGTTTTGAGGCAACTTTAAAAAAACACTTGATGCAATATTGGATAAAAATTTTAACTGCTTCGAGTTTGCTGTACTCGGTCTTCCTGTTATGGAGTAAATTAGGAGTAATTTGGTTAGTTGTTACTATCCTAAGTGAATCAGTTATTTCCGGAAATGGAAACGCCAAAACCGATGACTGGCCCATATCGGGCCACACGACTCGTGAGTTAAAACGTTTCTTTATTAGTTAAGAATAGTAAATAAATTTCCTTGAAATTGTGTATTTAAATATAATCACTTTCAATTTTTTCAGTGGAATGAAGCTTTACGTATATTCAACAATGGTGTACCTCAAAAAAGACATTGGAGACAGCTTAGGCAGTATGACAACTGTTTCACATCTACAGAAGCTACTAATTGGCTACATTCTCAGCTTAAAGAAAATCCTCATTTTGGCCCTTCTGTTTCCAAAGAGCAAACACAGCAGCTTCTGTGCAAGTTTTTGAAGGCAGGTGTTTTTGAAGATGTTCGTGGTGGCTCAAGAACAGATAATAGAATAGAAACCAGTGGACTGTACAGGTAAGTAAATAAATTAGTGTGATATTTAAAAAAAAATTGTTTCAAGTTTATTTATTTTTTAAAATATAGACTGACAAATCGGTCACCATTCAGAAATCCTAGAACTCCAGGACGTAGAACACCATTGAGTACACTTGCTAATCGTGGAAATTGTACTGAAAATTATAGTTCTCCCAAGTTAGCATCTAATAAAAAAGAAGTGCCAGTTGATGTTTGCATCCCAACAACAAGCAAACCTCAAACTACAACTTATGTAAATTCTTTGGTGCAGTGCCAATTAACTGCTAAGCAACTCAACCAACAAGAGGTGGAAGAAATATGGAAAAATACAACATTAAGACAGATTTCAAACACTCTTGATCTTTCAAATCTTAATGGATTTTGTGATTCTACAAAAATAAAAGGTAAAATGACTGTATTTTTTTCTTCATTGAATTTTTTTACATTGTGGTTTTGTTTTTTTTTGATCTAGGAAAATGGGTTCTTTGGAATGTAACTCACATTGGAGTTAGAGGAGTGGTTCAGCCAATGGAAGAACTTGATTCACCACCTTCATGGGTCCTATATGGTAAAAAAACCCCAGCAATTTCTAACATATTTTTTAAAAAATGTAATAACTATTGCTACACCCGTTTTTACAGGTATGAAATCTTTAGTTAATTGGCCTTCGAATGAAAAACATAAGTTACCTGAATATCATGGTTCAGAAAAAGATGTATTCAAAGTCATTTGCGATTACTTCACTAACGCTTCGAGTCCACTTTCAACATTCTCTCTGTACAATATTTTGGTCGAGGCTTTTATTCGATCCGAAGCAGCAGACCTTACTTTTCGGAAATCTGTTGAATTGAGCGGGAATGAAGATGAAGACGAATTAAGTCTTCACTCTCGTGATTCAGTTCGAAACTTAGTTCTCGAAATGGCTTCACCTGTCCATCACAAAACGTCAACACCTATTGGCTCCTTCTGGAAAGAAAAACAACATCAACCTAGGTATTTAGCGTTCTTTGAAGAAACCTCCATAGTTATGTTGGCATAGGATGTTAGGATAACTTGTATTATTGATTGATTTCTATTTACATGCACTGCTCATCAGCTTGTTTCGTAATATTTTTTGTTGATTAATGGCTTTTATTTTCGTAGGCCACCGAATTGTCAATCATTCCCTGTTGTGAAGAGCCCTTTACTCTGCAACCGTACTCGAAGTTTGCAACTTGGCAATGGGGCGCACAAAACTGAACGTGATCCACAAATGTTAAATATTCAACGGTTTCTGGATGATGAAGTTGTATCGACAAATCTTAAAGAAAGTCGAAATCTCAAGTTAATGGGAACACATGTGACAGTAGCTGATCGCCGTCTGCATCGGGTTTCTTCTAACGCTTGCTACGAAACAACCTTTACGACTGCAGAACCAAAGACTCGTATAGTTACTCAGAATCATGCAACTATTTCTCGCAGAAGCCAATCTTCTGATCGCACCTTAGACAAAGAATCTGATTCAACACTGGGTTCACAAGGATTTCGTCGCGAACAGAACCCCGAAAGTTCATATATGTATCACAGCCTTGACCGACTTCGCAGTAAATCTGGTGGTTATGTCAACGTAGCGGCATTTGGTTCGGTGGACTGCCTTGATCGATCAAATCCTGACAGATATTCGGAATGTGGAACTGATTTGTGGATGACGTCTAATGCTACTGTAACGCATAGCCGAAGTATTTCCAGTCTTAGCTGTCATCCTGGATTTACGGGCCTTAGTCCTTCATTCTCCGACTCATCCGTCGCTACAGCAACTACTCAGCATAATTATGAAAATCTCCCTCACCTTTCGGAAGAATACAACGCTAATGGATTAAATGGACAACTTCTCATCTACCGTAATTCCCCAAGCAAACGACTTATTGGTCGTCGGAAAGGTCTAGAATTCTACTATGGAGCTAAAGCTTGCAGACCCGGTAACCCGCTTAGACCAACCCGCTTTAACCCCAAAATGTCCAACAAAATCGAAACAGCTTTATATCAGTAGTCATTACTTATTGCCTTGTTTTTGTGCAACAGCTTGGGGCTTTTGATTGTTTGTTTTGTCTTAAATTTAAATCTACGTATATTCTAATTCCAATCAAGGGTTAGTGACAAAAGCTGGAAAAGCCATGGCTATCGGGCTCCTTCAGCTACTTACTTTACTTTTGCCACCCGATCGACGGCGAAAACTTCACCTGCTTCTCCGCTTTATGGGAAAAGTATCGGCAAACGAGAGACTCGTCCTTGACCCAGTAATTCGAATGAAAACTTTGGTAAGTTCAGTTTTTATTTACCGAAATCGATTTACAGAAAATTACAACGTTACAATTAAATTATTAACTAGATGGTGAACACCTTTTACCGGTGTATTGTTTGTTCCCCCGAAGAAGCAGACTACGACGAATTGCTAGCGTAATTATTTCCAGCCAATTTTTTGAGTAGATTTATGTACCGATGTATTTTTTTAATTTTTTTTATTCATTGTAAATTAGTGTACGTCTTGTGAGTTTCATGATGGAAAACGCAGAGGCTATTATGACAGTGCCTTACCGGTTGTGTTCTCAAGTTCGCGATGTGCTGGGTGACATTCAACGTGAGAAGGTATATTAGAAGTCTCAATCGAAATTGATAAGTCATCACTTTACTAGACACAAGTTGTGTCTAGTAAAGTTATAGGCCTAAGTAGTTTATGTGTTGTTCTTGCATTAGCTTTATTATTTGTGTTTTTAGCTTTTTTTTTAGTTTGAGAATGTTTTACCAAATTATACAAATTTCTTAAGTAAATTCTAAATTATACCATTTCTACAAATAAGTTACTTAAATCTTTCAAGGGTGGTATTGGCGTCTTTTTCTATGCCTCTGCTTAAAAATGGAGTTGAGATTGAGATGTATTATTTTTTAAATCGATTCAACTAGTTAGCTCTACTTTTTAGTGTTTCTCCTAAGTTTGGATTATCAATTGATTGTTGTAATAATCGCATTTGCATGGTATAATCGTTTGGCGTTAGTTACTTATTTTAATGTTTTTTTTTGTCGCTCTTTTCGTTATGCACGTGGATCGTTTGTTTTGTTCGTCCTGGTTTTATTTCTTCACATTTTCTTTGCTTTTTGTTGTTTTTGTTTCTTCTCTCGTGATTGGGAAATTCTTCTTTAAAACAACAACAAAAAAGATCCGCTTTCAACTTGATGATGTCGTACCGCTGACGTACTGTGTTCAGGTTTCACCACACCGTTTTGAGGAACAACGGAAAGACGAGTCGAAAAGAGAAATTTATCAACTACTGGAACACATAGTCAATGATCAAAATATGCCGCTGAAAGAGAAACGAAAGAGGCTTAAGCAGGTAAATAATTCAGCATTTCCATATTTATTGAAACAATAGTTAACATATTTTTTTTTATTCGATTTGCTAAATCAAATTCAAATAATCATTTCTAGTTTCAAGCTGCCTACCCGGAAATTTACCGAAGCAAGTTTCCTATGGAAGCGAATGTGTTAAAGGAAGAGCGGCATCAATTGCAGGGTCAAAATCGGTCAAGTAATCAACCCACCGTGTTTGCCCGCATCCGCAATCTACGTCTTACATGATTTAAGGGATATTATTACGACTCCGATACTCGATTTTTTAAACTATTATTAGAATTCCCTTTTTGTTTGACTAAATTGTATTGTGCTTTCAACGTGTTTTAACATTGTCAGTTAATTGAATTTTTGGTATTCAAACTGATTGACAAGCTTACTCAAAGAGCTCAATACTAAATCCACATATACAAGATGGGGATTTATATTATTAAGCGTAAATTCTTAATTAGCACATTACTGGAAATACATTTGTCGGTCTATCAAATAAAATTCATCAATTTTAACAACGGCTTCGATTTATGTAAAAATAAAGTACTAAGTATTTAAGAATTTTTAATAAAGTAAAGGATATAACTGGTGAAAGCGAAATTATACTCGAAATGGCTAAAATATAATCAAAGGATTTGACAAGAAAATAAAACGGTCTAGTCGTCGTTGCTACTAGCACTTTGCATCTTTTTTTTTTTGTTTACGTATAATGTCACGTAGTGTTCCTGTAGGTATTTGAATGTGGTCGTCTGAATCATAGTCTGCATAGAATAAGAAATGCAAAAAGTTCATTGAAATATTGAATTATTTACTCGCTTTGTTTCATTCTTTCTATGATTGGCATCAAAGCCATTTAAATTGATTACCGCTGTCTAGGTTCAGGGGCGTTTTTGCTTTAATAGGTTTTTTCGACTGTTTCTCGATCGTCGGAGAAGCTGGAGCGCGATAAGCCAAGTTCGATTCTCCTGATTCATGGCGACTTGGACGTTCTTCATTTTTGTTCGGATTTTTTGGTTTTTCTATTCCGTTTTTGGCTTCTATTTCTGTTTTCATTCGGGCTCTCTTTAATGCTTCTTGGAGTTCAGATGAGCGCATTGTTTGATACTGCAAAAATGTATGAAATATCATCATTGCGAAGAACAGGATAGAAACTTAAGGAAAACTATTGAAAGAAAAAAAAACTCCAAATACCCCTGATGCTCTGCGTTGAAGTGTTAGCTGTGAATCAAGTCGATGACCTTCTTCCTTGCCACAGTACTTCTCCAAATCTGCCTTTTTAAGTTTAAATAACTCTTCGCCACTCATGCCATTCAAACGCTTCTGAATTCTATTGGAAAATATAATTAATAAGGTCTAAATCTCAAAATAAAAACAAAGTTGATGTACGTACACAATATCAAATTCCTTTGCTTTGAGCCAATCACGAACTTCATCGGGAGTTGATTTGAGTGTAATGTACGTTTCGGGTGTTTTACGAATATCCAATTTACTTTTTTCTGGTTGGTATATATCTAGCAGATTCTTCAATTCTTCAACCATCAGGTCTTGATTGCTAGCACCTAAAAAATAATAAATAAGTTACATTTTCTTCTTTAACAGATATTAGTATTTATAATACTTCTTGATATAGGTTTTGGTTTAATGACTTCGTTCTTTTTGATTGGTTTATCATTTTTAATTTCAACCTCTTTGGGCGGCAGAGGTGGTGGTGGTGGTGGAATTGAAATCACCGACTCGGCTCTACGTCTCTGTCGGCGGCTCTTCGCTGGCAGGCCATCGCTGTCCTCGCTAAAACTATCACTGGTGTCAGCACCTTTATTAAAAAGCCATCCAAGAAAAAACGAATCATCGAGATGACATATATTTCCATCCTTTCGTAGGTTGGCCATGAAAACGGCAAATTTAGCCAATCGGAATCCTGAAATAAACTTTCAGACAAACTCCAACAATTTTACTAGTTAATTCTTGCTAGTTAACAAACTCATCCGATGCCCATCGCTACTTTCCCTTTTTGTCTTAAAATAGAGAAAGCTAACGTCTGGTTAGAATTATTCATGAAGACAGACGAATAGATGTATAAACAGCGGCACTTTGCAGTTGGTCACAGCTGGACCGTAGCGAAGTGACTTGTGAAATACATATGAGGTCGTCTTGCTGTAGCTGCCATATCTTTACGTAAATAATAAAAGGAGCGTCGCTTGGTAACTCATCTGAGACTAAAAACTCGTTACTGTATACTACACTCTATGGAGAAAGTGCGAGAGGATGACTGAAGCGGAGAAGAGAGAGCGAGTAATAGCGGTTACACGTAAGACGTAACGCATGGACAGTACACAGATGAAAATACATCAAGACGCGCACTAGCAGCACACAAATGTATATGTATGAATAATATAGACGGTATATTTCCCATCACGCGAACAGCATTCAACAATTTACGGTCAGCGTCGTCGTCAACCACACACATTTTTTGCACAACGGCACAAGTTTCGTTGGGCGTCATCAGCCAAAAGACACACATAAACGATTAGCACCTGTATAGCAACTATTCGTACACAAGTCAATTGTAAATTGTGGGAAATAAAGTAAAGATACAAAACTCTTATAATTGAGAGAAGAATACAGATAATGCAAAGGTCATTGACCGTCTTTGGGAGTGTCCTCAATCAAGCGCTATAAAAATTCAAAATAAAGCAAAACAACTTAAATGAATGTTGCTGAGACTCTACTATGTAAAGAGAATACACATTAGACAAAAAAATAAAAAAACCTAAACAAGTAATTGAAACCGACACATTGAAAAAGGGGAGAAATAGAGGGAGACAGATCTGGAATCGTATTTTATAGCTAGAATTCTGATCATTGACTACTCGGACGAGACTCAACAAGTCAAGTATATTTCCACTAATCGTTTGTGTTAGTGTTTCTCTCTTTGTGAATGATTGTTGGTGCCTTGTGGTGCTTTAGCGTGAGCAAATAGTGCGTGCACGTAATTAACATTTTGGGGCCATCAGTCGGTGGGACACAGAAAACAGACCACACTGATCACTGAGCAACTGAACAACAGCTGTAAAGAGAGTCAGGTAGAACGAACGCTACCCATCGTCGGCCTAACCGTGTCAAATAATTTTGTTCTGAGAAAAGGGGAGGGGTTTCACAACATTATTAGCAACACGAGCGTACATACATACAATAAAAGAAAATCATCAGATGGATGAGACTTACGTACGAATAGACAACACAACACAAAAGAAGAGAATGAGACAAGGGAGAAAGAGAGCGAGAGAGAATATTTATAAAACAGTTGAAAGCTGATGATATGATGAATGGACACGAGAGTGAAACGAGAAAAAAATACAAGCAAGCAAGCCGATCATTTTCTTTTTCTTTTTTTAAGTGGGACGGTGAATGGCATTTCACTCATTCATTCATTCACCGTGCGGCAAGAGGCGCCTTTGGACGTTGGTGCATGAATTTTTCAATATTTAATAAACCTTATGCAAAACGTGTCTGGCGCTGATTAAAAATAGCGCAAATCACCTTTTTTGCCTTTATGCCAACCAGCCGATGAGGGTGGAGTGAAAACATCATCGTCTGGTACCAACAGTGTGACGATCGTGTGCGGAACGTGAGCTGTTACGCCGTGCATATTGCGAGCCTTCCACCACTTGCGACTATTGTCCAATACCTATAACATTTCAAATTAAAATCGCGTTATACTGCATCCATCAAACAATAAACCAAAACGGCAAAAGCAACCTTAAGACTATTAAGAGTCAAAATACCTCGAGATATTCGCCACGGACGACAGTCAGCTCCTTGTCGTTATTGGCTGTACGTGGATATGTAACCTGAACGATCTTGGCATTGCGGGCCTTTAGTTCGGCAAGCCAACGACGTTGTTGATGCTCAAAACGAGCTGCTGGATCTCCATTCTTTTCGATGGAATCATTGGATATGTCACTACGTGGACCGAAATCGCGATCCGAAGGCGGAGAGTGTGATCTGTAAAACAAGATAGTCTTGATATAGTTTACGACACTAAATGACAGAGACAAATGTTTTAAACCACCTTCGGTCTCCACGGTCGCTGTCGTAGAAAAACTCACTGCTATATCGTGTCATTTCCGTCTACAATAAAAAGACCATTTTTACGTTTAACTCCATTAATATTTTTTTTAAAATTAAAAAATTAAGAATGGCGTTCGATTCAAGTTAATTACATTTGAACGTTTATTCTCCTCTTTTTCGTCTGGAAAGAAGGAAGCATCCGGCGTCCAGCCGTCCATGAAAGTTGGTACGTAAGGAACAACATAGCTGTTCCATTTGTCCCTGTTGATCGCAGTGCAAAAGCAATTAGAAATTGGTCAAAAAACCAAAAAAAACCATAACATACTTGGGTGTGTGCCAAGCATCTCCAAGAGAGTGCCATAGCTCAGTTTCTTTGCTAGATAAGCAATTAGAAAGTAACTCGATGGCGTCGTAGGTGAGTAGTGGTGCCACGACACGTGCCGGAAGATTGGGAACAGTGTTGGATTCATGTGACGCCTCCACGATCAATGTTAGTGGTGAAAAAAGGAAGTGAACCAACTCTGGAGCGTTAGGATCGTGAATATGCGATTTCAATTTGGCCTAAAAAATAAGTAAATTTCGTTAAGATACAACTTTTTAAAACATATTATATAGCTAAATAAATAGCTAAAAAAAACAACATACCAATAAGTTAAAAGAAAGTTTGAATTTCTGAAAAATGTCGATGTATTCTGCCTCACTGGGCGGTCGAGCCCTCATAGACAACATGCCATCTCCTTGTTCCTTCTTTTTCGATTTCCTTGACCTATTAGGTAAAGAGAAAACAGTAATTAGTTGGATTCCCATTGACGTCAAATGATAGCGGAAATACTAAGTCACACTATGTGGCAACGACAGCTGAAAGATAAAATATTTTTTATGTTAGTCATTGAATAAGAATATGTTTGATATCATTCAGTAGACAGCATTATCAGTTGACATTCCCTGTTTATAAGACGATCATAATCTTGACCATTGGACTGAAACCGATAAGCATCGAATTTTCACCGGACAAAACAGCCGATGGGGCAAAGAAGGGTACCTATGAAACATCAGATATATGATAGCCGACATACTTTCTACGTCGTTCAAGCTCGCGGCGAGCTGCGGCGGCGTGTTGTAAACGAGCGATGAAGCGCTCGATGTCGTCAAAGCAGCGATTCAGTACCGTCACGTCCTTTTCATAGCGTTCGCTTGAGGTTGAACTGGCGTCATCGTTAATGTGGCGCATGAAAACTGCGTGGTTTGCCTGCTTCGCCAAATGATTACGTATAAAATGGCTAAATTGATTGATAACTAAGGAAAATAACTTACGCCATTAAGGGGCGGCTCTGGTGGAGGTTTGTTCGGTGGAGGTGGAATTCGCGACGGATTGCTTGGTCGGTAATTACCGGCAATGTACATCTTCATGTCCTCGGTAACTAGCTCAGAGGAAACCCCGACGCACTGGAAAATGTGCATTTCAGGTGGGTCACGGTTGAGGGGATCTTCGCCAACCACGAAGATAAAAATATTATTGTACAAATCCTTGGGGTCCAAGCTGGTGAAAGCTGTCGGTTCTAGAATGAGGTTGAGCGGGAAGCGTTCAACCACTTCGCCGTTTTCGAAATCCTGTATGGTGACCCATTCGCGGTCAAGGCGTAAAATCATCTTTTGTGTCCAAATGCCAGACGTCTTTTCCATATGCAAGAGTCGACGCATCCCGTCTGCTGGATACATGACTTCATTTTGTTGTGAAACAGTAAACGTGGCTAAATGCTCAACAACAAAGCTTGGACCATCTTCAATGTCCGTTTGGGATCCTCCACTACCTCCACCTAAAAATAATGATACAAAAAAAATAAATAATAAATTCTTATCACTTAATTAAACTATAAAAATTGGGTTGATGCTTTAATTTATTCTTCATTTTTTGCAATATGACTGAAGAGTGAATCTATTTTTCTTGTTAGTACTAGAATTCAAATTCTAATCAAAACATTTTTCCCCATTTACCAATATGAAAGGGGAAACAATGAATGTCATTATTAGCAAATAACAAACGAAATTCTCAAGCAGACTCCCGCAGCCACTTGCAGTTGTAAGTTGCAACTTATTAAAAATGACTGGCAAGTGTTTCGCTGAAAAAAACAATAGACTTTTGTGTTTTTACCTGGAGGGTAGCCGTTGGTAGTGCCGGGCAGACGATTTTCTCGGTAAGCCATGATGGGCTTATAGCAGAGCAATTAAATCGAGAACTCGTAGCAATTTCTAGAAATCAAAAATGAAATAGATTGAAGCACTGGTTAACGTTTAAAACAAGATTTACGGTGTGCACAGTATTCGCCAACCTTAACAGGCAATGATAGTCAGTTTGACTGCCACAGTAAACAATGTTATTTACAAAAAAAAAAAAAAAAAAAAGAGATTTCAATAGATGTGCTGTCGAAGCTTTGTATTCTTGTTTTTTCGGCAATTTCAATGCACACTACATAACCTATCCTCCAGTTCCCCTTCCTTGTCATACTTTATCTTCTAGCGTTCTAGTGTTTGGGTATATATCTGGTGTACATGTAGCTTAATCTCTCTTTATCGAAGAAAATCCACTTTCATCGGGCATTTTATCGATGATAATATACCTAGATAATCCATCTAGATATAGCGATGAAAACTAACAACGACGACACCTACACCTCGAACGGGAAACTGTAGTAGTAATAATGTCACCACAAAAAAATTGTGATCATCGAATAGTTTGCGGGCAACATTTTGGCATTTCAATGCCCGTCCGCAGCCAAACGCACGTCCCTTAAAGTCACGATTCGTACGTACCTACTTTCTCTGTGAAAGACCCCAATAAAAGGCCATCCTAGTTTTAAAAAAGGAAAGAAAAAATAGAAACACAGGGCTGATTTGGTTAGCTTACATTCAAACATGTTTCTGGACAGACCGCTCTCACATTGAAGGGGTCGACAAATGTAAGTGGAATACTCTCGAAAAGTTCACACCCTCTTTAATACACGTTTCCTATCCTATAACCTCTTCGAAACTTTCAACTTTGATTCCCAAATCATTCTCTAAATGATTGTTATTTTCTGCTTTTGATCTTTGGTTAGCGTTCTCAATTCACATCATGCGATTTCACAAAATGAAATCATTTCATGAAAGCTGTATAGCTGTATTCGTAATTTTCGCATAGCCATTTTGTATATGAAGGCCAGTGTTGACGGATCAGTACAAAATACAAGATGCCTTTCACCTTGCGCGCCAAAGAGTAATAAATGACCAGACAGACAGACAGACCTAGACAGACTACGTATTTTACATTCTCTCAAAGGGAAAAAAATTCAATTTCGATTCTAAAATATTTAACAATATCAAATAAAGGCCACACTCACGTTTTTCTTGATGTTATTTAGCCGATTGAATCGATTAGGTCAGCGGGGTGTGTAAAAATGTAGAACACAACGGCACGACACACATCAACAGGTGTAGGAAAATTCTAACGATGCCTTTAGTGAACTTCACATGGGCCTCGTCTGATACTAACAACCAGAAAAAAACCATCTACGCCGCTGAATCCTTGTGTTGCCTTAGTGTGACCTCGCCTTTTGCCCGATATCTCTATTTTAAGGCGATAGACCAGCCTGCCAACTTGGTTGCTGCTGCTGCAGGTTGGCCGCTTATCTGTTTGTTGTTTTCCTCTCACGTCTCCTTCTCCTTACTTTTGTGCACCGTTCAGTTGTGATGGCGACGACGACTTTCAGAACGCGAACACACGAATGAATACTGAAGGTTATTTACTACGAAAGAAAAATCCTAAAATGGATTCTATCGGTTAAGCACTGAAACAAAATCCACTGGATGGCGATTATATGTATAATAATTTCACATCAATGGCGTCCAGCTGGTGTTAACGAGTTGCTTTCTTCAACGTTTGATTCGAGAACTAGCTAAGAGAGAAGCGTGCGTTAAGACAGAGACGGAAGAACTTTCTGATGTGAGGTTGAAGAATCCACTTTTTAGTGGCGTAGAAAGCCAAACTACAGTATGTATATGCTGCGTTATATTCGAGCCTCTGCCGGTGCGAGTAAAACCACGGTAAAACCAGCCTCTGTGTGCATCGCTGCTTTGGTGTTGTTCAGGGTATGGCTGGCCCTTCTTCCTTTCTTCCATTATCCATTCTTTCTCTTCCCCCTGTCGACATTCTTGAGAAGCAAGAATTTCGAAAGAGGGCTTTGGTAGAAAGCCCAGAAAAGACAACGGCTTGATAAAAACAGGTGGGACAGGTAAAAATCCACTTACACTAGCGCCATAGGCTTCGTAGCGGCAGAATAAACACTCATGTCCAAAGCATTCCACTTTTCATGACAAAAGGGAAATAATTAGTTTGATAGTTGGTTTCATTATATTTTGTCTTCCTGAATATCTGTTATGTACAAAATTTTAAAGTAAAACTAACAGATTGATTCATAAGACCTGCTGCTGGCACCTGCTGCTGAACCCTTTCTCTCTTGAGTCCCTCCCTGGCTGGCTGAACCATACAATTTTCCTTTGAATGGTTTCAGCAACTTAATGTCTTGGTATGCTGCTTAAACCCGGTGTGCGAGGGAAAAATTCGGGAAAAAAAGGGAAAAATGAAATGCCTAACAAAAGTATCAACCGTCTTCCTGTCTTGATTGCCCAAAGGCTATATACCTAAAATCTTATTCAAGGACGCGTGATTTGATTTAGCTATTGTTTTTTTTTGTTTTTGTTCGAATAGGACATCGATTAAATAAAAAAAGATTATGCCTATCTACTTTCACTTGAGCCGTTGAGCGTCTGTTTTTAATCAGGCTATTCAAGGCCAAACCCAATATACACTGTTTGAAATGAAAAGGGAAAAAGACCAAATTTTGTAGCTCTTCCCTACGAGGCTACGATACTTGCACGAAATATATATATATGTATAAAATAATAATACCGTTAAAGTTTTCAAGTAAGCGTTGCAGATTAAAACCGGCCGTCCTTTCTATCAATCGCGTCACAATTCTTTGAATTCTACTTATGAAAGCAGTCGTGCTGAATAATAATAACATCTCCTAAAAAAAACTAAAAGAGCAACTTCCTATAGTAGCTGGATATTGGAAATTTTGGAATGGGAATGTGCATACATTTTAGATTTGACTGAACTGGCAACTCTAATTTTTTTTATCTAGTCGCATGTCAACCTGTCAAACAAACATCAGCTGTTGCTTTTCTGTTGTTTTTGTGTTTTAGTTTATGCCTTTTTATATATAAGTAAATAAATATACAAACTAAGTCCAAGGCACCATTGCTGGTAACCTGATAAGCTGAAATATTTGTGCAACAAGTGGTTCTAATCTTTCTTATGGTTTAGGCCAGTCTGTTGAGCATCTCACAGTGAAACGATGTTGAAAATCGCTAGGCAATATAACAATACTTTAAAATGTACACCCCTTATTTGTCGCTCATTTTCCAGCGAAAATGGACCAAAGAAAACGTGTCTTTACGACCTAAATGTAAAATATCATGGAAAAATGGTTGATTTTGCTGGATATCTAATGCCTGTACAATATGGCTCTGAAGGAATTGCTGCATCTCACAAACATACTCGTTCACACTGCAGTTTATTTGATGTGTCCCACATGTTGCAATCCAATATTCACGGGTAAAATTTCTTTTAACAATTTACAATAACCTAAAATCCATGAAGAATGCCTAATATTTCTTAGGAAAGATAATGTTAAATTTTTGGAAAGCCTGATGGTGGGTGATATTCAGAGCCTTCCAAATAACCATGGAACATTATCTGTCTTTACAACAGATAATGGAGGAATAATTGATGATTTCATTGTTAATAAAACCTCATTAGGTTATCTTTATGTAGTTTCGAATGCTGGATGTCGCGATAAAGATTTGGCTTTGCTGAACGCAAAATTAGCATTAGCTAAAAAAGAAGGTCTTGATGTTGATATTGAAGTTTTGGAAGAAAGAGGATTGTTGGCCATACAGGGTCCTTTAATGATGTCCATTTTACAACCTCATGTTGATATTCCTCTTAACCAGTTATACTTTATGACAACTTCTATTGCTACTGTTTGCGGAGTCCCAAATTGTCGAATAACTCGTTGTGGCTACACTGGAGAAGACGGTGTGGAAGTGTCCGTTCCACCTAGTGCGGCAGCAGATATTGTAGATAAACTGTTGGATTCCTCAAGAGGAGCTTTAAAGTTGGCGGGATTAGGTGCTCGGGACTCTCTGAGACTGGAAGCTGGTCTATGCCTCTATGGAAACGACATGGACGAAAAAATTAATCCAATCGAAGCTTCCCTGGCATGGCTCGTTGCTAAACGCCGAAGGTCTGCCGCTGATTTTCCAGGCGCAACAAACATTCTTGCGGGTAATTTTTACACTTCACTTGAACAATGTAAAATACAAACCTACTTTATTACTTCAATTTAGAACTGAAATCGACAACTGGTAGGCGACGAGTAGGTTTTGTGTCACATGGACCACCTGCTCGTGGACATACGCCTATTTATTCAAAAGATGGTAATCTGATTGGAGAAATTACTTCAGGATGCCCGTCACCCAGTTTGCCGGGACTAAATGTATCAATGGGACATCTGGATCGCCAGTTTATTAAAAGTGGAACCAAAGTACAATTCGAGATTCGCAAAAAAATGGTAGATGCTCAAGTAACCAAAATGCCCTTTGTGCCTACTAAATATTACATAAAAAAGTAGTTACCTATTAATGACTGGTAGTAGAGAGATTATGTTGTTGAATATACTTTTTTTTATCAATCCGTATAAACTTGGTAAGGCTTTATATTATTTATTAACAATTTATACTATAGTAACTATTTTAAAAATGTAAAACGCCACCTAAAGAGAGAAAGTTTTGATCTTTTCTACCAAAGCAACTGCCTTAACATGTCCGTCATGACCCAAAATCTTTTGGGGAAATCGTTTGTCTTACCAATCTGAAAATGCCGGAGCAGTTCATTTTATGACATCTTAATATAGTTAGATTGAAAATAAAGGGGAAAATGTCACTTCATTTTTCAAAAGAAAAAAATATATATATATTGATCAAGTTGGTCAAAGATATATTTATTTGAAAAAAGTCCTGTGTGGTTTCTTTTTCTTTTGACGTTCTATTTCATCTTGCTGACCAAAATACTGGAATGAAGACTCGTCTGTCCCATCAAGGGGTCGCTTTTTCTGCTGCTGTTGTGCAGTACCTGCTACCCACAATGCATTTCGTCGCATCTTATTGCGATAATATTGTTTGAGTTTTTCTCGCTGCTCATACCACTTATTTCGGTCACGGTATGCTTCTTCCTTTGCTGGTTGGTGAATGAAATCCGTAGCCTCTGCGAACAGACACGTATGCCATTGTAAGTATAATGATAACTTTTGCTTTGTAACACAAGCTGTCTTAACTAATGAAATACAAAGTATTTGAATTTAATTGAAACCTTTTAAACGATTGTCTCCAGCGAGGAAAAAGAGCGGTTCGGTCCACATACCAGCATTTTTCCAATAACCTTGATGCTCCACATTGCTTACTACTTCTGGCTGAAACACACGTTTTTGTTCTTTCTGAGTGATCAGTTTTGGTGGCAAATCTGAAGATTCATCTTCTGGTTCAACAGTGAGACTGTTCTGCTGAAAGAGGGTTCGAAGAGAGAAATCACTACCTTTTCCAATGTCTAGAACATAATGGTTCTGTATAAGTATCTAAAATATATTGATAAAATTTAAAAAGATTTTAAATTTTGATATACCTAAAATTTTTGTTGTCTGGTAGTAGCGCTCAGAGGATACTTCTGGTAGAGACTGTGGCTCAGCATCTACTTTACTTTTTTTTATTGGTTGATCTGTGTTCATTGTTTTTTTAGAAGCAAAAGGCATTGCTGACTTCTTTGGGCTATACTGTGCTTGAAGTGTTTCACATGGCTCTTCCATCGTTTGAAGTAGAAGGAAAACGAATCCTCGGTAGGATCTACAGAAATTCGTTCGAGACACGTGTGAGTAATGTAACTAATTCATGTTCGTCTGCTACTCATGATGTTCGTCAGCAACAAATGAACAATAAATAAATTCATGTATTACGAATTATTGAGATTTTTTATTTGGAATAATAATTGAGAGAAGAATGATGAACCAGAGAATTAAAAACGTAAAATGCTATAAAAAAAAATTATTGTTTCATGTAATCCATATGGCAACTGCTTCCAGAAAAATCTCCACGGTTTCTGCACATAGTTCATTACACACCCGCAAAGGCGTTTGGAGTGCTGGGAAAAACCAAGCAACGCCAAGCAACGCTATAATTTTCTGTATTATTCTTTCTGAAAGGGAATTCCCAAAAGTTTTGGGCCAAAACATAACCTTTAAAGACCTATTAATTATTGGAACGTGAGTGACAAACATCAAGGTGAAATCGATAACATACGTTAAGAGTTTAAAATGTGTATAATCTGAAATATGTGTAAAATTACTTTTGACGAACTACACCGGCTGTCATCTAGTTGACGATCCTAGATAGTTGCGATCCTTTTACTTTCCAGCAACATTATTCATAAAATCCTTTTACCTACTTTTAGCAAATCATTTGCAGTGAATAAGAATTTGTAAATTATAAGGATGTTAATTTCTTAATTGTAGTGTGTGATATACTGTGTTTGTGTGAACTTGAGAGTTACAGTTTTTTTGTTGTTTACTTTGGCCTAGGCTGTGAGTATGTCATCTGGAGAACCACCTTCTTCAATGATGACTTCACCTGGACCAGGGCCTGGAACACCACAGCCATCACCTTTGTCTCATCCTGCAGCATCTCCAGCACCACATTCTCATCCCAATTCAAATGCTGGGAATCAACAACAGCAAATATCTTCTCCAATGGCACCACCCCAACCACCTTCACCTATGAACCACCCACAACCATCTCCATCACCAATGGGTCCACCAATGCAGCAACACCCTCCTCAGTTTCAACAACAGGCTCAACAGCAAACGTATCCACCACCCATGTCGGGAGCAGTTTCGATGGGTCCTCCTCATCAGCCTATGCAGCAACCAATAAGGCAGCATCATGGTGGGGTTCCTCAGCCTCATTATATGGGAGCAAGTGGTGGCTATCCTCCAGCTTCACACCACCAACCTCCACAACAACCAAATTATCCATCACAACCAGGTGGACCAATGCCTCAACAATCTCAACAGCAACCAGGAGCACCACCTTATCCACCTGACAGTATCAATGCTTTGCAAAGAGCTATATCTACAATGGAAGACCGCGGCCTGCAAAATGATCCTCGTTACGCTACTCTTCTTGCCATGAGAGGAAAACAAGAAGGAATGGCTCCAACCAGCCACAGTCCTGGTCCTCCAATGGATCCTAACAGGTGATTTGAATTGTAGCCAATATGTTTTCAACGATGTAAAATTAAAAACCATTAAAAAATATTAGGCAACCAGGTGTACCGTCTCAGTATGGCCCGCCCAATCCAACGACCCTTAATGGCAATTCTTCTGGACCGGAAGGGGCCAATTCTATGAAATCTTCATTCCTGTCGCCAACACAAGTCCAGCAGTTACGAGCACAAATTATGGCATACCGTTTGTTAGCTCGAAACCAACCTGTTCCAACAAGTATTGGGATGGCTGCTCAAGGGAAAAGAACGGACCTTCCGCCAGTTCAGTCGCAGCCAAATACTGTCTCTCAACTAGACCAGCAACAACAGCAAATATACGTTCCTTCTTCGTCTCAGCCTGGGCAGCCTTTTCAGAGACCTACAGCTCCCTCGGCTCCCACTCCAATGCAACCTTCCAGTGTACGGCCTATTGTCTCTGCATACCCTTCTCAGACACCTGTGGCACCATCACCGAGTGGGCAACAGTCTCAGATACCTTCCATGGGACCACCACCATCGGCAGGAACCCCTATCCCAGGAACTACAGCAAGTCCATTACCTGGTACCATACCAACTCCTCGGCCTCCTCAACCCCAGGTAGATTTTGCATGACGTCACTAATTTTAGACTGGTTATTAATGATAGTTTTACTCAAACCGAAGGTTCCTATACATCCGATGCAACCATCGCAAGGGGCTACTGCACCTACTGCTATTCAAATGGGAAATGCTGCACTGCAGCCCATTATTGCACCACCGGCTGTTCCCGCTTCTAATGCCTCACTCATGCAACAGCAACCCGTGATGTCACATTCACAGCAAATACAGCCACAGCAACTGCAGCAACAAACGCTTGTTTCTAAACAAAACAAAGTTACCCCAATTGCGAAACCAGCGGGATTAGATCCAGTTGTAATTTTGCAGGTGTGTAATCTGAAGTATTCGAAGTAATATTTTATAGTATAATTTTTGTTGTCTCAATAGGAAAGGGAAAATCGCATGGCCACACGCGTTGCCTGCCGAATTGAAGAATTGAGTAATCTACCTACTACAATGGGAGAAGATTTACGAATTAAAGCCCAAATTGAATTACGCGCTCTGCGATTGCTTAATTTCCAGCGACAGTTGCGTTCAGAAGTGTTAGCTTGTACGAGAAGAGACACCACGTTAGAAACAGCCGTTAATGTTAAAGCTTATAAGCGGACAAAGAAACAAGGACTACGAGAAGCCCGGGCAACTGAGAAGCTTGAAAAACAACAGAAAATGGAAGCGGAGCGCAGACGTCGTCAGAAGCACCAAGAATATCTTACTGCTGTCCTCCAACACGGAAAAGATCTTAAAGAGTTCCATCGTAACAACCAAGTAAATAAATTATTAAACACAAGAATTTTCTCATTATTAAAAAAAAATTGTTGAATTTAGGCGAAAATTGTGCGCATCAATAAAGCTGTTCTACTGCATCATGCTAATGCAGAACGTGAGCAAAAGAAGGAACAGGAACGTATTGAAAAAGAGCGTATGCGTAGATTGATGGCGGAAGATGAAGAAGGTTATCGTAAGCTTATCGATCAGAAAAAAGACAAACGTCTTGCTTTCCTTCTTCAGCAAACGGACGAATACATTGCCAATTTGACGGAGATGGTGAAGCTGCATAAGACGGAACAACGGCGAAAAATGAAAGAACAGCAAATGATCAAGAGACGTGTTCAGCGAAATGATGATGGAACAGTAGTTGATGATTTCCATGTGAGTGTTATTGAAACGGCGTCCGGAAACACACTTACTGGTGACGAAGCGCCACTTGCTTCAGTTCTTCAAGTAATTACTATTCTAAGTGTTTTTATTGTGACTTTATTGAGACCAATTCATTTTTTAAAGACATGGCTGGAAGCTCACCCTGGCTGGGAAGAACTAATTGAGGATGAAGAACAAAATAATTATGAAGAAGAACGTCAGGAAGAAGCAAAAAAAGCTGTAACAGATGAATCCAAAATTGGGGACGAAGCAGCTATTGGGGTCATGAAAACGGCAAAGGCGGAAGATGACGAATACAAGACTGATGATGGAGAAAAGAATTATTACTCGATTGCCCATACCGTACACGAAAAGGTTCACGGTCAGGCCAGCATTTTAATCAATGGCAAATTAAAAGGTGAAAAGAAATATTTTTGTGTTTAGTAGGTGGGTGAAATATGTTTAATGTTTTTATTGTTTTTGTTTTATTATTACAGAGTATCAGGTGAAAGGATTAGAATGGCTCGTCTCCCTCTACAACAACAACTTGAATGGAATTCTTGCTGATGAAATGGGTCTTGGTAAAACCATTCAAACGATTGGTTTGATCACATATTTGATGGAAGTCAAGAAAAATCCAGGCCCATATTTGATTATTGTGCCGTTGTCAACTCTTTCGAACTGGTCTTTGGAGTTTGAAAAATGGGCTCCATCAGTCAATGTAGTATGCTATAAGGGTTCCCCCACGGTGCGCCGAATTGTGCAAAACCAAATGAGAGCCGTCAAGTTCAACGTCCTTCTGACTACTTATGAATACATCATAAAAGATAAATCTATTCTGGCCAAGTTGCCGTTTAAGTATATGATTATCGATGAAGGCCATCGTATGAAGAACCATCATTGTAAATTAACCCAGGTATGCATTGCTCAATGTACAAAATCATTATTCATCGTAAGATAGTAATTCATTCATATTTAAATTTAGGTTTTGAACACGCACTATTTAGCGCCCCATCGTTTGTTGTTGACGGGTACGCCACTTCAGAATAAACTCCCAGAATTGTGGGCTTTACTGAACTTCTTGCTTCCCTCCATCTTCAAGTCAGTCTCTACCTTTGAGCAATGGTTCAACGCTCCTTTTGCTACCACTGGCGAGAAGGTGGAACTCAACGAGGAAGAGACTATTTTGATCATTCGTCGTCTTCACAAAGTTTTGCGTCCTTTCCTTCTCCGCCGTCTCAAGAAAGAAGTGGAGTCTCAATTGCCGGACAAAGTTGAATACATCGTGAAGTGTGACATGTCTGGCTTGCAAAAAGTCCTCTACCGACACATGCAGAGTAAGGGTGTCATGCTTACTGATGGCTCCGAAAAAGATAAGAAGGGCAAAGGAGGCGCCAAGGCTCTGATGAACACTATCATGCAGTTGAGGAAGCTTTGCAACCACCCGTTCATGTTTCAGCACATCGAGGAAGCCTACTGTGAGCATATGAATGTGCCAGGTGGACTCGTATCTGGTCCTGATTTGTATCGCACTTCTGGCAAATTTGAATTGCTTGATCGAATTCTCCCGAAACTGAAGCATTTGAACCATCGTGTTCTTCTCTTTTGTCAAATGACACAGTTGATGACCATCATGGAGGACTATCTCAATTGGAAGAGCTTTAAAGTAATTTTTCTTTTTTTTTTAGTTTATTCTTTTTTTAATTTTAAGCCTCCCCGAACAAAAATAAATTTCAAACAAAACTCATTAGAATTCATATTTAAACTAATCTTTATTACAAATTTATTTAACAGTATCTTCGTTTGGACGGTACTACGAAAGCTGATGATCGTGGCGACCTTCTGAAGCGGTTTAACGATAAGTCTTCGGATTATTTCCTGTTCTTGCTCTCAACTCGTGCTGGTGGTTTGGGTCTCAATCTCCAAGCTGCTGACACTGTCATCATCTTTGATTCTGATTGGAATCCTCACCAAGATTTACAAGCCCAAGATCGTGCTCATCGTATTGGGCAAACTAACGAAGTGCGTGTTTTACGACTAATGACAGTCGGATCTGTCGAAGAGCGTATTCTAGCTGCTGCAAGGTATTTATTTAAATAAACGACAGGTGAATGTGAATTTAAAATATATGGAAACTCAATCTTAGGTACAAGTTAAATATGGATCAGAAAGTTATTCAGGCTGGTAAGTTTGATCAAAAGTCAACTGGAGCCGATCGTCGCCAATTTCTGCAAACCATTTTGCATGCGGTAAGCTAAAAACAAAATGTCAAACTATTGATAAACTTCTCATTGCATGCGGTTACTAAATGATTTTTCAGGATGAAATGGAGGATGAGGAAGAGAACGAAGTTCCCGATGACGAAACAGTCAATCAAATGTTAGCTCGTAGCGAAGGCGAGTTTGAACTTTATCAACGCATGGATATCGAACGACGACGAGAAGAGGCGCGTCAAGGAGCCGCCAGAAAACCGCGTCTGATGGAAGAATCGGAGTTGCCTGAATGGATGTCCAAAGATGAGGAGGAGGTAGAACGTTTAACTTGTGAAGAAGAAGAAGAACGTGTTTTCGGACGAGGAAATCGCCAAAAGAAGGATGTTGACTATGGTGAAAGTCTGACGGAGAAAGAGTGGCTCAAAGCTATTGGTGCCATGGAAGAAGAAGGGAACGTTCAAGATGATGATGATGAAGAAGAACCCGGACCAAGCGGACGTGGATCTAAGCGATCCCGGTCGACTGGAGGTTCGCGACGCAAGCGCCAACGAGGTGACGGTGACGGAGGGGACGAAGACGATGAGCCGTCAAATAAAAAGCGTCGAGGTGGTGGCCGTTCGCTCAACTTTGACAAAGAGAGTGGCGTCAATCCACAACTCAAACGTAAAATGAAGAAAATCTTGGAGATTGTCATGAAATATACTGATGCTGAAGGTCGAATCCTGAGTCAACCATTTATGAAGCTTCCGACTCGGAAAGAGTTACCCGATTATTACGAAGTCATAAAAAAACCTATCGATATCAACAAAATCCTTCAGCGATTACAAGCTGACAAATACATGGTATGTACTTTGTAGTATATAGTTTCTAACTAACTATTGAATGGATTTTGTGATTTCAAAATCTTTTATTTGTATCTCGTAGGACTTTGATGACTTGGAGCGAGATTTCATGTTGCTCTGTAAAAATGCACAAAACTACAACGAGGAATCTTCTCTCATTTACGAAGATTCGGTCGTCCTTCAATCGGTATTCACGAGTGCAAGACAGCGCACAGAGGAAGAACCCGAGGAGCTTCAGCATCCACCGCAGCAGCAACAGGAAGATGAACCTAATGATGAGGAAGACGCACAGCCCAGTGAATCTGATGACAACTCGAACGCGGCATCCTCCTCAGTTAAAGTCAAAATCAAGCTCGGTAAAGGCCGTAGCGGCAAGAGCGACGGTGGCGCCCATGCCTCTGCCACTGGTGGAAGAGGCAAACGTAAGCGTACCAGTCGTAAATACGTTAGCGATGAAGAAGACGATTTCGGTGAAGAAGAGGCAAGTTACCAGTAGGTGTTGGGTGATGTGTACTTATAATCATCCCACCTGTCTTGTAATTATTTGGATTTCTATCTTCAAAGGAGCCAGTCGTCCAGATGATTTAATAGTTTTTTTTTTCTCTTTCTTGTAGGAAGGTGCTAGTGAACGAACTTCTTCTCGTAGTTCATCACGCGTAGCTTCGCCTGCACCTTCTCGTCGTAACCGTTAAATCGTAACCAATTATGTTTTATTTTATCTTTTTCTCGCCTTCCTTTCTCTTCACTCCCCTCATAATTCATCTATATAGAGCCGTTACAGTGGAAAACACATTGACGACCTAACATCAAAAGTCGAATGATTAATTTAAGCTCCTATCTGTATGTTTACGTCCCTTTTTTCCATTTTCACCATGTCTGTCTAGTTTTATCTTCGCTATTCAATGAAGCGTCTCCATTCTACGATTTTTGTTGTTGGAACGAGTTCTTTTTAATGGCTTCGTTCACTTGGACTCGAGTATAACATTTTTGATGGATAATAAACGTAACCATGCGATATCAATGATTTCAGTTCCCGCTATTTTATTTATTTCTTATTTAATTTTTAAATTACTTAAATGATTAGTGAATTAGTGACATGCAAAATTGAGCGAGTTAACCGGAATGAAATTTGCGAATGTATAGTAATACTGATGTACTGGACTTCTCTAAGTTGATTTTTATCAGCATTGCACTTTTTTGAAATGTCTTCTTTCCTATGACCTATATTCGTATGGTGTATACAACACGGTGGGTAGTGCTAGCGCACACAAACTGACGGAGAAGAAATGGGAGAACTCTCTTGAAGCCTATGTTTTTAAAAGTTGCCACAACCCATACGGATTGTCAGTTGTGGCCAGGTAGCGGCGAGGAATGGACGTAACCGCTACCGAAAATCGTTGTCAAAAGTTCAAGCAGACCGTGTAGATTTCTTTTGGCTTTCGTCATTTGTTTTCAAATTACAATCTTTTCTCTACATTTTCACATCAACTGTCGGACAGTAAGCGCAATCAACGCATAAAAAAGAAAAATCTTGTGGAAGAAAGAACATTGTGGAACAGTCAAACATCATCCAGAAAGTATTGTTGTGTGTTTTCTACAAGACGAGAGAATATAGTAGAATTGATTTGAAAATTGTGAGTAATTAACTTTCGTGATCTGTTAGTAGTGAAAGCCATTTTCTCACTTCTTCGTGGTTCTTCGTTATTTATTGGTATAGAGTACAATATATAGGGAGGGCATCATTCTAATATATACAGTGTCTGCAAGTCTCCTTTTCTTGCCTTCTGAAACAAAAATATTGCCTTGTCGTGTACTTTGGAGAGAGAACAATAGGATTTGTCTCTCACGGCTTATTGAGTGACTCAAAAATCGATGACAATTTTATCCATCTATAATCAACAGCCTGTTTCAAAACGGGAAGAGGCCATTAAACAAAAGAAAAACAGGAAAGGAAGTCGTGTCAAATTATTGCGCATTGGCGATGGTTCTGAAAGCTCAACGAGCGCTAGGCAGCGCGTTGGTCCGCTCCCCCACCACGTCTAAAACCGAGGCTACCATCAACATCCTGTATCTCCCCCGTCGCTATGCATGGCAACTATTCCTTTTCGATTTCTTGCGGATTCAGATTCGTCGAACCCAATTGTTGATGCCCTTTATTTGCCTCTTTCTTATTTCATTACTGGGTGAGTTTATACTCGTTTTCTCCATCATTCTACTCTTTACACTTTATTCGACAAGACAACGGCAAAGTTGTAAATTTGAATTTCATTAATTATCCATTTTTATGCTTGTATTAACTATTTGTATCGACTAATCTAATCGAGTGAGATTGATAAACAATGGATTTACTGTGTAGGTTTCAGGAAAACAAAATGTATGTACAGCATATAATTGTGATAAGAGTAAGAGGAGGAATAATTTGCAGTATATTGCAAATTTGTGGCGAATCAATTTAAAAATTCATTTTGCCATGTGCCATGTATTTTTCAAACTGGTTTTACGTTCCGTCCCGTTCGTCTAATAGAACGTAAGAGTTTCTTTTTTTTTGTTTGTTATTCATCACTTCTGAGGAAGTGAGTATTGATGTGCACAAGCTGAGACTGTAAGATATCGTTCAACGTTCATGGTACCAGAGCAAAGAAACTGTTCCAACTTGTTAAGTTTATCTTGAAGAAAGTCTTCAAGCTCTCAAAAGGGAACGCGAGGGAACGAATGAATAAGCCGCTTTGACTGATTCCGCTTTAGGTCAAGTGCCTTTTACAACCAGCTATGTATTATTCTGCCTACATGTCCTAGATGTGAAACAACCCGCCGGAGATCGAGATCAACCCACTTCAAGTGTTGGCTCCGTCATTTCATGATCCTAGTCGCATATTGGCCGTAGGGAAAGAAATTAATTTGAAACATCACGCAGCCCAGATATACCGTTGTATTTATATAGTTTACCACACTTTAGTATTGTTGCTACATTCATACAGTCATGTACTGCAAAGTACCTCTTGACTCTGAAGTTTAAACTATATAGTCTGCCTTCTTCTTTTAAAAATGTCGTTGTTGGTGCGCGTAGCTAGAATCATCTTTCCCTTCTACACTAACAAATTTAATGTAAATAGTTTCACTATAAGTTCAACAAGTCAACTGTTGGGGGAGAGAAAGATAAAATTACATAAATATAATGTATGTGTAGTCATCAGACTATAAAGCCACAGTTTTAAAAATGGCGTACCAACAATTTGATTTAGAAAAGTCACGAGCGTACTCAGACCACTGACCGACAACCCGAGGGTCCCACCCTATGGACTTGCGAGCTCTTCCTTATAGTAAAACGAAGTTCCTTAATAAATCAAATAAGTAAATCGTGTTGCATATGACGGGGATTGACGGGCGTATGATTAAATGCAGTTTTACCCAGCAGTAGATCGAATCGACTATTAAATAAAACAACGTTTTGTGAATTCCATGGGTGCTTTCATTGGGTGCTGCACATGCGAATTAAATGCTTCTTCAGATCCAATAGAACCAAAATGTAATCTATTACTGATAATAGGCAAACACGAACTATAAATGCAGTACGAAATCAATATGATGACGCAATTACTTGTAAAAGTGTACAAACTAAAAATACATGCATATGCAGAATCATACTATAGTCGCATTTCAAATATATTTGTCTTTATGGCCAACTGCAATACTTCTTTCTTGTAAACAATTGTTTGTCATTGATTGTTCAGAAACGGAAGCAATGCAGATGTGTGGAGTTCCGGGTCGGGCTGAAAACGGGACACAAATTTCACTGTACTCAGCAGAACTTTATAATCCTGGTCAGAAGACAGAGTATAGGTATGCAATGCATCCGGTCGTTATGTCTCAGAATAATTTTGATGTGTGAACTTAACAATGATTATGTTATGCTTTCTTTATTTTTAAATGTATACCGTATTGGCGTATTACGATTGCAGTTGCCAGCCTGGTCTTGCTTTACTGGGGGGAGATTCAATCCGCACATGCCAGAATGACGGATCATGGTCAGGCAGTCGGCCCCGCTGTGGTGAGTCTCCTTTCTCTGAGTCACGATTTTCGTTTTCTTAATAACCAGAGCTATTATAATGTGAGACATTGAAGACTTTCGTGATTATGACTTCCTTCTTTCTCGTCGTTATTTTCACCCGTCGCGTCACTAAGACAATTTCCCTATCCACGCTTCCGTTTGTCGTTTTCCAAATAATGTGTGTGCCTATACCAAGTATATATAGGCCTACATATACTGTACACACTCATACAGTGGTAAACAGTTCACATCCACTGAAGCAATCTATTTTGCGTGTACGCAGTTGATAACTTGGCCTTTAAAAAAGCCGTTGCTTCGTCACGAGTCGTTAATCACTACCGGCCAGATCTCATAGTGGATGGCAATACAAGGTCGTGCATTTACCTGGATACGCGAATCGATGACCGATTCATCCAGATTGATCTAAAGAAAAATTACCTGATATCTGGACTCGTCATACACGTCCCAGATGGTAAGCTCGGAATAAGTTCTATTTCTATTCAGTCTTATATTAAAATTACTAGTAATACTTGGTACAGTATATTCAAGCATAGCATTATGTCTAACTATTACAGGCTACGAGCAACAATTGACGGTATTCATAGCAGAGAAATTGGAGTCCGCTCCTGGCATTCAGTATCGAAGGTACTCCACTCAATATTGTATATAATGTATATTTTAAAAAAAATCCCAACTTGGATTTCTAAGTGTAACAATTATTATGCCGTCTCAGGTGTACACCGGGAATATCGCATATAAACGCCCCCAAGCTACAAATTGATTGCCGAGGAGAGCACGGTTCGGTAGCAGTTCCCGGCCGTTTCCTCCACATCCGTGACGAACGACAAGTCCACGATTTCTACTTTGCCTTGTGCGAAATCGAAATCTACGGCCTGCCAGGTATTTTTTTTTTCTTCAACCAATGCAGCTGTGGCTTATTGTTCGTCTTCAGCCAAAAGGATGCGGTGGATGGTTACTCAAACTGTTCGTTAAGCAACTCATCATTATACGTTTTTGTTTACCAATGGAAAGTTACCACCGCATCTAGCTCACTCGATACTCTACTTTACCCACTGTTGATCGTCGAGTTCTTTTCGTTCTAAATTCCAACAATCAGTTTTGACCCTTTTTCCAAGCGACTTCAAATTCTTATTTGATAAAATTATGCATCGCGATAGCATCAACATCCCAGAGAGAGAGAGAGAGAGAAAATAAAAATAAATAAAACACGAGCTGTTTTAATGAGAAACGGTGTCTAAAAGTCTTTATCTGATCTCCAGATGGTTGACTTTTTTCTCAGTTGTATAATTTGTGTGAGAAAGTTACAAAACCAAATCCGAAAGGCATACGTTAGACATTTTCAAGTTTCGTCGTCTTGGGGAATTTGCCAATTTAGCAACTTGCATTATTCTCATTTTACTTCATTCCCTCTAGCCTTACCCTTAAGCTGCGGGTTACCTGATCTTCCAGCTTTTGCTACATCAGTCAATCACACTCAGATGATGGAAGAAAAACATCGAAACACTTTCGAATTAACTTGTCAAACAGGATTCCTTCTACAAGGATCGAAAGTATTGCGCTGCGTAGATGGTAACTGGATTGGAAGCGAGGCCGCCCAGTGTGTAGGTATGTGACTTGTATCGATTGTTACAATACAAACGTGTTTTTATGGCATGTCGCAATCTGATGAACACTAATAAATATTATTCAAATATATATAGCAGTGGAATGTGATCCGTTGGTTCCTGTGATCAATGGACAAATCGATTTATTTCCCACTCGTGGTTTGAGCAACAATAGTTTTAATAGCGTTGCTCGACATCGCTGCTTAGAGGGATTCATGATATTCGGAGGCGACGTCACGAGAACCTGTGGTCTCGATGGTCGCTGGACTGGTACCCCACCTTTTTGTCGACGTGAGAAAATAAAAACTAAATTTATTAGAAATCATAAAAAAAAATGAAATGGAATTGTGGCAAGCTACTTCGTCACGGCAGACTAATCTTTTTGTATTGGTTATGCGCAGCTACTGATTGCCAATTACCTCGGCCTATTTTGAACGCTGTCTACAAACTGGTCGACAACCATACCAAACCAGGAGCTATCGCTCAGTACACCTGTTTCAATGGATATGTCCCACAAAGTAAATCAATGCTCGCATATGGTTGAGCGCTATATATTAAATACTCGAATTATTCAAGTCATCCGTTTGCAACATTTAAAAAAAATCTGTTATAATTAATCGTGCTTACTATTGTTTATGTGTTATCCATCTACAGGAATTCTGGCAGACAAGCCTCTCCAAACAGCCGTCGTAAGTTGTCGCAAAAACATAAAATCTTTTATACAAGTCGTCTCCCTGTCATTTCAATGCACCTTGATTCATACAGGTATGTCAACAGAGTGGTGTCTGGAAGGAGGGAAATTTTTACTGTGCCCTGAGAACGACATATTACCCACCGGTCTCCATTTCGTTTTCCTCGACAACAACAGAAATTTCAAGGTAGGCTGCATGTAATATGATTTTTGTATTTGACATCATCCTTAGAAATTTGACGTATTTTTAACTCCATTGCGATTTCAACAGAAATCCTTTGAGATCAGTAGGCTATAATCTTCGATTTCCTATTTTTATTTTTTCTAAAATAAGCCGTTTTCATGCAGCTCTTCAATTTGTTTTGCTTTCAATTGAGTGTGAACCTAGGAATGACCGACAAATTCAATGCATTTCCAAAACATTTCCTTGTTTTTTTTCGTGGACGATATGACAATAAAAAATATGAAAAAATAAATGATAAACAAATCATGTCGCATAACAAATAGGCCTGTCCAAGTAAAATGATCCCCTTTAGACTCTCTTTTCCTCGTCATTTGATTCTTATATCAACCCAACCGATCTAGATATGGATCAAGTCGTTACATCAATATGAAGATGACTAACGTTTCTTGTTGTTATGTCGAGCAGTGAACCAACAGAAGAGCTGGTATCTCCTGGTACATTGATCAGCACGACTGCTCCTGAACAGACATCATTTATTCAAGAAATTGAGTTTGTTCAGCCCTTAGCAGTAACGATATCAAGCGTTGAATTGGGAGAAATGAATGTCAACATCACTACCAACAGAACCGATTCCAGCGACAGTATCGTCAACAGTGAGGAGGCATCAGAAAGTACGCGGTCAACCGGAACGGCGATCGCCGCAACGGGATTTGTCGTTGTTTTCATCGTTTTTTTTCTGATGGTCGCTGTTGGCATTACTCTCAACGTTTGCAGGTATAATTTTATGAATTATTGAAACTATAAAATTTAGTTTATTGCTATTTAATTAATAATAATAGCCTAGTTTCCAGCAGGTACTGTTAACTTGATTGTTGTTAAGTTTTTTTTTTCTTTTTTGCTATTTCTTCGTTTTTAAAAATACGCCATCGATCTAGCTGTCGGGAACGCACTGAATCATCATAGTTTTTTCTTCATCACTGACATACTGCACTGCTTTCCGCATAAAATCTGTCACTGAAAACGAATAGTACTAAAACAACGTGATGCTTGAAGTTCCTTCAAGTAGCGATGTTCGCTGACAGTTATTTCTCAGTTTTGCTTGGTAGGAGAAAAACAAAAGAAATCAGGAACCAAATCCATTTACAAAATTTCTCCAGTTCCACTTGTTGATTGTTATAGGACTATAGATTCAGGCCTTAGTTCATGCATTTTCTCTTGTCACAAAATAGTCAAGTTAATAAATAAATAAAATAATACAAACTAGTCAGTTTCAGCAATACTCTGTTCTGTGTTCTAGTTTTTATGTATAATAAAGTATATACCGGTACGATTGTCCTCTACCTCCAAGACTCGAACTTTCCAAGAGCGCATCATTATTAGCTCTATTTGTTCTGTCTTTATTAACTAGGTTGTTAGACCGAAATCTGAATGATGGCTCACATAGGCTATATTATCTGTGATAACGATTGATAAAGCAAGACCTGTCAAGGGATTAAATGTCCTTCTTTTGCTTAAAACTGCCTGCCAAAGACTATAATTTTATTCCAACATTTCATACGAATTCGAGTTTACGATTCACTAACTACCGCATTTTGACCCCGAAAAACGACATTGCATTCCAATCGTTAGCTAAGGGCATAATACAGCTTGTTTCATTGACGAAAATTTTTTTGATTTTTTAGGATGCGAACTGCTTTCGAAAAAGCAAAAAAACGTTTCTTACTGGCATCAACCAATCTGTTACTGAACAACACATCGGATTCTTCGACAAAAGAAGGCGTTTGTAATACCAATAATGAAAGCGAAGGTGGAAACAGGAAACACCAAGTGGTCGTCAAATTGGAATCGGAACCCGTTTACAACGAGTTAAATGATTCTTTTCAAAAACCAGATTTTCACTTACAGTCATCACCTACACCACTCAGCTCAGAGGAGGAAAGCACTTATTTGGATATTGACATTGATAAAGACGTCAAAACGGAAAACGATTCTTTCAAATATTGCGCTGAAAACTTCAGCTTACAATGCGATTCGTACCAAAATGAATCTTCTTTCATCGATTCAAGACCGTCACTTACACCGGACGAAATTCTGCTTCTCTACGCCAAGGTGGATAAATCAAAAAAGACTAAAAATCGAATCTATTGTAACAAAATACCAGAGACTGCTTCGATTGATTCAAATTGTAAAGTGGAACGCAACAACGGAATCGAAAACTTCGCCCACGAAATCGATGATGCGCAAAAGTGTCATCTTCAAAAATCCCTTTCCAAATTTCGCGATTTTCATCCAAAAAAAGTTAACGACCTACAATTACCAAAAACAGTTGTTGACGTTTCCCTAAACGAATTTTATATCGAACACTCGCGCATTCGTTACAAAGAAAAAAATACTGTGACGCATTTCCAGGAAGGTAGGCCATTACCAGCTTTACCTAGCCGGGAAGAGAAACGTAAAAGTCAAGAGAACGAAAATATTTCGGAACATAATGAGGAAATAACAGACAGTCAAAACATATATGCCACTCTACCATCATACAAGTCATGTTAAAGTAGCCTACCCGTGTTTTCCCCTTAACATATTGCATATTACGTTCCTATATAGATTGCCTATTAAGTATTAACCATATTGTGTTTGACTGTACCACATACACACAACTATATTTTGTATACCATTTAGGCGAATAATTGTACAAAACTGAGAAATTTAGAAAAGAAATACAACAAGTAATCCATATGTCAGTGACCAAAGAGACAAATGAAAATGTCTGCTAAAAAGACGGAAAATACATTAATCAAAATTCGAAAGCAAAGGGAAAATGACAGCCGTTTTACTATAAGAGCAATCGAATGTAATACACACTGAAAATGTAATACCAAAATTATTCCAGAAAACGAACCGTTATTCAAAATCTTATGAAAGTAAATAAACAGACATTCTATATTTTATCGGTCATCCAAATGTAGTATAAGGGTTGTGGAACTATATTATCTTAAAATAATCGAAAATTTTTACGGCCGTTTTCTTTATAATGGCCAATCAAGAGGGACGTATTCATGGATCATGATGGCTTTGAATTGGTATGGCTGCCTTTCCTGTTGAACCATGCGTCGGCGTTCCACTCTGCGATGTTGCTAAAATTTGAAACAGCGAAAAATCCATGAAAGAGACGAGTAAAAAGAAAAACAAACTACTTATACTGTAAACTGGCTGTGATTTGTTCAATTTTAATAAGATAACTTATTGCGATAAAATATTTCTTTATAAAGTGAAATGAAGCAATTCAACAATGTTGATAATAAGTAAATAAACAAAGGGCATGATAAATCAGTTATAACTGCAAGATAATTTCGCCCCTAAATTTACTAAGCTTGTAAAAAATCATGGTTTCACGAAAAATTTGATCTTATTTATTCAATACTTGTAGTGTAAATTGGTGGCTTGTCCGATGGATTAAGGCCTGTTGTTTCACTGACATTTCGTGATTCAGGTTGAACAGAAATCGCGTCTCTTTGCGCACTTCTGACTTCCTCTGCGTCCTCCTCGTCGCTGCTGTCGTCATTCTTTATGCAAAACAGAAAACATGTTTATTATGATTATACGTACAATTTCTTGCAAGGGGAAGGAGGAGAGGTTGTGAAGTGGAACTCAAACAAGCCGATAAGAGAAAAGCTAAATTCATTGAGAAAAAAATTTAACAAGAAAACTACAGCACTAAACGCGCCACACTCTTAAATTGAACTAACCTCTTTCTGGCTCCGCGGCTGTTCAACTATGATGGGCTGCTGACTAGCAGCAGCACCTTCTTGATGTCCATCCTGTGTGGGATATTGAATCAACTATTATGTTTCCCCAGGGAAAAGGTGGAAAGAGCAAGCATAAATATAACATGCTGCAACCTTTATAGCATAACAAACTAAAGAAAATCAGAGAAAAAGTAGCAAACCAAAATGGAAAGGCATTTGGTACTGGTAGCGGTGGGGTATTTCACTACTTGCCTGAAAGTTATGATAATCTCCTGTCTCATCAGGAGCTTTAGGTTTGCACTTGCCACAGCAGAAGTTGAAGCAACAACAACAGCAGCAGCAGAAGTAGCATCCAGTGATGATGCCACAACCAATAAACAAAGCCTAAATTAACAGATAACAAGATATTTAATTTTTAAATCAAACAAATGAATTTTGCACTCCATTGCACTTACTTTGCACCACCCTGATGTGACTAGGAAGTATGTGTTTACATTTTCCTCACCAAATTGTTCGGCAATATAGAGGCCCAGTGAACCATAGTTATCATAAATGTTTCGTTTTGTTGAATCACTTAATATTGAATTGGCTGATAAATTGATAATAATACAAATAATATAATAAAAATAAATAAATATGTTACATTTACTTTAATCTCACCATGGTTAACTTCTTTGAATTTTTCTGCTGCTTCTGGACTTGGCTGTACATTACAACATTAAGATCTATTAACAATTAATGTGTTAACAGTTACTAGTAGCACTCACGTTTTTGTCAGGATGGTACTTCAAAGCTAATCTACGATATGCTTTCTTGATGTCATCACTTGTAGCCTGTTTGGTTAAATCCATACAAATATACAAAGAGTCACCAGTTGTTCTAAAAACACAAAGAAAATGTTTAGTTAGTGTTATCTTTTTTACACTGGGAGTATAAATATCCGATCGCTTACGAATAGCGGCGTTTATCCATGACTTTATTTAGGCCTAGGTTTTATTTGATATCGACCACAATTACAAACTCGCCTTGCAAGTCACTGGTAGCGGTAAATTAAAACTGATTTTTATGAAAAAAAGTAAAAAACGTATACCAACAAAATCGGAAGTTATATGCCTACTATGCCGTTGATTTTACACGTTCAGTTTTGACTTTGACAGTTTAGCTATCTCCTATCGGCAACATTCAAGCTCTGCAATCGGATCAATGCGCAGACCGTAGAAAGACCAGAATAACGCGAGACACTTCATGAGCAAAGCCGAAAGATAAGAATAAGCGGTACGCGCCACCTAACGTTTGTATTTTTTACTAAAAACTTTGTTCGCGCTTCGGATGCTGCGTTGCAAAATTAAAAAAAATCCAGGAGGGTTTCGATTGCAGGGGGCATGGTGTATTAGTATGGTGGATTGGTGGGGGAACTTTTGGTTGGAATCGGCTATCTCGAATGAAGCCAGTTTCCGGACAAGTGGCGTGGCATTGGGGCTGGTCGCCTATCGTCAGTGCCCTCTATGAACCAATATACTAAATTCTTTCATAATTTAGTTAGAAATTCGTCTGTAAAATAGTATATATATTTAACTTTTTAAAGGGTAGATATCAACCGGTTGTCGTAGTGGTTAGAGGAATGAGCTATTACTGTAGAGGGATAAGGTTCGATTCCTATAATCGTTAGTAATATTTTTCATATTTTTTTCTATTAATTTTAAAATAATTAAAGCTGGAAAAATAATACTTAATTACTGTTATTGACTCATTTTTTACCATTTTATAGCTTTACAGTACCCACCAAACTATTAGGTACACCCCCCTTTTTTCAGTGCATTCTTATGGCACTACGTGTCCTAGAAAAAATGCAATAACTCTTGAACCGCTTGGGCTAGATTTTTTTCCTTTTTTCCCTGAGTAGATCTAATGGTGATCTACATTTTTTCTACACATGAAGTTGTCGTAGGATTAACCCCCGCGGCGCTACGGTATCGTTCAGTTTATTAGGTACACCCGTTTTCCCCCATAAGCGCCATGTTAAAACCGGCTTTTTTAAAAATCGAGAAAAAATACTTCGCAACAAGATAGAGAAATCTGGTTTGCACACAAAGATAAATTAACATTTAAATAATAATATTAAGATATTTTTATAATTTTAAGGCATTTTTCAAAACCCTCTCCCTATCCCTCGAAGTTTTTTCGCTCAAAAAGAGGGGTCCGGCTGACGGCTTAACCTTGGGGAGATAGGCAGAATTCCCCCTTTTTGAGAAATTTTTAGTTCGAAAACTTTGAGGGATACGGAGAGGGTTTTAAAAAATGCCTTAAATTTATGAAAATATATCAGTATTATTAATTAAATGTTAATTTATCTTTGTGTGCAAACCAGATTTCGTTATCTTATTGCTAAGTATTTTTTTTTTGATAAAGCCGGTTTTAACATGGCGCATATGGGGGAAAGTAAGTGTACCTAATAAACTGAACGATACCGTAGCGCCGTGGGGGTTAATCCTACGACAACTTCATGTGTAGAAAAAATGTAGATCATCATTAGATCTACTCAGGGAAAAAAGGAAAAAAATCTAGCCCAAGCGGTTCAAGAGCTATTGCATTTTTTCTAGGACACGTAGTGCCATAAGAATGCACTGAAAAAAGGGGGGTGTACCTAATAGTTTGGTGGGTACTGTATAAGTACATAAGCAAAGTGCAATCGGACTTAGAAAATTTTCAAACCGTTTAAAGCTCATAGTTCACCCAATTGTCCACCGGGCAGCGTTGATGATAGGTGACCACTTGCCTCAGCCGAGATAGCCGACTCCAACCATAAGTTCCCCCACCATACTAATACACCATGCAGGGGGAGATAGGAAAAAAGGGGGTTTTTGATTTATTTACCCTAGTAATACTTTTCCAATTCAGGAAATGTTCTAGAATACTACACTTTAAGACATGCTGCGTCTTCTCCAAATCTCCAGTCATTTTAAATAATTAATCATCCCTAGTTTATCTATGAAAATTAATTCAAGTCAAATGGTAGGGCGCTAGGGATGCTGTTTAGTATAATTCACTTGACTTTTGAGTTTTGACAGCTATATTATTATCACTAGAAACGAAAAAATACTAAACAGCATCCTATGATTCCTTTCCTTGGACTTGAATTAATTTTCATAGATAAACTAGGGATGATTAATTATTTAAAATGACTGGAGAAGACGCAGCATGTCTTAAAGTGTAGTATTCTAGAACATTTCCTGAATTGGAAGGGGGACACGGGTAGGGACACGTTCTAGCTATGAATGGCGAGTGAGCAGATAATTGATGACGATCAATTATCTCCTAAGCCTATGAATGAATATCTTTGAAAAAAATATATGTTATAGATTATTATTAAATCTATGGATGCTGAAAACCGCGTGTTGCTGCGGTAATCCATTGATTTTATGAAAATTACGGCGCAAAGGGCATATTTGCCTTTACGCCCATGTTAAAAACGGGGGGCGAGCAAATAATTTGGGTGGGTACTGTACGAATTGTATAAAAAGAACACATTTTTCATATCTAGGCACCTGATTTCTATTTTCAGCTTGATTATGTGTTTAGAAGAGAGTGACATCCAGAACAAAACGAAGCTCCTCTGCCCTTGGTGGAACCTCCAGCCTATATATATTCCAGCGCTTTCTTAACGAGGAAGAAGACAAGGAAGAAGGATGGCAGGAAATCGTGGGAATGGACGCGTTGGTCAAGAAAATCATCATCTACCGGGAAGGGCTGAGAGACATAGGCGGTGTCAACCACTTATCGATGCTGAGCGCAGAAATAATGGGGAAAATGTAGAGCAGCTGCAGCCTATAGTCAACCTGTATCAACCCGCAATGCTGCCTCAAGAAGTCCTTCTGGCGGCTCTTATTCAAGGGCCTGGGATAATTCCGGAAGCACCAGCCGCCAGAAATATAAATATATGCTGGATTATATTTCTGTAGCGCAAATGTGGTTGATTGCATCTTACAGCGGGGCCTTCCAAATTGTAATCAATGCATCACAGCACTGAGAAATATCGATGCTCTTAATCTTTCATTATGTTCGAGGTGCAGAAGACTTCGCATGTATTTAAATTTTTTTCTGTTCATAAAAGAGTTTAATTTTTAGTTTATATTCATAGTTTCATTTTCATACATGGCAATCAATCAATTTTATTTTAGTCTTCACCATATTGCTAGTTATTAAAATTTTTGAAATTTTTGAAATTGATAATTTTTTGCCTATTTTGTCAGTTTCATACCGAGCTAGGAATTTCAATTTTTTGTCGTTTGTCCCCCTCGTGTGTTTATAGACCAGTTGCGCATGCTGCTTGCTACTTCCAATTATCCAATTAATCCACGATTCATTTTTTAAAATGAATGGAGGAGACGCAAGATGTTTGAACTATATTCCAGGACATTTCCTGAATTAGATAAGTATTTATGGGTCCAATAAATAAAAAAAACCCATTTTGCCTATATCCCTTGCAATCGAAACCCGCTGGAATATTTGGAAGTCTTCGACGCAGCATCCGTAACTGTTCTATTCCCAAACGTCTTTTTATAAAAAAAGAAGTACGTTTTTTATATTCAATCAATTTCTCAAATTTATTTTAAATTTTCATATATTATTTTCCTTAAAATTTTACAGTACTAACTATAGGTATATAGAAAGAATCAATTTATAACGTTAATCATTGCAAAAATACACTTATAAATCTTTTACATGACTCTGATGGCAGAAGTAAACAAAAATAAAATAAACAACACTCGAAGAATATCGTAATGTTTAGGAACTATTCCGAAAGGTCGATAGGATATTAACAATATTATTTCGATTGTAGACCAGTTAGATATCCTGCGTTGCCACTTCTCGAAATTTCATTTGGTCAATTAGGATAGACCAGGTTCGGATGCTGCGTTGCCAAATTTAAAAAAATCCAGGAGGGTTTCGATTGCAGGGGGAGATAGGAAAAAAGGGGGTTTTTTATTTATTTACCCTAGTAATACTTTTCCAATTAAGGAAATGTTCTAGAATACTACACTTTAAGACATGCTGCGTCTTCTCCAGTTATTTTAAATAATTAATCATCCCTAGTTTATTTATGAAAATTAATAAAATATTAATTAATTAAAATTAAAATCGAAAAAATCTTAAGAAAATCTAAAAATCCCCCCAAAAATCCCAAAAATCGTAAAAAATCGAAAAAATCGAAAATCTGGAAAAATCTCAAAAATCTGAAAAAATCTGAAAAAATCTGAAAAAATCTGAAAAAATCTGAAAAAATCTGAAAAAATCTGAAAAATCTCAAAAAATCATTTTTGGATTTAAGATCCGTACACCTTCGGATCGAGTTGACAACCCCTTGCCTGTTTCAGTTAAGTGAGCGATATATATGAATGCGATACGTTGGGTTAACCGGTTGTCTTATATTTAAGTGTGAAAACACTTTTTTCAAAACATTTTCTATATATTACTGCTATATATTTAACGGAGGAAAAGGATTTATATATTTAACCTAGGAAAAGGATTAGAAATTACGATTAGTTAATTTTTCTCCCACTTCACGATTAACATTTTTTGAAGGATACTGTAGGCCTACTTACTTTATTGATTCATTCTCATTATTGTGTCATTTTAAAATAAAACATCCACATTACAGCATTCAAAACGAATTCTGTTTTATCTTTTATAATGCAGAGACGTAAAGAAACTTTTTTTGTTTAATTTTTTTGTAAACAAATGTTTTTTTCTCAAGTACATTACTGTTTACTGTTTACGCTAATTTGTTGTGCCTATTATATATTTAAAAAAACTTCAGAAGTTGACGATAAGTAATAACTAATATGTAAATAAAACCTAAAACAACTTTGAAATAACCCCCATTTCTGTCAAACTTTTTTTAAAAATCATATTTCCCAGAACAAAACAAGTCACTCGTAGCAGACCAAACGGTGACTTGAGTTGCTGCGTTTTGCGATTTCAATAATTCAAAAAATGTTAAAAAGATGTCGAACAGCCCTGTATCAGAGCTATAGAACCTTGGTCTGTTAAAGGCGGTATTCTTTTCCCTATCCCCGTTTGGGGGAGGGGGTAAAAGTAGTCCGTTTTTAGGGCGGAGCCTGTCAGAAGTTGTGAAGTATAAACTTTTAAAAGAGCCATCTAGGACATCTGGAAACTTGTTGGAATTAGTTGAATCCATAGCTCCGTAGCAAAGAAAGCTGTGATTCGCCGATGAGTTTTTCATAGACCCTTCCGAATTGGTTGGCTTCTTTCGTAGTAACTGAGACACTCACTAGAGGGGCTTTTTAAAGTTTCCACATCGGACTACCTCCCACCAGGGGTCTAAAGCTCTGCCTGTAGAAAGAAAGAATCATAAATGTAAAATTATTTGTGTCTGACAGACATATTAGCAAAGTTTGATTACAACTTACAAGTTGTAATCATTATTGTAATTTACAACTATTTAAAAAAATCGGTCACCAATTTACTTTAAAATTGTTATAACAATGAGTAAAATAACTAAAAATATCAAAAATGTCAACTGGGAGGTCATTTTTAATAAATGAATAAGTAAAAACAAACAAGAAATTTTTCTTTGACACGATTTACCCAGAAATCTTGCACTCTGCATGGCTCTGCTCCCCACTCCTATTAGGGGCTTGGAGAATGGAAAATGTGAGCTTTAGTGCACGATGTAACCAAATTACGAAGTAACCTGGCTCTTTTCTACTCGTTAGACTGCGGAACATGAGGGCCTTTTGGCTGTAAACATCACAACATCCATTTGTAAAAAAAGTTAGCACGGTGATAACAATTTCACAACCAATCCTGAGCACTGGGGTAATGATATACTTGGTGATCATTATCATTAAAGAAGTATTTAAGGAAAATTGCAAAGAGTTATATTGCAGAAATCTTACTTATTTTTATAATGAATACATTAAACCAGGTAGTAAGTAATAGTACGTAAGTTATTATTGGATGGCAATAAAACTTAAGTTCGAATAATTTGGAAACAGTGAATAGTGAAATTTATACAGGGTTTAGAAAGTTTTCGAACGTCAGCAACAATATTAAGGCTTCGAGACTTTCATCTGAATTTGTCATTAAGGAAAGCTTGGGTCATCATCTTCACACTTGATTTCTATGTCGGATCTTATTTTGGCAAAAATTAAGTTGTTTTCTCTATTAAACGGAAAAAACTATCGATAAAAATAAAAAGCATATTTTACAAGAAAAACAAAAACATTTACAACTATAATTGTAGATTTTTAGTATGCATATGGTTAACTTTAAAATGGCATAATCACTTGGGTTTATTGGGTAATGGAATGGTGATGGGATTCCCTGATAAATGAGACGATTTTTCTGAAGCACAATTGTTGTTTAACATTACGCCTAGATACGAATCACCATCTTCATCATCGCTTTCCTTATCGGATATGTCAGATCGGGGCAAAAAATTCTTCGTTTTCTTTATTCCATTGAGTGTTTTATTAAATGCATAAATTTTTAGAATAGATACAATTATTAATATTTCAAACTATACCTCAATAGTTTCAGTAGCTAGGTTCAAAGTTACCTCCAATATGACATGAATTTACTGAGTAGTGACGGTTTGTGTTGATGGCACGGTAGATTTCTGTGAAAGCAGCACTAGCAATTTTTGATTAACACATTTTTAAAAATCCATAATATTCAAAAGTATTCGTCCGTTCTTGATAAAAAAAAATATCACAAGGAACGTCTGGCAGGTTCGCAAAATTTGTACCTTCCATTAATTTTTACCACGTGAAACGCGACCGCCGTTTCTTAAAATGGAACATTGTTAGTGTCCCGGGAAAAAAGCTGGAACACAGAAAATATTGTCACAGCATTGTGCGTTTACCAAGAATTGCATTTTGAGTTTACAAAAAATTGGTTTCCCATAACTAAATTATTGCCTTGTTTACGTCTGACTTATTTGTCCTAAGAAATACGAAACCATTTTTACTATATTATTCCTAGTAAATAAACTTTCTTTGGGATACAATAAAACGTCGGGTTGATGGGATCTTTCTTAGTACTTTTTTTGGATAGTTGGTAATAATGTGCAATTCAAGTCTGAACTTGAAGGAGGGAGGTTGGAAAGTCTTTGGTCTTGACAAGACCTGGTTTTCGGAAGTGGATCTTGTTAGTGTTGGTAGTGAAGACATTATTTTATTGGTCTGTCTCATTAAGCACCAATGAATTTGGATCTTGAATCCCAGTGCCATTCTTCGGTTGTGATTTAAACCAATCCTGACAAATTGTGACAATATGCTTTAGTTCCGATTCATTAACGGTTGAAACTTCTTCCTTTTTTGGTCTTTTGTAAAGGACGATTGCAGCATAAATTTTTCTGGTGCTTTCTCCTTGTTCGCGTATTCGCTTTTCTTGTCGCTTTAATCGCGTTCTAAAATTTCTGCCATACAAGCCGTTTACAGTGGCAGCATAACGTCCTAGTCGTATTTGTGTACACCTTTTCATGCCGTTTTGCATCGTCTCGTTTTTTTTATTTTCACTAGTCAAACATCTCTTAACAGTCGGTCATAACTCTCAAATGACTCCTAACAGAGTAATGCTAACCCCAGAAAATGTTACAAATTCTGGTCTGATACGGCTTTCAAGAATTTCAGTAGCTACCCTACTCCTTTATTCACGGCGATTTTTTATTGACATCGATATACCTTATTCACTTATGTTTCTTCCAACAAGTTGGATAGTATACTTGCTGTGTAGGCAAGGAGTTAGAACGATTAGAAATTTGAAATCGTTCAAGAAAAGCAGATGATTCATTGATTTTAAGAGTTTTAACAGGTACTTGAATGGAAATAAACGTTTTTTTGTTTTTTCTTCTTTTCAATAATTTCAAAGTAGTAGTCCAGGTTAATCTTCACTTTCGTCTTCATCTTCTGAAATCCTTAATTTTGATTCTATTTCCTGTGTTGAGAGACGCATTCATTCATTCATTAAGAAAAAAAATGGTGGCTAATTCTATTTCCATTATAAAAAATAACCAGTACGAGTCTTTATTTAGTTTTTGAAGGAATGTCTTCCCCAACGAGAATCCCAGGACGAGAAGATGTTTTTCTAGAGAAACCAATGGAAACTTCGACAGGTTTTTATCGGTTAGTGTTCCAGCTAGACAGGGAACCGGTGAATGAAACAATCCATATTCGCTCTGACTCCACTTTTTTTAGGTTGACTGCGAGTGATGAATGGATGTAGGTTAAACAATGATAAATGACAATGCCAGTAGGAACAATGTGAAACTGAATATGATATGCGGTTCCTATGACAAACACAGGGATTTAATACAAATAAGACAATTAAAGTAACGAACAAGACGAATACCTGAACAGTGCCAGGCGACACACACACTCACAAACAGAGGCCAAGAAAGGCAGAACGTAGGACAAACAACACAATTCTAACACATAAAAAGGGGAAACTAGAATAAGAACACAGAAAAAAAATCGATCGAACCTGTGTTGCTGAGACGAATTACAGATAAAACACTGCTCTGATATCAGAGAGAACGAGAAATAAACGGCGTGACGTGATGTCACAACGACCACGCTAAGATAGCAGACAACAAATGGTTCATCAAGAAGCTATAACAATTAAAGAATGCGCTTTTTGCGGGAACAGTTAGTGTCACACCTTTTAGACCAAGATCATCTTCGTCTATCCAGTCAACATATTCTTAACTACCAGTCAAAGTACCTTCATTTAACTAGCTAGCTTGCGACTTCATTTTCTATCGTTTATTACGGCCTTTTATTTATTTTGTACAATAGAAAAACATAAAAAAAATGTAAACAGACTAGAAACCACAAAGAAATTCATTTTGGATAATACAAAATACAAAATAATTAATTGAAAAAAGAAAAATAAGATGGCAGAGTTAGCGGTTGATCAATCATCCTTCAGCTTCCAAAACTGATACACTACCCACTAGGCCACGGATTGATGTTACATGGGCGTCTTAGAATCAATTTATACCTTTGATTATGATGCTTAGTACTTATTTCTTGAATATTTAGACGTTTTACTATTTTCTTTTAAAAATTCCAGCTTTCGCATACTTACCGGACAAAACTTCTAATTTACAAAATTGATTTAATGGTCAGTTTGATGAAAATGTTCGAAGTCCACTTTTTGCCATGAAAACCTCATGTAAAGATAATATTGGTTGAATTTTGAAAATGTCTTTGCTGATGAATTCAAAGGTTTTTAAGGGGTTTGAAGCCTGGAACCAAGTGGTCAAATGGGTCATTGCACGCCGATCCTTCAGACCTTGGGCGCGGGTAAGTCACAAATTTTTTTTCAATTTGGACAGTGAATTCATAATTCATATTGTTATTATGATACACGGATTTCCAAAATTTTATTGTTTTTGGACCCGTACTTTGCCAGTTATCGCAAAATGAAAATCGTTTTTGTTTTCATTTGGCCGTAGAGGATTTTTTATCTTTTTTATTATTTGCAATTTTTTCCCCCCATCATTATGTATTCCAAGAAATTAAAGCACGTGTTTTTTATTCAGGTTTTCACCAGCTTTCGATTGGTGTTGTTTTAAGAAAAAAAAAAACATGTCTAAGTATACTTCAATTTTTAAGTTTGTAAAAGCTTCCGTCTTCAAAAATTGGAAGCAAAAAACTGCTACGTTGTAGCAGCCGATTTTTTAAATTATTAATGAAATGTTAATTAATACCGTTTCTTAAAAATAAGAGAGTTCAAATTCATCCTTTGCATACAACAATTCGGCAAAGTTCATAAATTTTGCTGATTGTTACCTTCATTTTGTTATGCAAGTCTATAGAGCTGCATCAGCGCCGACCCCCGTAAAATAAGCCAACCCTCTTTGAATTATCATGTTTAACCCCTTGGGCATAAAATGTCTATCTGCCATCACTTTGGCTAATACGGGTTGGAACACTTTATCCTGATAGAAATTTTCACTTTTTCTCCTTCGATATCCTTATTCTGTTAATTTGTGAACGAGCAACTCCCATGATTTCAGCGAAATCCCTTTCACTTTTATTTTCTTTGAGTAATTGAATAACTTTGAACTTATTTCAAGTTAAAGTTGAACGAGTTTTTCCAGGTCTCTTAAAATTTGACAAATTTTCACAATATTTTTGGTTTTTTCGCCATGATTGCAACTTGTCGACGATCCAGACTCTACTACCAGACTAGAAATCCAGACAGGAAAATAATTTTTTCTTACCCTACCCATTATGTCATTCAAAAATGAATTCATTCGCATATGTAGCGCCGAAATCGTATTCCCACCGTTTGAACCAACCATCAGTTTCTCTAAGTTCCTCCGTGATGGCGCTGACCTGGTGCAGCCTTTTAGATGGCCCGATAACCGGGGTGGCTCTATGAGCTGGTAGCCCGATGACTGGACCGGCACTGTAGTATGTTGAATATCACATTTGTTTTACTTTCAAAACTCTTTAGTAGGCCTAATGTTTTCTTCTTCAACAGTGCAAAAATTAAGGCTCTTGTGATTTCAAGAACACAACAAATCAAAACAGCCCATGGAGTTATGTTTTCAGCAGTTATCTTGGATGCAACTTCATGTACCCGCATAGTAGGGTCAGCACTGTGTGATTCAAGATCGGTTCTCCGAAGTCCGTCCCATGATGACATGTGATCTATATCTCAGTCGATTGGCTCTGTTGATGCTTTGATGCCTCTGTTATGGCGGTACTACTCAGTTACGTTCCATCTGTCCCCCTTTCAATGCTCTTTTGCACTGACGTATCTTGCTTGTCTTTCTCTGTGAAATCTGTTCAGTTGCTTTCTTCTTCTTTCAGCCATTCTGGTCCGTTCCACAAAGTTGAGAATTTACCAGCGCTGGCACTGGCGCTACCCACGAAGCAAGATCGACTGGATTTTGGATCCCTGGGCAGTGTTTCCACCATTCTTTTTCGGAGACGCTTTGAATCGTCTCCACCTGATTCCTCACGAACAGCTTCCATCGGTTTGGCTCTGACCAGTAAGTCACTTTACAATGCTTGATGTGGAGCGCTTTCCTTACGGCTTCTCCTAAGCGAACTGCTAAAAGATAACTTTATAACTTCAATATAGGCAATGTTACTTTACGATTTGGCAATGGTTTGACTTTTGTTTTGCTGGTTAGTAAAACGAAATATGGATCCTCATTGATCTTTTGGAGCCGGGCATAAGCTACGGCTCCGTAATTAGCTCCCGGCGAATCTCCAAACACACGAATCTTTGCTGCTGTGATCGTGTTTCGATAGCCTATCCAGCGTGGAATTTTGAGCTGGTTAAAGTGAATAATGCTGCTCATCAACGATTTCCATGACCGTTGAATTTCTTCTGGTGCCATCTGATACCAATCTATATTATTCTCCCAAAGTTGCTGATAAATGATGTTAGGTAATAAGAGCTAGAGTAGGAGCTAAAAACCCAATTGGGGCAAAAATTCTGGCTGAAATATTAAGATTTTTCTCTTTGTAATGTTTTCTCCTATTTCTTGTGACGCCTGGACTATAGATGATGGCTCAAATTAAAATGTGTCGGATCCAGTATCGCACCAAATCTCGAGAACTTTCGGCTGATTTTTCAATGACGGCGATAGGAGTCCAATTGTTTAATTTTCTAATCCTTTTTCTTCCAGAAATTGTCGGAGCTCCTCACAGTTAATAGCGTAGCTCCTCATGTTGAGACGAGCTTCCTGCCTTCCTTGAATCATGTTAGTTTTTCCACTCTTTGCTTGGCTGCTTCTATGCTGTCCGTTCCTCCTAAGTAGTCGTTAACGTACAGCTGCTCCATGAGTTGATCCACTGTGCCTTGAAATCTAGATCTGACAGATTTAAGATTTTATTTACTGTTGCTCTGAGCAAAAACGGACTGGAGCTGAGACCGAATGGCACTCTTTTCCATTTTAATGCAATCAATGGGGAGCAAATTTTACTTGGTTCTGTAGACCATAAAAACTTAATTGCTTCTGCGTCAGTTGGTTGTAGAGCGATTTTTAAAAACGCCTTCTTGATGTCAGCTATCCAGGCATAGCGATTCATGCGGAACCACATAGTGGTTGAAAGTAAATCTGGATTCAGGTTTGGTCCAGTTTCCAGGACCTCGTTTAAACTAGGCCAGTATTTGGATTTGGCCGCTTCGTCGAAAACTGGACGGATCTTTGTGGTATTTTTGTCTCTTCTATATAGACTGGGTGGTGTGGCAAATACGTGTGGTGACCGTCGTATTCCATGTCCACCACATCAACAAATTGATTGTCTATCAGCTGCTGAAAGTCCTGAGGAGACTTCCTTAGCCAGACTAACGTGCTTTCCAGACTCCTTGTGGCCAACTGGAGATTTATTTCCAACCTTCATTTATCTGTTGTCCATGGAATAGGTGTGAAGTAGCGTCCGTCAGGTAGACGTATAATTTATTCGTCTTCGAAACTTCAAATAAACGGGTGTTTGACTCGACCGCATCAGCGCCATCCAAATTTGCAAAACTTTCTAGCTTCCAAAATAAAGAGAAGTCAAATTTAACATTGTTTAAATCGTCCTCTACCATCAATTTCTTGTCGTTATCTTCTTTTGGTTCATCTGACGCATCCGAAATTGATGCTTTGTTTTCATCTGGATGAGGAGACAGGAATTTCCGGCCTCCGTAGAAGATTCTTTTTTCGTCTGTGATGAGTGGACTTTTGTTGAACTAAAGCATGCTGTTGTGAATTATTTCACAACCTGAGCAGAGCAATATTTATGATACAAACCATCATAGTTTACCATAAATTCCCTTACATTTTGCATGTCTTCCAGTCGACTCTAAGTTTTGGAATAAAAACTGTGTGAATTAATAAATTAGGTATCGTAGCGATTAACAATAAATTAAAATAATCATAATCATGTGCGGATTTTCCAACCGGGAATCCAGAAGGTATTTTCGGTTTTTATGGTAAAGTTTAAACTGAATAAGATTTTTCTAACAGCTATTTTCAGCGGGATTTTTTCCCTGTGGTTTCTAAATTCAGAGCAACCCGGACCTACCGGATGGAAGGGAGCTGAAACAGATGCTAACAGACAATCAGTAAGAGAGGAGTTACCAACTTAAAAAGTTCTTAACTACGAGACTTACTTAAATATCGACTGTAATTGCCTCGATCTTTTTACCTGAAATGTTGCCTCGATCATTTTAATTACCTGAAATGTTGCTTCGATCATTTTAATTACCTGAACTGTTGCCTCCTTTTTACATGAACCCTTCTGGTGAAGAAATTCGGCCATTGTCTGTGATTTAACTCTTGCATATTGTGTATTATTCTCTTTCGTAAAAATTTTATACAGAAAAACATACAGCAAATTAAAACAAAATCTTACAAAACTTCTACATTTTAATTGTTCTGAAGCTAAGCAAAAGCTAAGTAATTGATTTCATGACAGGTAATACCCTGGGGCAAGCATGGAAGGGCCTCGTTAATTTTTCCTTAGAATGTCACTTCACTTATTCAGCATTCGAGAGTCTCTGCAAATCGGCAAAAACAACAAGATTTTAATAAGCGTCTAAAAACATTAGAACTCGAAAAAACTCATGCCATCAAAGAGCTTGTTGAAGCCCAACAGCAAAGGACTCGGGTTTTTTATCGGCTGGCATCAGCCGTCGAAAATCTTGTCAAAAGTTCAAAACAATTTAAAAAATTTAATAATATAAACAATCTTTGCGTTTTCTTTTCTGGTGTATTCAAACTAATTTAACTGTTTGACAACCAAATTAGTCATTCCGTTTCTTCTTGACTTGAAAAAATACACGTCAGTACTCCAGCATCGAAAAAATTCTGTTTCGTTTAAATTTGCCACTTAATGGGTCGGTGTGGAAAAATTCATCTTCGTCCCCACCTTCCTCTTCGCATATCAGTTCCACGTCATCTTGACCAATTATTGTCAATTTTAGAATTGTGTATACAGCACGCCGCGATAATAACGCTTGAAACGAGGTCCATAGGTATCACATATTATAAGAATTTTCATAAACGAAAAGCAGGACCTTATTAACCAAACCAATGCACGTTCTACATAGTAGAACATGTCTCTTCGTAAGAAAGGGTTTGAATCTTTAAAAAACTCTACTAGAAAATTCAAACCAAAATCTCTACTAGACTAAAAGAAAGAACTCTCTAAACAAGAACAAAGGCGTTCTTTTTATATTCGTCTAATACCAAGCCAAATAACGTTCAAAGAATTGTTTTATGCTCTGAGCGAGTTTGGCCAAATAAGAGATCTGTTAATCACTCACCCCAACCCCACCCATCCAGAATTTACGAGAAGAGCCAGGGTCGAATTCGCAACTCTTAAAATCGCCAAGATTCTTGTTTGGGATTGGGGTCATACATCTTTTTTTAATGGAATGCCTTTTGAGCCATTGTTGGCAATTGAAAATATCTTGGATATATTCTTTGAGATATCAAATTTTATTTTAACGATCGGCATTCAACGTCTACGAGTCTATTGAAGCGTCTACGAGACTAAAAAATGAAACTGAGTATAGAAAATATTTTTCGAAAATTTTTCTCACAATGTGTGAAAGCGTTGCCTACATAGTTTAATCCTCGATTTAATCCTGGGATATGATTCCATGAAATTATCACAAAGTGGTTAGATCTGGTCTCCCAAGATGTGATAATTGGTACCTACAACAACTTATCTACAACCTACAACTAAAACAACTTAACTATTTAATATCTTGGAGTGAAATATGAAACATTTTCATTTGAAATCTCAGTTACCTCCGAGTCAGTGGTTGAGTTGCTGGCCAATAGCATTTGCTATTTCGAGAAAAAAATATGCGTCGTGCATTGAGCTCGGCCATCCCATACTATTAAAGAAATGTAAGAGTTGCACAGAAGAGTTAATAAATCGAGTGTACGATCCTATTCACCACAAATGGATATTATATAGAAGGGGGATAATTCAGGATGTAGTTTACCAAATTAGAGTCAAGAGAAAGAAGAAGACTGAACATGACAGCCTATTCAAGATGAAGATTATTCGATACAGCGCCACCACTATTCTCAATGGGTTTACGCAACCCAAGATATGCGGTTGCTTTCTGCTTCGCCACTATTCGATACAGCGCCACCACTATTCTCAATGGGTTTACGCAACACAAGATATGCGGTTGCTTTCTGCTTCAACACATACTGACACTTGTAAACTTCGATCTTTTTTCACATGTAACCTACAGAAAGACAGCACAGAAATTCTTTCGACATGTGTAAGCTGCAAAATTTTCAAATGGTTGGACAATTCTTATGGAAGTGCTGTCTACGATGCCTATTAAAATAAAGAGAACAGTAAATCTCACAGGGAGGCTTTAATTTTATTTTTAAGTATCGCATACCGACTGTGTAAGGAAGAGCAAACTGTTCTACCTCTGACAATTCATGGAGTTGCGACCATTATATAAAATCCAGTGAATGGTTTTTAGTATCCCCTGTTTTCATGGTGGTATTTATTTTTGAACAACCAGTTCATTTAATTTTTCACTTTCGACGTGCCTTTTAACATTCCAAATCTATCTCCAATTGCACGAAATGAATCTTGATTTGCCAAAGCCCATAGAGTCAAATAAAGTTTAACGTCATAAGGAACATAAGATTTCGTATTTCTGAAATCTCAGGAAAGGCGTTAAATCGTCTCAAAAGCTTTTGCAAACGAAATATGTCAGTATAGCACAATTTAGATACACTATACATACTACATACATTAAAAGCAGATCGAGATATCCTAAACTTTTTTTAAATAAGGCTATCTGGGTACCTAGCTACGGTATATTGTACATAATCTGGGATGCTTATAATTTCAGTCGGGTCCTTACGAAAATTAAGATTTGTAATTAGACGATGGAGAAATAAACGGTAAAAAATTCCTCTTTAACCATCTAAATCTCTTCTCCTTCAGTTACATTTTGGTTATTATACACCAAGAATCATTAGAAGTTCTTCCATTTTTCATTTTTCAAATAATTGTAAGATTGAACTTATTGTAGTAAACCATGCATATAGGGAAGCAAAGGAAATCAACTAACAACGTTAATTAAGGTTTGGAAAAAAATCAGATCGATCTTCCAGTCCAAAATCAGACAAAACAGACGATTCCTGATTCTACTGTTTGCTCTCTTTACGCGCCCCTGATAATGACTGTTGTTTCATAATCAGTAAAAGGACCCGCTGTTCACGACGGAGCCGTGATTTTGATTTTCGCACCAGATCGTCATTTGTTTATTTTCATTTTGTGTCGCCGGAAGTCAAAACAAGTTGAAACTTGTTTTGCTACCACTTACCTGTTTACATGTTTCTAGGTGGCGCTTTATTCACCCCCTTCCCGCACCCTTTCATATTGTCTTTATGTGCCCCAACCCTTAATTGCAGTGTTTGTCCGAATACATTTTTAGATGCCGCTTTTAATCGCCTTAATCGCCATCCCTTTTCACAGTAGAAGTTCTTACCCTTAATTCTTTTTGTTTATTCCCGCCATCAAAACGATGAAAAGCGGCATCTAAAAATGTATTCGGACGAACACTGCCATATGGTGAGGGGTACCCAATTTCATCTTCGTAACATTCTAAAAAAGAAAAAAATGTTAATGTTTAAGCAACGAAAAAAAGCAAAAAATTAATTATCATACCATTGACGAGATTGGATGGGCTCTGGGAATGCACACAACAGGGTATGCACCTCCATCTTGACATCGTTTTTGGAATTTTTCTTTTGCGCCATCTTTAATTACGGAAATGAACAAAGATCAATAATCTTTTTTCAAAAAAACTTAAACTAAATTTTAAAAAATTCTTGTTGTCTCTTTTCACACGGCCGCCGAATAGAATGAAATTTATATCCCCAAACTCTTCCCCTAGAAACCTCAAGATATGCACCCCGCAAACGATTACCATACTATAGGACCTGCTAGGACTTAAACACGCTGCTAGGACCTAAACACGTGTTCCTAAATTGAGTAGTCCACTGCAACGCAGCAGAGAGCCAGTAACACACAAGGTATTTCATTCATTAACATAGCCTTATATCAAAGTCTTATTCATTTCTGTTTTGTTAATTTGCGAATTTCTTCCTGTCTTCTGCCAGGAGGTTGTGCCTAACGTTCCTGAATCCAAGGAAGAGAAGATCACATAATCAGAAGGTAATCTCTCATCACCAAAAGTTGCCGAATAACCCGTCCAGAAAACAGATATGATGAGTTACGTCCAGGTGACAATGCCGCATTCTCAAAATAAGATTCCGTACGTCCGGCAACCGTCTGCTTTCAATTTTGATAGTTTGTCACTCGCTGAGGTTTTGCTATAGCAGTAAACAAATGTAAACTGCTAACAAACTAATATTTTTACCAAAATTTACAAGAACGATTGTCAATTTTCATAATTTTTCATTATTCAGTCTGAAAAATGATCTTGAATAGTTGACGTTCATCATGTATACAGACGATTCGGAAAATTCGACGTTTGCCGAATTTGATAACTAAGTTATTGTTCCAAATCTTACATACCAGTTCAACAGAAAACCTTTCATATGAATTATGATTCCAGACCCGGGGGGTTTCATGTTTTCTTTTACAGAAAAAAAAACAAAGGGGAGCCTGCTACCCAACCCGAGAACTACCCATTCTTTTTCCAAAACCATGGAGGGAAAATAATTGGGTGAATTGAGTGTTAACTACTTCGAAAGGTTTCGTCGGCATAACACCGAACGGCATTTTTCAAAATGGAAAGCTGCTCGTAATTCATAACTATAAGATGACGTTTGGAACCTACAACAACATCCCTTCTGTACAACAGAGTGGACATCTATTCCATTTTCATCGTAAAAAAATATCACTTGGGTTATTTGAAGTTCGTTTTGCTTTCATCTGATTTACAGACCTAGTTAAGGTGGTCTGATAAATGGGATTGTATTTTGGATTATAATCGAGGGCCTGAACAATTTTGAAGGCATGTTCACTAAGATGAGTTAAAGCATACTTGTTTGCTTCAAGAGCTACTAGTTACAACCATGTCGAATCTATAGTGGGACTTCGGGTTGCACAAATGGGGATAATGCTCCGCAAAATTTTCCCCAACCTGGTAGACTACTCCGGGACAAGGATTTTGATTGGGTCGGTAATTGCAACGCCACATTAATGTTCTATTTTTCCGCGTGGGGCGTATTCCAAGACCGCGATCAGTGTCGTCGATCAGCATAGGGTGGAGTCTAGGCGGTGTAATAAATTACATTTTAATGATGAATTAAAAAATTGAAAAATTAGATCCCTCTTCCCTGCTGCTGGCTCAATGAGCCATTTGTGTAAACTATTTATAGATCTATAAGATCTGTCCCCTGTTCTCGACCGTTCCTAAGCCGGCAAGGACGACAGACTGGATTCTTGAGTAGCAAAGGGCCTGGTAAAGAAGCTATTATTGGTCTCCATAGGACCGAGCACCTTGTGCATATCTTTCTGAATCACAGTAATTTTTCTAAGTGGCCAAACTTGTTGATATGATTTGCCAAAAATTATTAAAATTACTTAATTTAATTTTAATTTACATAGTACACGAAGCCCTGTCGTTGAATCGGCTAATTCAAACTCAGGCGTTATTAAGGAGCGGCAAATTCCATCGATTGGGGTGAACTGAATTAGGTCAGAGGATGGGGTAGTTGGTCGTGGATGAACATGCTTATATTGGCTTGAGTGTTATGACCCTAAAAATAGCTTGGATGGTCCAGCAAGCGTAACTCACGCATTTTCCACTATTCGTGTGGCCTCTGCTACGAGTTTCAGATGAGACACTTCACAGTGGGGCATTTTCTTCATTTATAGTAAAAAACCTCATTGTCCTTGTTCATCAGAACATATGTTGCTTTTGAAAGTACTGAAATATGGCACGTATTATACTCCTTATAAAATGTCTAAATAAATAATCTATTCTACCTTTCCTTAGTTTGTTACCAGGAATGCATGAAATATGAACAGGACCCTTGCAATCCACACAAGAAACATATTGAATGATTCTACCCGTAACTTGAACAACAATAAACAACATCAATAAAAAAAAGCAAATTTTGTCACTAGCCATTTCAGAATCACTAATTTATTTTTTTTCAGAATCACAAAGAAAAGAAACACACAGTATTTTATACTTTCGTATTTCTCAGTATTTGTCGCCAAAATACATATGTGCATGGTTGTCAAATTGACTTGGACGAATCGGTAGGTCTGTAGTAGCACTGTAACCAGAGTAACAGAGGTCCCCTCCATTATTCTGCTGTAACCCAGGTAAAAAAAGACGGGTCAAGTGCATTTCGGGCCATAGATAACAGGTTGCTGGCCCCTCTGTTTAACTCTGAATAACTTAAAACGTATAAGCCGAGATTTTTGCTTTTAATTAAAAAAAAATGTTGACATCCTAGCGTATCGAAATCTATTTTTCATTTTACAATAAATTTGTCTAGAATTCAGTCTTGACCAGAATTTAAGTTCATTATTTTTTATAGCCGCCGCAAGCGTGGTAATATTTGTGTTAGGCATTCTCTTTGCATATGCCACTGTGCGTGGTGGATGTTTTTCGGAAACTGACAGTTAAAGTTTTGGTCATGAAATTTGAAACGTGTGTTAAACTACTAAAGTAGTATTGAATGTGGGAAATATTCAACAAACTTATTTTAAATTAATGGCGCCACTCGTTCGAGTAACCCACGGGTAAAAAACCGACCCGACCCGAAAAAAGGTTGTGACCTGGGTCATCGTTTTGCAGGGTTTTTTTTACCCAGGCTATGGCCCGCGTTTTCATGACCCGGCTTACAGCACGAGTTCGTAGGTGACGATTCGGCGAAGCCCATTTTGCCTACATTTTTTTTTGCTGAATCTTCCGACATTAGTCGGTCTGGCCAACGCCCAGTTCTTTTCTTTAAGCCGTGATAGTAGAACGCTTTCGTTCCAGCTGTTTGACGAAATCAAGTGTCGACTATTCAAATGATTCCATCGTTCGTTTGAATGGAGCAACCTCCTCGAACATTTACTCTAGGTCTTTTCTCAAATTGACAACGATTGGAATTGAAACTTGCGGCCTCTTATTATTCAACCACTCATTTCTAGGATGTGACATAACCTAAAAACCATAAAAATTTGGTAAAGGTTCTGGTTTGAAGTTCGTTCGTGAAAACGGAAATTTCTGTATGGCTGCAAACTATTTTTATAGTCCAAGAAGCACTTAGATCTTAGATCTAAGATCTTAGATGCAAACATGGCTTGGAAACAACTTTTTACATTCGACAGATTGTGTCTATGGCATTAAAAAACGGAAAGCTGTTTCCAGTTCTTACAGACTTACCTCCTGCACCAGATCATCTCAAAAAAGGGGTGAAATGTGGACGCAAAAGTTCGTGCAAATCAATAATGTGCAGCTGCCGTAGAAATGAATTAAGCTGTAGCATTTCTTGTAAAAACTATTAAGTTCTCAGCTTTTGAATAAAGTTATGAAATCGCAGCCCAAAATTAATGTTTTTTATAACTTGTAAAAAGTGCATATACGTATTACTTAGTGATTTTAATAAATGAATATGAACTTTTGAAGCCTCAGGACATTTTACCGTTGTTGATTGTGATAGTTAGAGAGTAGGTGCGTCTACCATACTCGGGGTTTCCGGGTATGGTAGACATCTGATGGTCTTCTGGTTGAAGACCCTCAGCACTGGCGGGGTTTATTTCTTTGCTTTCTTGTGAGGGATTGTTTTTTTTAAATTTAATAATGGGAAGGGGGGGACGGAGTTTGAGATTTGAGCGTTTCAATTGATGGCGGAGAGTGGCAACGTCTGACGGAAGAGTCTGGCGGAAAGAAGTTTGGCGTAGTTGTCTGCTGGTCTTCAGTCGCGAGGTCGCCCCCGGGAAAAGAGGGCATGCGTGTTGGGCTGCTGCGGAGTTTTTGTCTTGTGGTTGTTGTTTTGTTCCGGAATTTCAGTGGAATGTTGATTGACTTTGTCCATAAACGACGTCTTACGTTTAGGGGGGGGGAGGGGGTAGCAAGTTACGTGACGGTCAAAGACGGTGGGGAGGGGGGGGGCGTCTAGGGAATTGGACGTCACAAAAAGTTAAAAAAGGGGGAGAAGTACGAAAAAAGTGAAAAAAAACACTATGCCAGAGTCATCCTGGTTGCTTCTCGTTATACGAAAGTTCCATAAGGGGGGTGATGGGTTTCGTAGTCAGGTTTTGGCTGTTTTGTGGGAGGAGTTGCCATAGATAAAGAGCCATCTAGATATTTCGTCCATTTGATTTCTCACACGTCATTTAGTTCTGCAACGTCCGATAGAGGTGCTTTATCTATGGCAAAATCCAACTACGAGAACCATCACCCCCCTTATGGAAAATTCGTACAGCGAGAAGCAACCAGGATGACTAAGAAATGGAACGAAATGAAAATGTGAACCGAATGGTCCGTCGAAGCTGGTAAAATGCTAAAAGATTTTAAAATATTGGTTACGAAGAACAAGGGCGGTTTACCGAGCTATTGGGCCCAACAATCTTCATCTTCCACTGGTATTCGGAAAGAGACTGTTCCGTTAGAATTTTCTCCCGATTCAGAACAATTTATTGCGCCTTTGCATACAGATAAACCTATTACAAACAGTAATGCTAGGCCTAGTACCTCCACTGCAGTAACAACTTCTGAAGATTATGTTGCTCCCGTTCAAACCCAAATACAAAAAAAAATTGAATTGGTTAATTCTGATCTTGTTGAGCTTTTTCAGAGAGATAAAAAATGGTCTTTTAACTGAAGAACAATCAAAAGAATTAGAAGATAAAAAAAAACTTAAAAAAGACCTTGAGAAAGAACTGAAACGCTGTAAAAAATTTTTTTTACATATTTTAGGGGGGGGCCTCAAAAAATGACGTCGTTTTTGAGGGGGGGTTAACTTTTTGTGACGGCTTGTGACGAAGGGGGGGGGGGTCAAAAATCTCGAAAAAACGCGTGACGTCGTTTATGGAATAATAATTATGGTTATTCTAAAACGGACCCCCGCCATATTTAGTGGGAGGTCCTTAAAATGTGATCAATTTAGCAGACGACTCGCCTACTTTTCAACAAAAATATGTGATCAAAAATAAACATATCGATAATCGATAATCGATAATAAACACAAGACGAAAGTGATCACAAGTTATTTGAATTCAAATTATGTAAATACTTTTAAAGAACGGGAAAGTCGAATTATATGTGTCTTCAATTTTGCATTTTGTTCTTAACTAGCGACAGTCGATCTTAAAATTCATTCAATGTCATCATCTTAAACTTAGATATATGTGGGGTTGTGTTCTTCTTAAGGCAAGAAACCCCTTTGCTATTTTCTACGACCGGACCCGAAGATGGTTTGGAATATGCGTAAAATTGAATGTTTCTGGACAAACGATCAACTTTCCACATTTAGGAGTGCATTTTGCATAGTCCTTGTCAACCACTGTCTTGATGTAAATATGCTGGCCAGTATCACACTGATGTGAAGGCTATTCAATCCATCCTGTAGGCAATGCTTGTAGCTGTGTTTACCTTGTGTTGTTGCATGAAATTGTTTCCTCCATGTCAACACTGTTTGTGTCAGCCAAACTTGTACTGTTGTGCCCTTTGATACTGTTTCGGGACATTCCTATATATTTTTGTCTACCTTTGTTAGGCAACTTGGATAGTCTGTAGAGATAAACATATTATCTTAAGTGTAGTTCATAAAATATAAGATTAAAATTCGGTTAAACTTACTAGGCCAGATACAAGGAATGGCACTTTCTTACAAAATAGGCTTCCGTGGCAAGTTGTTTCCTTCTTCACTCTCTAATCACTATAACACTTGCAAAGCAATCGATATCTTCAGGGAAAAATGTTTCTCAAACAAGTAATCTTTTTCACTGAACTTTTGGTATTGTCGTGGAATAGTCCGACACCATGAAATATCGTTTTTAGGGGCACGAAAAAAGTGACACTTGATGCTTTTTCCATGTCGAGAATCCCAAAAGGGGCAAAACATTTACTATACACAATTTTCTACTGAACAATTTTTTTTATCGGTACTGCATCATCTTCCACTTAATAATATGGGGTGCTGGGAAGTCGTAGAGCATTATATTAAAAAGTAGCGGGCTGATGACTGCTCCTTGAAGGACTCCATTGTTGATTTTTCTTGGATTGGACATGTGCCCGCCCAGTCTGATGGCAATGGATCGCTCAAAGAAGAAGTTTGAGGGCCATTTTTGTTAATTTGTATAGGAGCCCACGCGTCCATATGGAGTCGTAGGCTTTGTTGATGTCTAGGAAAACGGCTACGGTGGCTTGTTTATCTTTGAAGCTTTTCTTTATGTCGTGGTCGATCTTGATCAGGTGGTCGGAGGTACATCGGTTTTTCTAAATTGTTCTGCTTGTTCTGGGCCGATTAAACTTTTGGATTCAACGAACCAGGTGAGGCGCGATGTTACAATCCTCTCAAAGACTTTGCCCAGGCATGAGGTGAGGCTTATCGGCGGGTAAGAGCTGGCTGAGTGGGCTGGTTTCCCAGCCTTTAGGAGGGGGATAACAATGGCTAGTTTCCAGTCTTCCGGGACGAATTCGTTTGCGTAGAAGGAGTTGAAAAGGCGCGGGACGTTCTGTTTGTTGGTAGGTGATAGATGGGTGAGCCTGGGTTTTTGACGGGAGGGATGTTCGATATATCGTTGTGTCCACTTCCGATCATGGCTTTCATGAAAGACCATGTGGTTTTCTGGCCGTCCTGGGGGTTCAAGTTAGAAATGAATGATTCCCTGAAATGAAGGCGTGTTTTTTCGCTGCGATGATGAGCCTTTTCTTTACTGCATCGGTTTTTTTTCCATGCAGCCCTTTTTTCAGATGATAGTAGTGAGTGGCGCCCTTCTTTCTCTGCTAATTTTACGTTCTTCACCGCGGTTTCACAAGCTGAGTTCCACCATGGGCGGCGGGGTTCTTTAGGAAGGAGGAACGACGGGTCTGGTTTCTTGAAGTTCGTGTCGCTTGCGCTGATAATTGAGTCCGTGAAAGCGTCGAAAAGTTTCTTAGGGGCCGTTAGATTTTTTAAGGGGTTTTGAGTCGAATTGCTGTGCGAGGTCTGCGTTCCAGGTGGGCCACTTGGATTTTTCGAAGATCCACGTAGGGGGGGGGGGGGCTATTCGGAGAGTGGATGGGGTCGGCATTAAGCGTTGTAATGATGAGCAAATGATCGCTTCCTGAGAATGGACCTATAGAGGTAATTGGGTTTAGGGCAAAACGGGATGAGGAGATGATAAGGTCTATGGTAGAGGATTTTCCAGATGAAGGATTTATTCTGGTGCCTAGGTCTTTTGGGGTGACAATAGTTGCATCTGGGTGGTCGGTTATCACGGTGCAGATGGATTTGCCCTTGGTGTTGTCGGTGGAGTTACACTCCCATACGCTGTGGTGGGCGTTGAGGTCGCTTGCGATAATGAAGGGTAGTGGGGGGCTAACAAAGGATGGAATTCTTCTGGGGAGCAGTCGCCTCTGGGGGAGTACAATGAGAATCAGTTGATTGGACCTGAGTTTGTGGCAATCTGGGCACCGGTTACTTCAAGGTTGCTAGTTGCTAAGGGAGGGATGACGTGAGCTTAAAACAAATTTTCAACTGAGAGGGCTACGCCTCCGCCGTGGCGTGATACTTTGTCTTTCTTAAAGATTTGGTGGGAGGCAAACTTGACAGTGGAACTGGGCTTCCAAAATGTTGCAAGTATTTTTGCATCATCACAGTTTGCAAAATACTTGGAAAACGGTAGTTTCCCAGATAACACACACCTGAGCCAATGACGTCCCTTAGATGTCGTGTTGGGACGGTTGCAACGTCCCAAGGACTCCCCGTATTTCGGGGTTCTCGTCTTTGGGACTGGTTTTGGATGTGGCAATGTCCGCCTTGTCATCATCCCATTGTTGTGCCCAGCACAGCCCATGGGACGTCTCTAGGACGTGTCAAGTACGTACTTTACACCACCATTTATTAGCAATAAAATCTTCAGCAATGCTTAAAGGGTCCGACTCGGGGATCGAACCATAGACCTTTAACATTTTAAACCAGTCATCTAACCACTGAGCCATTTTCTTCTTACACATATATTTATATTGTATAATACCATTTGTGTAATATCACCAGAGTCATCCAAAGTCATCATAAGGATGGCTCTGATTTCACAAATTATGAATTGGATTTCAACTTTCTTGACAAGATGACGATAAACCATGACGAAATATTTTATTGAGTGAAGAACATCAATGAAGAATAAAATGGAATATGCTGGACTCGAACCATACACAATTGATGCCGAATGCCAGGCAGCTACCCACTGAGCTATTTGAGATATATTAATGTCCCTGTTTATTAAAGTTGAGTCGTTGTTCCCGCGTAAAAACACGATAGTTATAAAATTTTCCAAGTGTTGTGTTGGAGCCAAAATGAAATGAATGGTACGGATAAGGTACGTTCACATGGGACTGTGAAAATTGCCGCGCTTCGGTGCTTTTTTTGTTTTAAAAGGGACGGCTTTTAGATGTTTTATACTTGAGCCTGTACCAGACGTCCCATTGGTACGTCTTTGGGGCTCGATTGGGACGAGAATTCCTATCTGGGTTGGGTATCCCAGGACCAGCAAAACTTGTTTACTCGGATAGTTTAACCCCTTACGTTTTTTAATGGTAATGTTTTATAGTGTGACCTGCTCATTTAAATACTCAACACTGACCAATAACTTTGCATTTCTCCTAGGATGATGCATTCCCATTGAAAACCAACTTAATGAAGCCATATCCCGGACGAAGCACAGGATCGTTGACGATAGAAGAACTTATCTTCAATTACAGGTAGAATTCAACACAATTTTTCTATTTCAACCTTATTAGCTGATTAGATGGGATAGATACTTTACAAGACATTTATTTAAGTTATCGCGAGCAAGAAGAACTATTGAAAATGCTTTCGGGATTATCGTCAACCAATTACGCATTTTCCGCACACCCATGATTGGAATTCCTGAAAATATTGAAAGTTACATAAAGGCAGGTGTTGTCTTGCACAATATGTTGATACGCGAAGACAGCCGCTTCTACTTGGATAACCAAAAACTGCCGGATCACTTTGATGCAAATGGAGTTTTAATCGAAGGTGCCTGGAGGTCGGACAATACAATGACATCTATGTTTCGGTAAATAATATTAAGGAAAGCAAGGTATAAAACAATTTATCTTAACATTCTATCTGTATAAAGTGACTTGATGCCAGGGAGAGGAACGAACTACCCAACTATCGCTAAAAAGATTCGCGATCAGTTTAAAAGATACTTTTCTAATGAAGGTTCCGTGCCATGGCAGAGGGCTATTGTGGAAGAAACAGGCAGAATATCCGAAGAGAAGGAAGATAAATTAATGTTGACTACGAATATTTTCTCAAGTGCTTGTATTGCTGTGCTACATTTATGTTAAGCAACATAATACAATCAATTCGTTTCAACCGAAACACGAGATCTGTTTAATTAGTTTGAGTTAATTTTTCTTCTTCCTTCTTTTTCCTCAGCTTTGCCTTTTCCTTCTCCTTCTTCACTGCTTCATAAAGTAACTGCTCCATTTTGAATCGTACATCGTCCTTGATGCTGCTACTTTTGATCTTCGCAACTGTATTAAAGGAAAGATAATTGGATTAATGAAACTTGTAAATGAATTGTGAACATATTAGTACTTATACCTTTATCGGCGAAGACTTTACAGTAATTCCGCCATTCCTTCGTAACTTCATCAATCTCTTCTTGCTTTTCAATTGCAGTATGTAGTTTGTTATCAGTTGGTTTATCATTAATTAAATGCGAGACCAGCAATGATATGTCTTTATCGGCCTGGGATTCCTCCAATTTTCGTTTCTTCTTTATGCGGCTATCAGGATGATTTGGAAGATGATCTACAGGGGAAATAATGTAACTACGTGTTATGTTACATAAGTAAACAATTCATGTACCAGTTGATGATGAAGTTGACGGAGTCGGTGTTGATGTTTTCGGAAAGACTTGTCGACTTTCGGTTTTCTTTGATGATGCAATAGCAGTAGGTTTTTCAGAAATTGGATTTTGACTTGAGGACATGAAATCTAGGACTTGTTGTAATGTCAGTACATTTTTCGCACACAAATCAATCGTGGAATCTGTATCAAATAGGAATATTCATTAAAATACAACAATGAAAAGATTGCTATACAGTAGACACATACCTGTACCAGATATTGAAAGAGAATCCTCGCTGTTAAAATGAGAATCGTTTTCAACACTTATTGACTGATTATCGAGTGACACACCCAATGACTCGTCTTCGAATACGATTAAAAATGAGTCTTTGTCGGTATTGTCAATTTTTCCAGTATTCATTTGATCCACAACACCACTTCCTTTAACCAAATCAATGTTTACCACCTTTGCTGAAGATACATTAGAAAACCTGCTGTAATGTAATAAAAGATAATATTGTCATGTTAGTTAAATAAACAATTGTAAAAAATTATTACGTTCTCTGTTTTATGTGTTGGTCAAGGAAAGACATAGTGTGATACAAGTCCCACTGTGGCAGTTGAACATGACTTGAATCTTCAGCAGAAGTCCCTGTTGGATCTTCAATGTTGGACATCTTTCTTACTCTTCTGAATTTGTCGACTAGTTGTGTCCATTGAGTGGTCACATCTTCAACAGTGCAATCTTCAAAGAGGCGTGAGATCTCCAACTTGGCGTTTGTCTTCACAGTGATGTCTTTGTAGGATTTGGAGTTTGTATCATAGAGACATGGGTGTACCTTGACAGCTTCTATCAAAGCCTCACGTTCTTCATCACACCATTTTCTAAACGACCTGAAATGGATTTGCAGCACATTATTTCATCATAACAAAATTGTTTTGAAGCAGAAAGTTTGTGATTATAAAAAAACAGAACAAAAAATTTTACTTGTTTTTTTTCTTTGGTGACTTCTTTTTGGGTGACTTGAAGCTCTTCGACGGGGACTTTTTTTAACACTTGGAGGAGACATGATGCACAACTTTCCAGAATAGAATTATTACCAGAGTTTCAAAATGGAGATAGCAGACATCAACAGTGTCGAGATTTCAGGTATGAGAACAGACTAAACAGCTGAAATAAAAAAAAAAAAAAGAATGAAGACAAGCGAACTAGATTTTGTCTACGTAGTGCGTAGAACGTTCCAAAATCTTATGTAAAAATGAGAGCCATCTCATTTTTACATAGTTACGTTTTGACTTCGTTTTCACTCCGTTTTGAGTTTACGAATTACGTACTACGTAGAGCGTTGTGTGTGAACAGCTTTACGTTTCGACAAACGCAATTCGTAACGCGAAAACGCTATACGTAGTACGTAAGATTGTACGTAAGACTGTAGTGTGAACGATACTTAAAGAGTGCAGGCTTGCAAAAACGAGGCTTGGGGGGCTTTGGGGGTGATTGAGGTTAACATTGGGGAGGGTGAGCTGGAATTAACTTGTGGGACGATGGCGTTGGTGAGGATGCTAATTAGTTGCTCGAATTTGTCGAAGCGGGCAGATTGGGAAGTAGCGTTCGCTCCCAATTGGCTTTCGAAGCTGTCAGATCTGGTGTCGATGAGGGAAATTTTTTCTTTCGTCGCAGTGAGTTCCGCCGTGAGGGATTTATTCGACTGACTCATGTTTGGGATGATAGCGTGTCTTTGACGTTTTTTAGTTCGGCTTGAAGCGCTGCGATTTGGGGGTTTATGCTATCTGGACGGGACGGAAGGGGGAGAGGCGCGGGTGCGGCTCGTTGGGCGGAATGAACCGCTCTGCTGTAGTGTCTATTGTGTTGTGATCGAGCTTCTTGGATGGAGATGCCCTGGATTGTGGCGGTTTTCAGGATGGCCTTCATTTCCTGAAAAGCGAGACAGGAATTGTTATCAGACTCGTGAGAAGGGCTGCGACAGTTTATGCAGCAAGTGATGCAGGCCAGGCCTGGAGGATGGGATTTCCCTCATTTTTTACAGCACTGGGTACCAGAGCCGCATCTGGTGGTGGAGTGGCCAAGATGCCAGCATTTTTTGCATCTGAAGGGGCTGGGAATCGATTGTTTGACCCTGTACCTCATGGCTGCTATTTTTACCTTATCGGGGATTGGGGAGGAGAAGGTTAGGATAACGTTTTCGGAAAAAAATTCGGGATAACCTTTCATTGGGAGTCTTTTCACGTGAATGAGGTTTTGATCGGCCAGGGCTTCGAGGATGTCTTCTTCCTTGTCGGGGATTGGAACTTCGAAAATGATGCCTTTAAATGAATTATAGGGGTTGGCAGTTACTGGGAGGGAGCAGGCGATGAGCGGCCGGCTACTTCGGTAAGTTTGAGGAGTTTTCTTGTTGCTCTTGGGAGGAGGGGAAGGCAGAGAGGTCGCCTCCATGCATCACCTCGGAATCACGGACTTCTTCTATCAGATCCTTGAGGGCTAGGTGAAAAGCATCACGTTCTCCTAGAGACAAAGCTTTGAATTTAATTCTACTGTCAGTTAAGTTTATTATCAAAGGAGCGATTTGGGGGGGAGGGGAGTATTTCAAGCTCCTAAGTCGGGAAAGTCTGCGTTGCGAACCGCGAAGGGCCTTTTGTTTGGGGGCTGTTGCCGAATTCAAAGACTCTGTTATACTTGATTTTGAGGGTAGGGTACGGTACTTGTGGCTGATTGCTGTAGGCTGGGTGAGCTAGACTGTTGTAGATTCGCGCCAGAAAAGTTTTAGACACATGAAACAGAAGCGAAGAGAGTCTGACTGCTACCGTGGTTTGGCTAGAACTCGCCGTTGTTGATTCCAAGTTGTATAAACTGAAGAAAAGTAAACATTTAATAGCGCCAACAATGACGCAGCGGTTGTGTCCAGTATTAGCGACCATTTTGTCAGCGCAGGCAGCCATTTTGGGGGAAAAAAGAAATGCAAATTTATTTTTCCTGGTTAACATAACTCGATGAAACTTACGGAGTCTAGAGATAGTTATGTAAACTAATGTTAGGCCAAATATAAGTGAGGAAGGTCGTATAGTTAAGACAGGGCATTATTTTGAACTTTTGGATTTAGGTCATAAGCTTTGTGTTAAATGCGGGAGCTGGGTTCCCCTCACGGCCTTGGAATATTAAAACTGGTTTCGTTATTACTCAAACAGTTTTCAACGCAGAGTTTTGAAATTTTGCGTCGTACTATTTACAAAATGTATCTTCAATATAGTTCTCCAACTTTTCATTTTGTTTTGAGCTAAAATAGGCTACAACGTACAACTTTCGACAGGATTTTAATTTATCTTAGAACAAAAAGTGGGAGGAATCGTCCCTTAAAGTTTTTGGCCTATTATAACTAGAAAAAGAAAAGTTGAAATTTCGAAATGGTGTTAAATGGTTAAAATTAATTAAATGGTTTAAAGAAAAAAAACGACGCATCTTGCGTACTCGACTAGGCAACTTATTTTCTTTAAAAAATTTGTTCACAAACGAAAAAATCCCCGAGGGTACCGCCAAATATGATAAAATTATGAACTTTAGATCAACTTTTTACGCTGAATCCGAATATAAAGTCAGAAATAGACTATTTGATATGCGTGTAGCCTCAATCGACGCAGAACATAAATTCAAGCTCACGCGCAATGTTACACAGCTAACTCCCTATGCGTACCGCCGAACACGGTGAAATTATGGATTTGTGTACAACTTTTCCGGTTGAATCGAAATACTAAGCCAAAAATAGACTTATGTGAACCTATCTATCCTTAAATGACGCATAGGGGTTGTTCACGCTCTAGCGCACTAATCACACACGGACAACGGCTATTCTTATGAAATATAACAATAATATACTCTGAACTTATACATATATTTATTCACTTTCATAATTTATTACAATCTTATCTTGAAAATATTATAAAGTACATAACGGTTTGACAGTAGGGGTAATTTTACTGTATTTAACTCAACTAAACACCATTCGAGAAGCTATGTACAGATGAGATAAATGAAGTCTCATCAACAGCGGAAGATTGTTGAAAACCGGAAGAAAAATAATCTACAGGACTCCGTGTTCCAGTTGAGTCTCGTCATGGGCCATATTATTTATATCTTTATAAAGAGATTCCCCTTTACGACTAATAAAAGAGTAAAAAATTAACAGTAGTTCATTGGTTCTGACATTTTCTACTAACTCTTTTGCTTCAGCAAAGCGGTAAAGTTTTCTAATGGCATCGGCGTGCATGCCGTGAGGATGTTCGTCACAAAGTTTGCAATTTCCGTGACGTCGAAGAACTTCTTTGTCCTTTAGAAAGTGAAAATATTCAAACTCCCTTCGGGCACGGTTAAATAGAGTGCGGTTGATGATATTAATCTGTTTGAGAGACGGAGTTGTTAGACAATGAACCGGGCCAATATTCGGAACACAAATATTCGTCGTTGCTGGCCACGTGAGATGTCTTGCAGGCAGAACACACGAATTCTGTGTTATTTAAAACGAACCGGTCTTCCTTGGTAATAACAGCTACTTTTGTAGCTGCATGTAGCTACATGAAGAGGAATCAGAATGTCTGAATATAGAGACAAAATTAATAGATATTTGATACAATAAAACTATAGTGATTACTACCTGAGCCTGACTGCTTTTCGATGAGACTGGCTTGATGAAGTTCAGTGTCAATTTCTTGTAGGATATTGAGAAGTTCTGACTGATCACCTGAAAAATGAAACAAATTATTTAAAGTTTCATGAAAACTTATAGTAATTTATTATAATTACAGTCTTGAGCAGTAGGGCACGGTGACAAGGAAGGTCCAGCTATGGGCTGGAAATCATCCAACGAGGTGGGATGTTTGACAGCTTCAGCAGTCAAGTTACCTTAAGTACATGTTAAAATTAGCAATAAAATAAATTTAAAAATCAATCTGCATTTGCTTGACTTAGTATTTTTGAACAGTTTGGATCGAATTCCATCAATGTAAATAATCTTTTTCACTCCAGTATTCATTGATTCAGTACTAGGGATTTCAGATTGAAGTTCTTCGTTATTACGAGGTTCACTGGTCACTTTCTTTCTAGTTTTTTTAGGAGGTAATTCCTCCCAGACAATAGTTTGTTTTCTGCTCTTTTTCCTTTCCATAACGCGATAGAAATTTTAAAAAAATCAAAAATCAAAATGTCTTATTTCAGACGACGAAACTGTAACTGGAGAACCACGCCAGAAAACAAAAGGCTCATCAGAGAAGCCAAAGGGTTGGCCTAGGTGACGGAGACCAAGTTGTTTCATGCAACGTTTTTAGTATTTGATGCGCTGTTCGTGATACGTACAACATGGCTAGTGAAGCTGAAAGAGTGTCAAAAAAATTAGCTGGGTTCGCAAATTTTTAGACGTCGAAGAAAAGAATATAACAGACAATTCCGGGGGGCTGCAAGTGCAGATTTATGATGTTTGTAACCTCCCTTCTCTTGCCAATTCAGATGACATTAAATGTGGCAAATGTTATAAACACTCTCCCAAAAATGGAACTAAAACTTTGCAGCGGCATGTGATAGAGAAACATGGGCATCTTGAAAAAGTGAAAGAAGAGATGAAGAACAGGCGTGTTTCAAATCAAGTAAAAAATATTTTAATTTCGGTCTTATACTTTCTAAGAATTTTTTTCTTTCTTAGGGTAGCGATAGCTTAGCGTTTAAAAATGCCCTATGCAAATTGATCGTAACTGAGAATCTTCCATTTAATTTTGTTGAATCTGTAGCTTTTGTTGAGCTCTTGAAAGTTCTTGATCCCGACGTTGAAAATCTTTTGATTAAAGCTGATGCTCTCGCTGAGCATGTAATGGCTACTTTTCACGCGCAAAAAGAAAAACTTGCTAATATGTTTGAAAAGAGCACTGCTAAAGTTAGTTTGACGACTGATGCATGGACGTCGCCTAACAGTAAACCAATCCTCGGAGTAATTAACCGGTCATTGGGTAGACGATGAAAATAATTTGAGGGAATTAGTACTAGACGCGGTCGAAATACGCGGTCCTCATTCGGATGTAAACCTTGCTGAGTATGTTATGGATACTTTGAATGACTTCGACCTAAAAGAAAAGCTTTACTGCATAACAGCAGATAATGCGTCGAATAATGTTACTATGGCTAGACAATTGGCCTCTCAATTGCCTAACCTTAACGCCGAAGAAGATCTTCTGGGTTGTACTGGTCATGTAATCAATCTAGCTGCTCAAGCTGGGCTGAAAGCTTTGGGTCACGAATTTAAAGAAGGCGTCAGCTTTTCGGATGGGAACAACAATTCTTTTGATTGTCATGGGTGAGGAAATGAATTTGATTTAGAGGATGTAGATGACTGTGATCCATCATCAATTATTTGTCGAGTCCGAGAGACAATCAAGTACATCCAAAACTCTCCGCAACGGCGATTATGTTTTGAAAACACTGTAAAGCTAGCCCTCCCTCCATCATTGGAGCAAGCTCAACCAATTTCTAGTTCATCGAATCAACTTGAAAATTATGCTTGACCTACACGTCCTGCATCATCAAGAATAGCAGCTAGGTTAGCTTTTTATTTTTGCTACTTGTGTGAATCACCGTCGGGGTTCCCCCAAGCCGGGCAGGTCATCAAGCACAGTCGTCATGGTGTTTTTCTTTGTCGGCGTGACTTGGAGCTGCGGTAGCCCCAGTTCCCCGTTGTTTGTATTTCTTCCCCCTTCTTTAAATTTTCCTCTCTCCTTGATAAACATGATCATACCCTCACAAGGATAGTGACCACACGAAAAGTAAAAAAAACAATAATGATATCATCAAGTATGATTATAAGGTTCGGGCGAGCCGTTTGGGGGAGAATAGCTTCTACATTTCTTTTAACATAATTTTGCGGGACTACATGCGAAGCGCGAGACTTCTCTAGCACGAGCCGGGCAAAAATAAAGCACAAATAATACGTGGGAAAGAATGAACCCGAAAGACTGAGGATCAAGTCGGGTGAGCAGCTTGAAACTGACTCGCTTGTCAACCGCTCACAAACTGCTGACGAATGGAACAATTCTGAGACTTAGCCAATAGGGAGACTGATAGCCAATCCTAGCCTAGCTCATACATTTTATTACAATAACTTCTTTGTATCCTTACACGTAACTCTGAACTCCTGCATTCTCCGGCCAATAATAGCAATAAATATAAGAAAGAAACACAAACAAACAGTATCGATCAGTTTACGGTCCCGAAAAAAAATTTTGTTTTATAACATTGTGCCGATCCGTGCGAAACTATCTTCAGAGGTGAATATGGTGATGCTTCGCGTTGTTAGTGAACATGGAACACTATTCAGTATATCATTTCATTGCCACAGACACTCGACAAGCGTGGTTTCAGTCTTTGTCTAATATTTTCATTAAGCTACTAGAACTTACTGGCAAATTCCTCGATTAAAAGGTGTTTACGGAGTCGACCCATTCGCCCGTACACGTCCGGAACCGACTCATGCCGAATCTTCTGACTTGCATCCATAATGAACACTTAATATCACGGTTTCACCCTCGTATTCCGTTAAAAGGAGCGAAGCTCTCACCTCCAACAGGTCTCACAGACGACTGTCGATAGACCAATTGACACTTTCCTCTGTAGGACACATATTTTTTTTTCTCTCCCCCTACATTCTCCCTATACCGAACGTGCAATGTCGCACTTAATTGTCCAGCTCAAAAAAAAACGGCCATCTGGCCGAATGGAATGTCAATTATCCTGGGTATATGGTCGAATGTCTAGTGATCTCGTAGTGCGAGATGGCCGCTTGTATCGGAGGTCCCCACGAAGAATTACCCTGTGGAAAGAACGTGTGTGTCCAGAATGTTATCGTTTTTATTTACAACATTTACCGCATGTTTTGCTTCTTAATATCTTTCGTTTTTCTTTCTCTCTCCGTATTTCGTTGCCTTTATTTATTTATTCTAACTTTTTTTTCTTTCTCTCCCCCTGTCCTAGCGCTTTATATCTGTAGTCTTGTATTGTCATGTATCATTTCATTTTTTCTCTTCCCGCTCTCCCCTTATCTTTTTTTCCGCTATATGTTTTATTCTTCTATTTTTTTCTCAGTAATTTAAGTTCCTTCTCGTATTTTCTTGCTTCCCTTTTGACTTTTTTTGCCTCTTACATTTTCATTTTTACGTTTGTGCTTGCAACGACCAACTTTTGAGAGGGTGGAGCATGTCTATGCCAGAAGTCACACCTGTCAGCAGGCCCAACATTAGTTATCTCCAACAATCCTCTTCATTCAAAACCCGTAGAAATAATCACAAACCCGGGGTTTTTAATTATGGGGTTTGAAACCCCATACTCATACCTATCAGATATGTTTCCCGATTTAGTTTTCTTTTTTATGATTGATAAATATTCCCGATTTGCATACGCTTTACCCATCGTGTAGTATTCCCTTAAAATCCAGATCCAAAGTTTAGGAATGTAGCTGACCCCGAGGGCCAGCACTAAAGGGGAGGACAATGTAATGCCCGGAAATGGCATTCTGCGTCAGCAGGCCATTAATTAGAGATTTACCCAAATCCTATCTGACACCGGTCAGTGATCCAGATCCAGCCGGCGTGGGAACCACTGCATGTGCGAAAAAGGATGAAGCTTGCAAATAAAGCTCTATCAGCACCGACATCGTATAAAACCTGTCGATGTCTTTATCTCTCGTGGTCTGTACTGTCCCAACTTTACAATAAACTAGTAGTCAAGTCTTGCTCTTTCTTTCCACTATTTTATTAAATCATTATAATATCAATAACCTTAGCCAACCTGTTTTAAAGAAAATGACTTGAACCACAAGGTAAACGATTTAGACTATTTACAATTTTATTGCACATGGTTTTTTATTTCTTTTCTTTTTCTAGATATGGTCAACTAAATGAGCCAAAGGATATTAGTCTGCTAGAAAGTACAATTACTTCAAGGAAGGCACACGACAACTTTCTGTGCGAACCTGTGGGTTTAATTATTTCAAAAAGTCATCCCTATCTTGCTGCGTCTCCTGATAGAATCTTCACTTGCATCTGCCATGGCCGTGGTTTAGTTGAAGTCAAATGTCCTTATTCAGTAAAAGGGAAAAGTATCAGGTAGTACGCTAAGAATAACAAAGGTTTCTGCTTATTGTCGGAGGAAAGCACAAATGAACTACGCCTAGATCACAATCATGAGTATTACTCTCAGGTACAACAATTTCAAAATATTACACACGTTTTGTAATGTTAAATTATTGATACTCTCTTAGGTTCAATTGCAGCTTTTTGTATCAGAGCTGCCCCTTGCACTTTTTGTTGTATTTAACGGAAACAAAGAAATCGAATACGTAGTACAAAGGAATGAAGATGTAATTGCAATGATGGTAGCTAAAGGCAAACTTTACTTTGTTAACTTCATTCTACCTGAACTTGTGGCAAAACGATATAGTTCCGTGAAAGCCATTCCACAAACATCCACATCACGTCAACAAAGTGCGCTCAGTGATCAACAGTTAAACCAATTTATTTGTTATTGTAAAGATCCACAAAAAATTGAGGAAACAATTATCTGTGCAATTTCATTCTGTGTTATTAACGAATTCCACAAGTCCTGTACCAGATCAAAAAGATTATCTAAAAGTTGGATGTGCACATTCTGTAAAAAAGAAACTGCTTCAAGGAAAAGAAAAAGTGGACCAATCAATCAGCAAGGTTGTGCAAATGCCATGGAGTTGACAGATATATATTACCTTAAATCAAGCTCCGAGAATGAACGTAAGTTTTTAAAAAGTTTATTTATGTTGTTTTACTGCAGTAGCCTACATTTATCTATTTACTTCCACAGACAAAATGAATGAATGTGAGGCTCCATCTTGTGATGTATTGAAAGTTCTTGATAATACTTCCACAACGAAACAACTGCAACCCTGGTAGCACACTGATATCCATAGGATGTCCGTCACCCATCCAACTCATCCGACTCGGACGTCCGAGCCGACGGCCATAGGATGGCCGCTGGACATCCTAATGTCGCGCCGTACAACGTCCGGCGTGTACATATACAGCTAGCCAAAACGAAATGGAGGAATTTGGCTAGTTTTCTTTTACTGGCCCTATTTCCTTTCTTGTGTTTGGCGATAATGTTTGCATCTTGTGTGTCATTTTTAAAATATCTGTTTGCTTTTATTATTGTCAAGCCATTTGTCATCCCATTTCCCCTTTATCATCGTTTGCTCAAAGATCAGTCATCGGATCAACCAGCAATTGTTAAGAATGAAAGGGGAATTGATCCGCCACAGGGTCAACCATCTGAAATTAAACGCTAGTGACAGCTGCTGCAATTCTTAATTCTACATCACCACCTGTTCTATTATGGCGTAGTTACTTATTGAAATCATATGTAATTATAAGACATGATAATTAAAAAAAATTCTGATAGTTGAAAATTGAATATAATTAATCAAAATGGAAAATAATGGACCATACCACATTTTTTCAACATTATTTTTACATTTTTTCACATTTATTCTTTATTATTTAAGGATGTTTGTACAATTAACTGTAGTAAGAAAGAATAAATGTGAAAAAATGTAAAAATAATGTTGAAAAAATGTGGTAGTTGTCTGCTACCGTTGAAAGCCTGACTTCATACCACATCCCACAAACAAAAAAAGAAGCGGCTGTTCACGGCACCCCTTCACACTACAACGCGCCACTAGAGGGGTTGGCTTGACTCATACCTATAGAACGCAATAAGGTCTATACTAATATATGATAAATAAAAACAAAGGGAACATTTCTTAGCTGTAAAAAAAATTATTATTATAAATTCACTCTATTTTACATTTTCCAAATTTTTCATTTTGTTTTCAATTTTTTTAATAGTACACATTAATATTTTCGAGGAGGGTATTTAATACAAAAATACAAGTTACATATAAATAATACAGCTCATGAAAAAATCTAGTGACACAATAGTTCCCGGTTACCCCCCCTTTTTTCATATCTTGACTCCACTCCACAATATCACTGGTTAAGAGAATAGGGTTGTGGCATGAAATTCAGAATCGGCTGAAATATACATGGTTCGACGTAGTTTTTCACGCCGATTCTGACAGTATTTTTTAACGTGATATTGAGAAATAGGCAATGTTGCGAAAGGCGCAATTTTCAAAAAATTGTGAATTTCAATCATGAATTTAATGTATAAAAAATTACCTAATCTAGAATGAATTAGGTATTTAAGGATATGGAATTAAATTAAGCTTTAATTAAATCAATTTCTGGACACATTGATTAGTAATTTTAAAGATTACGAACGAAAAGAAAAACCCCTATTTTTACTATACCCCCGAGAGGCGATCGGCCTACTAACCTAGCGAACCTGGCGTGGAATCTTGGGACCCTTCACTAAACAGTAAACACTCACCGGTCTTGGGGATAGCTGAGCAGCTAGTGCTTTCCTTTTATATCGTGATCTAACGCTCAAGTTCTACTTAATTTTGACTAAAAGGGCGTGTCAGGCTTCATTGCAGGATATACATTTACACCTGTTAACGAAACATCACACTTTTTAGAGGCAAAAAATCCTTTAATGTAGATAAATCCTTTGTAATAATTGCAATAAAATATAAAGTAATCATAACATAATTTGTTTCATTCAACACCGGCAATACATATATTGATGTTTTAAACCAAAAAAAGAAATACTTAAATTTCAATCATTTCAATATCAACATAAATATTAGACACTAATTGCAGCTTTTTCCATTTTTTTCCTAGCGACTAGTTTATTTACAACTCTCACTGCAGCGTTGATGAAGTTAGTTTTGATGAAAACCAAATGCGACTGCTGCCGTTGGGAGCTAAGGAGATTCAAATACACGCCCAAGACGACAAGGCATCCTGACCAAATATATCTAATATAATAAGATTTAAAAATCACACCATTATTAAATATTAATTAAACAAATAATCCTTTTTTTTCATATTTCATCACCACTATTTAAACTTACTGAAATGTAAAAGGTTTCGTGAAAAAAATAAATGAGACCACGATTGAGAGAGCTTTCCGACATGTCGTAACCTATATATCAAATAATGTTCCATTCATTAGAAATAATTTCGAAGTAATTACTTTTTTTTTAATAACATTCAAATAAAGAAGCCAACTGTTATTACTGTTACAGCAGCAAAAGCACCAGCAACTCGGACTAGTGTAAGAACCAGATTTACTCCTATATAGCCAGTGAAGGAAAGTAAAAATCCTAAACCATATACGGAAACTGGAAACTTGGGTTGAAAAAAAACCGCATCATTCACGCATACAAAAAAAGCACAATTAAAACAAAATGAATATGTCACTAGTAATCTACCAAAAATATAAGAAAATACATCCCGATTCAGCGGTCAATTCTTTTGTTACCTCAGTCAGATGAGTTTTGAGTTAAAAATTAAACTTAATGAGAAACACTCATTTTGAAGCAATACGGATATGACGAAAGTGCAAGGAATTAACTTAATAAGAAACACTCATTCATGTTGAAAAATTAGGGAGATGACGAAAAATGTGGCAAGGAATTAGCCGTGACTCCATTCAGTCGCTGAATCGGACGCATTTCGGAAATATTTTTAGTTTCGAATGTTTAAATTAACGTGGGCAATTTAAAGATTTTTTATCCAAACCTGATTAGCCGTTGTAATTGCAGGAGTCAGGCGACCGCTAAGAATCAAAGCCACTAAAAGGTAAATTATACCAAATGAATAGGAATAGAGAACAACTTCACTATTTGAAGCTCCATATTTTTTCATTGCCTTTTCTTGGACATTCCCTATAACAGCATCAGCAACTAGGGCCAAGTTAATCATTAAAATGCCTTTAAAAAACACTGAAATTATTAGTCTTTTGAGAGAATTAAAAGTAACCTAATAGGTCTACCAGCAGGATGAAAGTTAAGTGAAATGGTTACATCAATAAGAGTAAACCAAATCAATCCAATGCACATCACAACAGCTGCTAAAAAATCTTTTGTTCCATATTTTTTCCCTTGAATAACTATTCCACCTACTAACACTGGAATAAGTTTACATGACTTAAAGATAACCTGTTAAGGGAAATAAATATAATAATAACTCTTAACAATAAAAAAATCTTTCAGCATTAAATATGATATGGGAAATCATTGAGGTATGAAAACACATAAACATATTTTATTTTTTACTAACTTGGGTTGGGTAATTTAAATATTCCAAAGATAAATTAGACATTGTCATTGTAGCAACTGTGAGAAAAGAAATGATGATGTATGTTGGCACTGGTATTCTGCAACCCCAAGAATGTTTTTATTAACATGAATTGTGTGCTGCTGCAATAAAAGAAAACATTACTTTCTCACAGTGTCCTTTTTTATATGTGATTCTATTATTGCAAACAAGCTGTACAACACAAATTGAATGAATGTGATATATAATCCATGAGACTTCAAAATGGGCTGCACAAATATAGCTTCCTACAAATGGGGTAAAACAACACAATTTTAAAATTTAATGAAATAATATTGACCAAATAATGTTCCACTTACTAAAAAGTATCCATAGAGAAGGAAGAAAACAAATACTCCTGATGAGACCAAAATAAACTGGGTAGTTTGTGTGAGATGTGATATGTTGATTCCTAATATTGTAACTATAACCAATGGTTCTTGATACACCTTAGAAGACTTATTAGAATGACCTATGGATGAACTTGAGTCAACTATAATTGCCGAATCATTGCTAGACTTCATAATTCTGGAAATTATCTAAAAATCCCTAATGTTAAATACTCTATTTGCAAATTAGAAACCGTCTTGAGGAAAAAGTAGACACTATATATAACTATAAAACAGGAAATACTTAATGTGAATTAAACCAATTAATATAAACAATCAGAGCACACCTCATACCAATAGACGAAACGAACTTTTCAGTTTTTATGAATTTCATCTTCATATGCCGTTAATAGAATTAGAACCGGAGCGGCTGGTTTGCTTCTGCACCGCTTTGTTAGGGTGGCGTCCTTGACGCACGAGAGGTTGCTTGAATAGTACTATACTTTTACAGTTCGAGCCTGGATGCCGAAAGCCCGAAAGAGTTCCTAAGGCTAGAAAGAAGCAGGAGACCTCCCCAACACCCTCCTCACCGGTTCACCCCATCTTTGATATATGTAGTCTTGTGAGTTGCCCCACAAGTAAAATGGTAAAATATAAATAAAAGTTAACAGATCGATCAAAAATTTCCCCACTCAAAAATGTTTGACAGAAATTAATACCAGGAGGTGCCGGTGTGGCGGCAGGTCCCTCTTGGAGTTTTTTTTTTTTTAATTCATTAATTTTTTTTTTTCGTCTTTTTAACGACTGGGCAAGCGATAATGTTTACCTTAAAAGTAAACAAACTCATAAACAAAGCAAAAGCAGAAGGCTTTTTCTGACAGTGTTTCACTTTCTCACAACATTCCGCACAGTCAAAATCCCACCTCTGAAAAATCCACCCAGCCCGATGCACCGATCCACAAAAAATTCACCCTCTCCAGCCCCCTCCCCACACCACCCGTCAAAAACAAAGAAAATTCACCCCCTTCCCAAAATCCAAACCGAAACCGCAAAAACGACGAAAGCGGTTTATTCGCAAGCGCTCACGATCCGCTGAACAGATCGGGATTATTTTCATATCAAATTGTTCGTCTCGACAAGTTTGATTAAGCCCACCCACCACGGACAAGATCAAAGTGAAAAATCCCACGAAACCCGCTAATTGTCCAAAAAACCGGTCCTAATAACACCCCACAGGACCCTCTTGTAAGCCAAGAGGGAATAAACTCTTTCTCTTCCTTCTTCTCCGTCTTCTCGCCGGTCTTACTTTCTCTCTGTCAATCGTCAATGCGCAAAACCTCGATATCCCTTGAATGATTTGTAGCTCCTTCTTTCGTGATTTCAAAACCTCTGTACTAATAACGTACTGTTTTATTCTGCTTCCGTATAGTTTTAAACTGATTGTATAGCCTTGTAATAATTGTTATATGTTAAGCACAACGACACATGAGCACTGTAACTGTATGTCTGAGCTAAAGGTGCGTCTACACTAGCAGTTTTTAGAGAAAAGTTACAGACATACAGACACGCTATTTCAGTTTTTCCGTAACGCAATCTACACTGCGCATAGGTTTACAGACATCATACGGAAAATCGGTGTTGCAGAGGGCAGGTTTGACATGTTGACATGAATCAGTGTTGCATGGTTTGACTTGCATGGGCTTGTGCTTGAATTTCTCTTTTTTTTTTTTAATCTTTCAATATAGTATTAGTATCATACAATACAGGATGATTTTTTACTCTCAAAATGAACCTCTCGATGTCTTTTGTTTCGAACTTCAGTCTAAAATATTTTGAAATTCGACAGGAAGAGAGAAAAAGCAACAAATAGAATGCAAGTATTTACTTTAGGGTTACGGACTGAAATAAATCTTTGATGAAATAAAATCTCGAAGCATGAAAAATATAAATAATAATAATAATAATAATGAATAATATTAATATTAATAAAATTAATAAATCTCGAGACGAACATCAACAGACAATGTGTGGTTGTACTAATAAAAAGTATTTGAAAATATATGCTTGATTCTCATTGGTTGAACCTTATTTTTCTTCTTACGGAAGCTATTTTACAGACTCTCTTACAGAAAAGTTTGAATCATTTCAAACTTACAGACATACGGTTACGGAAAATCGCTAGTGTAGATTGAGCGGAATAGGCTTTCCGTATGTCTGTATCGAGTCTGTATGTCTGTATGTCTGTAACTTTTCTGTAAAAACTGCTAGTGTAGACGCACCTTAAGGCAACACTCAAAACTGAGAAGGCCTTTCAATAAAAAAAAATATATATATTAACTACCTTCTTGTCCTGATTTTCAATCTACCAAAGATAATTGTAAAAATAACTCAACGAAATTGTTCTATTATAACAATATTTTGGGATGCTTAGTGCTTTCAGTAGAATTCAAAAAAGCAAAGACAAAAAATCCCACAGTTTCTTCAATCTAAAAAGTTGAATACATACTTACATAGTGGACAGTTTCCAAAGGTGCTAGAAATGCATCTCCCCCTAAAAGAAAACTCGTCACCCAGAAGAAGTAGCCTATGGTGCTTTCAGATCGAAGGTATTTCAGTCGTATTTAATCAGTAGATAAGAGCAATAATAATCCATCAGCAAAGAAAGATTTAGAAGAAGCGTTAGAAAAAAACGAGTAAAAATGTGTATAATTACATAAATTAGCTTAAGAAACCCGTTTGCTCGATTTTTATTTGTTATAAACCGAGCGCCTGATTAATTCAGCATTTATGAAGATACCGAGCTGCATGCTACACGCAATTTCTTTTTAATTTGCACATTTTCAAATGATTCGGATTTCGGAACTTTGAATTAATACTAAGGAATTGACAACATTAAGGATTTCAACCCAACTTTCAAAGATTAAACTAAGAGAGGTATGTTATTCGCCTTCAATCCAAATTCTAGCGCGTTTTATTAACCCGAATGTATATTCTAGATTTCCTTAATTATATGGGTAAGAACGGAATTGTTGCCTTCTTCCTTAACTTAACACAATGCTCAATAAAAATCTAATTATTGAAAGTTATTCATTCGAAAAGTAAAGCAGCAGACGCGTAGCTGACTGACGAATCGCTAAAGGAGCGGCATTGACTCGATTGAGCATAATCCACAAACTTAAGTGACATCTTCAAGCCGTTTGTGGATTGACGAATATGATCTACCATCTTGAAAACAAAAGATTGAAATTAACAATTGCACATTAATACATCAAATCTTGCATCAAACGACGAGTCTGACCGTACAAAATATTCCTTACATTTAACAGAACTCCGATGGGATGTCTACCGCATATAGTATTGCCGTATTTTTTCAAGTATTCGCTGAATCCCGCCGTATCCAGCATTTCAATAATGGACATGCCCTGCTCATATACAGTTAGAAGACTTAACTGAGAAAGAAAAAAAACAAACAATTATACTTGTTGGTCTAGCCTTTGAATAGACTGGTAAATTTCTCCGCAGGATTTATCGTAGTGGGTGTAGCGAAATCGTTGACCCCAGTGGCAAAAATCCGATGAAACCACGAAACAGTTGTTGGGGTCTGCGAGATATTTGGAAAGGAGTCTCCCGTATTGGGTTTCTCGTTCCGGAGACAGCGACCCAACTAATATTGGGACAATGGAAAAATCTCTATGACTTAAGAAACAGAAAGGGATTTGAAAATGAATAAGCAAGCACAAATTTATATGTGTACAGATCTGAATATAATAAACTCACATACTTTTCAAATACTTTGGCAATATAAGGCAGATGCATTTCAATGCTATGTTCATCTTCATCTGTTTCCAGATTCATCCACTCAAAGCAGCCAGTACCCTGAAGTTCTTTGTACACTAAAAACAGTAAAGACTAAGTATTTTTAATTATGAAATTGTGACAATGGTTTTGTTTACCCTGTGTATCAATGGTGAGATCATAAAATGGAGTGCGGTATTTTGCTACAGATGAAAGGGCACATCCAGACAACCTAACATGATGTGAAGGCCCTAGAATAAAGACACGTTTCCTGTTCCAACAACATAGACACTGATGGGAAAATAAAAGGTAAAGAAATTTTTGAGGCTTTTTACACATTGGTAGGATCAATCTGTTTGTATGCAAAACCTGCACAAGATCCACAATAACGATAGCCAGCATGCCTGAAGTAAAATAATAAGTTGTTTTTGATTTAATAAAGACTCTTTTCCTGAATTTATTTATGTTATTCATAGCAAGTAAATTTTAACATTTTTGTGAGAAAAGAGAAAATGAATATTATTAAAACTTACGGTGCAATGATAGCCCTTGCTGGTCCATGCGAGAAATTAGCTGCATCTAACCACCCATCGAGTTGACGACCAAGTTCTTTAGCTGGTGAAGGATGAAACAACTTGATTAAGATTTATGTTTAACAATGGAACAAAGAGGAGGATGTCTCATGATTACCCGAATCAGAATACCAGCTACCAGCATGGGATGCTTTTCGTACGGACATATTAAAAATTGCTATTTTTAATAGTTACGTGAATTTGTGACCCGAATCCAGTATTATTCTAGAATAAAATTTTTTTAGATTGGTCCTACTTCCTAGCCCACCTAGAAGTATACCACTGTATCACTGCAGTGTACACAATACAGTACGTCAGTACACAATAAGTCAATAAAAGAGCATTGAGGATTGGGCTGAGGGAAAGGCCGGAAAGCAGACCAATCAAGAACAAGCATCAGCGATGATGCGAAAAAAATATTGAACTATATGAATATGACATAACCAAAATAAAATAGAAAATTTTTACTCAAACAATCTTGTATTTAATGTTTATGGGGTTTCAAAAGCTTTCTATGAATATAATAATTATAACATAAAAATTTACCATAATTTTTTTTCAATCAGTAGTAAGCTATCGCCTGAACAATCGAGTTGTAAGTAATTGCCAACAATTCCAAATGTTTACTGTTTAGTCGGTAAAGACTAAAGAGTCACAACTGAGTATTCGTCGATGAAGTATAATATTGTCTTCTTAGTTTCTTTTCTAATAAACCGGCGAGTGAAACTGGATCGTGAAGAAATTTGTCGTTGAAAAGTATCTTTTACTGATTACAGGTCATTTTTTTTTCAATATGGATTCGGATGACGAGTATATTGTTCAACAGTTCAGCGATGAAGGAGGCATCGACTCAAGTGACGACGATGAATTGGTCCTGAAGGAATTTTATAAGCAAACAGATTTAAAACAAAAAAGGTCTTTGAAAGATTTTCAGGCTGAAATGGAAAAAGAATTGGAGTTTCGTGTGGCAACTCATCTTGAAAAAGAAAAAATTCAAGATCCAACAAAGTCTAGTTTAAGTCATGTTAATATGGAAGACAAGTCAAGAAATCACTACTTTGATACAGATTCTGAAGAAGATGTTGAAACAGAAAATTCAACAGTTCAAGCCCAATCTAATTTAGAATTATTTTATGATCCCCAAATGGATCTCAAAGATGAAACCTATGTACAAACCCAACGAGACATGTACAGAAAAAAGTACAAAAATCAAGCCAAGATCAAGCTTTTACCTAATAGTGATGCAGTATTGAATTGCCCTGCATGTTTCACAACTTTATGTCATGACTGTCAGAGGTAATTCGAATCTGACTTCTAATTAATTGCATAGTTACATTTTGCCTAACTAAGTTATTAATTTGAATTATTATTTGTTGAATGTTATAACCTTATAGACATGAAACCATCAAAACACAGTACAGGGCCATGTTTACTTTTCATTGTAATGTGGACATGAGTGAGTTGATGAAAATTCCTCTTCAGTCCCAGAAAAACCGTTCCAAAAAAACTGAGCCAGATGAACCTAATTTCAGTGGTGCTGAAGATATTTATCACCCAGTACGGTGTTCCACGTGCAACACACATGTGGCTATGTTCGATAGTGATGAAGTGTATCATTTTTTCAATGTTGTTACCAGTCATTGAATAAAGTTTCATTTGTTATTTTTGTCAAAAATGTTGCATTTTGATAAGTGCACTTAGTTTTTGTGAAATAAGGAAATCAAGAGTTTTCGAGGACAAAAATTTTGTGTAATCGCCACACATCAAAAGGGGAGGAGAGGAAGTCACAATTTCTTTTCATGAGAAAAGAAAATAACGGAAAGGTTAATGGGCAACGGTTCACATACCCAAAAGTAATATTCCGCGCTGTGCGAACAAAACATGGGATTTGACAAAAAAATAAAAATACTAATTCAAGATGTGAAACGCTGTAAAACGGGTGGGAATCAAATGATTTATAATAGGAATATTTCATTCAAAATAATTCCTGTGTGTCTGTTATCCAATCGACTCGGCTACCATCAAACCCCTATCCCAGATCCCTAACGAATTCGAAATTGGAAAAGATTTGCACAAAATAGCCTCGAAAAAGGGGAAAACGCAAAAGCATCAACAGTTCAGATAGGAGAACAAAAAATTATACCCACAAAGAAAAACGTGAAAGAAGACGAGACCCAAAAATCAATTCACAAAGATTGAAAAACGGGAAAGGAAGTCCACATCTATTTAATTTTTTAAGGTGGACAAAATTGGTTGTGTTTTATCAAGGAAAGAGGTTGGGCGGATATAACACAACACAAAATATTTGAAAATAACTTGGTTGTTTCTAGGGCTCGAATATGAATGTGTTTCAATAATCGAACGGATGGATTCTTCTAATGTATGGGATAAAAGTTCGGAAGGGAGGAATACAATGAAGAATAACATTCAAAAATAGAATGAAGAAAACTGGCCGACTTCAAAAAAATTCTTCCTGTTTTTTCCACTTTCAGCAAATCCAACTAGAATACTAATCCTGCCAAAGAACGATGGGGTTCTTCTCAATCAGTTGATGGATTTCTGCAATTTGTTCACACCACTACCCAGCTCAGCCGTTGCTCAATTTTGTGTACAGATGGTTTTTTTAAAAAAACGAAAGTTTAGAGATGAAAAGAGCAAAACTAGACACAAACGATGAAGGGTGAACTAAAACAAATTTTTATCAACGAAAGGGTGTAATGAGGGAGGGGTCTGGTTGATGGTGAATGTATCGAATTTCTTCTAAAGCTGACAAAGAAATCACTTCTTTTTCTCTTTAAGACAAATAATTTCCCATGTTTTGTTTTTTTTTTTTTCTTTTTCTTAATCTGCCGATTCGTATTCTGTTTTAAATTAACTTGGTCCAGTATTCCATCCCCGAGCAGCACGGCAGTTCACAACACTACACTGGACGAGCGCAGCTTATATGCATGGGAACCAAAGTGTTTTTAGACAGTAACGTTGACGTTAGTTTTTTTTTACACACAAAATATTTTTTAAAAAAGAAAAAAAAATTTAAAAAAAAACTATTTGAAACAGAAATCTGGTGATCTTATTTTCCCTTCACAAAATGGATGCCGCCCTCGAAAGATCAATGACAACTGGCTTATTTTTCTTGTTTTTTTTTTTTCTTTTTCTTTTTGCGTTTCGTCAGCCGGGTGTTGTTGTAGTCTTACAAACAGTTGCTTTGAAAAGTATGGTACGTTTTTGTTGTTGATTGTTGTTTCTGTAAACACAACCACGCCCACGCTACACACGGCTCACTGGGGAAGGGGCACGACACCGCAGGATTTATTCATTTCGAGGTCATCATGGTCACGAATTCTGCAAAGATAAGAAAACTCACATTAGCATCACCAATTCTATCCAACTAGACTAAGTGAGGAAAAACAGCAGGGATTCTACATCAACAATCAAATTTTAAAACGCCTCCTGAATTCAGGACACAAATTAAATGACCGGGTTAGACTACATCTTTACGACGAAAAGCGATACATATTTTAGACCTAACGCACAAAATTCAGTATAATATCAATGCATAAGCATGTTTCTAACATCAGAGTTTACTCGAATGCGTCCAAAACGGAAGAAATCTCGCTAAGTTAATGTAATAAGATTAAGAAGCGGATCACTAAGAGTTGCACTGTCTTGTTGACATTTAGCAAACAGAAGAATTGGGTTTGTGTATCCAAGGGAAATTATATGTCCATCTTTTATTATTGCCAAATACAAAAAGAAAAGGACTAAAATTCAAAGTCCTTATTTTCTACGGCCACAAAACTTTCTGTGAAAAAGTATGGACTACTCCGCACGATTCATACAAGAATCTTCCTTAAACGAAGATTAATTTCCAAAGTTGTAAATGCAAGACTATGTTAGAAAAAAAAACTAAGGTCCAAGAAGGTAAGCTGATCTCGGCTGCAAAAGGCTAAACAATTAAAAATTGGGTACAGTAAAGTATGACTATATTTACCTTCATAGTTAACTTGGCCGTCTCCGTCGATGTCAGCTTCACGAATCATTTCATCGACTTCTTCGTCGGTCAACTTTTCTCCAAGATTTGTCATGACGTGCCGAAGCTCGGCAGCTGAAATGAAACCATTGCCGTCCTTGTCAAACACACGAAAGGCTTCTCGAATTTCTTCCTCGCTGTCAGTATCTTTCATTTTACGAGCCATCATCGTGAGAAACTCTGGGAAGTCGATTGTCCCGTTACCTTAACATTGAAATGATAAAAATGTATAAGATTTGAATATGATTGGAAGAATCACAATTAATAAGAAGGTAAAATGACATTCAAAACTATTTTCATTTTATGAAAAACCCACAACCAGCATTATCATTTGTGAAACTGCTGATTTCAGAACACCAGGGTCTTTTCATTGTCTAGGATCACAAGCAAAGTTGAACAACAAAACAAATGTTTCACAATACTTGATCATCTATTGATATTCCAATATAATAGAAAATTTATAATGTATATACCATCAGCATCAACTTCATTGATCATATCCTGGAGTTCAGCTTCAGTGGGGTTCTGTCCAAGTGACCTCATGACAGTTCCCAACTCTTTAGTAGTGATGGTACCATCACCATCTTTGTCGAACAAGGAGAAGGCTTCCTTGAACTCAGCAATCTGTTCCTCTGTCAATTGGTCAGCCTGTAGAAATCAAATTGTGTCAGATTAATGTAACTGTAATTGTGCACGATTTCAGTAAGAAAAATTTCAAAAGAGGAGTTTAGCAATTGGGACTAAAATCATAACTTTCATTGAAGCAAACATGGCTTTCAACTGGACCATATTCTGTTTAGTTGCCCTGGATAATTCTAGCAGTATCAACTTTCTCTTTACTATTGGTCTAGTCAGGTCAGTGTGCACCATATTGTTTAAGAACTCAAGTTTGGTTGTATGCAGAGCTTAAATTGACGTGCAGTAGCAAACTTTTACGAGCTATTCCAAAATTAGAAAAGAAAAGAAGCATTCGACATTTCTAGGGCAATGACGGTCAAATTGCCCCCGTTTTCAGTACAACGAGCCGACAATGTCAAAAGCGACAACTCGCTGAGAGAGAAAACAAAAAAAAAAAAAACAGAAAGGAAATTCTTATTTTACTTCGAGTCCTCCCCAGCCACCAAACTATTCAGTGATTTAATAAATTTCCGTAAAGTGTATGTCGACCCTTTTCACTAAAATGACAGCATTTTTTTTTTATCCCACTACGATAGGATGCTGACGTGGAGTTACTTACCATAGTGGATATTATTGGATGAAATAGAGAGTTGTTGGGGAAAAATAAGTTATCCTGGACGACGGGGGCAGAGAGAGCAAAGGCGGTACCACAACGAGCAGCGACGGGGACGTTCACCAAGCACTACAGACGACAGCCAACTGAGCTGAATTCTTTGAGGAAAGAGAGAGAGTGGGTAAAGAGGCGGGGCACGACTAGAGGCGCCACATGCACATTGCGGAGAAAGAGGAAGCCCTTCTGGCCTTCTCTAAACCGAGAAACGTATATTGACCGGGGGTAGCCGGTAGTGCAACCTTCTTACTATTTCGAATCCACCCAAAAAAAAAACAAAATTGAGAGTCGCACTGACTTCTTTTCTTTCTTTTTACTAGACTGCTGGTAATTCTTTTTCTAGACTTTCAAAATCCGAGTCATTGGGCAATGCGGTGGTATACATACACACTGTAAGGGATGGAATCAAGTCCGATAAAACTTCATGTCATTTGGCCACTGCACAGTCATTCGTAATGCAACAAGGAGGAAATAAGTCAAGACTGGTGCAGTGTATTATTCTGTATTCATCACTACATGCTACCATCAGAAATTATAAATGAAACTCATATAATGAATTTAAATTCTTGTATTAATGTATTATGGAATGACAATCAATGATTAGAGCAAAAATAGCGAATGCCATATTTATTTGAAATAGAAAAACTCTCTGTTTTATGCTTGACATGCTTCTCTTTTCAATGCGAGACGGAATGTTGTTGACCTTGCTGCTGCTGCTAAACAACACATTTTACCGTGTACTCTCAAAGACATCCCTATATGTGTACAATATTGGCTGCCATGGCCAATGCGATAAATCAGTCGCAACCAACTGACACCGGAAATAAATTCAACCATCGTATTTTATATGCACTGTGCAAGCGTTTCCCTTAAGTTATCAAATTAATACAGAAATCTACCCGGCCATACAAAGTCCATTGAAGTAAACTATCAGCAGCACTAGGGAAATTCTAGAATTTGCAACCTTTTCTTAAAACACATTTTCGAGATTTATATTCATCAAAACGTAAGTGAGATATTACAATGAGAAATATCAGTATATTTGAAAAGTATTGTTGCCATAATAATGGGGTCTATTCAACTGCGTCAAAACGGGCCATATATACGTAGAGCTGCTGGTGTTAAGTCACATTATTCATTTTCATTACAGACGTTCAATCAATTCAAACAAAGTAACCAGTTCAAAAGTTGGCGCCATAAAGGAAAGGAATAATGTGCTCATGTTTTTACTCCATTAACTTTTGGATTTCGAATAAATCGATTGAGCTATATTTTCTAATTATGTGCTTCCTCGTAGAAAAGTTTTCTATTCAATTGCCTGTATACGTAAAAAAAATGCAGACTTGTAACTATGTACTAATTGCAATTAATTCCACATTGAAAATGAGTACATGACACTATGACAGTACAGCACACTCATGGTAAACAAAATGCGCGACTTCAATTCATTCTACTAGCTGCTTACAACAGCTACCTACAAATAGATAGCACGAAAAGCCATTTGTATTTCAAAATCTATTCTATTTACGGCTAACAAATCAAATGACTCTAACCACTATACGACGCCGCACTATAGGACACGATCAGCACGGAAATTGCATTCACTTTTCCTTGTTCAATATTCGGTTAATCCCCTGGAATTGTGGGTAAAAGGATACAGAATAAGATGATTGAATTTGCATTTCGAACAATTTGTTCTTCTTTATAGTGCAATTCAGCAATGTTGCTTTTAAAACTGCACTTCCGATTCTAAAACAAATGCTCATTAGCTACAGTGTTTTCCCCTATATTTTTTGTCGATTTTCTTTTTTTTATTTTTTTTATTTTTTTGTTTTTTTGGTTAGATCCGTTCAATATTACGAGGGAACGAGTCACGCGATCATCCGATGTGTGTGAATTGTTGGTGTTTGTTGAAGCCAAATGGATAACTGCGACGAGCAAGCAAACAGTCATCTAGACTCGATGCAGCAAGCAGCAAGCACAGCCTGCCCTGCCTGCCTGCGTTGGTTAATAATAGGGCCTTTCAACCTCGCCTTTTCTGCCATTAGACTGTCGGCTAGCGCCACCACAACTCCTTGAGGCTACTACTCTCCTGTCTGGTTGGCTGGCAAAACGTACTGCATCGCGCCCGTTTTTTTTACTTTCCCATCCCGCAGCTCACTTTCCACCCATTTCTCCCCCACTTCCGCGTAGGGTGGGGTCCGCCGTCGCCTATTGGTCGGCTGGCACCTGCAATGCAGAGTCGACGACACAACAGAGAGCGAATCACCAGACTATCAGCTCAACTCAAAATTTTGATTTCATATTCGTTTTAATTCAAAACGAAATTTTTGTTTGTACTTTTCTTTTAAATGTGACCATTTTTTATAATGGAGACATTTTCTCTCATCCTTAATTGCAACTCACATAAATAACACATTGGCAATATGCCTTGTAAAACTTTTGAAAAAAAAGTCAATCAAAAATTCACAGGACAAAAGATTTCAATCATTTCATGTAACAAAAAAACATAAGATAATCAAGGCCATGATAAATTTGATTAAGTCCAGTATTAAAAAATGAAAAACGAAAACAAATTTTTTTAGTTAGAAAAGATTAAACTTTGAATTAATTAAATAATAATCAAAAAATTAATTGCACTAGAAATTAACTACTGTTGAAATTGTTACTTAATGCTTAACTTTACGTCAATTAAACGGACGAAAAGTTATCGGTGCTTTATTAATCCTTCATCTGTTGAGTCAAATTTATTTAAATAAACAAATTAAAAGTAAAATATAACTGAAATGACAAGAAATTATGTATAATAACTGAAACGATGTAATGAATGCTTTAGCCAGGATATTAAATAATTCTTATTGTATATTTATTTGTTTTCGTGAGTGTTTTTATTGCATTGGATTTCGTACAGAGAAGCGCCCTCTCTTCTGTTGTGGTACCTTATTCACAGTTGCAGAACCTCATTTCTTTAAAAAGGAGAGAAAGTGAAGCAGGCAAGCAGCAGCAGCAAACTGCTAGACTGCATTTAAGACTAGTATTTTTCAACAGGTACCACCATTATATGGATATACAATATACGTTTTTCACTTTGAATGATGCGCGTCAACCATTTACTTTTCTCATATTATAATAGTGAACAAAAGTAAGCAAATATTTTTGTCAATTCAAAAGATAATTATATACAGTACGTTATACGCGTAGATATGCTGTGTTTAGGAATTGCGGTTATACGAAACGCCTTTTCTTCCGTGTTTTCCTTCGCTCTTATTTCCTTTTCAAGGTAGTGTATCATGAAAACCAAACAATCTGTCAATTTCACATGTCTGTCACTTATTGCTATTCAAGCGCCCATCGTGCGGTTATTCATTGAAAAACTGCTGTGCGTTTCAATGATGAAAATGGTTAAAGCAACATCATCAGTTGATATGGCCGGCTCAATCGAAGTTTTGCGATGAAAGTGAAACGGACATCCAGCAGAAAGTTATTGTCTTCCAATAGTGTCAACATCTTTGTCATTGATTTCTTTTCCGTTCTTTTCATACAATACGACATTCATAGTCATTGATTAATATCTGAAATGGTGTGCGCATATGACATTTTAGCTGAACAATCTAAATAATACTAGAACATTTATAGGAGAATGATGAGTGCCGCCTGTCTCTCGCGTAGTACTGAATGTTCTTCCTATAAACGAAATGTCGTACGGCTAATGTATTCTCTTTTCTTCAATGGTCTATAAAGAAGAACATTTTCATTAAGAATAATTCTTTTCATTTTCTCATCACTAATAGTGTTATTTATAATTTTTTTTTAAACAAACAAAAAACAAAAAACAAAAAACAAATGAAATCGAGGGAAAACACAAAAGTGTGTCCAAATATGACGACACGGCATGAACTTGGATATTTGTTAAATGTGACGAATAAGAGAGCGCCCAGGAGACAGAGAGAGCTGTGTTGTATGCGTGCAGAAGAAGGCCAGCAAAAGAGGGCCCGATCAATAGACTCGAACTCATTAATAGTCCCGCCCGGCGCACACTCTCTGCCATGCCACCACCAAGGTGTGTACTACCACTGATGTTGTACTATCTATATCGTCCTATATGGAACTGACTCTACAGCAGCCGATGTTTCTCAACCCAACTTTCACCCCCTTCTTTTACTTTTCTCATTGTTTTCTTTCTTTTTCTAATCATCTGCTGTGTTTGAAAAATATTCAACCGTTTTTTTTCTTTCGAGATATACTTAAAGCCCGTACCTATATTTTATGCATTCAATTATTCATCTATACAGTCTACAGATAATCAGGGTTTATTGCCTGTGTCATCAATACTATATAGCAGCCTCTTTTTACAGCTGTGCTGCAACTTGATTAATGCGAGCTAGTCTACACATTAAGTTTAATAAACAACTACATCAAGTCTCATCGGCAATTAATACGATTTTTTCCAATCAACTATTAATTCATTGAAGTTAATTTAGATAATGACAACGGTGATTTCATCAAGACACCGGTAATTATACGTATAGTATTCCCAATTTTTGTGACAATCGATTTCCAACAATGTAGTATCATTGAATTCTTTTCAGGGCATTATATATTGTCACGCTTGTAATCTAAACAGCGATTCAATCCAAAATTTGCTCACTCGACGACCAACTTGTCTGCATGATCGACCTTTCGATAGCTGACAACGACCGAGCCATCGATTTCGTCGACAGCAGCAGCAGCAGAGGGACAGATGCAATCCGTACAACGACGTCAGCGCATTACAATGAAAAAATATTTCGAGTCAAGATTACAACATCCTTTACTTTCCGGATATGATGAAACAAATAAGGTACTAAATACACACAGTGAATTACAACAGCGCATCTAGCAACATTTCCTTTCTGTCAGCGTACAAATATACTAGTAGAGTAGTTGGTTAGGTCATTTATCGCCCCCAAAAGACAAAAAATTCTCTCACATTCGTTTTGTTTTGTATTCTGACTTGTCAATTGCCTAAAGGATAAGACGGAAAAACTACAAGGACGCGAGAACAAACGTGTTTTTTTTTTTACCAAATCAACTGCCAATTTCAACACAACAATAAACATATGACGACGAAACGGACTATTAATGGATCATCTTAAATCCCATTTTTTGATTCGTCATTTCAATTCGTCGCAATTTGATTTATCCATTAAAATAATATAATTGATTGCTAGTCACCGTGACGAGAAAAAGTCTGAAAAAAGAGTGGGGCAACGTTTGTTTTGTTTGTTTGTTTTTTTCAAATCAGAAAAGCCTTTTTGGGTTTTTTTCTTTCATTTCTCCATCAGCGTTGATAATACATAAATCGTGACCGATCCAAAGAGCGTCTCAGAGCCGAACGGAGCAGAGATAAAAGATGGTAGCTTTTCGCATTGCAGTATATCCAACCAGCCAATACGGTACGACGTGGATGAGAAAGAGAGAGCCGAGACAAGTTTTGATGCGCGCGTCATCTATAGCTGCTAGCGTCACTCTGCTGTTGCAGTTCTCAAACGACGGATAGACGCCATGCCGTGCCATGCCATGCCATTATCAGACAGCAGCTCACCTCAACGTCAACGTCAACAACGTTTCTCCGGAACAAGTTTTCGCCTGCTGCTTGCTGCTGCTGCTGTTGTTGTAGTATAAGCTTATTCGTTTTCACCGCTGCAGTTGCGTAGACTAAACTCCGCATCTAGGCTGTTGAATAACACACCTTCCACCGTTGCATATCCCAGTACCTTCGTGTACGTACAATCAGACAGCAGCGTATACATAAACGCACTGGTTGCATCACGTGGTGTCACATTTGTCATGCGGTTGAATGATATGATTTAACAGACATCAACTTTTATTCACCTTCGCAGTCTAATTTACCAAATGTATGACATGTTCATCAAATTACTAGATACACTAATGCACTAATGGCTGGAAAGTATTTTCATAAATTAAATATTTGACTCTCATCGTAACTATGAAATTACATACCTCATGAGAATTGGCGATAAATTAGCCAAAATTATTTTACCAAAGTAGAAACCGATCATACTTCATAGGCTATATTTTTTAAATATATTAAATGCCTTCAAAATGGTTTGAGACTGCTAGTGCTGCGCTTGCAGCTGTGAATTACGTCGTTCGAATGATGTGGAAATCTAAAACAGGCGAAAACATTATGAGAATCAGATTTCGATTCCATTTGTGTCAGATTTAAGTTATGAAATACCGTAACCAACTAACCAATAACAAGCGTTTTTAAATGAGATGCAAATGAGAGCTGTTTTGTGAAAGCGTGGAATCTGATAAATGCGTTGTTTTCATCTTTGGCTATTTATTAATTACTTTGGCAATGATTAACAAAAAGGACGAAAAAACTCAAAAAGGACAACTTTTCCTTTCAACAATTAACATCATCAATTAAAACATTAAAATTTCAACAACAAAAAATTTATTTTCAAAGTTGTCGTCGCATTCGTTTAGAGCTGATTTATTTAAGGTGCGTTAAGGTGTGTGGGAAGGGAGATGGAGTTGTCGCTTTTTGATTGGAAACGAAATATAGTTCTAATTTGTATTTTCTGTATACGCCATAGCGAGAAGATAATTGTGCGTCATTTCTTCATATCAGTTTTGCAACATCAAAGTTACAAGTAGTATTTCTGTTAGGACAAGAAAATACATACCGGTATCATATCACGTAACATGGGGATGTAGCAGCAGCTATATATATACTACACAACTATATAGAAACTTGCTGTGGGCTCTGCTTTCTTGTTGACAATACGAGGACACGCCCAAATTTCGAAGCAAAGCTATATGATTTTCGATATTGGAAAAGAATAAGAAAATTGAAACAACATTTGTTTTTTTTTTGTTTTTTAAGTATTGCTCGCTAGCCAGACATTATGTTTTATTTTTTGTTAAGTGTTGTGAATGTGGGCGAGACCAACAACAGTTATCGGGACCGACCAAAAACCAATGCTAGATATCATTTTGTTTCATTTTATTTTTTTGTTTCTTTTGTTGAAATTTTTTTTTCTTCCTTCGTATTTTTATAAAATTAATCTTTTAGAAATTTTGTCTTTTCCCTGTGTAGGTATAGTATTTGTTTATGGATTAGTTTAGCGGTGTGTGCGATGCGTTGCGCACTTTTACGACGACACGGTCGATTCTCTTTTTGCTTTTTATCTCGTTACCATAGAAACACCCCTCTACAATCTACATGGATGGGAAAAAATAAAACACTAACGCATACGACACAAAAGAAGAGAAAACAAAAAGTAAAATAAAAAAAAAAACCCAACCGAATAAAAGAAATATTGTCGGCTTTAGTAGTCGGTAATATTGCCGACCAGCAGACTTGGATGTTAATGTAATTAGTTGAACACGCAACCAACAGCCAACAGTCAACAACAGACGTCGACTATAGAACAAAAGCAGATCAGAAAACAATGAACAGTGCGGAGATTGAAAACTGTTTCTTAATCTCTAACTCAACTCACAGTATATATTCCAAACGGCCAATAATAATATAAATATTGAACTATAATTAGACCTTTAATCGTGTTTTATGTTGATGCATTTGCATTGATGAATAGTTTTTAATACGGTTGTCATAATTAACTCACGCAATCCTATGTAGCTTTATAATCAACTTTTAAAGATATCCTCACTTCAACAGAAAAATGAAAAGTGTTGAGTCTGAGCTGATTATTATTACTTTGTGCTGTGTTGTCTATTATGTGCGCTAGGAGAAAACGTGATGATCATGCATTACGTTAATATTGTAGTTCTATCTATTTATATTGGCAATACACAAATCGAGAATATTACAAATCGATTGCTAAAGATGAAAGACTAGGTATTTCTTGCAACTCTATTTTGTCTGTCAATGTTTATTGAATTTTGTCAACCGTTTCGAGAAGACCCTACAATGAACATAATAGAATAGCCTATATTATAGAACATATATTGTTAGCCATCAGCCGACGGCCCCATGTCTGTTTGCCAAATCCTGCTGTAGTCACTTGGACACGATCCCGTATTATATGTAGAGCCAACGCGCTATGGTTTCCATTTTCTATTGTATTATTCTCTCATGATCAGACTTTTGTTTTGTTTTTTTGTTTTTCTCTTTATTATCCGATCTCGTCTCTTTTTCTGAGCTACCAATTTCAGTCTATAGTCTCGTCGAATGTTATTATTATTGGTCGACTCAGCAGCAAAGCAAATGTCTTTGATTTCCGCCATCATGCTGCCACGGACATCTATAATATAAGAACATAAGATGTGAGACGTCAGCATGAGATACCACATTTCCAGCAATGATTTACATATTAATGTCGAGCTGCTCTATACTCCTACGTATATGAATTAAAAGGTTAAGTTTGACATTGATCATTCTAAGGAGCAGTCCATCATCCATCATTTGTACACATGTTGGCGGTTGTTAATCATAGCGGCCGATATAGAAAATGAAATATTTCTCTCATTCTCTTTCGTTCTTTCTTTCTTTCTTTCTTTCTTTCTTTCTTTCTTTCTTTCTTTCTTTCTTCATTTATTCTTTGCTGCTGCTGCTGCTGCTGGATGCGTGCAACGATGCAGACAGTTTGTGGTCGTTAATCCGTGACGAGACTGAGACTGCTGAGAATCCCTGGATTACGATTCTGAACGCGTTTAGAAATCGACCGAATCTATATAAGATGACACGCCCACTCATCGCGACATTCTTTATTGGGTAGTACTACGTATATAGTATAGGGGTATAGACGTGAGAGTAAAACGTCATTGACATTCAGCAGATACGCCGCCGTGTTGGTTGCATGGTGCTGCTTGGCTATATGGTTTGGTACTACTCGTTTGATGAGTGAATCATATAACAGATAACACAACGAGGAGAAAATCGATGATCTGCAAAGCGGAAAAGCGAAGTGATGACTGCTGCTTGCGCTACTGCTGATGGCCGAGAACCATTGAAAACGATCCGCATTGTCGTTTTTCCGTCCAGTTTAGACATGTCGTGCTCGCTCCAAGACCTCCTTGCAACTAATCTATACTGCAATTGTACGTTACTTGGATGGACGAAAGGAAGTCGCCTATAGCTAAACAGACGACGTTGTGCTTGTGCTTCTCTATAATATTATGACGCTATTCAAGTTTGTTCGTCATATATCCCATCAGCTAAGGCGCGTGTATTAGATACGTTCTCTCTACCATCAAAAATCAAAATGCTGCCGCACCCGTGTTTTTTTTTTTTTTTTGTCTTTTTTTCTTTTTTATTGAAGACGATCAAGACAATCAACATTTTGTTGGTGTGTCGTATATACAAAATTGCATTGAACCGGTTTTTCTATATATACTGGCGTATATCTATCTCTATTTATCTGTCTCTGCCCTGCAGTTTCTCCTTTTGCTGCATTATATAATACGCGCGGATGAGAAAAAAACAAACAAAAAAAAACCAACACTAGCTGCAGCTATATCATCAAACGACCTGCTCGCGTTCTTTAACCACAAACAGTTTCGTCTATTGTCGCTAGCCAGAAGCGAGACGGAAAAAGAAAACACATGGTGTAGTAGTAGTACATATAGCTTCCAGCGCTCCAACAGCGGGATCAACTTTTATGGTCGACCGCACATTTGCCTCTGCTGCGGATTTCTGGAGAGACATGATGTCGACCAATAGCCACGACGAGAACGAATAGCTATTCCCAGCACAACACGTCTAAACCTACTGCATATGTACTGTACAACAGTGCTGCATGGGGACTTGTTTTCAAATCCGCACTATGGAGGACTTTCCTTTTGAACTTTTTCTTTTTATGCGCTGAGAGAATAGAAACGACGCCGCTGCTGTCGAATGCTGTCCATCTCTTTCAGCATTACGACACGAATGACGCAATATTCATAAATAAAAAAACCTTCAATAAAATAAAAATAAAAATGTAGTAAAAGACACCCACACCATATGCGTCGAAAATCTCCTAACTATATTCGTATGAGCGCGGGAAATATGAGTAGCTTTTTTTTAAATATATTTTTATGGATATTACACAAATTTTTGGCTAAATATATTTAATCAAATTCATGTAATACTAGAGTAGGTAGAGTTTGAACTTTTAAGCCATTCGTTATAGTCTTTAAAATGAAATTCGACACGTGCCAAAGAATCAATTTAATGCGTTTCTAAATTGCTGATGAGCAGTTTGACAAAATTTTAAATTCTATTAATGACCTTGCAGATATTTAATTTGAAACGAACATTACGTGTTCACCGTTTATGTATAGTATACATGCAGTTTATAGACGCTAATTTGACAGAAATAGACTCGCCATTTTTAGGGTTTCTTGACAGTCGATTTGAGAGATCCTACACAAGATAAAATGACAATGTTTGATGGCAAACTGTATGCTAATAAAAATTTGGCATCGGCATCGCCCCCCCCCCCCCAATTCATCTCTTTTACGTCTATCTACTAGGTACGGCGGTATTGCGCAATAGGAAACGAGAGACTTATTGTTCCCTCTTCTCTCACTTCATCTTCCTGTGGCATCAAATCAATCATTTCTGCTACATGATAGTGTTTGTTAAATAGTAGACAAGGATAGAAAAAGGAAACTGATTCTATCCACCCCAATAACTAATGATAATAATAATAATAATAATAATAAAAGAAAGAGCGTCGACGCAAATCCGGCAAAAAGACGCATCCTGCATCCTGCCTGTCTTATTCATCTTATATTATTATATATGTGGAGGTTGAAGCCAAGATTTTGGCTGCCAGCAGCGTCGGAAGCGAGAAACAAGTTATCCGGGTTCTTGTTGTCCGTCTGTTCGTGTCGTTGCTGCCCGTATGTTGGGCCGTTTCTTTCAATCTTCTTTCCTATTGTTCTTTTCAGTGTGTCCATCTATTTTGTGTGTGTGTGTCCTTTTTCCGGCTTCGTCGTTAGTCCTCACTCGTTCCTCCATCCAAACGCGTTCGTGCAAAGCCTCCGCAATGCGTCGCCTTTTTCCCTATCAGATTCGAGAGAGCAAGGAGACCGAGATTACGGTGGCAAGTATAACACATCGACAATGACGTCAATCGACCACCACTAGCTGCCGTCGTCGTACTCACGGTACGTTATACAAATGTATCCGACTCTGCGGGTCTCAGACCGCAACAACTTGCCCAATTTCTACAACACATGCACCATATAACTGAGTATATCGTATATAGTAGTGCATGTGTATAAATTACCTTGCATTCTTATCTAGATAGCGGTATGACATCGATTCTAAATTGGTGTCGCCTTATCAACATTTTGACACGTTTCCTGCGTGTCCCACTTTTCTTTTGTCTTGAATGTAACAGAAAATACTATTTCTAGTACATCTACAAAAAAGTCTTTTCTAAAAGACATTTTGAAAGTGAATTTTGTTAAAATGAGCTGTATTAATAATGCTGTTTGTTATGTGGCAGTGGCTCTGTCTACAAATGGATTTAAAAACAATTCAAATCAAATGAAATAAGACAGCGCACGCCGCTTGAATGATCATTAACTGAGTTATACATATGTCATCATCTTTGTTGTTGTTTTAGAAACGAAGAAAATGATCGACAATTCTCGCATCGTATATCCGAACCAGTGAACCGGTGCTGTGATACAACGCAATAATAATATTCTACTTTAATTTCATCATTTGATCATATTGCACAATAACCGCGATATTACCCGTATTTCATTTTATGTTAGCGCGTATTTTAGAATATACTCATCATTACCAAACTTATTGAAAATGGTAAACATGTAAAAGTGATTCGTTATTGTTAACCAGAAAATCCCACCTGGATTTTTCAGTTTGGAAGTTGAACACCTTTTTCACGAGCTTTTTCATAACGAAATAAATAATCAAACAAAGTATGCAGGCTATTACGTTCACTCAGTTGATGGAATCTTTTGTTGCACGTGCTCTAATTGATCCAATTATGTACTAGACCATAATGTACGAGAGTGGTGAGTTGCTAATGGCTCAGTCACGGACGGAATTCCGGACTCAACACTGCCGTCAAAGCGGGCAGCCTTCACTATGTCCATCCCTAACAATATAAACTATAGATCTATCGAATACATATACTGTTTACTATGCTGCATTTAATAATAATATTACGGTATATGCACTCATCTGTAGTCATCTACACTACTAAATGATATGTATATTATGTAACAAATAGTCATTTTATATGGGATCGAAAGCTTCTCCTATTAAGCATATCACAGGTATTATTTAGATATTTCATATTTGAGTTACAGAGAAAATAAGTCACTTAAAATCTTTCCCAATATAGAAATCCGCAATAAAAGAGATGCCCTGTCAGTTATATAATCTTCCTCTCAACACAATTGTTAACTTGTTTCATAATACAGAGTATGGCCTTATTGAATAATTATTGATGAATAAGAGCGATCCCGAATCGTCAAACGGCCAAATTTGATGTTTGTTGATGATGCGGGAAAGCGGAAAGCCCATGGCGGCCCATCGTTCAAACGTCTCAAATGATGGACTTGAACACGACGACCACCTGTGGTTACAGATTGTCTCCTACAAGAACCTTGCTCCCGAGTTCTCTGCAATGCTTCACATGGGTGGTAGACGAAAAAAACAGATACACACCGCAAAAAGGAGCGGTGAACTAGAAGAGCCGGTGGAGAGTTTGGATAGTAAGACTGAACAAGGAGCGCGTGGGAGCTGCTCTAGTCTAGTGCTCCTTCATTCATCTGCTGATCTCTCTTGTTCTCTTCCTATCCACCATGGGTTCCTTCATTCCAATCAATATCTCTTTAGAAAAAACCCTAGCGCTACTTTATCCTCTCATGTCCTCTGGCAATTTTAATGCGACAGCATATAGTATAGCCCCGTTATCGATCGACTTTCGACGATAATGTTCCATCTATCGGCAAGACGTAAAACAGGCACACTATTCTATTTTCTTATAATTAATTAAATTAAATTAAATTACAACAAAAAAAAACATTTGTAATCAAATAAAATGATGGTGTACTACTGTATTACACCTTTATTCATCTTGTTGACTAGTCGACTACCTCCGTTTAGCTATATCGATTTAAACGCGCTTTTTCTTAAAAAGGTTTTTGACGACTTGACGAGTGCTTTTCAATTTCAGTGATATTGCCTTTCATATCACTACCAATTTAACTGTCAGTTTCTGTAACGGACATTAGATATTAATCTTAAATCGTCTTATCTTCATTAACGAATAACGCATCAGTATCGTCACTTATCCTCATATTCAACGACAGACCGCATGCGATGTTAATTTGGTCACCAGATTATGGAAATAATTGCATGATGGTGATTAAACTATGTTTGAAAAATGATCATCACACTTCAGCCTTGAAGGATAAGAATTTGTTATTGTTTTGTGTAATCTAAGCTGTAACAGCACTACAGCAGAGGCAGAGCGATTCTTATCATTTCAATAAATCGGGGCAAATAAAATGCAATTTAATGAAAATTTAGTCACTCACTAGTGCCATCTATACATTCGAATAATACATGTTTGGTGTGCTCCCGCTGATGTTCCTTTACTTCCTTACAAAAAAGCAGATGAATTTAAACAATAAGGCAGAAACTCAGAAAGTTCGATTTTTACAGAAAAGTTCGGGTTCGGTTTTTAACGCAGATAACGTACTGACAGAAATTGATATGATATTGTTTTAATACAATAAGCTAATAGTTCCTTAACTATTTTTGAGTGTGAACAATTATTAACAATAATTGGGTTATACCGAGTTTAGTTTGAGCTTTCAAAACCGTCAGCTGAGATGACTAGTAAAAAATCAACAGGAAAATTAGAAATAGACGTGCAGAAATTACGAGATGAAGGGAACTGGAAGAAACTAATCGAATTAACAGAGGGCGGGAAAATTGGAATAAATGGTAAGTTATTGTCTTGTTAAAAATGTTTGCATGATCTGATTGGCACTAATATTTTGCCCTGTGTTGCAGATCAATTGGGAAATTTTTTACTTGGAGAAGCCAAGCTGGAGCAATATTTAGAAGAGCATATGCCATATGATGTTTCTAATGAAGTGAGTGCGGCATCCAAAATTGGATTGAATGATGCGAAACAATTTTTGACCCTTTCAGCTGGAATTGAAGGTTCTAGGACAACAGGATCTATGGATGCTCAGTTGTTGTTGGCCAAATTACATTTTGCCTGTGGTAATAAGTCTTAGTTAAAGTTAGATTTTTTTGCATTCTTTTCATAAAAATTTTCTATTTAGGGGAGTACAATGAAGCATTACAATTCTTGTCTGAGGCAGGCCTAGACCAACTTACTGAGAAGCCTCTTCCTCTACGAAGTCTCAAAATCATTGCAGAATCTTATGCTGTACAAGCATTAGCTTTAGAAAAGATTCCTCTTGGAACACCATATAGCAAAAATCTTGAAAGTAAAGAACATCAACTCCTCAAAAGTATGGAAACAGCTGGTGACATTGCACTATTGTATTTACAAGAACAAGACAAATTACAAGGTAGGTTAATATGTTAAGTGTTTGACTTAGCGATGAGATTTTGTGCTCAACAGTTTTTACCATCTGGAAAGGTACTTTAATTGAACAATTACTTTTTAGGTCAAAGTAATTGGAGTATTGCAACATCAGGATCAAATTCCCCTCTACCTCCTTTAAATGAACAGAGAATAGGAATGCTGCTTGAGACAGCTTTGCTAAGAGCTCCTTTGATTCACATCAAAGCGCAAAAGTGGAATGAGGCAATTGCCAGATATCGGACCGTTTTACGTGCCATGGAATCATCTGCAACTCAGACACTTCGTTTAACTTTTGCGAGACAATTGGCAGAGGTTTTACTACGCAAAATGTGTCCAGTAATGTTTTCTTTTATTCATTTGATTTGATTTGAAGATGTGTCTTTAAACTACTCAATATCTGTGTGCAGGGAAATTACTGGGCGGTAGGCTCAAAAGGACCTAACAGCCACTGGAAATCAAAATTTTATACTGGTTCTAGCCTGTTTTCGCCGCGTGATGTAAACGAGGAAGTTTTTCTTCTTTTGCTCTTGAGCGAAGCTATGGCAGTCCGAGATGCGGTCTTGAGTCAATCACCCGAATTTCGTGAACTTCGCAAAGCCTCGATGCGAAACGCTACCGTTGTGTACGATTTGTTGATCGTTTGCTGCATTCAGCACGGACAGACTGCAATGCTATGCGAGTCACTAGAACGAGCCTTGAAATTCTCCTTCGAGGATGCTCATATATGGTCGCAGTTTTCCTATTCTTTGATAGCTGCAGGGAAATTCAACAAAGCCGTCCTGGTTTTGAAGGTTAGAGTCGATTTATTATCTAATCTTATGTATTGATATCAATATTATTTGTATGATTGGCAATTTGGCATATGGTCAAACAGGAAGTTGCACGATTATGCCCGAACAACCCTCTGTCTTGTTTAATGGCAGCCAAGGTGTGCCTGGAACATCTCAATCTTATTGATGATGGATTTAGTCTTGCCACGGAAGCAGTACGACGAGCAGAGAAACACGATTCCAATATCAGTTCTAGGTGGCTCATTGTTTTTTTTTTTTTGCTAAATACAGTAGCAAATTAGCAATGAATAGTATTGTACTAAAAGGTGTGTCGGTTTTTGTTTTGTTTTTGTGACAGAGCATGGTTGATAAAAGGAGTTGCATGTTTTGTTAAATGGCGCCAGAGCCGAATCCAACCGCTAAAGCAAAACTGGATGGCGGATTGTCTGAAATCACTGCGCCAAGCAGTTGACCACGACCCCAATGATCATCTGGTTCATTTTTACTTGGCTCTGACGCACGCCTTTTGTCGACAAGTGACCCAAGCATTAACCGAAGTACGGATGGCCCTTCGTTTACGTGGCGAGCACCTTCCTTCTTTACTGTTACTTTCGCTTCTGCTTTCTACGTCCGCCGCATCACCATCGTCGCAAATGTCTTCCTCTTCTTCTGCTAATGGTGATGACGAGGAGGAATCACATGTAAACCAGTGCCAAGGAGCTCTCTCGTTAGCTGAAGCTACTTTAGAAGAATACCCAAACAATTTCGACTTGCTCTATATCAAAACACTTTTGGAAGAACGTTGTTTTGGTGGTGAAGTTGCGCTTGTCACTGCCAAGCATATGTTGGCTTTATGGAAGCAACTTTACGAGGATTCATCCTCAGGAGGGGCCGTGGCTAGCGAAAGCAATCCAAACAATGTCAGTCACAGCTACAGCAACTACGACACTAGAAGTCTCGCAATGAGTGCAATTTCGGCGCAGCATATTTCCAACGACGCCAATGAGCGGGAAAGTAAGACATTGCACATACATCTAATCCATGCATATGCATAGATTCATTCATATGCAGTTCTCGTCTTTTAACAGTAAGAAAATTCATAATTTCATTTTAATTTTGTAGGTTCCATTTACGCCCAATCAGTAGCTGCAGCGCGTGCTGAACAGGCATTGTCAGACGTAACGTCATCTATGTGTTCCAGTTTACCTAAGCCGGGCCCGGCGTGGCACGTTCAGCTAAAAATTTGGCTTTTGACCGGAGAGCTATACGTGAGGCTAGGAAAATGTGAAGAGGCTCTCGCTTGTGCTCAGGAGGCTGCTCTTTTAAGTCCCGCCTCTCACCATGTCATGTATCTGGTACTTAGACAATTGAATTACAATGGAATCGCTATTTTAATCATTCATTTTGGTTTTATTCTTATATTCCTTTCTTTCCCCTTAGCGTGGCCTCATTCACGAAACGAAAAATGAGTTTGCAGAAGCCAAGACTTATTTTAAGAACGCTACGTCTTTGAGTCCATTTCACATTCCAAGTCTTCAACATCTGGTCAGTAAATACAAAGGCTAGTTTCATCATTTTTATAGACTCCATTAGAAGTACAGTATGAATTTGTGTAAACTTGATCACTCAATGGGAATCCTTCTCGCGATTTGATTTGATTTGATTTTGTCTTAATCCATAAATTTAGGGTCTCTGTGTCCACTACCTAGGGAGCCATCGTTTGGCTGAAAAAACACTCAGGGAAACTGTTCGTCTCGATCCTGTTGCTGAGAGCTCCTGGTAATTATATAAAGCTAGCTTAGTTTGGTTTTTTATTATCAAATTCATTCATTGGTTCTTTTTCCTGTTTAGGCAGTTATCTGCTTATTTATTACTCTTAAATTTACGTTTTGCGTAGTCGAATAATGAGATTTGCTTTCAATACAACAGGGGACTAGATTTTGATAGCCACATTTTTTTTAAATATAAAAACTTTCGAAGATTTATTTCGTTTTTTATTTAATTTGCTTTACTTTGTATTAAAAATAAACCAGTTAATTGATAAATTAATGGGGTTTTTTTGGGTTTTTTTTAAATAGGTATAACTTGGGAAAAGTTTTGGAAGCCATGGGAGACTATGACCTGGCAGCGCGTAGCTACTCTACGGCATTAGAAGTCCAGAAAAGTAGTCCTGTTGCCCCTTTTAGTGCTGTTCCATTGTGTTTTGAATAGAATTAATCATTTGTTTATTGACATTTTTCTTATTGTTACATTTCTGTTCTTTTCCATACTAGAATACATTATTATATCTGTGTGACTATACGTGTATTATGGCTGTACATGTCAAATATCAATAATTTAATAATTAATACTATTCATTTCAGAAGATCATTTATTTACCAATATTTCTCGATACAGCAAATAATATATTACTTTGATGTACGTAAGCAATAGATTTCCAACAACCATCTTCGTCGATGAATAATAAATTGTTTTCAGGTAATAATTTTTCATAAGCGGAGAAACGGAAAACCTCATTATTAAGACGTCATAAGAACTAAGAAGTCAGGCATAGAAACAATCTGGCATGGGAGATCAAGTATGTGATGTGGGAATGGGATGGTCTAGACTTTCAATCAAATTTATTCTTATGTACCTTTTCAACGACATTACATCATGACTGCTCAAGCGTGAATGTTTTTTTCTTAAGAAGGGGACTTGCATCAATTGATCGTGAAACTTTATTGTATTGAGTAATGTTTACTTAAGTGATACAGTAGTATTGTTACATCCGAATTAAATATTTTTCGACATGTGTAAAAGACTAATGAATAAAGACGTGGTGCAATAAAATAACATTTTCACAGTAATAAAAGGATAGTTTCAGTCAATTTAAGTAGTCAAGCATTATACGTCTAAGAACGAAAATAATTGGCAAATGTCAAAATTAATTCAAAAGGTTTTGCAAAATGCGCATAACCTTAACTCGATGAAAAGTGTTTCGTTTTTCGACGAATCAATTTTTTAAAAAGCTAAGAACAGATAATTCACAGAAATTTGCAAAACTAAATTATTTCCTATCTTTCAACTATCAAGAAAAGAATCCATTTACACACATTGTACATTTGGTTGTCTTCGGTTCACTTATTGCTTTTCGCTTAAAATGGTACTGTACAGTAAGTGATTTGCGAAAGCTTTTTATGGAGTTGAATTTAACTCAAGCTTACAACATAGATCAGCATTGCAATCATAAAGCACGCTGACAGAACGGATCGTTGCAGCGGTCCTATATTACATAAAAAATACATGCAAAATATAATAGTTAATGCATGAACTGCAAATATATGATACGTATTAGGTAACGTAGAAACAAACCCAAAAAGTGAACGGTGAGAGCTGCAGAAGCCAATGTCGATGTGCGATGGCCATCTAGGTAAACTTCAGAGGACGACGAACGTTGATGATGGACAGGGCGATCTGGCTCAGCGCTAGCTTCGTTGCTCTGCCAATAAAGAGCTGCCAGCGTGGCAGTGCATTTAAACTTGAGGTCACCCTTTCGAAAGTGCCGCGTCTTAATAATGAAATGGAGGCCAAGCATAGACGTTTCTAACCCATCGATGTCTTCAACAATCGGATAGAACTTCAAATGATGTCGCTCAGCCTAGATAATATTATAGTAATTTTGTAAAAAGAAATGAAGAGTTAACGCACGCTCAAGAACATTGGTAGAATACGTGTGCTCTACAGCTATACTAGCTATAGGCTACATCACTTATCAATCAAATTGTTTACTTGACAAAGTGAAAACAATACAACACGAGAATTCATTATGATCAAAGCAGACGAACAAGAATAAATTGGGAGTTTGTCAATTACCGGTTCTCCATTGATGTACCAGGTGAGGTTGGTGGCGGGTGAAGAACGCATCGACGTACAATTCAGATCTACTTGATCTCCGACAGAGTAGCGCGGCTTACCCCCAACAATAACTGGTCCACGTTGAGGAAGTTCTAAAAAATATCATTTGGCTTCTTAACAAAGAGTATATAGTCTAGTCTGTAATAGGTCTCAATAAGAGAAAACCTGCAAATTTGGGGTTTTGCACAAATTTGCGCTAAGCAGACCAAGAAAAGAATTACAATTTGCTAAGCAGATCAAAGACGCTTAGAACTAGCGATCAAACGATTCTCGGAAATCCCACTATACATAAACTCGATGGAGTCGCTATTTTACCCCTCTCGACTCCTCTCTAGATCGATTTAATCGCTAATCGCTAATTTAAATGGTTTTCCGCTTTCCGGTTAGCAAGAGCCATAAAGGCTGGGCAGCAGTTGTAAGTAAGATCAGGAGTGAAATAATGAAGAAAAAAAGGCAATTTTGTAAGATTTTTTAAGTATGTGAATCTCCTGTTAATGTAATAGAGAAAACCGTAGTTTGTACAACGTGTGCGTAAAATCAAATTAGTAAAATTCATAACTAAATATACAAGCAAAACTTGTAAAACCTTTTTTGTACTGTAGGCCCTACGCAGGTTCACTTATAATAAATAGATACTTAAACAATTGATTTCTTTCACGATAAATGGTTTTAGATACCAAACAACAAAACAAGGCCCATATTAAGTATATCAATACGGGGCCGTCCATAAATTTCGTAATGGAATTTTTTGCCATATTGTACCCCTTCTCTCTCCCCCCCCCCCTATTGTAAGAGTTGGTAAAATCGTTCACAACCCCCTCCCCAAAATTTACGTAAGATAAGATTGCCGATTCTCCCCTCCACAAAAAAAATAAATGAAATGTGCATGAAATCGATTTAAATCTGTTTGTTTTTTTAGCTTTACGCAAAAAACATAACTCATTCTAAGTTAAAGCCGAATATAAAATTAGACAACAGAGAACAGATGACATGAACAACGCTACTGGGTTACCAACACGTATTTTGATGCCTCAGATTGAAAAAAAAAATGTAATTACAAATTTTAAAAATAAATAAATTGTAAAAAAAGGAATAAAAGAAATATTGAGCTTGTGAAATACATTGCGTGGGTAATGCCCAGCCAAGTGAAAAAATACTACTTAAAAAGAACTTGGGTATGCGCTCTTTAAATTTGAAAAAAAATAAAAAACAAACAAGTGACGAGTGACGTACCCCCTCAACCACTTAGCAAGATATAAACATGTAACAAATGACGTACCCCAAAGGCATCAATGCAATACTAGAACTTTCAGGTTTCTAAAATAAGGCAATATATTTAAATAGCCGACCGTACACACGGCAAATCGACATGATAAGTGATAACAAAAATGATCTCAAATAGTATAATAAAACTGTGAAGACAGGAGGATCCCCCAACTTTCGACCAATGGGAGACCGACATAATAAACAATTTTGGACCCCTCGATAAGTAACGGTATTCAGACTTACCATATTTGTAAATCTCGCAGGGGAAATAATTATAAAATCTTACGAAAATTCTCACATACGAAGATATACAATCGGTAAATAAGGCTTTTCTGTTGCACTAGGAAAAACGAAAATACTGGCTGGCACGAGCCGCACGGGCTTGTTTGGTTAAATAGCAGCCCATTCCACATTACGACTGATTGTTGGCTAAATTTTATTTTTCATTTTTTATTTTTTTATTTCTAAACTCAAGTATGCTTGCACTTAAATATGGTGAAATCTAAAATGATAGATTGTATGTTTCAACTTTCAAGATAATTTTAGAATGAAAGTATTTGTCTAAAATATGATTTTTTGTAACTCATTGTAGAAATGTCGTTATACTATGGAACGGAGAGCTGAAGCAGTCAAAGAATCATCTGAAAATCATGACGTGAATGGAAAATGTCAACACGATATACGTAGACGTCACTATAATCCAAGGGCATGTGCCTGTTGGAATTGGTTTGGTGTCACCTTTCATCTGGCTGTAGCAAAGGAATCATCGGTTGGCTCAGTGTCAAATTTTGATGGAAAAGAAATCACAAGTTTGTCAAATCAAAACTAGAAACCTTATTTCCGTCTTACTGCATACCGCTAGTCGTGTATACAGTATCCATAGCTATACATCTATAACTGCTAAATACATTTAGACTAGCTAGCTAGCTACATAGCCACATATATTGAAAGAAAAGGTTACAAATTCCTATCATAGTGTAGGTACTGCAGTGTTGTTGAATAAAAGTAACCCCAATTCCTCCTTCCTGCAAGTACACTATCGTGATGAATAGTCATGGAATGCTAAAGCTAATGAAACAACACGTCAATACAATAAAAAAAGAAGTAGCAAATGGTGCCTCAGAGAAAGAGAAGCAGAAGAGAAGACCATAGCAAGAAATCGAATTGACAGCATAAAGCAACTTATTAAGGACAAAGGGCGGTAATGCGCACATTGATACAACAAAGAGAAGAAAAGAAGTGAATGGTAAAGCAATGAAAAAGAGAACAAAATAACGACACTTACGGACTACTGTCATGTCGGCGTGACCGGAAACGGTTTCGAACGAGGGAGCTTCGGCCGACACCTCACAACGGAAGCGTCCGGCCGTCTCAGCTGTGATCGATCGCAATACCAATCGATTAGCGTTTGATTCATCTAGCTGTACAAAATAAATGCAAAATAAATTTGTAGAATATTTAAATTTTATATTTAGCACTTTTATTCATGTTTGCAATGACCTATCTACATCCCAATCCAAAAATATAAACAATTCTTTGTTTCAGCAGGTCTCATCTCATTGGAATGTATCTGTTTAATATTAAATAATAATCAGTAGGCCTAGATACAAAATAAATAGTTGTTTGAGAAACATTTCAATAATCTCTAAAAGTAATTCTAATACAATACAATAGTTAAAACAAAATACTATAAAAATAATTTTAAGTAATGATTTTTGATGAATCAATGCTGTTATTGAGTTATTGTTAAGAATGTTGGAAGGTGAGGTGTAGAATTGTAGATACGGGGATATCCGGGATATATGGTGCAGTGCCAGCACATATAGCTTTCGCTTTCCGCATCAGGTAAAGCACTATCTACTGCCTATCGGATTCGAATTGTATCAGATGACAGATGTGTTTGCGTGTAAGCACGCAGTTCCACACTTCCATCTTTAATACAGCAGATGCTTCATTGCAGACATAGACATGCTCACACGACGACACAGAAACGAGCCAACAGCTCTGGAAATAAGAATTGTGTTGGTCATCGCTCTTGATCTGCCAACTGCTGGTCTGTATAGAATTGTCGGATGCCGCACACACAAATTCGATACTCGTGGGTTGTGCGTGATTCTCGACACCGATGATAGCATGATTGAATTATTGTGTATGCTGCACATTAAGTTATATTTATAAGCAGAAAACAACAGAAGAAGACCGGCCACTTGAATCCATTTTTTAATAACTCAAAGTGAATGATATAAATAATGAATGAATTGCAAGATAGACTATATGACTTTCAATTTGACTTTGGTAGCCTATAAATAAAAACAGAATATCTTCTTTCTCAATATCTTCTTGATTATTTAAAATTTCTAATACGTATATATATAGTTTTAGTATTGTCTAGTGTCTACTATTCCAACTACCGTGTTACGCTTCATTTCTCAACTTTTTCTTCGAATTAAAGGGCATTGCATTTATATACGTACAGTATTACATTAACAAGATAATGCGTGACATTTTTTCCTCTTCTTGAAAAAGAAGAAACGAACATTAGAAGATTAGAATTTCTTTTTCAAACTGAGATTTCCCTGTTTTGGGCTTTTCCCAGATTTTCTCTTGAAACAGGGGTTAAATGTCAATAAAAAAGCATTAAAGCATTTTCAACATAACTTACATAAAAAATGAAAGTGATTCGGTCTAAAACTTACCATTATACCATACATCTAGCGTATTATATAACATGTAATGAAAAAGATAAAAGACATTCTTTTTGAATAAATTGGGGATCTATGTATTTATATAAACTAATAAATAGATCATATCAACTAGAAAGGATGACCCACTTTTTGGCTTTGTGATCTTATTGGTGATCTACGTGAATACGTTTGATCTAAAATTTTACATCTAATTTCTAAAGGTTGATTTTAAATAATCGAGTTGCACCAATGGAAATGGAAGAAGGTTAACTTTGAGTTCTTGGCCTTATAGTAGTAGTAATTGTGTCAGTAAATTCGGTTTGGTACCGTATAAAATCATTTCTTTTGAAATAGTTTTTTTTTTCCCGAAAAGATTTTGTCATTTTTTATATGACATAATTAGAAGAAGTAAGTAAGACGTTATTGTCAAACAAACTTTCTGTTTGCCACATTTTTTTCTTATTAAAAAAAATGACAACCAAAATTAATTTTATTTATTTAATTTAAATGGATAAATCGTTGTCTAAATAACTAAATGCATAACATTGGATAACTCCGATAACATTTGCATGTTCCAGCGCTCGAAAAGATTACTCACGTCGACTTCTATGCCATTTAGGCCGAAGACGGTAGCATGTGGTTCCTCAGCGGGCACGTATCGGTAGAATTCATCGACCCCTCTGTACCATTTAACAGCATAGAGGGATTCGCCATCGAGAGAAAAGATACACTCAAGCTGTACGCTGTGACCTGATAATGCCGCCAACGGGACTTTGACCTGTACCATCTTCAGAGCAAAAACCTCACCTGTTTAATGAAACAGAAAAACAAATTTCAGTCATAAAATTAGTTCGTTTGATGATTACATTTTTTAAAATGCAATAAATATACAGCAATCAAGTAAACACAAATAATAATAATTAACAAGTCATTGATCGGATGCTGATGATCAGATGGGAATATAGATCGATACAGTAACACATTGTGAATTAATTCACGAGTGATCATTACATAGTGATCAATGAATGCATAAATTATTATAACAATGGTAGAATTAAGGGTATTAGCATAACGGATCATATGGGATATGGCCAATTAATGAGAGTTCCATTTCTTGTAGACGATTGCGACGTAGTGTACAGTTATTTTGTTTTTGTTTTAATTTTTGAGCGGAAGGCAAATAATGGACGATAATTTTGTAAAAAATTTTATCACAAAATATAAAGGCTATGTCACCGTTGTCCGATGTAGACTTATTCATGAAACTACGGCTGTAGCCACTGAATTGATAGTTTTCTTTTATACGGCGTTAGTATGCAATGTCATGTTTAATTTGATTTAATTCTACATTTTAGTGTCTTCATAATAACTAGTGCGAAAAAGGAAAAAAGTCCAATTTCTTCCACTACATTCCCTATTCTACATTCCACTACATTCCACCACATTTTCCTATTTCCACTCATACAATAACTTTATTATTTCCGAAATTAATTTCATCACAGACAGTTGGAATTGAAATTGAAATTCCAATAAATAGTCCTGTACAAATGTTTCGTACAGTTTAGTTGAAAGCCGAAAAAAAACTTAATGCAATAGCGAACAAGAACAATACAAATAATGCCGGTATGAATTTCATTTCAAGCCTCAACTAGATCTCTTTTCTCATCGCTCCTCCCCTTCCTCTCCAACGCTGTCATTTATTTAGGCGATCAAGGGAAATGGTCGGTGAATAAAAACACATTTTTCAAATTAAAAAATCTGAATCTTCCTCGGATTTATTAATATTATTTATTATTTTCAGTTTAAACGAAGACTCTTAGTTGATTATTCTCATTCAGAATAAAAGGAAATTCGTTATGACTCAAAATCTATCGGTCTGATAATGTGTAAGGAATGCAATTCGAAAACACGTACAGTATAGGTATAGCTACCTGCTAGCTATAGCCTATTAAAGTAACAATGCCACAAGATCAACGCTTAAAAATTCTCCCGCCATTTCTAGCCAGGTTGGTGTTTGCGAATTTTCTTCTAAATTATTACATTCGTTGTTGATATGACGTGACCCTGATATGCAGTTACTGACGAACAGGCAAAATTATATGTAATTTATAATATATTAAAGTTGAAATTATGGGGATTTGAGTCATCAGTGCAATGTCAATCTTTATTATGAAATCCATGGGGAGACCGAAAAATGACAAAATAATGCCACCTTCAAAAGTCACAGTGTTTGTTTTTTTCAGCTTAAAAAAAATTCTGATTTCAAACTGACGAGTATCAATGTTTACACATACACACATGTATACATTTATAGCTACATACACAGTATTATAGCTATAATGCCATATATATTGTGTACGGCCAGTAGCCCACAGCAACTGCCTCATAGATGAATTGTAAATGGGAACGAAGCCGTCGATTACATCGCCATGCAATGCATATTCACTTCAGACTAAACCATCCGAATCGACCGAAAACCCTCATCCTCTCCGCTTGCTTCACTAGTTACTAGACGATGACGGCTATACAGAGTAGCCAGCCAGCCAGCCTATAGTCGGAACAGCTCTATAGTGAACGGGTGGGTGGAGGACTTGGAGAAGGAAAGGGATGAGACTATAAGAGTAAGGGTGAGTTCTAGGCAGGAAATGATCCGAGACACTAAGAGAGGGGAAAAGAGTGAGCAGTCAAGCAGCAGAAGAGGGTGCAGAGATAGTAAGTGAGTCACACGTTCGACCAGAGTCGAGTTTTGGATTTCCCTTTGTGTATTCGTGTATTTCTGTTTGCGTAACTGCCTCGCGACTCGCGAGCTACGAATCAAACGACGAGGGGTGTATCAAGAGTTTTCCAAAAGTTATCTAAGCTCCCACTTGAAAATCCAGTAATCCACACTTTCCGGTTTCACATATACTTTTTCTAGCTAGAATCAATAATAATATAGATATAGACTCGGATATAGTTAGATAAGCATCCGAAAGTCAACTTGCCCTATTATACATTGGCTCTAATGAGAAATTTCAAATCTGACTTGCACCCTTGCTACACCGCCTAAAAAAAACCTTGCAACACAAAAAAGTAAATAAGAAAACTCATATTTTAAAAAACGCGCCAGTCATAAGGTAGTCGAATCAGCATCACGTCCACACATCGATTCTTATGAATACCAATCTGACGGCTGCTCAATCTGACACAGTTCACCACTGACGAGACTAGATTATAGGCCAGCAAATAAACCAAAAAAGGGTTGCAGCATATATTTACATCGTGGGGATATAAAAGTAAAGACAAATGACATATTTCTCGAAGTATTTTCATTTACAATTTCTTCAGCGTGCGTGCAGACTCATGGAATATGAAACCGTTTGAGACAGATATCCCAGTGTCATGGTTTCATTGAAACATAAAGCTTACGACAGAATAAGTAAGGGAAAACTGGGGGACAGTGGGGACACTGCTGGGGCAGCGGCGCAGTGCGACCTTTCGAGATGCGATATTTACCTTGTGGAACGGTAACGTGCCACCTTTTAAGTTTTGATATTTGTAGAGGCAGTAGAGCATTATAAACGCCTTGCCTTCGAATGTCAAAGATGTTGAACATTCTTAAGACCGAGACGAATATAGCAGAAACATGTAACTTTGGACAATTGCTAGCTAAATTCAACGAAAAGTTGTTTTTCAAGTCATCTTATTCCTCGGCAGTCTTAAAGCTAGCGTTAGTGTATGCCGGAAAGTTAATATGCTGTTTGTGATTGGCTAACCAATAACTATAGGTTTGTAGTTTGATTGTGAGGTGGCGTGACGGCCGTGAAGCCGCGCTAGTCTTTCTCAGTTGACCAAAACATCCAATCTATTAGGTACATACAGTCGTCTAGCTGGCGTTCGTGAGCACAGCAAGAATGACGTTACACGATTGCAACAGAGATAAAGAAAATAGTTGATTGTCAATTCTATCCTATGCATGTGGGCTGTGGAGGTTGCAAAAGCATTGAAATTGATAGAAATGAAACAAGTGTGCGGTGCGGTCTCGCGATACGTGATGCGGTGATGGAGAACACAATAAAGCTATATTATATATGTGTTCTTTTCTTTCGCAACAAACAAATTCTCCTCTCTCATTCTATTGCGGATTAAAAACCAAAGCAACTACAACATTCATGCTAGAGAATGGCTGTTAGTTACAAATTACCACATCTAATATCGTCTAATATCGACATCTGTAGCATTGTGTGAAAAACTGAAATGATTCATCGATGGTGACGAATACCTGCTGGCATTGAGGGCTGTAATAATGAATTAGAAAAGAAAGTAAAAAATGCAAAAATAATAAAATATAGGCTACTACAATGTCATAACCAGATGACCAATACAGTTGATAGATTTTAAATAGTAACTCAGGTTATAGAATTATGATTTACGATCGGTCGATCGATAATAATCATCGTTTTACTCGTTCAGATGTTTGTCGTTGAAATTGGTTCAATCACAGGTTCAATACACAAAGTTTGCATGCATCACTAATTGGCTCATAACTGCTCTCGTCTTTCTCCGTTTCTGATGTCGATGGAACGCGCTTTCTGATTCCAACTACCTACCAACTCTCAGTTCGAAGATAAACTTGTGACTCAACTCCAAGGTCTTCGATGAATCATCGCCATTCAAGACGAAGTCGATACTTTTCTTTCTGGGCCAATTAACTCCTTCTTAGGCCTTATTAAATTTTTCAGAATTTTCCTATTTTAGTTTAACAAACGATACTATATTCCGTAATTAAATTTGAATTATCTCACATCAACGGAATAGTGTAAATAACGAACAAATAAATAGACCGCGCAGAAATTGCGGGCAATTGGCTATAAGAAGCGGAAAGGAACAAGAATGCAATACAGTTGATACCGAACTCTTTCTAAAAGTAAAAAAAAAATCCCAACGAAGAATAATGGCGATCGAAGGGGACAGCATGTGAAGGAAAACTAAAAAAGAGCCTTTAAGTTGGACACCAGATTGCTAGTAAACATGAATCAATATGAGACGGACATAGAAGTTTTCTAAACCCGCAAAATGTAACAAGTATGAAAGACCAATAGTTAAAAAGTTAAAAGGAAAGTTAAAAGACCTTGTACTAATAAATGTAATCATAGGGAAAGGATTGGGTTTTCGATCAATTTGACTTGAACAGTCGTGTTTTCAATCCTACTTTATGACATAATTTAAACCAACCACCTTATAATTCCCATGTAAAGACAAACATGTGTCTAGTCCTTGCTTCTGACTCACCTCACGAAATTCTCAATAAAAAATGAATGGATAGCAAAAGGGAAGAATTGAAGCCGCTTTTTTGGTGTGGGTAATCTTCCATGTTGGCTATTGCTGCTTTTCTACCTCTCTGTAGTAGGTACTGCTTAGGCTACTTTTAATTCATTGTCTCTATGCGGGTATTGTCTCTTTGTCTCTTTTCTTCTCTTCCTTTTTCAACGCAATGGCCGGCGCTGGCCATCCATGTAGAGGGTGGAGAGGACAGAAGAGAAATGTTACAAAGAGTTACGGTTGGCCGACTGAGTTAAGAAGCGCGCAGTCAAAGTCCCCTCAAAATAACGCCCAAGAGCAAGTTAGACGCGCCAGTTCCGGTGTCGAAAATATCTTTGTATCTACACAAATATATAGAATTGAACGAACAAACTATTGTGTATCGCACAAGCTATAATTGCCTTTTACTCTTTTAATGAATTCTCTTTTTAAATCATTATTCTAATTTGAAAGCGTACAGTATTTGTGAAAAGTGCTTTATACTCTAACATAATATATCGACAGTATAAAACTGAGAAAAACTGTCTGGTTTTAATGAATTCTGTATTCATAAAAATAACATTAGAAGAAAAATGGGACTCAAATTCAATACAGGAAAGAATGATTAGCCAATTTGATGTAAAACGTAGCGACCGTAGCGTACGTATACGGTATACCTATATAATTAATCGATTGAATAATGCTGAACTGTTAACGACTACATCACTACGACGATTAGTATTATTAAGATTTTTCGTGTGGCAAATGATGTCGGACTTATTTAGATTATTATAATGTTTTTTTTTAAATAACTAATGTTAAAGGTAATCAACTTTTCAAAAAGTTGATGGGGGAGTATAATACTAATAAAAGTAGTATAATATTTTTGATTGCGAAAACATATTCTATCGCTGTTTAATTACCGGCTTAAAATTATAGACTTTTCTTTTCTTGTCGAGTCAATCATTTGCATCAAAAGGAATTCTACCTGGATGAGGTACGACCACGGGCGGCAACCAATCAACGGAACAGTGGCGATGCAACGACCATATATAATTAATAACAATCATCGACATTCATCCATGCAGTGGCAAACTTGAAGGTTTATTATTTTTATTGGTGTTTTATCATGAATGTTCATTGTTCTATGTGAACTAATTTGAGTTAACCGGTCTTTACGTGCCCCATCATGCCCATAATTTGAATCTATAGATTGTAAATTGTAAGTCTTCCAGCTTACGTACACTAAATTATTTTAAAAACATTAATTGACCATTAACAAAAAATAGCAATTAGAACGCAAAAAAATATATTGCTAGACCACTTTACTATGATATTTTACAAATTGGTTTATTCATCCCTGAGGAAGAAAGGTAGGGATCAAGTATGAGCAGATGAGCTAATTCTTTAGCTACAAACGCTTGGGAATTGAGACGCTCTGGCCTTTTCCGGGGCGTCTTGACATGAACTGAAAATGAGATGCGACGACGTTTCCAAGACCCTTTAATAATAATACCATTGAGCTGTATTGTATCATCATTGTGTTCGCAAATCATCACTTTGAAACGATAATCCATTGAAGAAATGGTCATTAATGTCTTCCAAAGGCTAGTGTCGTAAAAAACCATCTCACTAATTGTTAGTCGTGTTGCCAGCAATCATACGGTCCTTATCATTCCTCTGTTTAACGTCTACGGGTATGTTCCAGCTAGCAGGAACACTAAAGTACCGTAATGGTCGAGCGTCAAACTCGATCATTAAAGAGTAAAAGAGCGAAGAGTCGAGTCCAGACAAAAGAACAGCGCCACCATCCCCACTCCATTTCTGTTTTTATCTTTTGATTTGATCAAAAGGTTATACAGGAAAGCAAACTTTCTCCCATCTTCTGCTTCACGGCTGGTGAAAAGGACGAAACGGTGCCATTTGTGTTATACCAGATGAAGGACCATTTCACGGATCTCACTCTTGTACGAACTTGGTGCGATTATTCAAAGTTTGGCTTTCGTCATCCAGACAACTCTCCAACCCCCTCCTTCATCAAAGTTGATTTGGAGTCGGATACACAAGTCACATTTCAAAGCTTCTCTGCTTTAGAACAAAGCTACGGCAAAAATACCATTATGAAGTTTTGTGTTATAATATTGAGTCGTCGTGAGTTCAAGTCCTCTTAAAAACAAAAATTCTTTTTATTTCCTGACAGTCAAAAAAGCAGAAGAACAAAAAGCAAAAAGGACTATCATTCCTTTTTCTCTCCGATTTCTTTATTCTGAGCAATGGAGCATACGTTGTATGAGTCACTACAACGGAAAACTAACGGGCTGGTTTCACACGTATTGGAGACACATACACACTTTTGGAACATGAATATTGAAAGTTTTATTATATTGAGAAAGATTTGCCCCTATTATATAGCATAATATAGCATCTCGATGACCATTTGTGTGAAGCCGTTTGAAGCTACCGCAACGTCTCTTCGATCTCGCATATTTAAATAGAATTTTAATTATGGGAAATCTTTTACCAGCAAGTTAGAAAGACATAAAATACAAAATATGTCATGCTCACATTTTCACAGAATTCAGTGAAGAGCAAACGAAATGATAAGACTGCTTTAAATGATACAAAATGTTCAAAAGAATAAATTATTGCATAATGTAAGTCTAACACGACCCTATCGCGACAACGGTCGGATAACTTGGTAATAGGTCCCGCGATACGTCCTGGCAAGGCACCGTCGCCAACCACGCGAAATAAACGAATAAATATATACACAGTCGTGCGTGGTTTCAAAAATGAAGAAATAGTTATTCATCAAAATTTCAGAATTCAAATGGAAAGTATCCCACTTGAATAGAATAAAAACTATCAACATCGTCGTCACTATAATGAAAATGAGTCCCTGTTTCTGGTTACAAAAATATTATTTACCTCAGGATAACCATTATTAGCTAACGACGTTTTGTCCGAAACTAAATTCCCTGGCTTTGGTCTAAAAGATGTGTTCACCTAAAAAATGTGGTTTGATCTCATTACCGGTTACAAATTTTTCAAAATGCGTTTAGATTTTTATTTTATTTTTTTATTTTTCAACGCCGATTTCAGTAGCGATGCGAACCAATGCGAACCAGATGCGAACTAGCGACAATTATCAATTAGTTATTTGATCGTGAATTATAAACCGTTTTGAAGTAGAGTTAGGTGCTCCTTCTATTTCTTCTATTTCCTCTTGTCATTCGACAACACAACAAAACTGCCAAAAACACTTTAGTCCCTCTAGGCCTAATGAACCAGGACTCCGAAATCCACAGTTATTCCAAAGATTCTAAAGGCAACTTGTTCTAGAGACACGAAATTTTTTTTTTACATGCTTTAAAATACATCAAAATATCTAATTCTACTATTTTGAGTGGAAATTTACTGTTACAAATGATACAGGTGTTATAAATTTATAAAATATTAGCAAAATCACCGTTGGATCATTCACAAAAATGTTTAGCTTATAAAGAAAAAGACCCAAGAAAATATTTTCAAATAATGTTAACACGGTCGTTCCGTGTTTGTCTAGTATACGCGAGTATACGTAGCTATATACATACTATATTTATACAGGCCTATGTTTTAGTTCAAATGACAAATAGACCGCAGCCGAAATAGTATCTCAACATATAGTATCGTGTCACCGTTTTTTTCCTCAGTACGATGTTTCTGGACAAATCTCCGCAGAATACAATATGTACGAAACATATGTCTGTATGCTAGACAATTGTTTTGAGGATGTATAGCTGAAGTGCCGTGTCTCTTTTTTTTTACACTGAACAAAATTCGCTAACAGGACGTGAAAAAATCCAGTTTACTCTTCAACAAGCTGTAATTTAAGGAAGCGTCTAAGTATAACTCAAAATGGAAAGTGTACGGAGCTAAAACTGAAATTCATGTGCAGTAGAGCTAGGTTCCATAGCATCAATCATTCAGAATTTCAGATAAGCAGATGGTAAATGAGAAAATTTTGTGAAAGTTTCCAAGGGAATGCTGCATTTGGTGCCATAATAATAAAACAAATTATTAACCGAGTCATTGACACCCGCCCTCGCTCTCTTTCTTGACTTATCTTTTCAACTTTATGCATGTCAAGTTAGCAAGTAGGGTATGCAGCTATTTTCACAGTTGTATCTTATTATTTCTACAATAGGCCTATATGATTGCCATATGATTTAGGAAGGCCTATTACAGTGCAATCGTTTCAGATATGGGTTCATTAAAACTGCGTAACGAAATTCAAGGTAACTACTTAAAATTACGCGAAATCCCATAACAATAAAAAAAACAGCGACAAAAACAAATAATTTAGTTATCAAATGTGTAAAATTCGATGAAACTAACTATAAATAAATTTCAAAAAGGGACTAGCTGTAGCTTAAGTATTGATGTGTAGCTTAAAATTCATTTACTCTGGGCTAACTATAAGTAACTAACTTTCAAATGATTTTTTTCTCTCATCGCTTCTCTTCGACTTGGGTTAGCTGCTTTGTTGAATTGTCAAGCTATCAATTTTACACGCCACTCAAATATTCAAACATGAAGTCCATTAGTGTGTGGGAAACATCTCTTTCCATAGGCGTACTATAGAAATATAATAGACAAGTACGAGAAACGACAGCTGCTGCATAACCGTGCATAACTGACCGGCTACAACTGCACGCGAGTATACTGTACGTGTACTTGCGCCAACCTTGCACGTTTCATACGATCCCCTACTCGAGAAATCGTCATGGCTATTAATGCGCGGCGGGTGCGCCTAAGCTATTTTCTTGTCTTTCCGTGTGAAGTGAACAGAATGATCATTGTAAAACCCAATTGTTTTCATTGAATATAAATAAATCCGTAGCATATTTCCAATTATACCACAGTACCTGTTAAAGATGCTGTCAAGAAGACTAGAAGGAACGGGAAGACTTCCATCGCCGATCGCTTCAACAGCAGCATCACAGATCGCTAGGCAACCGAAGAAGTGTAAAACAAATGGGCCTATTGAAATAGAAATAAAAGTGGATACCGTAGCAGATTCGGGCGTATAAACATCCAAGACGAACAAAAATTCCTGCTCAATTTATTTTCAAAGAGAATCAAACGAACTTACTTTTGACTCTTACAAAATTCTACTGAAATAAACAGTATTAGACTGAAAATGAACAGCACAAAACGATTCAACTGAAACTGAATATTGTCGAGTGATTATGCTGCGATATTTCTTTGCTCTTCTCTTACCGACTCTAAAATGGCCGGGCCTACGGTTACTGTACTATCTAGCCTACTCATGGATGGATCACTGTGGGGACAGACGAGGGAATAATGGTCCATTGATATTCCGGTCTCTTTGCCTTAGGCTTTAGATTCGACTTCCAATCAAATCAGGCAGATTGGATTAGGCTAGCCGGAGACTTTGAACTAGCTTTTAAAAAGAGATCTTTTGAATGTGCTTGGCTGCCTGGTAAAAGAGACGATATCTTGAGATTCGCCAAGCAGTTTTAACAACTTGGGCTCTACGATATTTTTTCCTTTCTGCTTTACATCGTACAGAAAGCAAAAGAATTTCAATAGATTAACAAGAAGCACGCTAGAGTAGCTAGACCTATATTTGAAAATACTGTGTTAACAAATTATATGTTGCCAATCACTCAGGATGGACGTCCGTACCTTGTTGCAGAAACACGCGTCAGGCGCGTCACAAGATTTTGCTGTGCGATCACCTAGAAATGCAAATCACTTGAGCGTTGACATTCAGTCATTTAATCAAAAATGAAATAATTTATTGCTTGTAGATAAATATGCACTTTAATCCTCTTTTTGATACGTAGCCTAATGTTGAACTACAATAATGCCGTAACTACAATCTGAATCATATTTTGAATTTGAATAACTTGTTCAGTGATACTCGGCTAATAAAGCTATTGGCTACTAGCCTACAAGAGTCAGCGCTCTATACTGACATTCGAAGGCTCTATTCCTCCCCTACTCACCTCTCCTTACTAGAGGGGCGTAAGGCTACTACACAACGAGAAGTATCAGAAGTATACTAACCGTCAAGTTCTTTTAAAAAGTCTGACGAAAAAACTCAGTTTATATTTTTCTTGCGTACTAAACGATGCGTAGCGTAGTCTACTTCGGTTTCGGTATTACCTACTCGTTGGGACTTGGAATCAACACTTGGTTAGTTCGGCGACAACTAAACAATTCATCATTTATTGAAATTACCGTTGGATAGGCAGTAACTTTGGGTCCGGTGACAAAGAGAGATTGCTTGTTTTTTTAAACCGATTAAAAATTTTCAGACGTATCAAAAACTAAAAACGCAGTAAAACTTGTTTCAAATGGACTCTAGAACCACCGGAGCTATTTATACTTATAGCACTATAAAAATATACCAATAAGACAGTAATATCACTGATCATTTAACAAATACAATAGACACGTAGAATAAAATAGATATAAAAAATAGTTTTTTAGTTTAAATTAAATAATTAATTTTCGTGTGTACAGTACCGTGGTCATAACAGTACTTAAACTAAGCTTCTGTGCATCATCATTTTTATTATTGCTTTAAAAAATACGCCAAATCACGAATATCCAGTACAGACTTTATGTTGCAACAGTTTAAGTGTTAGGAATAAAAACGCATATCAATAAACTGTCAAAACCAGATGAGGGATCCACCCCAGAAACCATGTAAAGAAACACATTTTTGATCTATCTTTTAAACCTCTAAATATTGTTTTATAGCGCAATCCTAAAATCCTTACACTTCTCTATCACCAACATTGCACGTCTTCTCAGTGGGCAGAATCATTCAACATCTTCAGATGTTTTTCTTATTGTTTTCGATAGCAAATATCAGTGACGTTAGCCCCAATATTAGGACAACAAAGAAAACTCAACTATATAGGATGTTTGATGCTGTCGGATGCTGTATGGCTTGTAAACTGAAGTAGCGATATTCTTTTTATCACAGTTCCATTTTCAGTGATAAATTTAACCAATAACAAAGTTCGAGCCGACAAAATCATTAAATGCGATTAATAAATCACATTTATTGCATAAATAATAATATAGAAAACATATTTACTTTTAATGAACATGTGCCTGATGATATATATTCCCACGAGGTTTTACGATTTAATACTATTAGTTCGATCAATATATATAATATAGATAAGTAAGATGAACAGTATAGACGAATTATAGATTACTGATGGATTTGATTTCTTTATATTGAGCATTAACTTGCATGCATTATTTGTATTTTTTAAATATACAAAAACTTCTCTATTAGATCATATATTTTTCGGAAATTCATTTACATTAAAAATCTCCTAAAAATTTCTGTCACCTTATTTTGGGTATGCATAGTTGCGCACCACAAATATTTTCATTATGTATTAATTTATTAAAGACCCATTTAAAAAAAACATTTGTGTAAAAACCTAAATCAGCTAAAATTGTTTAAAACATTTATAATCTTTTTTTAAGGCTTCAATGTTGCATTATTTTAGTGATTACCAATGACAATCGAAAACGACGTTAGGGGCGGGATGGGACAAAGCAACGGAGAGCAGCTGAATACTCGACAAAGTTTCTCCCCCATTCCCCATTTTGTAAATTGTAATGTGAACGGATAAACGCAATTCTAGAAAAAATCTTAAATCTAGAAAAATATCTAGAAAGTACCATAAAAAATTCTTTCAAAATTCTCTCAATCATTTATTATTGTTATTATAATTTTTGTTATTATTTTATAGTAATTTTATATTAATTATTTTAAAATATTTTAAGAGAAATTTGTAAACGATTTACAGCACAAGTCCGTATAAAATCTCTATTGTAGCCAAGGCTCGCCAAGGCTCGCCAAGGCTTTAGATAACAATGTTTGATTAATTACCAAATCTTTCTGTATTAGATAAAGAAATTAAGAAAACATTCTACGCTAATCCCAATTATTACCTGTATATTTATTGCTGAATTTTATGACTCAGCTTCAAGGTCCCCATTCATTTTGAGACTTCAGGAAAAAGGATACAAAGAAATGTTAAGGAAAAGAGCTTGTTATTACTGGTGGTAAAAAACTTGTGTATTGAAGCTTGTTCAATTATTACTAATATACAAATTAAACATCATCATGACTGAATAAATTTACACGATTTACACACAGAGCATTTTGAAACGAGCACGATAAAATGATGGACTAGTATTTAGTATTTCTGGGTCATTCAACACCCCAACAATATAAAATACCATAATACAGTGACAATCGGTAGAGAAGTATCGATTTATAATGTACAAAACTTATGATAAACTACAAACTATCCGCAGCACCAGGCACTATATAACACACAGCAAGCTCTAACATACCGGCTTGTTGGTTACTCAGAGTCGAGACCTACCGTCACCGACCGCCAGTTTTCTGATGCAAACCAATAACAAAAAGCAAGCAATAAAAACCTGTCAACGCAGCCTGAGAGAGAGGGTGATGATGACGAGCTATCTACATGGTATTGGGAAGGCGGAAGGCTATACTTCGGTCTCCATCATCTATGTCTATGTCATCTAATAAACCGCCACATAAAAACGGCAGGGATGATTGACAGCTGGCCGATTGGGTTTTCGCATGCTTGTTATTGCTATATTATGTATAGTTTTACTTACAACGAGGGAAAAAAGCTTGGATCTACAATAAAAGTGTAGAGTTTTGACTTGGAGTTAAAGCAGTCGGCCAGTAGGCGAGAATTCCGCAGTTCGGGACTAACTCGCGATCTATTTTTTCTATCAATTGTATAATTTATGTTTTTGAATAGTATTGCTATGTATATAATCAAGGTAAAAAAAAAAATCATAAACAAACCTGGTGACATTTATCAGTGATGTGGTCACGAAGTTGGCCGTAAATATTTCGTGTATGTTCGTGTTTAATTAGTGACACGCTTGATGACACAGAGGTCTCAAGTATTGTCGCGAGATAAGGCACGTTTTGTCATCAATATCAAATCAAAAGACAGGAAGCTGTTTGCGTAAACCAACCACAGGATAAAAATATTGTATCCAAAGGCATATTGAAAGAAAAATAAGGGCGAATTTACCATGGAGGAGAAAGTAGTCCCATAAACCTATTCCGAGTTGCTACGGTTCCGCAAAGCCAAAACTCGTGCGGCTACTCGACTAGTGCGAACCGTAGCGGCCTAGCGGGTAGAGACTGCTGCCTAATTCCGCATAACCTGACTTGGAAATACCAAATCGTAAAAAAATTGACGATAAACAGATAACCTGACAGAACTATTTAATTCGCAGATTAGAACAGATACGTTTACTTAAATCAGCATTTTCCGCCATCTAGCGGTCAAATAAAGAACCTCACTGTGTAAGCTGTTGTCTTTCTAAATTAAAAAAAAAAATAATGTAGTATGACTAGTATCTACTATCTAGTAATTCTAGAGTAGTATGTTCAGAGCTAATTTACTAGATGGTACGATTTGTACGTAGGCCTACATGGCTCTGGTATGTTTGTCAAAAACTCAAAATCAAGAAATAAACAACTTGTCAAACAAGCCCGAATGTAAGGAAATTGTTGTAATTAACAGGTCGTAATTACGTTTTAATCAGGTTTACCTAGGTTAGAACCAGGCTGTTAATTTGATAACAGACTGATAGATAACTAAGAAGAAAAGTGACAAAATTTGTGTAATTTGAGACAGAATGTTGAATATCTGAAAGAAGCTTATTAAAATTCATTTAGAAAATCTGCTATTGTTGGGTCTATGGGTTTAATTTAATAGCCTTTAAATTTTACTAGAAACGTCTCTAAAATAAACTACAAACAATTAAACTAGTACACATAGGGACAAGAAAGTCTGTTAAGTTAATTATTTTCTTCAGCATTCCATTTTGTGTCCTTGGCTGACACCCAATTTTTGAAATGCATATCAAAGAATGTTTCAGGTAAACATTCACAATTATGTATTCTTAATCGAAAAATCTCTCGGAAATCAAAAGATCTCAGCGAGCTCTTTTGATTGCTGTAAAATCAAATGTAATGCATGTATTTACTTATATAACTAGGCGAAGATCGTCGAATGCTCGTCCTTAATCTCTTCCTCCGTGACCCAAGTAAACGAACTATTTTAGACAGTAAAAAAAAAATTTAATACACAGCTGAGGATTGACTACACAAACATGGATCAAGTTTTGTCCACAAAATGCCCCATTCCTGAAATATGAGGATCTTTAATCATTTCAAGTTTTTTATACCCTCTTCTCAGCATAAATTCAATTCGAAAAGTGTCACTTCTAGGAATCGCTACATGTTGACGAAATTCTTGTCTAATGGTATTTTGAAATCCTGGTTTTCCTTTGGCCGCATTAAGTAATTCTTTATACAGATGCAACACTTCCGTTTGCAATCGACTCTTTCCAACCATTTCTTGACTTACGGTTTACACAAATAAAAAAACGTCAAATACCTTTTATCCCACTTGTAAAGAGCATTAAAATTGAACAAGGATCCAATATAGGATTTAGGATATATAATCAAGTTTGTTTGATTTTTTTTAAACTCTACGTGGTGGGTTACTGAATGTAAATAAATCAAGCAATATAAAACTATAATTTTGAAAACTAAAAATGAAACTCTGTGCAGTTACGTTGAATGCTGTACCTGCTATAGAAGATGGATGAGCCCAGATATCAACAGTAAAAGTATAAGGCTGTATATACTGTATAGACCTTTATAAAGTTGCTGTTATGCGGCTTATTTGGGGCTTCGATTACTCTAGCTAAAGGACGGGACTTTTCGACGATTCCTATGTCTGCCATGTAATTTTTTTAAGGGAAAATAAAAAAAAAATTATAAAATAATAGTTAACTTATAATTATGAAATGTTTCTATCATTATGATTAAGCGTTAATTGCATTTGCTATAAATACGTACGTGTTTAAACCTTCAGTAGAGACGGATGTTGGTTATCTTAGTTATCTTGCATTTTTGTTGCTATTCCCGTCTAAACGCTCAAAAACTCGAGTAAAACCGTAAAAGACGACAAAACGGTAGCCCAAGTCCATTCCCCGTATTTTAGTTCCTCGAGAGTGTCCCGCCCTTCAACTTCCGAGTTTTAGACTAAACAATGTTTTTCTTTTTACTCAATATGAGGGAACTAGAGGAGTAAGCGGCTGTTGCGCTTCGGAACCACACGCCAGACGTGACGTGATATATGACGCACAAAAACGAGCCTGAGTCGCATAGAGTGCTTTTCCATAGTATTATAGTAAGCATAATGTCAAGTGGAGTTTCGCCCGACAAAACTCAACTCCGACAAGACCTCGAAACAACTCCGACAAGGGTCGATTTTACTCCGACACGTTTGGAATTTACTCCGACAAAACGAGATTTTCCCCTAAATCTACAGCGATGCAGCAAACTGTTTCAATATTTAAATTAAAAGTTTAAAACAATCAAAGTTAAAATACCTTCACAATGTATTTCTAAGGATGTATATATGTGGGGTGTATAATTGTATATATACGGGTGTTTCAATAATCGTTCCCGCGTTAATGAAAAGTAAAAAAGCGGCTCACACTTTGTTCGTTTCATAAGTGTATGACTGTTCTCTGTTCTGGTCGATAGTCCTACTGTAACTGTTACGAACGTCAGAAAACTTCCAGGAGACCGAGATGGAACCACACATTACGTTACACCAGACGACAACGAAAGTGTCACAAAGGCTGCTACTCAACCTGATGAAAATAGAAAATCTCGTTTTGTCGGAGTAAATTCCCAACGTGTCGAAATTAATTCGCGACGTGTCGGAGTAAAATCGACCTTTGTCGGAGTTGTTTCGAGGTCTTGTCGGAGTTAAGTTTTATCGTTTTATCGGGCGAATTTACCCTTGCCAGCATAAGTTTGTCTGCTATCCCTTGTAAATTATTACCTCGAAATTCGGAAGGGATTCTTGCCACGGTTTAAGTTATTTACGTGATTAAAGTGTGATAGTATATTTAATATATGAACAATGACTGAAAATTTAAAACTGTCACCACATGCAAATGCAATCAACCTTGGCGTGTTAAAAAAGGCGAGATACATCTACCGCATCTACAAAAGCGCGAGATACATGCTAAAATGTAAAATCAAACCGTTTGGAAATGGAAATACAGTGACTGGACCCATGCTGGACCTCTTGTTCTGGATTCTATAAGCACTATAAGCCAGCGGTGTGGAAGTGCAACAGCCGTTTTGGTTTCAGACTTTCAGTCCTACTTCGTACTTCCCCCATGTTTTAGTGAAAAACATCTATGATGACTGAGCAGACGAACTAACTAGTTCATATTCTGTTCTGAATATAAGTAATTAAAAAAGCAAGGACAATGAAAATTTCAATAATCAGTCAAAATTTTCAGAGATCTGTGAATGTATGGTCTGTTGGTTTTCTTCAATATAAAACAGCTTATCATGTTCAACAATACTTAGCCAACCTCCACTTCAATATGTCAAATAAAGAAAATACAGATGGAACAATTTTAATGGTGGAACACTTACCTGGTATTTTTTTTTCAAATAATACAATTTGTTTATAATCTTGCATTTTAAAAATGTACAGCTTGATGTTTAGTATACACAACTGGTATAAGAACACAAGGTTATCCTGAATCAGAAGAGAGAAGATTAAAGGCTCTTGGTGCTGAATTTTACAGAACTAATCGTGGAGGCCTGATAACATTTCATGGACCTGGTCAGCTTGTTGTCTACCCTATATTAAACTTAAAAGGCTTCACAAAAAGCATGAAATGGTACATCTGTAAGTTGGAAGAAACTGTTATAAGTGTGTGTAAAACATTTGGAGTAGAAGCTGAAAGATCATCAGATACAGGAGTCTGGGTGAAAAACAACAAAATATGTGCAATAGGTATCACACATCTTAATCAATACTATTACCTAAAAATTCATTAATCGGATCTCTCCAGGAGTGCATGGCAGCCGATACATCACAACACATGGTATAGCTATGAACATTAACAATGACCTAACATGGTTTTCTCACATAGTACCTTGTGGAATACTGGATAAAGGAGTCACCACATTATCCCAAGAACTTGGAAAACCAATAACCATTGCAGATGTTATGCATCCTTTTTTGGAATCTTTTTCACAAGAGTTTGAATGTGAAGTGAAAATGCTTCCATATGAGATTTGGAAAGATGTAATTAATCATCTGAAAAAAGAAAACTTAACAAATCGTCCCATTGAAGAGCACTTATTATTAAATAATGATTTGAATTTGAAATAATTTAAATAAATAGATTTAAAATTAAAGCAGTTAAGAACGACTTCAGATTTCACTGTTGAGTCAATTAACGCTTGAAATATGTAAATAAAATTAGCGCAAAGTGACTTCTATGTTCTATATATATGCTATTCTCCGGCGATATTTCCCTTAAAAATTTCTAAAATTCTTGTGTTAAAAAGATGAAGGCTTAAGCCTCTCTTACACTAGATTTTTTTCTTAAAATTTTAGTTACTTTTACTGGTTCAAGCAACGGGGGTCACATTGGAAAACAACGCCGCCTTCTACTTTACGGTTAAACCAATAAAACTTGAGAAAAACCTCTAGTGCGAGCGAGATTTTAAGAAAAAAAAGAGATTTCTTGTGAGAGCGGTCCGAATACCAATTCGGAGAGATCCATGGGACCATGGAAATTCGGGTAAGCGACGCCGATACGGGTTTTCGCGATGTCTTGGTTCAGTTTCCCACCGATTCTGACGCGACTTATATAATTCGACGATCACGAACATTTTTTAGTTCTAATGACAGTCAGATTCTGAGATTCAAGGACACTAATGGAAAAACGACGTTAAAAAGGATCAACTTGCAAAATTGTGATAAGTCTAATAGTGTGCCATATTTAGAAAATGCGATGGGAATTATAAGTGTAAAGTAGGCTATGTATGTATGTATGTTAAAAATCGAACGCAGCGGTAGGCTGCCTACCTACCGAAAGTCTCCGCACGGCTGAGAAAAACAGTAGGGAAAAGCCGATTTTTTGGATCACTCCCATTAAGGCAATTCTCGTTGGAATTGAATGAAATTTCTTTTATGGGTTCTTATATGGGATGGGACGGATGGGTATCCCGTGATTTTTTTTTGAGTTTTTTTATTACGCGGCATGTCGTTTTCGTGATGATACATAAGTCTCCGTACGGCCGAGAGGAGCAGTAGGGAATGGGACTACTTTGGAGCAGTCTAACTAGCGCTGTAACCCGGATCATGAAAACCCGGTACACGACCAGAGTAAAAAAAAAATGACCCGTAAAACGATGGCACAATTTTTTGCGGGACGGGTCAACGGTTTTTTGAACAACGGGCTACCCGAACAAGTGGCGTTATTTAGTATTTAAAAAATAAGTTTCTTGAATATTTTCCGCATTCACTACTTATTTACTATTATTTTACGTTTTACCTTTTAACGATCAAAATTTTTAATGTCAGTTTCCAAACATCCGCCGCACACAGTAGCGTATGGAACGCGAATGCCACGATGACATCGCTTGCGGCAGAGGTTTTCGAAAACGGACTTTGAAAATTTTGGTCAAGACCAAATTCTAGACCAAGTTAATGTAAATACTGTAACTTAATTTTATTAAGGCGTAATCAGAAAAGGAACCATAGATTCCGATACGCTAGGATGTTAGTGATTTTTTGGGATTAATAACAACAAATTTGGGCTTATAAATTTGAAGTTATTCTAAGTTAACGGAGGGACTAGAAGGCATAAGAGCCCATTTAATCAGGGTTGTGACGATCGCGATTGTTTGATCGCGCGATCACGACCGCGGTCACTTTTCCGAGATCGCGACAGCGATCGCGATGAATTGAAAAAAACGCGACCGGGACCGGGATCGCATGATTAAAATCTTGCGATCAAATTTGCGATCAATTACCGCCATTTTTTGTTGATTTTTTCAAAGTTAAAAATAATTAGTAGAACTGCAAATTAATTATCTCAGTCCCTGAAAGTCTGACAGCTAGTAAAATTAGTTACTCTTTTTTTTATCGTGTGCAATAGATTCAGAGGGGTGTTTTCAGGGGGTGTTTTGACACTGCACTGTTTTGAAAAGCTAAACGCCATCTAGTGGCGATCGCAAAAAAGATCGCGACCGCGACCGCGATCTTTAGGTAAAATTGCGATCGCGACAGCGACCGCGTTCCTTTTTTTATTTTTGAACGCGACCGGGATTGCGATCGAAAAAAAAATGATCGGTCACAACCCTGCATTTAATTCATTTCGTGTGCCACGGACAAATTTTTCAAATAAGTCCCTATGCTGGCATCACTGGCGGGTTACAAGGTTCCCGTAGGAATATAAAAAATATTAATTAATATCCCTAATTAAATTAGGGATATTTTATATTATGGTTAATTTTATATATATGTAGCTAATACCAGAGCTATAGACTCCTGGTCGCTTCACGGCTGTATTGGCTTCCCTATCCCGGTTTGGGGGGTAAAAGCATGAAGGAGGAATGGAGGAGGAGCTGGTCGGGCAAATTTGTGGTCCTATGATGATATTTGCCTCAGGGAAAGTATTCGTTCCTTTTTCTGACACCAGATGCCGTAGAGTAGCGAAACAGGTGAAAATCTATGCTTTCACTGGTTGCTATCGTTACGGGTTGGCTATGTAAAAGGGCGTCTACACTCCTACCACCCTTTTTTTGTACCCGCCCTTTTACAGACACCAACCCGTAACGATAGCAACCAGCGAAAGCATTAGATTTTTAAAAGGAACGAATACTTTCCCTGAGGCAGATATCATCATAGGACCACAAATTTCTGCAGGGCCTTATGGGAGCAGCGTCTCCTCCTTTCCTCCTTCATGGTAAAAGTGGTCCGATTTGGAAACGTTAAAAAGCGCCTCTAGTGAGTGTGTCAGTTCCTACGAAAGAAGCCAACCAATCAGGAAGGGTCTATGAAAAACTCATCGGCGAATCACAGCTTACTTTTCTACGGAGCTATGGATTCAACCAATCCCAACAATCATAGATGGCGCTTTTTAACGTTTCCACTTCACAACTTCAAACAGGCTCGGCCCTAAAATCGCTGAAAATCGGACCTCTTTTACCCCCCAAACCGGGATAGGGAAGCCCATACAGCCGTGAAGTGACCAGGAGTCTATAGCTCTGCTAATACTAGCTCCGTGCGACTTTGGTGCGCCAGGGCTTCGCCCCGCCACCCCACGCCGCACCTTTATCTTAAGCTCAATTTTCTCTAAATATTCATTCAGTTATTGAGATTCTGAATCAATATTGAATCAGTTATTGAAATACGCCTCGTGGCGAAATTTTAAGTAACTAATATATACATAGCTTGTGCGAACTCCGTGCGATTAATGAATAACCCCAATTTTTAACAAGCAGTTCGCGAGAGAAGTAGACCGGATTTACGGACCCCCGGTTTTTTTCTAAATCCAGAAAAGGACTTAGAAAGAAACTAAAAAAATAATTTGTTCGTCTCCGCACGCCGGATTTAACAGCGTTCTTGGAATTTTAAAACTCCTTATCGTTTTGGAGTTATTCGAGTTGGAAGTTGAAAATTTTCAAAATTCTTCGATTTGGGGGGGGGGGGGGGTGTTTGACACCACTTTTTTAAAAATTGGGGACGAGTTTCGAAAAAATAATATTATAGAAAGCTTTATTCATATTTCCACTATAAGAATCTAAAAGGAAATATATTTCCGGATTTTAATGACAGAGATATTAGCGGAATTCTAGTAGCCGATTTTGCTCATTTTCCCTCCCAGCATAGCAGCCATTTTTTCATGGCTTTATACCGCCCCTTGTGGCTTCGAAGAGAAGCTGATAGTCCTCGGCCTTCACTTCAGACCTAAACTAGCGAGTGAGGCCTACGAAATCTAGTAATGTGCCCCACATAGTTCGCTGCCGAGGGGGGTTTATCGTAATAGCTTTTCTTCGAAACAAGGCCCGGAGGATTTTCTGTTTGTATGCTGAAGCTGATCCTACTCAGCTTTCTTTAAGAAGTGTGTATGCCGTAGGGGCAAAAAGGGGTACTGACAAAAAGCTCATCATAGAATCCGCAAATGGTATCAGGGGTGACATGTCCAATAGGCAAGGAGGTTCTTGTTTTTTTAAATAAAAAATAAATTATAATGAATTAAGATGAGGTTGTAGCGGATACGAGATCCCCATGTGACACCAAGGTGATAAAAAAGTACTGCATTATGCATTCGCCAAAAAGCGTAATTGGAGAGAAGAGATTAAAAGGGGAATGCGACGTGAGTCCCCCCGACTGTAGTCCTCCCGACTGTAGTCCCCCCCGTTCCGGACGGTAGTCCCCCCCAAATTTTGGAGGGATAAAATAATAGAGGGATAAATAATATAGAAACGTACCTGTAACAACAGAGAAAAAATACTACTCTCTTATTGAACGAAATTAAATTAAACAAGGGGGAACTCATTTTCACCCTATTTTTTCCCAAGCTAAGTCTAGATGAAGTTTGAATTCTCGATAAAATCAGAGACTGATAAAATTTATGCATTTACAATATAAACGAACGAATAATTTATCAAATAATAAATCAAGTGTTTATTAATTGATTCTTTTATGTTAAAACCAGTAGAAATTTTACATCAAATACCTTTTCAAGTAATGTTTCAGAAGTGAAGTACAAGTGTTATACTGATATACTTATCATTCATGTATTGATTCCAAATAAATGAATAGTAGGGCCTACACTCGTACGGTAGTAAAGTTAGCCGAACGAAAGACTGAGATGATTGGCTTTAATGGAAGTTATAATTTAATAGACATCCATAATAGACATCCATTTAATAGACAGTTTGCGCAAGGCGGGAATTATTATTTATTGCAGTGCGAAACAACAACCACGAATTTGATGTAAGAGAGGAGTCACAATATCACTCACTATATATTAAGTTTTTTATCAATGTAGTTTTCTCCGTTCCTGGACGTCCGGAGTTGCATGCTCACAAGAACAATATGTTATGTAAGAGAGTTTAGAAAATTTTAAATTTAAGTCCCAGTTCTTTGTCTCGGAAAAAATTATTGACAGAAGTTTACGTGGGAAAAAACGTACGTATCAAGCTTAAAGTTGTTCAAATCCTCAAAAATTAAGTGTAAAAACTTGTGAGTTTAAAGCCTTTAAAAGCTATATACTGTCATAAATTGTAGAGTTTTCGTAGTGTAAAAGAATAGACTATAACTTTGGAAGAACTAGGGCCGTATAGTCAGACCAAATCCGGCGGGTATCTAATGCGCTCTTAACACACCGTTGTCATATTAATACTTTTTGACTTCCTTAGTTTTTTACTTGTTTTTTCGAAAAACCATTTAAAATGAGTTCCCCATTTCGGCCATTCCTATTACAGATATATATATTGTTTCCTTCACGACGGATGAATAGCCCTGGAAATGAATTATGCTATTTGTCCGTCGGACGGAAGAATAGGTTCTATGCTATATTTCCGTCCGATGGACGAATAGATTTTACCATACTATATATATACGTTTTCATTAATACATTAGAAAAATGAAGAATAAATATTAGAAAATCAATAAGATATGTAACGAACTAATGTTGAATAAATATTAAATAATTTAGCAAAAAGTATCGTTTTAACACTATTTCAAGGAATATGCGGCATTTGACGCTGTTTACATTCAGTTTAGGATAACAAGGAGAGCATTTTAAGAAATGTATTGGAAATGAAGAGTTTGATGTAACATCCAATCTAAAATAATGCTAGTGTAGACCAGCAATTGAATGCATTGAAAAGAGAACAAATTTCGAATTGTAATTTTCGCCGAAAGTTGTGTAAATTCTCTGAATACAGTGGTGGTCCACTTATCGGCGCGCCTGAATATAAAACCATCCCGGTTATAGAACCGAAATGGCTTTGCCGTGTTTCAGCGCCACCCTCGGTACATAAAATAACTACGTGTAAATTTCAGTGGCAAGAACTGAATCAATGCTTACTATTATGAATGGCACTAGTGTTCTCATAATTAAAATAAGATTAGGTAAAAAGAAGGCCTACAGACAAACAATTACAACATATAATCATGATAACTCGAAATTGGGACGACAATCGCGTAAAAGTCTGTCTTTATTAAAATAGACAAGAATAAAGTCATTGGACTTTTGAAGGAGAGAAAAAATGAGTGAGAGATTGCGCCTCTTTTTGGTGTGTTCATGTAGCCAAGTTAAGAGGAATTTTAAACTTTAAAGTGTCAGACAATGGTTTAGTAATTGGTGGAAGCGATGCCTTATCGGGCCTAGTCTGTGTTTATTGATTTGGAGAGGTAAGCCACGAAATAACAATCGGAGATGCATAAAAATTTACTCGATTGAAGAGGACATTAATCATCATCCAAATATTATAAAAGAATTTAGGGGGCGGAGCTTGTTTGTGTATCTGTTGGTTCATCTGTCCGTGTCTGCGCCCGCCTTGATTGGCCGCCAACCGTCACGTGACGTTGGAAAAGTCTTTTATGTATAGGGGTGCGAGGAATGGGGGACAACGGTTTGCCGCCACTGCCAAACAACCACGGTAAGCCTGAATTGCCCCGGGCAGCCCGAATTATCGCGGGCAGCCTGAATTAACGCTATGTCCGAATTTTAAACTAAGCGACTTATAACCGTCCTTGGACGGGCCGCCACGTTACTAGTCCTATACTAATAAAACAATAAGTTCTCTGTCGAACAAACAATATTCATAAAACAAAACACATCAAAAAAATAAAAAAAAGGAAAAAAAGGAAAGATTCCGTTTCGAGACAGGTTTACGGTCTCAGTATCATTGCCTAGCTAGAAAACTCACAGATCTGTACCGCGGGAACTGGTAACTGCAGAAACATAAATGTTTGATGATATAATGATTTCAAAATAGTTAGTGTGAATGTCAGGTGGCTCGTCGTTTTTGTCATCATATTTTTCTAGAGTACAGAGAGCGGTATAAGGTGGAGTCAAAAATTCTGTGCGCATGCGACGGTTGGTCCACGCAGTCACGTGTCTTTTGGTAATACCCCTAAAAAGGTTCAGAGCCCACCCCAAGGGAATGGACTTTTTTTCGACCCTTTTTCAGGTAGAAAATAATCACGTAATAGAGTGTTCTATATCAGTGGCTCCTATCTTTTTTTTTACCCAATAGTTAGAGATACTTAAAATAACTGGCCCACAAAAAAAGTTAAGTTAACACAGTATCCGAAATACCGAAAAAAATGCTCCGATACAAGATTGTATCTGGAAAAAAACAGTCAAAATACGATAAAAATAAGATATTTTTGAATTTGTATGGTGGGCTAAAGATAAGATAAGTTAAGATTAGATATGTTATTTTTTAGCAAAAAAAAATGGAAAAAGAAAATTTGTGTTGATAAATTGTTGAATTTCTGCATTGTATTGCACGAAAACGTGATCACACGCAATGTGATGAAAAATAAGAATTAAGTAAAATTTTGCTATAAAAAATTCAAATCTCATAGAGTACGGGGACTCAGAGTCTCAGACGAAAAAAAGCACGACTAAATAGCCGGAATTGTGCAACGTGCTGATGAGTCAGCTCTCAGTCTCAGCTGAACAGTCTTGGCCTTAAAAATTTATAATTTCATCCTTCAAATTAAATCATTTTTCTACCGCTAGATGGGATCTAAAGTATCGTATCTTTTAGGGCAAAAGTTACCATTATTTTCATACCCTAAAGTTAGAAATACTTAATTGTAACGGAATTTGACACAAGATAAAAGATACCAAAACCAATAATATTTTATCTTAACTAGTCTTACTTATCTTTTACAAAAGATAGGAGCCACTGGTCTATATGGTGGCGTATTGATAGCGAAAAAAAGGGCCTTTTGCTCCAACTAAATGTATACTCTTCGTAGTTTTTCATGAATTAAAAATGTGTGAATCACCAGAATAAGCAAATACCACACTTTGATATGGCCAACGTTTATTGGTTTTACACGAGGTAGTTAGCAGCAAAAAGGGTACAGCGAAAACTTTGATCTTGATCTTGTCTCCCCGAATCTCTCTTCGATACTGATCCGCTCCTTCTTTTCGTCGTCTGCTAGCCCTGTTGCCAGGTCTCCTCATTCCCAGATGCCGGTGCATTCACAGTGGGGCCGGCCACCACCATCGCTATCCGCTCCTGTCACCTGAAAAAAAAACAAAGTTTAACAGCAGGGCGGAGAAGTGTTGAACGGGCAGTTTGAACCGTCGCCTTTCGGATGACACCGTCGTCGCCAGGGTGAACGGTGATGATGCTGCCGGTGAGCCACTCTCCCCGCTTGAGGTTTTCGTCCATTATGAGAACCTTATCCCCAACGCGCAACGGGCGGGCAGACTTATCCCACTTTTTTCGTTCCATTAAGCTGGGCAGGTACTCACGCATCCAGCGCCGCCAGAATTGGTTTACAATGAACTGCGACTGCTTCCATCGGCGCCTGGTAACTCCATTGAAGGCCTGCTCCTCATCTGGAACGCGATGCGGATGCGGTCCACCGATCAGAAAATGATTTGGCGTGAGCGGCTCCGGCTCTGATGGATCCGTGTGGACATGAGTCAGAGGACGGCTGTTAAGAAGGGAGGTAACTTCGGCAAAGACGGTTCGCAGCACTTCATCGTTGACGGAGCGAGATTCCAAGATGGCTCGCATTGCCACCTTGCTAGATCCAATAAGACGCTCCCAGACTCCTCCCTCATGTGCACATGACGGTGCTGACTTCCGCCAGTCGATTCCTGCATCCGCCATCTCTCCTACGACGCGGGTCGAGTTTAAATTAACGATTCCCTGCTCGAGCTCCTTTTGACCGGCGACGATGTTGGTGCCGTTGTCAGAGTAGATAACCTTTGGGCAGCCTCGATAGGAGATAAATCGGCGAAGGGCCATGATGAAAGAATCCGCGTCCATTGAGTCGAGCACTTCCAAGTTCACAGCGCGGGATGCGAGGCAGGTGATGAGTAGCCCGTACTTTTTCACGGTTTTCCTTCCGATGACGACGTGAAATGGCCCAAAGCAGTCCAGACCCACGTTGGTGAAGACGCGCACAAAGCCCTGTAGGCGCTCCTTAGGCAGGTTGGCCATGCGTGGGGGCTGCGGCATTGCGTGCTGCATCCTACATTTAATGCATTGGCGCAACGCTCGGCGAATGGTACCGCGTCCCTGCGGGAGATAAAAGTCCTGACGGACAACACTGAGCGTGTGCTCGATTCCGGCATGATGCAACTTGACATGGCGATCCTCAACAATGAGCCTTGTAAAGCGATGGTGAGAAGAGATAATGATGGGATGACGGGTACGAGCGGGAAGCTCGGCATGACGCAACCGGCCGTCAACTTTCATTAGACCGTCGTGTGGATCGATATATGGGCACAGGCGGCGCAACGGTGACCCGTTGCTTATTTTTCCTTTTTTAAGCAGGGCCTTCCGCTCACTTGGAAACTCCTCGTTCTGCGAAACACTCAAGCACAAGCGGAGTGCTTCTGCAAGCTCATTTGCTGATGGCTCCTCCTCCTTTGCCGCGTCTGACCGCAATAACTGGGCGACCTCTCGTTTAAGGATATGCAGTTGGTCGGCCTTCTTGATCAATTTTGATATTTGGTCAGCATGTGGATGACTTGTCGATGATCCTGCCTGCAGTTGATTAACGCTGACGACCGGTAGTTCTTCAGCTTTCATGGGTCCTTCTTCATTTTGCTGGACCGAAAGAGGCATGAACGGCGTCGGGGCGTACGATGGATCACGCAGCATGGACGGGCCGGAACTCCAACGGCAGCTACTCCCGAAGTCTTTAGGCATTGTGCTGCGCGTAGAGTCGTCTGCTGGATTGTCAGCACTAGGAACGAAGTGCCAGCTATCAACTTTGGAGTGCTGAAGGATGTATTCTCTTCTCTTGCTTACAAACGTGGGCTGTTTTGTTCCGCTGGAGTGCAGTTGATGTAGTATAACCTGAGAATCGCTGTGGTACTCAATGCCATCTATAGGGAGACGCAGCTCTTTTTTTATAATCAGCGACAACTCAACAGCCAGAGCGGCTGCCCTTAGCTCCAGACGCGGGATGGTAGTTGGTTTCAGCGATGCCAAACGTCCTTTCGCCATAACGAAGTTCACTGCTACTTCCTCTTCGTACTGGTAGCGCAGATATGCTACTGCCGAATATGCGACTGGAGACGCGTCGGCGAAAACCACTAGACGAAGGTTTGTGCCTTGGAGGGGAAAGTTGTGATCACGGAAACACCGAGGAACGCGAGGGAAGGTTAGCTTGTGAAACAGATTAGTCCAATCATTCCACTTCACCAGAGTTTTCTCTGGTAAAAGACTATCCCACCCACGGCGCGAGCTGTCAACGCGCGAATCTTTTTGCGACTCTTGAAAGATTAATTTAGCACCTGTAATGACAGGTAAACACAGACCGAGGGGGTCAAACACAAGTGAAATAGCCGAAAGCAGCTGGCGTCTTGTTGCCACAGAAGGTAATCGCCTTGTTCTTATTCCAAACGTGTCAGTTGCGAGGTCCCATTCTAGTCCTAGCTGATATTCTATCTGCAACCCGTCAAGGTTAAGATCGACAGGTTTGGATGATCTCTGTTCCGTTGGTATTGATTCAAGGACTTTTGCTGAAGAGGATGCAAATGCGGTTAGGGTAAATCCTCCGGCTTCTAGAGATGCAGTAACTTGCCGCGCGAAATCCATAGCCTCTTCCTCGGTTTCGAAGGAGTCAAGCATGTTGTCTGAATAGAAGTTGTCTTTCATCCTTTCTGCGACCATTGGAAATTTCGCACATTTGCTTGCAGCGTGCTGCAACGCAAACACAGCGGCCGATGATGAACAAATTGCGCCGAATATTAACGTTGTGAATTGGTAAGTCTTAATTTGCGTCTCACTTCCAAATTTTTTGTACACGAATCGTTGAAGGGACTGGTGTTGCTTTGCGACACCGACCCGATAATAGAAGGCGGTGATATCTGCAGACAATGCTACTCGAAATTGACGAGATCGAAGGAGTATGCCGACGAGACTTGGTATAGAAGGTGGACCTCTGAGGAATAAATCGTTGTAGCAAATCGAGCGAAATCGTGCGGCCGCGTCAAAGACAACACGGATTTTTCCAGGTTTGTTGGGATTAGTTACAAAGAAGTGTGGTAAATACCAAACCAAACCTTTTGGCCCGTTGATGGCTGATCGGTCAACTGGCACAACCGTTCCTGATGAAATTAGCTTTTCGACTGCCTGCTCGTATTGATCTGCTAACACGCGCATAGAAGGCTCGGTGAGTCGACGCTCTAGACTATGAAAGCGAGAAAGCGCTTGGTTTCTGTTGTTCGGGATCTCGGGATGGTCTTTTCGCAGAGGCAAATCAATCTGATAACCGCAATTAATAAAGGTTATCGACTGCTTCACGATTTCGATCATTTGGTTGTCTTCTTGCTGCTGCAAGCTGCGTTTTGCTGATACTCGAGCCGTTGGTTGCTGAAATGAATGCGTTCGGTCCATCATAGGTATTAGCGCTGGAATAGATTGCAAGTTTACGGCGCTTTTAGCGGTTGGTCCTGTAACGAGGGATTTCGGTATTTTTCCGACTACTGCTAGCCCAAAACGTGTTCGATAGACAGTAGGCCCATCTTCTCCATCAAGCGGTTCAAACATTTGAAGAGTTAGATGTGCGGCAGCGACGTCCATTCCTAATAGGATTTCCACACTAGATGAGTCTACGGCTGGTAAGTCTAGCTGTGCTAAGTGCGACCATCGATGTTTAATCACTGGCCAGTTGATTTTTCTGTGAGATAAACTAATTTTTGGGACAACGAATGCGTCTTCCAATTTAAATAAAGAGGTTTTGTCGAGCGAACGTAGGCTGAAGGAGACCATGTCGGTTAACATTTCGACTGAACTGTGGAATGAACCGAACCGAATTACTGCTGGACTCCCTTTCAGGTTCAGAAAATTGGCTAAGGGTAGCGTGATTAAGGTGGCTTCGCTACCAGGATCCAATACAGCGAACGTTGATTTAACTGCGCCTTGTACTTCGATTATAACTGGAACAATTGCGAGCAGCACCGGCTTGACAGAGTTTAGCGGGGACTTGACCAAATTAATATTTCTTGCCGATTTTTCAGGGAATTGTCTTTCTGCTCCGTGCAGTAACTTGTGGTGCGCGGCGCCACATTCTGAACAATTCGCATTCTGTCTTCTACATTTTGACGCGTAGTGTCCCTTGATGAAGCATTTGAAGCAATGATTGTTTTGTGCGCAAAGGACGGCACGAGCGTTAACAGTCATCCTGGCGAACGTGTTACATTGCTCTAGGCGATGTGTCGATTTCTCAGGGCACGCCGGGCACTCGACTGTCGTTTGCCTGAGCAAGGATTCCGCTTAGTTATTAAGGACAGTTGGGCCACCACGCGATCCGTAGTTGCTGCTACCACTGGCTTGACGGTTGTTGTTTTATTGGCTGGTAGATGGTCTGTTGTTTGCTTGATTTGTACCGCTAGAGCTGCCCATCGCTGAAAGCTTAGCGCCGCGAAGCTCTTCCGCTCCCATAATAGTATCGATCCATACGTCAAAATCCTTGAGGGTTGGGATTCTCCGCAGGAGATATGCGTGTTTGCTCCAGTCTGCTTGTAAATAGTTGGGTAGTTTGATGTGGAGGCTACCGACTACGGACATGAACATACAGATATGTTCATCACTGACGCTGGATACCGCATCACGAACGGCTGTCGCCATTTTGAATAGGCCGTCGAAGTCTCCGATTCTAAACGATGGCAGTTGTTGGAGATGTGCATCGTGCGCCTTAATTATAAGACCTGGGTCTCCGTATCTGGCTTCTAGGAGATTCCAGGCGTATTCAAAAGTATCAGAATTAGAAAAAACGTGCGCGACGCGTTTTTGAATGTGTTCAAGTAAGCTTTCTTGAAGTGCCAAGAGCTTCCATGATTCGGGCATATTAGTATCTCTTAAAGTGGCGCTGATGCCATTTGCGAATTTTGTCCAGTTGCGGGGATCACCATCGAATTTTGCTACTTGCAGCTTAGGCCATCCGTGTGACGGCACGTACGTAGCCGGGCCGGCGATTGATGTGCTGTTGCGAGTTTGCTGCGTGACGGATTTCGTTGTTGGTGTAGACGAGTACTGCGGCTGAACGGGGTGGACGAACTCGCCTATTAATTGAGTTTGTTTCTGTATTTCAAGCATAGTATCCTCACGTTCTCTGTCGTATTTCAGATTAAGGTCTTTCTGTTCGCGTTCTTGTTGCAACTCCTGTTTCTTCAGCTGGAACTCTAAATCTATTCTTCGCCTTTTTGCTGACTCTATGCATTCATCTCGTTTAGTGTTGATTGGATTTAAAAAACTCGTTAGGGAGTTTCCTTCAATGCCGTTATTCTTTTGCGCTTCTTGCTGGTTTTGCGTGCTTTTGGCGTTACTCATTGTCTGCTGTTCTTCATTCGGTAGAGGATGCGCGATTGGATTTACGTTTGTTGCTACGTCTTGCGTATTGAGTTGCCCAGCTGATGGCCGACGATCTAAGTTCTCGATAGTCCAAGAAACAGATGGGCGACGTTCCTGTTTGTTTCGTGCTGAGTCTGCGACTGTGGCCAGACAACCATTGTGCAGGGTGCGAATGCTCTCAATGTATACACTTGCATCGTGTAGCTCTTGATCATCTAGGTCCGTTATTTCTACGTAACGGGTGTGGATCGCGACCACTCGGTTATAAGCGGCAGTTAAGGCTGCAACCGCGTTGTTTAAGGCTTGACGAGATCCAGCTTTGTTAAGAATATCAGCGACGGCGTTAAGCAAACGCGTGTGCGCTCTTTTTGCATTGGTACGCAGTGCAAACACCTGCGGAGGGTCGACTAAATCCTCAAAAATATGTACTAAATCTATTCGCGTATGTAGAAGCCACGCACTTGGTAGCTGAAAGGAATTATTAGAGTTCGGTGGTTAATAGTATGAATGCACGTTATTAATTAAATTTAATTACGTTTTGAGTATTAGCGCTTGATTTATAAAGATGGGTTATCCCTGAGGGTTATACTTCTAGTATACCGAAGGCTCTTAAGTTTCTGATCATGTCATGTCATGTATCGTATCGTAGTATCGTATCGTAGTAATCGATACCTTCTTGGAGTTGGGCTCCAAAAGGTTTATTGTCAGTTTCGTTTTTTGCTATCTTCTTTTTTTCTACTTGACCGAATTATTCCAAATTTCGGTAACCTTCTTAACTTAATTTCTTACAGGTCTACTGGATATTTTCGTTCGTATCTGTTTAAGTTTTATTTTATGTATTTTTTCCCGTAATCCCCATGTGTAGCTTTTCTAGTCTTAGGGCAACTGCATGTTTGGTGCGCATTTATCCCTGAGGGTATACTTTGTATACCGAATTGAATTCGTTCAAAAGTTTGAATTTTGATTTTCTCTCTCTGATAGGAGTAAGTGATAGTGAGGTTTTTATTGTCTTAATCTTAAATTTATTTTTCTCTCTTAATTCATGTAAAAATTAGTGCGACGTGGGGTGGTGGGCATAGCCCACCGCACCAAAGTCGCACAGCATATTACTTATAAAAAAAATTTCAACCTGAACCCGAAGGCGTATACCCAAGGACCTTGTTGAGTTCGATGGCTGGCGACAACCTCGAGTTAATTCGTAGTTCGTTCGCTTCCTATCAAGGAAGAAAATTAGAGTTCGATTAGTTAATTCAGTGTTCGGATTCATAATTTTATAATAAATTACTTTCGAAAATCTGCTATGCAGGATAATCGCCCAACTTGGGGAATTCCAAAATCCCGTTACTTGGGACCGCAACGTGACACGGCGCGGAACGAGTTTGTTCAATGCTAGTGAGGAAAGAGGAAGTTTGTTAAGGATAGTAATATAATTAAAGGAATGACTTAAATAAGGTCACATTATGTTATAATTATCATAATCAAGAATTCATACAAACACGGATTCTACTTTATGATTATGACGGCACGGAAGTTACTAGAGTGAAAAGATTATCTAGCATTTCATGGCTGATATTTGGTTGAGTACAAAGTACGATTAGCGACGACTCACTTTAAGTGATAATGATTTGAAATAGTGTTTAACGTGTTCGAAATGTTGGGAACTTTCCCGTTGTCGCGAGTGTTCGATTTTGTGTCCGAAATTTGTTTCTGATATTATTTATCAAGTTCGAAATAGCTTTAGAGTTCGAATTATTCAGACGCCACACGCATGCGAGGATTACTTCCTTGGGACGGTTATATAACATAAAATACGCCAGTTAAAGATACAATTCGAATTAATTACCGTTTACTTTACTACACATTGAAAAGGTTTTCGGAGAGCGTGCTGAATCTCTTTTTTTTTTAAAGGCAAAGAGACTGTGTCATTGTTGGGGCGGGCTAATGTGACGGGAATGACAACCGTTGAGTTCTTATAGGAAAGGCTAATTAACAAAGGCTATGAATCACAAATTAAACATGTTACTAATTTTGCCCAAGCGTACGTCTTCACAATTCGTCTCGGTGAAACTTGCTTAATTCTGCAACATTTATAAAAAAAAAGGCAGCGAACAAATAAAATTTACTAAAAGGATGCGACATTCGATAGAATTTTGAGAAAATTCTCTTTCCCCGAAACAAAATACAGTACTATGACGACAACGAGGCCGGGGGGGGGGGGCAAGAAAGAATAAAAATGGCTGCCGCAAATTGGAAACGAAAAACCAAAAGAGGGGCAGGGTAAGAAAAAACGCATGGCCCTCGATTATCAGTTTTTTCAAATGGGAATAAAGGGTGGCGGGAAGAAACAAGATGGCTGCCGCACAAGAAAACGAAAAACCAAAAGAGGGGCAGAGTAAAAAAAAGCGCATGGCGTTCAACTATTAGTTTTCGTATGGGTATCAAAATGTGCGTTCGATGTTCGTAAATTGAAAAAGAAATTAATTACTTACAGGCAATCACCGTCGATGGGCGCGTGAAGAAATGCCGCACGCCGTTTATCAGGGCGGCACGCGAATCAAACGATTACGAAAGGCAGAGTAGTGATGCAGCGAATTATGACCTGAATTGCTCGTCAATGGGTTTCGGCACCATGTGAATCACCAGAATAAGCAAATACCACACTTTGATATGGCCACCGTTTATTGGTTTTACACGAGGTAGTTAGCAGCAAAAAGGGTACAGCGAAAACTTTGATCTTGATCTTGTCTCCCCGAATCTCTCTTCGATACTGATCCGCTCCTTCTTTTCGTCGTCTGCTAGCCCTGTTGCCAGGTCTCCTCATTCCCAGATGCCGGTGCATCACAAAATGGTATTAAGATTGATGAAATTCAATTGTAGTTCATGAGCTTTACTACTTCATTTGTAATCTATACTCCAACTTATTTTCATTAAAATCTATCACACAATGGTTAAAAATACAGAAAATAAGTAGTTTTCTGCACTTTTTTCCGAGTTCCGAGTTGAACACGGCGCTTACGGGGAAATTACTTTCATTTTAGATTAAAATTACAATTAAAGTTCACGAGCTTTATTAATTTACGTGTAATGTATACTCAAACTTATTTTCATTAAAATATATTACACAATGGTTGAAAAATACAGAAATTACGTAGTTTTCCGCACTTTTTTTCCGAGTTCCGTGTTTAACACGGTGCTTACGGGGAAATTACTTTCATTTAACTACCTTTACATACCAAACTATTATCCCTTTCTCTATAATTTTTGTAATTTATAAAGTTTAGATAACAATGTAATTGTCCAAAAAAATGATTGAGCAGGGACATTTCGTTTCATTCTACTCAGTACATATTATAGAACAAAATTCAGTGTAATTGGAGTTAGAACAAAACGCCCTTTTTCGCTACCATTAATAATTTTAATATACATAAAAAAATATTTAAAAAATATTGCGAAGCGATTATGTAGAAATATTTGTTTCATTTTAAGCACCAAGTGGCGCTTTGTGCTGCATCGGATGTGATCAATACGACAACTGCAAGGCCAAATTTGTTAATCCTAGAAAATGGGAATACATAATTTTTTTTTTAAATTTGTTATCTTAACATTATAAATTCAAAGTTATAGGGAAGGGGATAATAGCTTTTAGCTGGTTAAATAAAAGTTATTTCAGTTAACCACCGTGTTAAACACGGAACTCGGAGAAAGTGCAGTGAACTACATATTTTCTGTATTTTTAATCCTAATAAATTTTAATTAAAATAATTTAGTTAGATTGCATGTAGGTCATGTTGTCCTACTATATAAATAAAGCTCATGAACTACAATTGTAATTTCATTAATCGTTAAAAGTTTAAAAGTTTTAACAACTTTCCTGTGGAAATTTCTGAGCAAGGTTTTAATTGAAGCTTCTCCAAATTATTCTACATATTTTGAAAAAAAACTGAATGAAAGATACACGGAATTTGCGAAAAAAGCTCTTTTTTCTATCCCTTTCTATCTTCCATTATTGTTTATCAAGTATAAGAAGTTTCGAAAAATGGTTAAATTTAAATGGTCGCTTAAAATGTCATTAAGCGTGTGTTACCCTAATAACGTGATAGTAAAAAATTTTAGGCGAGTAAGTTTAGGCGATGAGAGAATGAAACAATAATATGATATAGCAAATGAAAAAAATACATTTGATTGTAAATTATCACTCGCCGTCATTTTCAGATTGTTTGTTCATATTCCAGTAAAAAACTAGAAGATTTAATTTTTCTATTTTTTAAAGAAATTTGAACAATTTTAACAATGGGTTTGGGAACGGTCCCACCAAAAAGTTAGTTTGTGTTTCATCGAAGAAATTTTGACGATTGTAATTTTAACGGGCAGTCGTCCACCAAAATTTCAAATCATGATTTTGGAGAGAAGGCGGCTGGCAATTTTTTCAATTTTGCTTTAAACGGATTGTCGTCCTGCCAAAATTAAAATCGCGCATTTGGCTGGCTCGCAGCTGGCAAATTTTTGAATATTGCTTTTAACGGACAGTCGTCCAACGAAAATTTAAAAAGTGCTTTTGGAGAGAAAGCGGCTGACAAATTTTTAATTTTAATTTTAACGGGCAGTCGTCCAGTAAAAACATTATTTAAAAAAAGGCGACTGACGTGAAAAAAATTATTACGAGCAGATTAGGTTAGGTAATAACCAGGTAGGTTTTGGTAAAAATAAGGTTTGTCAGGCCGTAGGTCGATTGGTAAAAATAAGGTTCGTCAGGCCGTAGTCCGATTGGTAACAATAAAAGTTCTGCAGGCCGAAGGCCGTTCACGCTCAGGTTAGGTTGGTTAGGTTTGGTTAGCTTAGCTTAGCTTAGGTAAGTGCTGTTACTTTTGACATAAACATTTCGATAGCTGGGTTCCAGAATCATTCAAGAACCAAATTCTCATTTTTCGGTTACGCTTTCTTCACAACCAGAGGGCAGATCATGGGCAGGCAAATTTATTCGTACTGTTCAATCGTGGGGAGAGAGAAATTAAATTTTAAAAATTACTGGCAAAAAAGAAAACAGGCATATCATGGGTGGTTATCCATGAGGGTATATATATATATATATGTGGTATATATATACGAAGGTCCTTGAAGAATATATAGGGTAGGTAGGGTAGGGGGTAGGGTATTAGGGTAGTATTCAGAGGGTTTATTGTTATTCCAATTGTCCAATATGTTATTCGATATACGTTTCTTCCCTGCTTGACCAATTGTCCCCAAATTTTGTACGAAATTCTATTATAATTTTGCGCACAGAACCACCGTATTTTCAGTTCGTTTTTATTAAAGTTATTTTATTTCATTTGCGTACTGGTTATCTAGTTGGTTGCCAAATCCTAGTAATTGAAATTCTTGTTGCTTTTATTTGTATAACCTCGTTTCTGTCAACAAAATTAGTTCCCAGAATGAATGATATCAATTATTTCTTAGACCAAAATATAGTTTTACCAAAACAATTACACTATATCATTTTTTTTAGAAATGAACTTTATAAACCAGTTTGTTTTGAGATTAGTAGGGGAGACCGGGGCTATGTCGGACACCTTTTGGTTTTTCCGCTGTCAAATGTTTTTAAAGATGATTTAAGAAAAAATAAAAGTATAGAAGTTTTTTCCTGCCCTTTATTTATGTTCATTATTTATTTGAATTTTTTTCGTAAAACTGTTTAATAGTTATTCAATAAAATGTAAACAAGAAAAATGAAGAAAAAAAGCAGAAAAATAGGGTTGAATGGGGCAGAGGCAGGGACTAAATGGGACAGCATTTTTCTCTGCAATGGCTTTATTATGTTTATTTTAAGACGCACTGGTAAAAAGGAAATTCCTTTTTCTTTCAGAAGTGCTGTGTTTTCATTTATTCTATGAAGTAGAAGTGGAGATAATATAAAAAAAGTAAAGATGTCTTTTTTTTCGACCTCTTTTCCTTGTTTTTGCCGGTTTTCGTCTGCTACCATGCAAAACACCAATCCCATTTTACCCCGTTAAATATCTCCCATTCAACCCGGGCTCAACCAACATCAAATCATCAAACTATGATATACTTAGGAAAACATTTTTAATAAAGTAAAAGTACCAACTTAAACTAGAAAAAAACCCTATCGAACAGAAAACAGCTACAGGGATATATAAAAATATTTCGAAAAATATAAAAAACATGAAAAACTAAACGTTTGAAATTTTTTTTCCGACTGTCATTTTTTTGAATTTTCTATAAAACTCGAAAAATAAAACCGAATTTCAATTGAAAAAGCTCATATGATAAATAAAACATAATTTAGCATACACTGTATTTATTCCAGATTTTTAAACATATTTTACATATTTAAATTGCTCTGTACATTACAGCCCCATGTCCCACATAGCCCCGGTCTCCCCTAATGCAAAATATTCTGAATATCGTTTTGGTCAACAAAATCAGTTGCTAGAATGAATGATATCAATTAGTCCTCAGACCAAAATATAGTTTTACTAAAACAACTACATTATATCATCTATTTGAAAAATGAACTTTAGAAACTAGTTTATTTCGAGATTATTATTAATGCAAAAATATTCTAAATAAGTTAAAAATATGTCATCTTAAAAAACGAACGAAATGCTTTACTTTCGTAAGCCATGTTTTTCAATAAGAAAACTATATATATGTAGTGGTGGTGTTGGATTTGATCTTACTCATGACAATCATGAGTAATAAAGTAATCATGTGCTTAATTGATATTGTATCAATGCAAGAATCAGTATGTCAGGCATTAAGGATAAAACGATAGAATGATGAAAATGACGAATGACGCATCATTCAAATTCGTTATATAAATACAGGTAATTATGGGGATTTAACAAATAAAAAACAATGTAATAAAACAAGGGTTCCAATTAAATAAATAAGGACATGGTAATAGATAAGAGTCTTTTAACCAAAAAAAGACCCTAGATAAGAATCATACAACTAGATAACGAGTCGATCGTTATCTGATTGGTTGTCGAATAGTGAAGTGTCGTGTAGTGAAGTCTTGTCGCTTAAATTTGCTACGTAACGTACGTTTTGTCGATTCGTTTCGGTCAACAAAATCAGTTGCTAGAATGAATGATATCAATTAGTCCTCAGACCAAAGTATAGTTTTACCAAAACAACTACATTATATCATCTATTTTAAAAATGAACTTTAGAAACTAGTTTATTTCGAGATTATTATTAATGCAAAAATATTCTAAATAAGTTAATAATATGCTATCTAAAAAAGCGAACGAAATGCTTTACTTTCCTAAGCCATGTTTTTCAATAAGGAAACTATATGTCTAGTGGCGAAACTAGGTGAATTTAGAATTCTCAATAATATATATTGAATATGTGTTCATCTATAACAACCGTGATTAAAACAAGTCATGTGATCAATTTACATTATTATGATAAAACTTCTCAATATATCAGATATTCAGGAAATATGATTAATGATGGAACATTCCAATTCACATTGAAAAAGAAATACGGCGGGATTTAAAAAATGAAAAATAATGTAACAAAACGCGATTTGCAATTAAATTAATCGGAACATGTAAATAGATATTAACTTTATTAGCACAATAAAAGAAAATAACAAAACAATATTAATACGAGAATGGCCCTAATGCAAAACTCTGGAATTAAACCAGTGTAACAAACCAAATAACTACTAAAATATAATAGTTATAAATTCCCATGTGAAACCTTTCTTATCACGCAAAAAAGTTGATGTAACATCGGTGTAAATCACTGGTATCAAAAGGCATCAAACAGGCATTTCAAATTCAAATTCAATGTTTTTAGAAGTAAATTTAATAATTTCCCATAAGTATTTTGAACGGAGATTCATATTGTTGATAGTATTAAAGTTATTGAAAAAAATTAATCAAGCTATTTGTTTTACAACCCATCATAGTTTACCATAATTATTCCCTTACATTTTGCATGCCTTCCAGTCGATTTTTCACGGAATATAAATTATACGTGGATAATTAAATTTGGTATCTGTAAGGAAGCTAACTTGACTGATTAGCTGACTGATTATATATAAGTGTATTATGGAGCTAAGTGGTGGTCGTGAGGCGACCAGTACAATATGTGAGTAGAATGTAGACTGAATAGGGAGCTGTCTGCAGCGGGATAATATACGCTGCGGAGAGAGCAACATGAGAGGATATGCAAGACGATACGTAAGACGTCATCACATGTCCCTTTTTTTTTTTGAGTGAAAACAAGACTAAACAAGTACTAAAGGGATGCTGCAAACATATCAACTTGTGTAACGGTCAGGGGGCTTCGTTGTCCTGGTAGACCGTCGTAGTACAGCAAATGTAGGCGGCTTTGCTTTACCGCGCCTGCGAGGTTTAGCCTTTTCAGGTGATACTTCTGGTGTGGCAGGTGCAGGAGGCATCGACGTCGGTGTCGATTTTGTCCCTGGCATAACTGGAATCCTTTTCCGGAGCATCCGGCGGTTACGGCGGAAGATTCGACCTGCAGGAGTCTTCAACAAATAGTCCCGATTTGGACCAATTTCCACCACGACAGCGTGAGTTGACCAGCACTTCGAAATGGGGTGCTGAATGAAGACATGATCGCCTATAGGGAAAGGCGGAAGTTGATGAGCTGTCTTGTTGTAGTGCTCGATCTGAATGTCTTTGGCACGTCTCGCCCTTTTTTCCAGGACATCAGTCTTTTGTTGCCATTCTGGAGCGAATGAGCGACGATGAGCGGGTAGCGCGTCTCGGACGGGGCGATTAAGCACCATCTGTGCCGGTGAGGCTGCGCCTGAACGAGGTGCGTTCCTGAATAATAATAACGATTTAGCGAATTTATCGACGTCAAACGATCCTGCTGTCCAAGATCCAGTGATGAGTTTCTTCATGCTCTTGACGGCGGCTTCTGCCAAACCATTTGACTGAGGGTAGTGCGGCGATGAGGTGCCTGTTGAAAAATCCCAGTTTTTCGCAAAATCTTTAAATTACGCTGCGCTAAATTGAGGACCGTTGTCGCTCCAAACTTTCACAGGAGCGCCTGGTCCGTGAACGAAAAAGTCACGAGAGGCGTCGACGATGCGTCGAGCTGTAGTGTTCTTGTTCTTAAACGGAATGACGTCAGGCCATCCGCTGTATTGGTCGACAAGAATAAGGAAATCACGTCCGTTGACTGAGGCAATATCCATGTGGATCTGCTCGAATGGGCGTGTCGCGGCTTCACGCTGTTGAAGCGGCTCACGGGGAAGCGAAGGCTGATGCTCAGTGCAATGTTTGCAGGACTGAGCTGCCATGTCGATATCGTTGTCCATTCCGGGCCAGTATATCGACAATTTTGCACGTTGTTTGAGCTTGGTCACGCCTTGATGCATCTGAATAAGGTCCTGAAGGATAGGGCGGCGACATGACTCCGGGATGACAATCCTGGCTCCGGCCATGATCATCCTATCCGACTCGTCAATCGCAAGCTGAGTCCGTATGTTCCAAAACGGACGAAGTGAAAGAGAAAGATTACACGTATCGTTAGGGAAGCCATTGATGATGGCTTCTCTCAATTCGACCATTTGTTTGTCTTCAAGTGCTGCCGTTTTGATTCTATCCAAAACCGGGTCAGCCACAGAAGTGTCGGAGCCTTTTATCGTGCTGATTATGGCCGCTCTTGCTGAAAAAGAGGGTGGCCCCTCGGCCAGTTCATCGTCGGGAGATGCAATGTCGACCGGCGCGCGAGATAATGCGTCGGCGTCGAGGTTGTCTTTTCCTCGCACCCAACGGGCAGTGAACTGGTACCATTGCATCTTCAGTCTGAGGCGAAGAATGCGCGGATTGTCCAGCTTGTCAAGGCTGTAATCGTTTAAAATAGGGATTAAAGGTCTATGATCTGTAACAAGTTCGAAATGCGGGAGCCATTGGATAAATTGTCGGCACTTTTGCATTGCCCAAGCGGCGCTCAAATATTCCAACTCGATCATAGCGTAACGTGATTCTGCATCTGACAAATATCGTGATCCAGCCTGGACCATTCGCCAGTTTCCGCCTGCGTCCTTCTGCTTGAGGATATAACCAAGTCCATAAAGGCGGGAAGCATCGAAGTGTAAAGCAGTCGGGTTATTCACGTCGTAAAAGGCCAGATCAGAGATTTCAGACAAAGCCTTGCTTGCGTTTTGAAAAGCCTGGTCGTGTGCCGTCGTCCACTCCCAAATGTAGCCTTTTTTCAAGAGAGGCGACAAAGGTTTGAGGGATTCGGCCACCTTTGTAGAAAAATGACCAACCTGCTGACATAAGCCATGGAAAGACCGTACGTCAGTGGCGTTGCGTGGCACTGGAAACTCTCTGATTGCCTTCATCAAATCCGGATCTGGACTGAAACCAGTCGAGTTCACAATGTATCCTCCGAATTTGGCTGATGGTTGCGCGAAGACAAGTTTACTTACGTTGATTGATACGCTGTGTTGCGCGGCCCTTTCAAAGAGACGTTGCACCAACACCAAATGCTCTTCGTAGGTCTTCGAGAAGACTAGAATGTCTTCTACAACTCTACGACAGTTTTCGAGATCGTCAAAGACCTCCGACACGCGACGGCAGTAATCATCTCCCGCGAGAGAAACACCGAACGGAAGACGCTTGTATTGATAACGGCCGAACGGAGTCGAAAATGTAGTCATCTCTGCCAATTCATCATCCAGGAGCACCTGGTGGTATCCTTTTAGGGCATCGACGACAGTGAAAAAGGGCATGCCAGGTGGGATCGTCCTCACTGCTTGAAATGGCGTCGCAGTTTCAAAACGTGGGCGGATGATACTTTTGTTTAAAATAGTAAAGTCCCCGCACACACGTATACCCCCGTCGCCCTTCGGAGCGATCACGATGGGGTGGACCCAAGCTGTGGGCTTCGAGACCTTCCGTATGCAATCCTGTTGCTCAAGGAGGTCAAGCTCTTTCTTCAAAAGCGGAATGAGTGGCTCTGCGACGGGGCGTGAACCTCTGAACGCTACAGGAACAGCGTCTTTTTTGAGTTCAAAATGGCATGCCGGACCAGCCATTGGTCGGCAGACTCCGTCGAAAATAAGAGGAAAAGCATTAGTTAAAATTCTCAAGTCGCCTCGTTTTATACCCTCTGATGGATGTGTATGAATATTAGCCAACAGGGTGAAAAAACGCCACTTGATGCGCGTTGATGTTAAATATTTCAATGCGTTGATTAGGATAGCCAGCAGGAAGCATATCCTATTTGACCCAACTTCTTTTGAGTTGTTTTAGAAATAACCGGCTGCTTAAGATCCTCTAAAACGTGAATGATTGAAGTTGCTTTATTGTTTGAATTACCATTAGGCCAGCAGATTGTTGCTTTAAAAGGGCCAAGGTTGATAATACGGCTTCCAATAGCCGTGATCATATTAATTTCCCCAGGCATCAATTTAATGGGTGAGAACTCGCTATGATACAAATTGGCTGGGATAGCGTCGATCTGCGCTCCGGTGTCTGGTAAGACGGAAAGGCTGATTGATTTACTGCCTTCGTTCGGAGAAATGTTCATTTGAACGAGCTCCAAAGCTCCAATGCCTGACACTTGGGTTGGAGAATCAGATTCCAATCCAATGCATCCCGTTTGAGCGGATAGGGTTGTATTCTTCTTGATGCCGTTGCTGTTGCACACTTTCTTGAAGTGTCCAGTTTTTCCGCATTTCCCACAGTCTTTTCCGTTTGCTGGGCAATCTGAACGCGGGTGACGGGTTTCACCACCACAGTTCCAGCAACCTTTAGAAGAGATGTCGAATTTAACAGACTTCCCGTCCTTCTTCGACGTTTGATTTGATTGAGAAGACGATGACTGCTGTTTGTTCTGTGGTTTAGACGATTTGTTCAACTTATCTTTCTTGTATGATGACTTTGATAGCCCTTGAATGGCCAATGCGTCGCCTTGTTTCAAATTTTTCGCTTGGGCGGAAGCGGCCTCCACGACGCGGAGAATATCAATCGCTTCATCCAACTTCAAATCGTCCCCTTTTTCGAGGAGTTTGCGGCGGACGTCATCATCATACACACCAAAAACAATCTGACCAAGGATGCGGGTTGGTTGGCATTTATTACAGCAGTTCTTGAAGAATTCGCATTTGCTAGCCAGCTCTCTGAGCTCGCAAAGCCAATTGTCGGCGGCTTCGTTTGCTCGCTGCTTCTTCATAGCGAACTGTTGACGCCAAACATGCCGATTACGACCCGCGTTACACCTGTCACGTAATTGCTCAATGATGACTTCGTGATCTTCTAACTCACTGTCGGACAAAGCCATCGTTAAAACAGCTTGGAGAGTCTCTTTAGATAAGGAGGATAAGAGAATGTTGGTCTTGTATTCAGGACGATCGTCCTTCTCCAACACCGTGTCAATCGTCGATAAAGCTAAAAATATTTTCCATTGACAATGCCATAGGTCGAATGTGTCCTTAAATTCGTCTAAATCAAATCGAGGTGGCGAGCCGTATGGCTTGAACGCTCTTGCAGCAGGTGCCATGCTTGCGAGGTCGACAACTTTTGCGCTACGTTCAAGTGCTTTACTTCCAAAAATAGACTCACGAACTTCGTCGTCATAAAGACATAAAGACCGACAAAAGAAATATTGACTATAGCGGCCGTGAATGTGGCTCTGTACCGTTCTCAAGAGCCCCTAAACAAAACACGCCCCCGCCAAGTGGACAATATTGTACGAAACGTTCCGATGAAAATAAGCACAAATGACAAGGAAAAATATATTGTAAACTGTTCAACTTACTCCGCTTGATTCGGCAAGAACCAACTGCGCCATGTAAGGAAGCTAACTTGACTGATTAGCTGACTGATTATATATTAAGTGTATTATGGAGATAAGTGGTGGTCGTGAGGCGACCAGTACAATATGTGAGTAGAATGTAGACTGAATAGGGAGCTGTCTGCAGCGGGATAATATACGCTGCGGAGAGAGCAACATGAGAGGATATGCAAGACGATACGTAAGACGTCATCACAGTATCTTAGCGATTAACCAAAAATCCCCGAAGGACATTACCGAAGGAATCTTGTTAATTTTCGAAAATAGTTTTCGAATTCCTAAAATAATAATTAGAATCAAAAATATTTACAAGTTAGTACTTTTATTTATGTACCCTCTTCCATGAATTGATAAATTTCCATAGAAGTTCGTTGTATATTTCATTGTTAGGTTGAGAAAAAAGTTTTCGAATGCTATCAATTAGATACACACTCACTTCAACGTTTGTTCTCAAGCCAAATTTTTCAAGCGGTATATATTCTGGCATTGTGTAACACAATGTTCCACCATCGATAAAATGTTGGGGCAGATTTTGAGTCATAGCTGCAACAATTGGAACTTCTTCGTCGGTTACTAGAAATGCTTTTTAGCCTTTAAAAGCCATGGAATTTTTTGTTCACTGCAATCCAAAACGTGTGTGCGTTTCAAAATTTGTATTTTCGTGGAGCATAAAAATCAATGAAACTGTTGGTTTGTTCGAAAATTTCTGTTCCTTCAAAAGACAAAATCAATGCTTAAAAATCTTCTAGTTTGAATGTAGTATCGTGAAATAAACCAAGAGATTGAGCTCTCCCTATAGAAGCAAAGAGAAATCACTGTTAAAAAGGGTTTCTAAAAGCGAAGGTTTTGTAGCTTTAAGTTTTCGAAATCCAAATTATATTTTCCGATACCACAAGTTTAAAACATTCTGTTTTTGAACTGTTTGACCATTTTGTCTTCTACAGGTAATTCTCCTTTGTTTTCGACGGTAAAAAAAAATGGGAAAGTTAATATATTAAGTTCAAATCTTTTTTAAAATAAGTATTGCAACCACGCTTGTACTTGGCGTCATTGAAATTCTTATTAGTCTAAATTTTTGGTAAAAGTGCCGTAAATTTATGTTTCCATGACGGCTGTCGTCTGCTTTGTGATGTTTGAAGCATGGTCGTCATGGAAACATAATTTAAGGCACTTTCACAAAAAAATTGTTTCTTACAACTGGCAATGCTGGTCCTTAGGTCCAATTCCCGAAATCTGGCAACTGTTTAGAAAGGGACACTGGTGGAGACACTTCTTTTTTAGGGGCTTATGGAGCGATGTTCCTCCTTCTTCTCATCCTCCGTGGACATCATTCGTATTACCATACAATAACTTTGACGAAATAGTTTCGTTGCCCTTATAAATTAATAGCACTTTCTCCAGCGTTTGGTGATGAAAAGTCTTTCGAGTAAATACTAAGGAAAGCATATCATTCCCGTCTTTGTCTTTCCTTATTATTGATTGGAAATAGCGTTTAATCCCAATTTAATGCCCTGTTCCCGGAATTCAATATTCAGAAGATGCTTTTTTACGCCAATGCTTACATACATCTTGAGGCTACCAGAACACCAGTTTTTGCATCAGCAAAATTAATGTAGTGTAAAAAGAAATCAGTAAATGTTGAAGGTGAAGAAATGTTTGAATCCAAACCACTCTTGAATTCCCTCTTTTCTTTTTCAATCATTGGAACTAATTGAAGTTATGTCTGTAGTATTAAGTCCGAAATTGAATTCATGGCGCAAGGTCGTTCCTGTGTTCGAATAACTTCTGTCGGCCAGTATTTGAAGTACAGTTTAGAAAGATGAGAAAAAAGAAAGTTTAAACATCTGATAAGAAATCCGAATGTTATAATTCCTGTATTGTTTTGCATGCTAAAATCTAACATGAAGGTTTCTATCATTCAACTTCGATTTTGGAAAACACGAAGGAATTGACATAGAATGTTGTTGGTGTTATCCTATGTTTTGTTGTATGATTGTCTACGATCTGCTATCTAGTGGTTGTCAGAGTGCTCAACAATATACTTTGCCACATTTAAATGATCAAGTGAGAGCAAAGACGAATTTCAATGACTCTCTTTCGTTGCATCATCTGAATAAGAAAGAAAATAAATCGGTGTGTTGCTCCAGTCAAAATCCGATCACATATCAATAAAGCTCTTTGTTTCCAAACAATTACGGGTCCCTGTCCTAACTTTCCTTTTTTCTTGTGCGGAGGAGGAGAAAGATCACTTAAGATGAAAGCACTTGCGAGCAAATAAAATCTAGGGGACCAAAACTTTTTCCGTTGATGGTTGCAACTAGACTGGACGGGTGTAATTTATACCACATACTTCCTGCTTTAAAAACTTTGAAAATAGTGCTCTACTCAATAACTGCTAAAAAAATGGTTAAATCACTTTTTTAAATAATCCAACTGACAGAACGAATATTGCCAACAAACCTAATATGTGGGAGAAAAACAATTACCACACTGATGTGTGACTGAGTGAAGCAGTAGAAAGGTGTGAGAGATAGAGAAATTAAAAATAACGTGATACCACGACACTGACAGATCAGGTGATAGAAGCTGGGTAAGGGAAAGTAAGCACAGGTACTGTTTGAAATGACAAAAAAAACAGACTGTAAAAAAATTACAAATTCTAAACAAAATGGTATTCTAACGAGTCCATATCCAAAACAAAAATAATAAAAAAATAATAAAAAAATCAGAAATAGCCGTAAATCAAAACACCACGTAGCTGGAAAAAGAAGACGTATAGTATAGCTCGGAGATACATTATCAGCCTATAGCGTATGAGACGTATATATTGGCATAATTGTAGTAGTGTGGAAGAGAGCAGGAAAATAATAGTATGAAGAGAAAAAAGTAAGATTTTGAAGAAATATATTATTATCGTTAAATTTCTTTAGGTTCATGAGGTGGCTGCTGCCATAATTGCGGCAATGGATGCTGCTGGGCTTTCTTCTAAAGTTGTGGGGGTGGTTGCTGATGAGGTGGCTGCTTCTGGGGCTGCTACTGAATTCGTTAGAATGGATAATTTTTCGGATGGAAGTGGCTGCTGATGTAGCTGTGGTTGCTGGTGCTGAAGTTTTTGTTGTAGGACAATTTCAATAGCCTACATTACTTTTCCTTTTCAATGCATTATCCGGTGGACGGGTGTTAGCCCGAGAACGGTAACGGCGGGTGCCATCCCTGTGGATAGAATTTATAATTTATATAAAACATTTTTTTTTTTCATTTCAGTAATTTTCATCAAAATCTGATTCTACCTTTGCCGCCTCTGACTGCTTTTCCTCTGAATGATGATGGTATGCCAAATGATTCATGCTCCTGTATTTTGAATACTGTTGCATTCGTAGGTGGCAACTTTTTAAACATCACTTTGTATTCCATTGATAGTTTTTTGGCTTTTAATGGTGATGCAGGTTTCAATCTAAAATAATCAGATGATTCGCTGTCCTCTGAAAGGACAAGCTGAAAATTTTTCTCGAAGCAGCAGGTGATGACGAAGTAGACGGTGTGGCCATGAGAGATAAGGGATGATTGAATGGGGGCGGAGACAATGGCGGAGAACGAGCAGGAGGGGATCCTGGATGATGTACTAAGGAGTCTTGGGTCATTCCACGCGAAATCCGCCGATCGATGGCGCCGTCAAAATTCGGATTCCGTTCATTTTTGGTGGTTAGGTAAAATTGCGATACTTAATAAAGTTAGGTACAATTGCGATACTAAAATTTTCTTAAAAAATAAAAAAAAATGTGTTAGATCGACGTAAAATTTAATTTTACGTCGATTGGTTTAGGTGTCATAAAATTCCATTAACAAATAAAGCCGCAATTAAAGAAAAACCGAATTTTTTTTTTCAGTTCACGGCAAAAAAACAAAATAAAAAATAAAAATATTAATATCTCCCAAACTATTAAAGCGATAATTCTGAAAATTTCAGAATCATTTTTTTTACCTATATTTACCTAACCCCCCAAAATGAACGGAATCCGAATTTTGACGGCGCCATCAATTGGCAGATTTCGCGTGGAATGACCCTCTTCCTCTCTTGCCTCTCCTATATTTCCTGTCCCTTTTCTTTCACCTTTTTTCTTTCCCTTTCCTTCCCTTTCTCGAGATAACTTTTTTTCTTCTCCCTCTTGATTTTTATTGAATTGAACGAAACATGTATATTTGTGTTTAAGATATATTTATTTCTATATAAAGATATATTTATTTATTTGTATATAAATACTGTTGCGGTTTGATCCCGGTTTTCATTTTTGCGCCTGTCATTCTCAGCTGCTGCGGTCGATACCTATGAGAAACATGTATATTTGAATATACAAATATATTCATAAATACATACATTTCCCAATGGATCTTCGGTCGGGGTCCCACTGGGGTGATGCGAAGCTCTTTTTTTCCCATTTGACGCCGGTACATCGATTGCCAGCCCATCGATGTCGCTTCCAGTCTTGTCGGAATCGTCGAACTAAGTCGAAGCAAAGCCAACAAAGTCAATGTCTTGAGATTCTGTGAACGCATCCAACCCCTCTTCCTCCGATACAACCTAAATGGAAAATGTAATAAAATTAAACATTATATAAAAGAATCATGTCTGAGAGTTCATTCTTGAATGCTTAAACTTTGTGGCAGTAAGAATACATGTCATCCATGAAATTAAAAGTTCCCGCTCCAAAATTAAAAGAGAAGTAAGAGCCTAGTATTTCAGAGGTACAATATTTCATTTCCTTACTTAAGAGAGGTCTACTTCAAGGAGAATTCCGTAAAAATCATAATCCGTAAATATAATGATTATTATAATAAGAGATGAAAAGGATTGATGGTGGATAAGAATAGGATTTTCTTAAGTATTATAGGATGCATTAATGCATTAATCAACTTCCGAAATTTTTTTATTCTAATGTACTTTCCAGTTTTTTTTTAAAACCAAAGTAGGAAAGTTCTTTGGAAAAATTACCTATAAATACTTAATAAAGTAGCTACTGTTTCCAGCATAAAGGAACCGAAGTGTCAAAAGCAACTGGTTTTCCGATGTGTAAAACCCGAGTAAAACGATTGCTTGAATCAAATAGGGTTATAATTAATTGCATAAAAGTTTGTGAACGTACTTTTACATTATAAACTTACTAATTCTTTTTTTATAGGGAAAAAATGCCCTTTAAAAGAAAATTGGGCGAAAATTTACAAAAGTGTCGTGATTTTTATTCACGCTGCATCAAGATGATTATTTTCAGTATTGATGCATAAAAATATCACATCCATCTCTCTCATCAAAAAATCATGTACTGTTAACCCACAACAAGTTACAACATATGTAATCACAAATAAAATAACAGTTTTATGCCATATTCTGCTATTTCACATGTAACTTGTCTCATTATTTCTACAGTTGAAGAAAACCGTCGTCCCTAGAAACAATAATGCATCAAGTGTAAAAAAGCAGTGTGACACTGCGACTAATAAGTCCGTTCTTTTCTTTGTCGTTGTTTTGCACTTGAACACTTACAGGAAAGTACATACAAATTGTTACCCTATAAAAACCGTGATTAAAACAAGTCATGTGATCACTTGACATTATTATGATATAACTTCTCAATATATCAGATATTCAGGAAATAACTATGAATGATGAAGCATTCCAATTTCATATTCCAGATTCATGTTGTTGATAGTATTAAAGTTATTGAAAACAAATTAATCAAGCTATTTGTTCGACAACCCATCATAGTTTACCATAAATTCCCTTACATTTTGCATGTCTTCCTGTCGACTTTTCATGGAATATAAATTATGTGGATAAATAAATTTGGTATCCACGCGATTAACGCGTATTAGCGATTAACCAAAAATCCCAGAAGGACATTACCGAAGGAATCTTGTAATGGAACTGTTTAATCACGGAATTAATTACTACAAGAATTGAATGCACCAACTTGCTGAGTAGGGAGATAATGAAAGATTCATATTGTATGAATTAATAGATAACCTAACCTAGATTAAATTAACGGTGAGAAACATATTAGCACGCCAAATTCACAAAATTTTTTTATGTTTGGTGTTCAACTGGCCGCTGTTACTCTTGAAAAAAATTATTTCAATAGCCAAGTTGAAGAATAATCATTAACGCAACGAATTCTCATGTTTCCGTTATGCTTGCTCCAAAACTGGCCACAGATTTCTAGTAACAAAATATAAAAAAATTAGATTTTAGAATTGAATTTAACTATCTGCTTTTGAATATCTTATCTGTAAGTTACTTGTTTGAATGTATCTGAAGTGATTATTTATTCTGTTTCAATTCAAGACACGCATAGATTTTAAAAATGGGTGGTCCAGGTAGTGGAAAACTTCTTACGGCATTTCAAAAGAGTTCACGAGGAAGAGTACGAAAAAGTAAAAGCAGGAGGGAAAAGTCACCTATCAGACCAATCTTCCATGAAGACTTTCCTTGCGAAAACCTCGCAAAAGATTGGCAAAAGAAAATTGACAATCTAATAGCCGAAATGATTGTTTTGGACAATTTGCCTTACAACTTTGGAAAATTAACCATTTTACAAACAGAGGGGTTTCGGAAGCTAATCTCGTTTATAGCGCCAACTTATAAAATTCCAAGTTATGAAAAGATGCGAGACACCATCATACCTTCAATTTCCTCAAGAATAGTTGAGGTAGTGCTAGAAGTTCTAAATTATTGTGATGTTGTTACTATCATGTTGGACCTTTGGTCATATGACAGCATGCTCGGATTCATGGAAGTTTCTTGCTCGTCAGTAACTGCAGACTATATCCCATTCACCTGTTTTTTAAACATGAAGGAGATGCCTATAAAATTCATACAGCAGCAGCAATTCTTTCAGAGTCCCAATGCGTCGTTTCTGACTGGGGACTTAATGGAAAGGTTTGTTGTCTAATCTGTATACGTCATTGTGAACTACTGATGAATTATAGTTATCCGCATGGTCACTGATAATGCTTCAAATATGACTGCTGCTATTAGAATGCACTCTCAAGTTTCAGCAGAGAAAAGAAGACGAATTCGTAGAATTAGAGCTTGTAGCAGGGATTGAAGTCCCAAATTATGTTTTAATCCCAGAATACTTAGAGTGCATGTCTTCCTCTGGTGGTTCCCAGACCGAGGATTTAGACATTGAAAATATATTGTCAACATTAGAAATTGACAACAGAAAACAGCTGCGAAATCAACGAAACGGGATTTGTCACCTCCACTTCACGCAGGATGTTTGCCTCATCAAGAACAGCTGGTTATTAAAGATGGAATAAAGGCACTAGACGTATATATCAGTTCGTAGCTGCAGTTTTATGGAATTTATTGCTAACCATAAACTTTAAAGAATTTTTTTTTTACCAGGCGCTCGATCTCTTGTGCAAGATCGTTGGGGGGGGGGGGGCGGCGAAGTGTTGTATATAAAAAGGTTCTTTTATATTCCGTTGGATTCAAAATATCCATGATGAATCTAACTCTTTGGAATTCGCAATTTTCAATGTTGAAGTACTTCCTAAACGCTATTGATATTGACCGAACACTTCAATCGAAACTGAATGCTTGCAAAACTCGCGGATCTCTATCATATCTGCAATTAAAATGTCTGAAAGAATTCGTAACTCTACAAGAGCTATTCAAAATCTCAACAGATGTTTCCCAAAAACATACTGAGACCGTGGGATAAGCCATTCAATTTTATTTGGATTTGGTTAATCAATGTTCACTGAATCCCAGAGTAAATCAAGATTCAAAATTTATTACTTTGTGCAAGAGTGTGGCTGAGGAATTAAGCAGATATCACTCAAGAAGAGAATGGGATGGATCATGAAAGACACTTTGTTTGTATTAGGTACGCAATATCATTGAAGTCAATAAGGTTATTGCACACATTTTTAACTTCATAATTACAGGATCAGTACTTGGCCCAAGAATTAAAGAATCGTGGATAACAACTGCTGGAGAAAAAGTAGAAGAGGTTCTAGTGTCTGTGAAGGAATTACTGAAATTGCGCTATCGCACATGCGGTAAAAGTGTATATTAAAATAACATCCTAATTGTTAGTCAATTTACTCAATTTATAGTTTTGGATTTTAGGTGGAAACGGAGGTGATTACATTGAAAACAACGCTGCCAGTGGTGCTGAAGATGATGGAAACAGAAGACGTAAAGCAGATGAAAATCCAGTGAGCCACCCTGTTCAGAAATGCTCTAGACAAACTATCCGACCTTTACTTGCAAGCGTACTTGTACGCCCCCGAACACTATCAAAAGGTGTTGCCAAAGTACTGGAAGAATTTGATGTTTTTTCTAAAGAGACCCCCATTTTAAACAAAAAGGGTCAATTTGTTTTAGATTTCAGTTCTTGTGATTATACGAAACTTAATCAGCATAGATTCCCCGCCTTAGCCCCAATTGCACGGGATATAATGGGTATATATTCCATGTTCATCAGCAAAAAATGGGATGCTGACGTTCGCCCGACAAAACTTTACATCGACATTGACGCGACGTATCTTCGACAGGTTGAGAGAGCTTCGACAAAATTGCGAGATGATTTCCACAATCAATGCGAGACGACTTTGACAATAACCTAACTTAACCTGACTTTACCTAACCTAACCTAACGTAACCTAACCTTACCTAACCTAACCTAACCCAATCTAACCTAACCTAACCTAACCTAACCTAATCTAACCTAACCTAACCTAACTTAACCTAACCTAAGCTATCCTTACCCAACTTAACCTAACCAAACCTAACTTCACCTAACCTAACGCTTAAATTGTCGAAACAGCCTCGTATATTGTCGAAGTACATTCGCATATTTGTCGAAGTACATTCGCAAAGTTGTCGAAATAGTCTCGCATATTTGTCGAAGTACTGTTGCCACCTGTCGAAACTAAATCCAATAGGTGTCGATGTAAAGTTTTGTCGGGTGAAACTACCCATACCCAAAAAATGAGCGTGCGTTTAGCACAGCAGTTGACATTTTGTCGGCAATGAGAAATAAGACAAAACCAAAATTATTTGATATGCTTGTGTTCATTAAACGAAACGCTCATCTCCTCAAAACCCTCTCTACTAAGGAAAAAAAAGACAAAAAAATTAGATTTGATTTGGATTTTTAAAAATATTTCTGGATTTGGATTTTTGTGATTTTTTGAATGATTTGATTTGAAAATTCAGATTTTGGACGTGATTCGATTTTGAACTGATTTGACGGGATTCTTTTTACATGAATTTGATTTTAGGATTAAATAAGTACCTAATCCAATACAATGCCTATAACTAGGAAACTGCTAAAGCTACGAAGATGCAAAAAGTCGTAAAAAAAGCTTCGTTAGGTCTATTAAATGCATGTTGTTTTTAATTTTTATGATAGAATGTGCACAATGAATAACAAATTTTAAACGATTTTCATTCGGATATCTCTTTTCTCCCCTTTATTCAAGCGGAGTTGTCGCATCTTCATAATCGCGAAATTTCCTTTTGTTTAAGTCAAGAATTAAGGCAAAATTTTTCAACCCAGAAAAAAAGGGAAATTTCGCGGTTATGGGCTTGCAGAAAAATTAAAGTTTGGTTTTAAGAGAACTTTAGCTACGTTCACACTGGAGGTTATGGAGAGTAGCGTAAAATAGTGTAATGAATAAAACTTGTTTGTTCAAAGTGGTCTTTGCAACTCAGCGTAAGAGGGGTTGGAAACGCCGCCCACGTGGCGAGTTACCCCTCGGCTTGGGGGCGGAGTTTCACACCCAACGCTGAGTTGCAGACCATTAACAACTAACAAGTTTCATTTCACTACACTTTTTTACGCTACTCCCCGTAACCTCCAGTGTGAACGTATACCTTTAAAGTTTGCAAAAACTGAAGACACTGAAACTAACAAAATAATAACGGTAGTGACTGATTCTGAAAAGAAAAGTATTACAGAAACGTGTGTTGTGCCAGAACCTTCTATGGAAATAACAAATGACAAAACTTTTTTTCTCAATGTCGACTTTTTCTTGCATGCCACAACACGTGATTCATATGCCACCAAACCGAACGACGAATTGACATTTAGAAATGAAAACCAGAAATATAAAATCATCTTAAAAAAAGCTCAACGGAAATCACTTAAATTTCAAGCCTAATCCAATTAAACAAGAAGAAAAGCAAAAAATGGCGATGTATTCAAATTATAAGAAAATTGCAAAGCAAACTGATCAGTAAAGAATCATTCAGCCGCAAAAGAAAAATTATTACAAAACTTATTTATAGGAAAAGTTTGCCTAAAATAGAAAATTCAAATTTAAAAATTGGACAAAATTCATTCTCAAAACAGCTCTCGTTGCAATTGCTTGCATTCAAAAATTTCCTCCAATTCTAGATATGAGATATCTATGCAGAATTTTACTTTCGCTTGTCCAAGAACGTAAGGAAGAAAAATGAAGACGATGTATTGGAAAAAAATTCCCGAAAGATTTGTTTTATTCCAAAATAGATTTGTCAGTATTATTTTATACCCCGCAGATGACTTTAAAAAAGAGCTTTCTTTTAAAACACAGTTCCCTTTTCATAACACCAAGAAAAGAATCATAGAAATCCTTCGGGTATTGTCAAATGCATCCATCTGTTGAAGTAATTCTGTTTCTCCTTCCCAGCATCTAGACATTTTTGATACAACAAAAAAAAACTAACCGCCTTATTAAGACAGATAATTGATGAACATGCAATTGCAATTGAAAAAAGCTCAGCGGGTCCGCCGCAAAATTCAATTAAATATCCATACATCCTCATCAGACAACCTCATGAGTCCACATTATCATACGCAACCATTTTTATTTTTTTTTATCCAGTTAACTATTCTCTTTTTTTTGTTGGATACGGTCTAACACAACCAAAACCAAATACATTGAATTACTTGCATCAGAAGATAATAGCACTGTACTTTTTTATTTTTTCGCAATCCTTCACCAAAATAGTAATATGGGATCTTTACAGTGCGCGAATATACGGTTTTGTACCCAAGTTCGGTTTTGCACTCACTAAAATCGTATACAACCATAGAAAAGGATAAATTACAGGCCTGAAAATGTGTCTAAAAAAGACTTTCATAAATTTTCACTTTTCTTTACATTTCCATTGGGGGTGGTATACATTATACATATAATGTGGTCATATTGCCAGCTTAACACATTTTCAATCATGAAATGATCCTTTGCTTTTGTATAGTTCTCTCCATAATCAGATTTAGCATTAATTTTTTCTTAGTATAGCAAGGTCCAAAAAATAACGAATGCATTTTAACCAACACGGCGAGTTCTTGAAAGTCTGGATTGCCGACAAAATATGATATAATTAACAAAGGCATATATAGCTTATTCCTTGCATATACGAGGTGTAGTCAAAACCCTTCTTGTCCAGGGGAAGAACTCCTTTCGTCCTACCAGGCAAAGAATGCATTAGATTTATCAAGAGAGGAAAGGGCTTAAAGATGCATTATGTCATTCGAATATATCCTGACCATGTTTTTGGATATCGCGCCCGATTGCCACTTGTTTTAATTTCATGTTGTGCTTGCGGAAGTAAAAAAATGTTTCAACTTCTCGTTACTCCTTTAAATTGTTTGAGGCGGAGTTTTCACCCCCCCCCCCTCCCGCACCTTTTATTTTATTTTGAGACCTACACATTTTTTCCTTGTGTGACGGTGTCAGTCAGTATGGCCGCAGCAGCCCTTAGAGTTGGTAGGTCTCGTAGTAGAATTGTCATTTGTCATCTTTCTTTTTTGTTTGATTCTCGTACAGAAAAATTGCGTTTGTTTTTTCGTGACTATTCGTATTTGAACTCATCCATTGTATTAGAGCCTTAGAGTTTAACAAAACCATATGTAAAAGGTTTCAACAGCGAAAGTTGATTTAGAAAAATATCGCCGGATCACTTTCTCTTCAACTAAATTTTAATGTTTTTTCAATCATTAATCATTATTTTTTAATTGCATAATTTGCCTTGCAACGAAATTGATAATGATGAAGCTGTATCTGGCGTCAACGAGTTTCATAAGCACAATTCTGTGGAAATGATTATAGTTATAAAACTGAGACCCACCCTATCTCTTGCGTAAAAAATTTGGTTGTAAACCAGTAAATTTGACCATTTAATGGTTTTCGGACTTTTTTTCTTACCCTTTGGTAACCTCTACATTATGCGTCTTTTTGACCGTGTTCGAACCGTTTTCTGTACTCCATGAAGGACGGAATGCTTTTTTGAATTCTTTTTGCTTTTCCTAGTCAAATAAACTGAATCTAAACCATTTTTGGTTCGTTTTATTATACTACATTTCAACCTTATTTTTAATTTATTTAAATTTGAACCCTGATTTTGGACTTATTGCACATAGATTATTACGCATCCAAATGAATAACTGTAAGTTGAAATTGGAAGTCATTGTATTGCATGACATATCGAAGAACAATTTTAATGAAATACAGCACGAACCAAATATAAACATCAATCACATTTTCTGTGTTAAAAAACAAATCAATTATATCATCTTGAAAAGTTGATAGCAAATTATGACAAGAAGGCGGCGAAAAGCGATAAGTGTTGTGGGAGTTTACAAATCCTCGTCTCCTGCCAACATCGAGGCTGAAATAGCAAAACCAGGAGAAGTTAGATTTCTGTCACACTAATGGCCTTCTCCAGACGTTTAATTCAAATGTACATCTGGGCATTTACATTTTTTTCTTTTACTAATTTAAACTTTTACTAAGTTTAATTATGATCAAACAATCGAATCAATATAAAATTACCATTTCCTGTAGGCGCAGTTAGGCTAGCAGTTGACCACAACCCCTGATGAACGATAGGGAAAGGTGGCAAAATTGTTTCCTTCTAATTAAAACAAGTTTTAATTAAGTACTTTCCGGTTCTCACATCAACATAACATTTAAAAAATATACATTCCCATTTGGAGTATTACTAAAGATAGCAGGTTACCACAACCCTTCAGTTGAATAAACGATAAGGATAGATCATAGATGGCAAATTGTTTCCTTCTAATAAAAAGAAGTTTTAGTTAAATTTTTTCAAGGGTTCACATCAACAAGATTTTAAAAAATATACCATTCCCATTTGGAGTATTTTTCGTGAGAGAAAGTGACCACAATCTGTCAGTCGAATGATCGGATGAACGAAAGGGATAGATGGCAAATTGTTTCCTTCTAATAAAAAAAGTTTTAATTCAGTACTTTCAAGTGTAACATGAACATAACATTTTAAAAACTATACCATTCCTATTCGGAGTATTAGTAAGGGTAGCAAGTGACAACAAACCACTGTCAGTTGGATGTAAGGTAGGTATAGGTGGCAAATCAGTTTTAAATTCAATAAGCTTTGAAACAACTACTTCAAAAAACAAAGGATAGAAAATTACCCGTCCTAGTCGGAGCATTTGTCAATTTTTTGTGGATTGCTGTTTTCCAAAGTAGAATGCTTAGCAAAGTTCGACTGGCTTAATCTTTTTTACAAAGTCATAAAAGGAATAAAAAATATGTTTAGAAAAATGAATGGTTTGGTTTGGTTTGGTAACTGATGGGTGCACTGCTCCAATGGTGATTTACCGTCACAGCACTGGTCTCCTGTTGAAGACCTTACGCACCGTCTGAGGTATGTTTATGTTGTGTTTGTCGTGGGCTTTTTTTTAAGAAAGATGAATTTTAGGTAAACAAATTACTTCTTCTGGGTTTCACCACTACAGATGCTGCATCTTCCCTGCTAGCAAAGCCCGTCTGTTTTCCATCTATTGGACGTAGATATGTCAAAACTACGTCCATCCTTTTTCCAACCCAATATTTCATCCGTTGAATGTCCATAATTCATTCTTTACGGATGTAGTCGACTCGTCGAATATTGATAAAAACGGATAGCATATAGATGACCTTTCATTATCCATTGTGGATATGTTGCCTTTTTCTCAATTACATGTAAAATGGATGACCATAAGATGCCCTAAATTCATCCATTACGGATAGGTTCGCCTCGTCGAATATGGATGTAAAATGGATAGCATAGAGATGGTTTTTTTCCATCCATTGCGGATATATTTTTATCGTCTAAGTTAGTTGTAAAAGGGATGGCCATAAGATGTCCTTTATTTATCCATTACAGATGTGATCTTCTCGTCTTAGTTAAGTCCAAAAGGGATGACCATTAGATGGCCTTAATTCATCCATTGTAGATATATACTCCCCTCGTTTAAATCATAACCAGATGGGATGGCGTTTAGATGGCTTTCATGTATATCTTATATGACATGTAATATGCAAATAAACAAGCAGAATCAGATAAATTTCGCAACCATGAAAATTCCCATCCTTTTTCTTTGTTTAATAAATAATTAGTGTTAGTTCTTAGTTGTCTCTAGAAAAGATCTGTCAGAAAAAAAACATTACAGAAAAACAGTCGTTAATGAGAGGCAAATATATAACCCTATTCAAAGTATTCAAAATAACTTAATTAATAACAACGATGAGGTAGATCAACATGACAGCATTACTATTATTACTGGAGAAGTAGTAACTACTGAATCAAGTGAAAATGGACCTGCCTCAATCGGCGAATATTTAAACCACAGTAGGCCTGCTTATAAATATTATTATTTATACAATAAGTTGATAAAAATCAAATTATGGAAAGATGGAGTTGCTGGTAGCTGTTACAATACACACAATTCGTGTCTTCATAATATTGAAATTTGCTTTGCCCAATTTTCAGCTACTGGTGATAACAACGTCGACTTAATGGACACATTTAGCGAGTCAGGCGTCGGAGTCATCCCAATCAGATAACGACAAAGAAGAAGAAGAACTATTTTCTCAAATAATGGATGTGATTATGATTTCCTTATTATCCTCTAAAATAGGGTGTTTGCATGCAAATGGCTTACGCGTAATAAAGTCAGTGCGTACACTGTTAACAAAGGTCTTCGATATTCGTCGAAAAGTCACTAAAAAAATATTCATTCGATTGTTTCTTAAGAAAATGTATAAATCAGTATTTACTAATAGTGGTCTAGTGATTAGTGGTCCGGCTCTCAACTTTGGGTTCTTTGGTTCGATTCCCGGCATGGTCTTGCCTTTTTTATAGCATCCCAATGTTTGCTAGAAAATTATGAAAGATCCCTAATAAAATTCTCATTATGGTTTTCAATGAAATAGGATATCCTTGAATTCATTTAAAACCTTGAAAATGAATCAATTGACAATCGTCAAGAAAACAACGTGAAAATTAGCATCTGGGCATGGATTATTAATAACAAGATCCCTATTTGTCATGCTACCTCTTTTCTGAAAATATTACATAAAGAAGCTGGACTGCAATTTCTACCGCTAGATGCCAGAACCCTCCTTGGATCAATGCGCACGAAAGTTCAAAAAATTCCAATGAATTCAGGTCATTACTACAATTTTAGTATCGCAATTTCCATCATCGTAATTCTCTCTTCCCTTCTTCCAAGCGATTTTCCCGAAATATTTGAATTCATTTGGAATATTGACGGGATTCCATCAACAAAAAGTAGCTCGATCAGTTTTTGACCTATCGTAGGCAGAATCTGCAATTTACCAAATTGTGAGATAATAATGGCAGGATTGTACGTAAGATGTCAAAAACCAGCAGACATTAATGATTATTTAAAACAATTTGTGGATGAACTAATTGAGCTAAGCCTTAAAGGTTTTTTTATGGGAGGCTTTTTTTAATTAAAACAATAGGATTTGTGTGTGATGCTCCAGCAAGGAGTTTTCTCATTAGCGTTGTACCTCATAACAGCTATTACAGCTGCCATAAATGTGTAAGCGTGGGGGAATATATTAAAAAAACACACAAAAAGGGGTGGTAGAGTTATACATCCTGACTGTTTTGCTTCCCGTCGAAATGACTTTGAATTCCAGCAGACATTAATGATTATTTAAAACAATTTGTGGATGAACTAATTGAGCTAAGCCTTAAAGGTTTTTTTTATGGGAGGCCTTTTTTTATTAAAACAATAGGATTTGTGTGTGATGCTCCAGCAAGGAGTTTTCTCATTAGCGTTGTACCTCATAACAGTTATTACAGCTGCCATAAATGTGTAAGCGTGGGGGAATATATTTAAAAAACACACAAAAAGGGGTGGTAGAGTTATACATCCTGACTGTTTTGCTTCCCGTCGAAATGACTTTGAATTCCGTAACAGCATTGCAATCGAATATGGTAACCATATTGATACAAAAAAGACAGATCTATAATTGAAAAAATATTGAATTTTGATATAATCAAAAACATCCCTCTAGATTATATGCATTTAACATGCCCCAAAAAATTATGAAAGAATGGATAAAGGGATCTGTGAAATTATCAGCTGATTTCATAAGATATATTTCCTTATATCTATCTTACATTAAGCAATTCATCCCTGATGATTTCTCTAGAACTACCAGAACCCGCAATGATTTTTCTCATTATAAAGCTACTGAATTTAGGCTTCACATGTTATATATTATTCCTGTAGCATTTAATGATTTTCTTCCATCTCTCATTTATCATCATTTCCTATATTTCCACGGAGCCATGAAGCTTCTCGTTAACCCACAATTATGTAAACAGTGTGCGAAATACGCAAACCAGCTCTTAATTAAATTTATAAGAGATAGTATAAAAATTTATTGTAAAAAATTTGTTGTTTATAATGTGCACAACTTAGTTCATCTACCAGAGGATGTATTGGAATTTGGTTGTGTCGACAATTTTTCCGCTTTTCCATTTGAAAATTTCTTACAAAACTCAAACATATGCTCAAGCATTGCGGGAAACCTCTTGAACAAGTTGTTCGACGTTATCATGAATTAAATTTTTTTGGCCTTTTCTAGTAATAAAACAAAATACTTATAAACAAAAACAAAATACTTATAAAAGTTCACGAAAACGGACCACGTTTGAAATCATTTCTTTCTCAGAAAAGACAAATAAAACAAAATCATACGCTAAATCATAAAAATTTGTCTGTCTCGTGCGACAATAAAAATTGCTGTGTCATGCTGAATGATAAATCCGTAATTTTAATTTTCAATATAATTCAAAATAAAAAAAAGGAAATCTTTTTAATAGTAAAAAAATATTTGAAACAGGAAAATCTTTTTGACACACCACTACAGTCCTCTGCATTAGATGAACTAGTTTTAAGTGATCTTGATTCAAATTTGTCTTCATGGCCTTTGACGGATGTGTTGTTTAAAATGTTAAGGATTCCATTATTCCAACTAGCTTGGCAACAACTACAGAGTTTTTCGTTGCTCCAATTATTTATCCTTCTATCAATACGAAATAATGAATGTTGTCATTAATATACTTTTTAAAAATTTAATAAATTTATTGGCACTTGTGTTTGGCTGATTTGTGTAAAAAAAAATGTACTCATTTTATTCTTGGCGGTCGTACAATTAATTTTAGCGTGGTGGTGGCGCAACGGGTGTTTTGCAATACCATACAACTAGCGCCAATAACTACACATGAAGAAAAAATTACTACTACTAGTACCACAAACCACAATAGCATTTACATTCATTGAATGAACGTCTGTTATCCTCATTGCTTAACTGCATCGGTTAAAAACTGATTCTCGTCGCGACCACGGTAGCAGCTAGACGTGCCTTATTCTCACTCCGAGTTTTCTTTGTGCTATCTCCAGCAGTCCGGCGCGCTATTTCATCTCCACTCTTCTATTATTTCAAATCTAAGTCCATTGTAACCCTTTCCCCCCAGCTCACTCCCCCAGAAATGAATCACGTCTTCTCTTTCGGGTCCAGCCCGCAAACAAAAGACCTTTTGTAAAGTCCTCGTCTGATTTTCCAGTTCTAGGTTCCCGCTCTCCCCCTCCGAGTACTCCACCTATCCCCCCAGTCATTATTTCGATCTCCGGCAACTCCCCCAATTTCAAAAATATGAAAACCGCGGAACACTGCTTTCCATCTTGCCCTCAAAGCCCTCGTTGGTGAGGTAGCTCATTCTAATGTAATGTTTGGAGGCGACCTTTGCGTCTTCCCAAACTCAATTGATCAACAAAAAATCCTCCTTTCCACCTCCCACCTAGCAGACAGAAACGTTACTTTCTCCCCCCCCCCTTTCTTCCTCCTCCATGAGTAAAGGAGTCATTTTTGATGTCCCAGTTGTAGACAAGGAAGAAGATATTCTCGCTGCGCTCTCCAACCAAAATGTCATCGCAGTTAAAAGGCTACTCATGAAAGGCCACCCTGAAATCCACTCCACTACTGTTCTCCTCTCTTTCTCGTCCACCCTCCCTGATAAAGTCAACATGGCCGCACTCATGTATGATACAAAGTCCACTTGTCCATCCCGAACCCATTTCGTTGTAAAAAATGTTGGCGCCTTGGCCACTCTTCCTCCAGATGCAGCTCGAATCTTGCTAACTGCAAAAAATGTGGATCCCATCATGCACCAGATTTTCTCTGCGTCACCAAATGCATCAATTGCAGTAGTCCTTTCCACGAGTCCGACAGCGCAAATTGTCCCGAATTCCTTGAGCTCAAAGCCATCCTAAAATTTGCCACATTAAATGGGATCTCTGTTCAAGAAGCGCGTTCTAAACATAAGAGCTTATACAGCCAAGCCATCCTCAGAGCGAAACGTAGCTCGCCTCAATCGGACTCAAATAACTCAAATCCTGATCTTTTAATATAACATGATCCCTGATCTTTTGAGCTCCCAAATATTCTATCTCCAAGACGAAATCAAACAGGTGAGAGATATCACTCTCCCTGGCCTTAATGCATCCATTGCCGCCTTAACTAAGGACCTCGACAACACTAAAAAGAAAGTAGCTAATTTTGACCAGCGCTTTGACAATTTTGCTGCAAAACAAGACTCTCGATTCGACTCTATCGAAATCCTATTAAAGCAACTCACTGCTGCCATCTCTCCATTGACATCTTGCCATTCTCCTTCTTTCATCACCGGCAAAGACGTTAACCTCCACCCTGCTCTCCCCACCTCCTCTTTTAACCATAGTCCTACTGATTCTATGATCAATCCCCCCTAAGCAGCGTCAATGACTAATTTTCAGAAAACCACCTCGCTCTCTCCAATAACTTGACAAATGTTTAAGAACCTTTCTTGCCTTCAATGAAACGCCCGTGGCTTGACTAAATCCAAGCTCGAGGAGTTCCGTATTCTCCTTAATAAATTTAATCCCGACCTCGTTTTTTTTTGTGAAACTCACTGGTCCCACCATTTTTGCGTTTTATTTAAAAATTATCATACCCTTAAGAAGGATCGCCATATGCGACGAGGAGGTGGCGTAGCCCTCCTCATTAAGAAGTCTCTTCAATTTTCAGTTGCCAACTGCCCTATTCAAAGCTCCCTTGAAATCATCAGCGTGAGCGTTTTCACTTAATCCGGAGAAATCGAATGTTTTTCAGTTTATTGTCCCAATGGTAACTGCTCCCAAGAAGAAATTAACCTTCTCATTTCAAGACCGAACCCCTTTATCCTGGCCGGCGACTTTAACGCCCACCATCAACTTTGGGAATCCTTTCCCTCTGTCAACATAGCAGGACACTCAATCAATAACGCCATCATCGATCAGCCCGACGCTTCTCTCATTACCCCCCTCGACTTAGGCACCCGAATCGACCCTAGCTCTGGTAAACCCTCCACCATCGACCTCTTTATCACTTCATCTCAATTCGTCTTAAAATCTAACATCAGCCTTGGCCCCTTCTGCGGGAGCGATCATCTACCAATCTTTACTACACTGAACGCGGATCCCATCCACCTATCCTCCAAATCCCTATCTTGGATTTTCTCGAAAGATAAATGGCCCAAATGGAACGCTGATCTGTCTTACTTCATCCTCCTTTCACGTGTTATCTGATCCCAAACAAATGTACGACTCTTTCAAAAGCTCCATGTTAACAGCTAGTCACATGAATATTTCTCTATGTCAAAATCCTCCCCAGAGTCTCTTAGGGAACCCCGTCGTCCATGGTGTTCAAACGACTGTCAAGCCACCGTCGCATCAGCTAAAAGAGCCGAAAAGGCGTAAATCCCCCCTGTCATCCAAAAGAGATTAGATTGGAAGAAAGCTGAAGCAATCAAGAAAAGACATCATTTCAGCGAAAAAATCAGCCTGGTCAACTTTTATCAATAATCTCAACCCCCAATCCAACAACAACCATGTATGGCCCTTTATGAGAGCCATGATAGGCCAAGGAAACAACTGTATACCCAGAGCTCCTGCTATTAAGAAACCAAATGGCGTCTCTCTTACTGCTCCAAAAGATATTGCAGACTTCTTCCTCGACTTTTTCAGCAACCCTCCCGACTCCCAACCCAACTACTCGATCGAAGAATCCACCCCTGCTCCTATCACCAACTCACATATGGCTAATAACTCTCCTAATCAACTTAATCTTCTCTTCACATCTTATGAATTGGAATCCGCCCTAGTTAAAATCAAACGCAGATCGACCGGCCCAGACAACATACATAATGAAATGCTAGCCAACTTGTCAATCAACAATAAACGCAGCTTACTCCTCTTGTTCAACTCCCTATATCAGCTCTTATTCGTCCCTGAAGACTGAAAGAGGGCAATTGTAATACCCCTTCCCAAACAAACCATTAGATGAAGTCAGCTCCTATCGCCCAATTAGTCTTACCTCCTGTTTATGCAAACTTTTCGAACGTATTATCACAAACCGCATCTCCTGGTATGTTGAAAGCAAAAAGCTGATCTGTCCAAACCAGGCCAGCTTTAGAAAACGGCGATGTACTACTGACCACCTTGTCAATCTAGACCTCGACATTAAAAGGAGCTTCAAAGATAAACAGTCTACGGTGGCTGTCTTTCTCAACATTGACAAAGCATACGATTCGGTGTGGATAATTGGCCTTCTCTATAAGCTGTCGAAAATCGGCATCCACGGCTCTTGTCTCGCTTGGCTGTCCAATTTTCTCCAAATGTATCCGCCTTGGTAGACACACTTCAGCTTTCAAACTCTTAAAAAATGGTGTTCCCCAAGGCGCCGTAATCAGTCCTTTACTGTTTAATATCATGCTTTACGATTTCCCTCTCCCCCCTATTAACTTCAAGCTCCTGCTCTTCGCCGATGACGTACGTCTCCATCTACTCAAAAGTCAAGCGCCCCATTGATGCCGAAGTTATTCTCCAACCTTACTTAGATAAAGTCGCAAAATGGGGTCGCAAATGGAAATTTAAATTCTCAGCCGCCAAATCGTCCGCCGCATCCTTTACCCGTTCCTATAAACCCGGGGACGACCCGCGTTTCAAAAGTGAAATTTCTAGGTCTAACGCTCGACTCAAAACTTATATGGAAAGACCACATAGCCCAAGTAGTAAACAAATGCATTAAAATTTAAAATGCCTTTTCGATCATCTGTAAAGCCTCCTATGCCCCCTCCCTCCGTTCCTTGTCATCCTCATTCAAGAGTCTAGTGCGTAGCCGCATTGACTACGGTTTAATAGTATACGGCTCAGCCAGCAAGTCCCACCTTCAAAAAATTGACGTCGCCGCTAGATCTATTCTCCGCATCATTCTCGGTTCAAAACCCTCTTCTCCTACGGAAGTCATTGATGCCGAATCAAATACTGAGCCCACAGCCTATAGAAGAGACTGGCTCGCCTCCAAATACGTGATTAACCTCAGCTCAAACCCCAGTAATTTAACGTACAACTCAATAAAAGCTTTGTTCTCATCACACGACCAATGGCCAACCAGATGCTCCCCTTGTCTGCTCTCAATCTGCTCCAACCTAAAATCAAAGAATCCCAACCTGTTTAACCTCACCTCAGATGTTATCTACCCGTCTTCCATTCCCCCTCCCCCTTGGTCTCCCCCTCTCTTTGAATCTAGATGGTTCCCTCTCCAAAAATCAGCCGCCTAAAATAATCCACAGCTCACGTCTATCATCTTCAATTCCCTTGTTGAAAAAATCCCCCTGCCCGACATCATCATCTTCACCGACGGCTCTGTAAAATCAAGCCCTCTTCGCTCTACATGCGCCATCTACATTCCCGATCTTAACTGCTCAAAATCCTGGCTCCTCTCTCAAGGTTCAGGAATATTCACCGCCAAACTCTACGGAATACTAAAAGCACTTGAATCAATTTACGCCCTAGACCAACTCCCCCCCCCCCCTGCATTCACATTTTTTCAGATTCCAGCTCCGCCATCAAGGCCCTCTCGTCCCCCAAAACCCAAATTCATAGTTGGATCTCGGACATCAAAAATCTCCTTAAATGTCTCCTTTCTAGTGGCACCAAAACTATTATTTACTGGATTCCCAGTCACTCCGGTATTACTGGAAACGAAATTGCGGACAACCTCGCTTCCGAAGAAAGCGATCCCCCCTCCAGAAGCCTTATCGAAAATACTCTATCAACAGGGGAACTAATCTCGTCATCGAAACTTTCTTGGGAAATATTCCTTCTAGCCCACCATCATAAATGCAAAAAACCCTGCGTTCAAATGAAAGCCAAGCCAGGCTTCATCTTATGGCATCAGTCCAAAGACAGAGCAACAACTTGCCTTCACCGCTTGAGAAACGGCCACAATCATTTAAACGCTTTTGCTCACCGCATTGACCAAGATGCTGACCCGAGCTGCCGATTTGGTTGCCCAGCCATCGAATCTACAAAACATGTCTTAATTGATTGTCCCGCCCAACACGCTCATCGCCTTAATCTCATCCGTTTCTTCAACTTAAATTGTCTTCCCTTGAATCCTCAAACGCTCCTGGGCCTCGACCCTTCAATCAGCCCTAAAACTAAATTTAAACTCAATAGTCTACTGTCATCTTACCTAAGCAAAACGGGCCTGCGATTTATCGCATAATTCTCTAACCTATCTCATCTCCTCCCCCCCCTTTCCATCTCCATTTATAATCAAATCCAAAAGCTCCGAAACACAGTATTCAGTATTCATCCAGCATTACTGGGTTTTTTCACGCAAATTTATTCCTTTGAACACTTCAAAGAAGAAGGTAAAAACATATAACAGCCTGAAATAATAAATCCTATTTCTCTATATTGTTTTTAGTTAAGTATTTCAACAAAATGTCCCGACCGGATATGTCAAACGTATTTACCATCATTTACTGTGAGCTGCCTGGAAAGGATCCAATAAAAGTAACATCTGAAGAAATTTTTCAATCTTTCTTTTCAAACAAAGAGCTTTGTCCTTCAACTTTCCCTGTTAATTATTCAAATCCATTGGATTTTCCCTTTGGCAACTCAAAATATATTTATCTTACACCACAAAAATGGCAGCCTTTCCAAAGTAGTTTTTGGTCTGATGACCACGTCGTTTGTACTGTTTCTGTTTCTTTTCCATTGTTTTTTATTTTATTTTACTGTTCGAAATGGATGGGTTAATAAGTGAAGAGAATGAGGTAGAGAAATTCATTGTTACTTTAACATGTAGCAAATATTAGAATTATCTTGCCAATCATTATCAGAATAATTCACATTTTACTAAAATCACGTGTCTTAACTTTTTGTCGCAGGATAAAAAATTTGTAATTGTGTTATTTAATAATGCGAACGTATTAGGGGTCGTCTCTAGTAACTGGATAGAAAATGGTTTATGTGCCTGGCCACCACAAAAAGATAAGAAAGTATATGCTAGAAAAAGAGTTCCACCCTGTATAAATTGGGTCAAATATGACGTGAAACAGTAGGATTCATATGGTATGTTAACCTTGGGTTAGTATGTATCTTTATTGTTTTATTGTTTTATTACCTTGAATTTTACTACAAAACAATAAGACATTTTTAATGAAATACCAACAAAATTTAGGATTTTTTGTTGAATCCTAATAATGCTAGCCTGCAAGCCTAATAGATTAGGGGAAACGCGTAAGGAATAAGAATGTTTGAAGAAATAACTAAAACATGATATTTTTAAATAATTATTTCCGATTTATTACTTAGATGCCGAATATTTTTAGTACTCTGTAAGCCTAAAACCTTAGAACAGAAAAAAGGATTCCGAGGATTACTTACAACAGTATCAAACTTCTGTTTTTCTAAGTTTTAAATTAATGACTGATGTAGATGCTATAAAATTAACAATAGCATCGTCCTACCAAGCTTTGCCTTTTTCATTTTTAGCTGGTCAAACTCTATTTTGCTGAAGCTCATGTTTATTTTATCTCGGGACTAAATATTTCAACTTCATCATTTGTATATGGTGGCATTCCTTATTTCTATCCTCTTAGCTTTGATCTGTGGCTATAAGAGAACTATAGCTCAGTCTCGAAACGCATAAAATGATAAGGTTTTTTACTTTTTGTTGCCACGAAAAGAAATAAGGAAAAAGCATCTTATAGCTCTTCTCGGTTGTAGATAACATCTGTTAACTTGCGTTTTTGTGGGCTGTAAAAATAAAAGCGAGAGTTAAAGGAAGGCTCAAAGGAGTTATGACACAAGGCAAACCTCGCGATGATATTTACTAAAGTTTCGATCAGTCCAAGCTGTTCTTGGCAGCTTTCGTACCAATTTTTTATTAAAGCTATAATTTTTTAAAGGAACATCATTTCGGCTAAGTCAACCAGAGACGAAATGAAGCAACGCGTACGAGGACCATGTGATGTGTACAAGGAAACTGATTTGTGAGGCTCCCGAAGAAGCACATCTTCTCTCTGTGTTGGCCCCACGTAACATAAAATAAGTTCAAAATGCACAATCTATTGAGCGTAAAAAAGTTCGTCTGGTCGAGATGGATTATAATTTGCTAATATTGGAGCAACTCAATTTAATTTTGTGAAGTACTTACAAACATACCAGGGTTCACTTGCATCATGTTTCTTGATCAATTGGCGTCTAAAATTATGGTATCAATTGATCGTCCAGATCTTGGAAGTCTGAAATTCCAGTACAACACGACATTCAAACTGGGAGACATTTATGTATCCGTATTGGTAGTGCGTTATTTGGAATTTGAACAAGAACCAGTCATACCTTTTGTTCTCATGATGCACTAAAGAAAAACTATGGAAGTTCATTACACCTTTTTCAGAAAAGTGGCCGAATGATTTCCTTCCTTGGTACGTGCAGTCAAACTGTATATAATTCGTTATTTTTAAGCCTGTATAAATATTTTGTTACATTTCATGCTGACAATAGGATTCTTCAACAAATACTTTCATTATTACTGATGGGGAAGATGCTTTCGTGTCAGCGATAAGCAAATACTTTCCAAACATGCAACGGTATCTCGACTGGGGGCATCTTTTCAGAAATCCAAAAGAGCACTTTCTCGTTAAATGAAACAAACAGAAAAGAAGTTGCCCGCTACATCGTTGATTTACGCTCACTATTTCAAAAGTCAACGGAAATTAATAACCAAATCAAAATATAGTGATTTTCTGAGTGATGGAAATCGATATATTTAATATCCACTCCATATCAAGCAGCCTCACCCGATAGGATTTGCAGTTGTGTCTGTCATGACAAATGTGTATTAGAGGTAAAATGTCCTACGTTACAGAGCAAGAATATTCAAGATCATGCTATGAGGACAAAAGGATTTTTTCTTTTGGTAAACAAAGATACCAACAAGTTGTAGCTCGATCCAAATCATGAATACTACTACCAGATAAATATATATCTCTGATGGTTTTGATGTATTAAACTAGCACGTTTAAAATTATTACAGGTAGGGGAGACCGGGGCATTCTTGGACAGGGGCAATTTTAGACAGTGGACTTTTCTATTAGTTATTATGAATGGATTTTTTTAAATTTTTAGCCCTATGTTAAGCATAAGAACATGCTTGCCTCCACGAATTTTTATCAAAAAGTAACAAAAATTGTAGGAGCTACGCTAAGAAAAGTGAGTTTTTCATTTTTTCCGTTAGCCTTTTTTCCCCCCTCGGCATCTTATTATTGATATATCCCTTTTATTTTTCAGCAAAATGAAATAAAAAAATTATGGTTTAAAAGCCAATTCATTTCTGCTTTTAGTGTTTATTTTTTTAATTTTCTATGTTACTTTGTTTACTTGTAATTAAATTAAATGTAAAAATGTCTTTTTCGGGGTAATTATGGACGGCAAAAACGGGGTATTTTGGGACAGTTTAGAACCATGCAACCAGATGGCGTTAAACCACGCCCCTCAAAATAACATGCAGAAAATGGGTTTAATTTTAAAATATTTTTTTCTTAACTTTTAAATATCGTCTTCAAATTTTAAATCATACCATTCGAAAGAGAATCAATTTATCTTTCAAATGGTACCAAATTTTTATTTAAATTTACTCATTTTGATGCCATTAAATTAAAAAAGGGGTCTGTCCAAAAAGTGCCCCGCCGTATTTTCAGAAACTTGGGAAAAATACGTTTTACTTAAAAAATAATTAAAAAATAACTAATGAACCAAATTACATTTAGAAAAAAGATTTAAACACGTAGGAAAAGTGGGTATCAAAGGGTTGTATTTCAAAATTAATTATATATGTTTTAGACAACAAAAATTCACTTAAATTGGGCAAACTGCTATTTTGTCCAAAAATGCCCCGGTCTCCCCTACAACTGCAACTTTATGTAAATGATCTGAAGGGTGCCATTTCACATTGCTAACCTAAATAAAGACCCTTGCTATTGCCAAGATCCAGCAAGGGAAGAAGAAACTGTGATGTGTTCAAGTGGTTTCTGTGTTATCCATCATAAGTTTCACAAATCTTGCACTCCTAGTAAACCATTTAGGAATTGGATCTGTATTTACTGCAAAAAAGAAATTGCTTATCAACGAAAAAAGTGGCTGCTGAAAGAAAGACGAAAGTCACTTCATGTGACGATAATCATATTTTATAATTTTTATGAAAACGTTACTGGAAAAAAAGAACTATTCAATATCTCTACGCTACTATTAAGAAGTTCTGCACGCATCTTTGGTAATACTTTTAAGCTACTGTTAAATATTTTATATCCATGTATAAACCACAATTGGTTTTATAAACAGTTAGAAGTAATATTGAAAATCCCACTGATGGTGATGCTTGGCCCGTCATTGAACAACTTGTGAGCAGTAATCGATCTCATTCTACCACCTCTCGGCGTGGACAAAAACCGAAAAAAAAATTGATCTCTGAACCGATATCGGAATAGATGGTGCAATCGTGAAATAGGGAAGTTGTAAATGACGAGAATGTTGCACCAAACGAAACTGAGATTGGTAAACCTACTGGAAAAAGAGAAACTATTTCAAAAATCAACGGAACTGAACCATATCAAATATAGTCAAATTTTGATATCGATAGATTTAAGTAAGTTTTATTTCGTAATACAAAATTTTCTTTTCTAATTCCTTTATTTAACTCTATGGATTGTCGACTCTAAAATATGGTGGACGAATTGGTTATTTTTAAAGGGGGGATTTTAATGCTCCAATGCCTAGTTTTTACGAAAACTATCTTTCGTAGCCGAATTCTGAGGGAATTTTGGTGGGATTTAGGGGATTTTTCAAGTCGACCACCCCCTGATCTAACTGAAATATGTTACAATTCACCTATATATATGTTTCATATATTTTTAGGCGTTCAAGGACTATTATAAAAAAGAAATACATTCTAAGATAGGCTTCATTGGTTGATGGAGACTGCAGCTGCATGGACTTGAAACTGGAGATAGCAATACTTCTGAATCTTTTAATTGCGTCCTGAAGCGTCTTCAAGATTGGGAAGAGACATTGGTGTTGAAATTATCAAGTTAATGTTAAATAGAATGTGACAATGTTACTGGTATATTTGGTGAAGGACAGCATATGCAAAAGAATCTCAGTACGAATAGCTAAATATATGAACCATGTGTCACGTAGCTGTCACAGATAGTGTAGCGGGGATATCCCTGATACCCCGCTGGCATTACGACGACCCCCGTTTCCCCCTGCTAGATGTCACGACTGGTGACAACCCCTTCTTCTTTCCGCCACCCTCTCTTTTTGGCTCTCTCTGGTTTTAGGCTGTGAAGCTGAACGCACTTGTCCGCTCTCGGCTGATTGTGTCTTGTTGTGTGTAATACGGTAGCCGCGCTAGGCTCCGTCGTGTAAGGTATGATAATTAATTACATGTGATTGTCTCTTGTATTTTTTGTGTCTTGTTTTGGGAGAAAGTCTTGGGTTGTGGTCAGAAAGGGTTAACTTGTGGACACTATCCCGCAACAATTGGTGTCAGAAGAGGGATATAGGCCTTAGAAAAATTCACTTTCGTGAAACTGCTTGTGGAACTTTAGCCCTGAATTAATTATATTTTGTTCTTTGTCGAAATCACGAAAAATTCTTTTCCCGCTCACCCCTTGTCATTTCATTTTTTTCGGGTGACTTTTTTTTTTGGTTGCCGTTGGCTATAGCGTGGTCTTATGTAAAATTTTTTCTTTTTTTGGTTGCCGTTGGCTATAGCGTGGTCTTATGTAAAATTTTTCTTTTTTTTGGTTGCCGTTGGCTATAGCGTGGTCTTATGTAAAATTTTTTCTTTTTTTTGATTGCCGTTGGCTATAGCGTGGTCTTATGTAATTTCTTTTGTTGCCAAGGCGATAGCGCGGGTGTCCAGACTCTTAAGGAATTCTTGTGTGTGTTATTTATGCCGCCTAAACGGGTTGCTGTAGTTCCCCCGGTAGATTATCACATTAGGACGAGAAGTTCATCGAGAAATCTTGCCCTAACAGTCGATACCCCTCGAGTAGTTGCATTGATCCCCGATAGCGATTCAGAAGGCGAGGAGAGGCCATCACGCCGATTAAGTTTTGATATCTCGCCTGATAGAGAGGAACCGGAACAAGTAAACGTAGCATTGAACATGGATCCCGATCTAGTCCAAGCCCTCACAAATTTTGCAAATGGCGCTGCGCAGGATAGAGCACAGTATCAGGGACGTCACGATGCGTTAATGAATATTCTTGGTGCCCAGCAACAGGAAACTGCAGCGTTGCGCGCACTGGTAACTGCTCAGCAGCATCAAGCAGGTGCAGCGCTTGCCCATATCAACAATGCAGTGGTGGAGTCAATTCCCTTGTTTGAAGGTAAAATAGGAGAGTCCGGTAGACATTGGATCCGTATGCTTAATCAGGTTGGCGATGGGGAAGGGTGGACGAACGCACAGAGACGACAAGTTGCCGTTAGACGTCTAGGAGGAATTGCCCTTCAGTGGCATCTGCAGTCAGGAGCCAATAATCCGAATTGGAATAACTGGTCCACTGCGTTGGGAACTAATTTTACGCAGCGTTTATCCCCATCGGATTGGTATAAAATGGTTGAGGAACGGGTCCAGAAAGCAGGAGAGCCAGGGATTGCGTATGCAGTAGAAAAATGTCGTTTGCTCGATCTCTCCCCCCATGCATTGACGAATGCACAGAAGGTTTCGTATCTGATAGGAGGGCTGGCGAACTGGCAGCACGTGGCGGCCATGATGAATTACACACCAGCAGACATCGACGAGTTCATGACGAGGTTAAGAAACCTTGAGACATTATTCGCTACATCACGGCCAAATGTGTCCCCCGTTCCCCCAAGTAATCCGTTTTTTTCAGCCGTCTACGTTGCCAACACACCCACCACCGGCTCCGACACCGCTTCCTCCAGCAGCACCACACGTTGATGTCGGATCGGCACTGCTGGCAATGGGAAACCAGATCGCTGGATTGACGGAACGACTGAATGGATTAACGCTGGGAGGAGGCCAGCGCCAAATGCAGCACCAGCCGGATAATCGTGGCTGCTTTCAGTGTGGAGCGATCGGACACATCAGGAGAAATTGTCCTCGTGGTGCGGGAAACGCCCTGGTCCCGTCGGCTGGCCCAGACCGGCGCTGACGGGAAAACACATTGACGAATCGTCTCGACCAACTCAGCTGCCTGTCGTCCGCGTTTACGTTCAAGGAGTTGGTGAGACAGATGCTCTGCTGGACACAGGATCCAGCATAACAACAGTAAGGTTACCAGTAGTAAGGCGAATTGTTAAGAATAAAGGTAGTAATATTTTTCCAGGGATAAGGGGAATAGATAATAAGGTGGTTAAAGTAGTAGATGAAATTCCGTTACAAATTTGTTTTAAAGACGCTAACGTCTCCCTTGAAAAAGTAGCAGTTGTTGAAATGGCCCCTTTTCCTTTGATTTTGGGTGCAGATTGGCTAGGAAAAGCCAATATAAGTTTAGTCTGTAAGGATAATCAAATTGTTCCAGTGTTTATAAAAGATGTAGGAAAAGAAGCGGCTATTCCGGATGAAGAAAAAGGACCATTGCCGTCAGAAGAATTCTTTCAGGATTTGGCTAAAGATTTGCCAGTGATGCGACGGAAAGGATCCGTTAAGTTTAGTATAAAGAAAGCCGTTGAAGTTCCTGGCGAATCGCTTCGTATGTTAGAAGGATCAGTACCAATTAATTTCACCGGAACGGGAATCGTGCGGTTTGGATTTTCGGCAGAGCCCTCAAAAACCTGGGTGGTGCCTTCCGCTTTAGTCTCGTTCAAGAACGGGAAGGCCAAAGTCCCATTGTTGAATTTGGAATCAAAGCCGGTAATGATAAGGAGGAGAAATTGTGTAATTTTTATTGATTTTGATTTAGATGCACAAATCGCCGTCGTTCCAACGGAGCAGAAGGAGGATAAGACTTCAAAAGGAAGAGTTAAAAGGCCAGTGCGAATGAGCTGTGCTGCGGTTAGAGGATTTGTACGAGCAGCCATTCGTGGGGACGTCAATACAGGACCTAATCTGTCGGCGACTGAGAGAGAGAGAGTCCTCGAATTGCTGGATCAGCATCGTCGCTGTCTTCCTTCTGAAGTGAACCAACTGGGCAGAGCGACGAAGATCCAGCACAACATCGATACCGGTAACTCTTGCCCAATTACTAGTCGCGCGTATAGAGTTTCACAGTTCGAAAGGAAGCTAATAGCGGAGAAGGTGAGCGAGATGCTAAAGAACGGGGTAATTCAGCTATCCAATAGCCCGTGGTCATCACCTGTAGTTCTTGTAAAAAAGAAATCCGGCGAGTATAGATTCTGTGTTGATTATAGGAGACTAAATGCTGTTTCTAAACGAGACGTTTATCCGCTGCCACGGGTAGATGATGTTTTTGATAGACTAGCCGGCGCAAACTATTTTTCAACTCTAGATCTTGCTAATGGGTATTGGCAGGTACCAGTCGCGGAGAGGGACCGCCAGAAAACTGCGTTTGTAACGCCCGATGACTTATTTGAATTTAAAAGAATGCCGTTTGGCTTGGCAAATGCGCCGGCCACATTTCAGAGGTTAATGGATCAGGTGTTGAACAGGCTCAAATGGACGGCATGCCTCGTCTATTTAGATGACATTCTTGTTTTTGGTAAAACCTTTGAAGAACATCAGAGTAGGTTAAATTTGGTTTTGACGGTCCTGGGCGAGGCCAACTTAATCCTTAATATGAGAAAGTGTCTTTTTGCAGCAGACGAAGTTAATCATTTAGGTCACATCGTCAAAGCGGAGGGAATAAGGCCGGATCCGGAGAAGGTAAATGCCTTGGAGAGGATGGAAGTAAATTCGGTGAAGTCACTGAGGGCATTCCTGGGCTTGGCATCATACTATCGGAAATTTATTCCGGAATTTTCCCACCTGACCGCTCCGCTCGTGACTCTGCTGAAAAAGAACGCAAAGTGGTGTTGGGAAGAGAAGCAGAAGAAGGCCGTCCGTGCCCTTGTCCGTCTACTGTCGGCAGAACCAGTGTTGGCGCATTTCGACGAAAATCTTCCAACAGAGATCCATACGGATGCAAGTCGTTACGGATTAGGGGCAGTCCTGGCTCAAAAGGTGGAAGGAGAGGTAAAACCGGTTGCTTTTATTAGTAGAGCGTTGTCTGACGCAGAATCCAGGTATCATTCTAATGAGCTGGAATGTTTGGCCTTGGTATGGTCATTGAAAAAATTCCGGTGTTATGTGTATGGACGGCCTTTCACCGTCCGTACAGACAACTCGGCAGTGAAATGGTTATGTGACAAGAAAGAGTTGTCGGGTAAATTTTCAAGGTGGATTTTGAGCATTCAAGAATATGATTTTAAAATTGAGCATGTTAAAGGAAAGAACAATGTAGTCGCTGATGCTCTCTCGAGGAATCCGGGCGGAGATGAGGAATGCCGGACATCCTCGACAGAACATCGCGTGAGCTGTGTATTAAAATCTGATGGATACACAGCCAAAGACTGCATTTTGCATTTTTGCAGCAGGTGGACAGAGAACTGCGACCAATTACTAATAGAATCCTGACTAACAAAAAAGACCCTGATTTTGCTTTAAGAAAAGGGGTTGTGTACAAAAAGAGTAAGAGTAATGTGGGTAGGAAATTGCTTTTGTTGGTACCCTCAATTTTACGTAGAGATTTAATAAGTAAATGTCATGACGAGCCGCAAGCTAATCATTTTGGGGTAGAAAAAACTTTGGCTCGAGTAGTAGAGAATTATTGGTGGCCACGGATGGAGTCGAGTGTACGCGCATATGTGTTGTCGTGTATCCATTGTCAATTCCACAATGTTCCCCCTGGAGCCCCTGTTGGGTTTTTACAGCCCATCCCCCCACCTACTAGACCATTCGAGACCATCGGAATTGATCACCAAGGCCCGTTGCTGGAAACTCCATCTGGGAACCGCCACATCTTAATCGTCATCGATTATCTCACCAAATGGGTGGAGGCGGTTGCTGTGCCCAGTACAGCCACCTGTTACGTATTAAAGCTGCTCAAGGAGATCATCAATCGACATGGAGTACCGAGCAGAATCATTTCGGATCCGGGTTCGGCATTTAAGAGCCGCGAGTTAGCCACGGAGCTGGATAAATGGAAGATCCGCCACGTCATCGCCACCGCAGAGCATCCCCAAACGAACGGATTGGTGGAGAGGTTGAACCGAACAGCCGCAAGAGCCATTGCTGGATTTATTGCCCCTCACCATCGGGACTGGGACGAGCGGTTGTCTGATGCTGTATCCGCCATTAACTCTGCTAAACAGTCAACGACGAAACATTCACCGTTCCAGCTTGTCTATGGACGACTTCCCAATAGACCGGATAACAATCTGTTCGAGTGGCCAGAAGATGCACCAGTGTCGAGAAAAAAGTTCATCAAGCGTGTGGAACAATTGAGAAAGGCGGCCAGACTCAATATTATCCGCCGTCAGGAAAAGACAAAATTGCTGTGCGATGCTCGCAGAAAAGCATCGAAGCCGTATCATCAAGGTGACCTTGTGTTGGTGCGTCGGATGTTGAAGAAAAAAGGATTTACAAAGAAGTTTTTGCCAAAATACATCGGCCCGTTCCAGGTAGTCAAGAAAGTGGCGGAAACTACTTATCTAGTGGAAGAGCTGCCATCTAGAAGAAAGAGGAAAGAGGTTCGGAGATTTAACGCTCATGTTGTGCAATTAAAACCATTTCGAGCGAGGAGTGACGAGTGGCATGTGAGCGAACTCGACGAACCAACCGAAGGTGAAAACGACAATGAAAGTGGACGTGAAACTGAAGTTCCTGTTGATCCGGTCGCGGAAGAAATTCCGGCCCAGCAGGTGCCTGTCCTTGAATTTCCAAGTCGACCGCCAGTGAGAACAAGAAGCGGAAGAATTTCCCGTCTCCCCACCATCCTCGAAAATTTTGTGTTGACTTAATAGTGTGGATTTTGTTTCCATTTTGTTTGTTTTTTTGTTTTTTGTGTCTCTACTTGACTATTTTGTTCTGTTGAATAGCGCTTTGCTCCAACCGTCCATAGTTTCCCCCGTCCGTGAGCCATTTTTTGATTTTGAATATCCCACCCAAAAGTAGGAATTGAATTCATAAGAATAAAGCTTTATTGTTGTATTGAATGGGTTGGTTATAGCGCAGGTTCAAGTTTAGTGTAACAGATAAATTTGTGTCAAGATTCTGTATTTAGTGTGTGTTATGAGTGTTCAGTGCCTTTGGTACGGGTGGAATGTTATGGTGTTATTGTTGATGTGTACTATGTGTATCGTGAAAAGTCACAGGCCAGGAAAGGCCGAATGTAGCGGGGATATCCCTGATACCCCGCTGGCATTACGACGACCCCCGTTTCCCCCTGCTAGATGTCACGACTGGTGACAACCCCTTCTTCTTTCCGCCACCCTCTCTTTTTGGCTCTCTCTGGTTTTAGGCTGTGAAGCTGAACGCACTTGTCCGCTCTCGGCTGATTGTGTCTTGTTGTGTGTAATACGGTAGCCGCGCTAGGCTCCGTCGTGTAAGGTATGATAATTAATTACATGTGATTGTCTCTTGTATTTTTTGTGTCTTGTTTTGGGAGAAAGTCTTGGGTTGTGGTCAGAAAGGGTTAACTTGTGGACACTATCCCGCAACAATAGAGAGAGAGCAGACGAGATTGAGTGACATATGAAGAAGGATGTGTGGGTCGTTAGAACTGTCGTGGATACTTTGTACATCCATCTCGTACTGCCATCTAGTGGTGCAATGGTTGAATATAAATTCCAACAACCAGTTGATGGGATTGCTCGAGGTTTTTCGTTATTGTGTCAGTATCATGACATAGAAATACTACGATGACGATATGGATTTAGGGATGTCACCCTGAAATCATCTCTGTCGACGGAATACACATTTAAATTAAAACAACTAATGAGGGGTTGTCATCTCTACTTAGTTAAGGCAGGTTAAGGTGGCTGAGGCTAGGTGAAGATTGAAAAATCCGAGATTTATGGGAAATTGTGCTGGTAGGGTAGGGAGACTTGTTAGAGTCGAAAACCCCTAAAAAATTAAACTAAAGTATTCCTAAACTAAATCGCTTCTATATTTCTTCTATTGTTTGTGACCATCTAGCAGGCTTGTTAAAAAAAAAGCCAAAAAAAGCATTTCCGATTACGATAGCGATACTGGCGTTTTTGTATTGCCGACTAACGCAAGATAAAGTCTCAAATAAGTATCGGTGCGGTTATCGCCGATAGTGGCAACGTTTCAAAATTTCGAAAATGCTCTCAAATATTAAAATTAATTACATATAAAATGTTCCGTCGGGTTTTTTCTTTGAAGGAAATTTTCACAAAATGATAATTCCATGATTTTACAGCTGGGCCCTGGTTTTTTAAATAACTTAGATGGACGAATACACCACTATAGTGCTCATTCATTTTCAGCTGTCACTTTCTGCTATTTAACAAGCCGTCCGCCACTCAAACAGATAATTTCGGGGGTTTTGATTTTTCAGAAATCGTCGGTTGGGGTCCTAAAAATTGCCTGATGGATGGGTTTTGTGTGGAATTTTTCGCTAAGTCGATTGGTGAAAACCGCAGAAGTTAACTGACAGCAAGAAAAAGTATCCTTTACAGTTTATCACCCAACACACACCTGTCTACTTCCTGTTTCAGCAACAACTTTAGTTGAGTCCAACACTGTCGGGTCGTTTGTTTCGTCAGTATTATATATATCCCAAGGTGGAAAGTTGTGCTTTGTCAACCATTCTAGATATTTTTCATAGAATTTTTCAATCACAGGTTGGTTTACTGCTGCTGCTCTTGCCTGGCTAGTCCTTTCTGGTTTACGAATTGAAAGGTTTCTGTTCCGCTTTAGGAAACCAGCAAACCAATCTGCTCCAGCTGATTCGTGCGTATGCTACTGCAGAAGCATTTCGATTGCGTTTGCTTTGCCATAAATAAATGCCAATTACCTAGTTTTTCGCGGTAAAAGGCCATGATTTAACTTTTGGGCAACGATGAGATATAGTGAAAGTTCCTTTTCTTCTTCTGGTGTGAACGTTTGACGAAATGATGCCATGTCCTTTTCAATGTATACGAAATTTGGTCAATTTGATTAATCTTGTGATGTAGTCGATGAAGAGTTGACTTGGAAAAAACTGTCACAGCTGCTTTTCGAAAACTAGTTCCACTTGTTCTTATTCTATGTAATACACCTTTTGTTTCATCTTCTGTAATGCCAGTGCGTATGGAATAAAGTGGAATTGATGCAATTTGTTTGTCCGTGCTTCTATCTTGTGTTGACTTATTTGTCCATCACAAGAATGAGCATTCTAAAAAAAATTTCCACGAGTAACTTTCGTGAACATTTTTATATTACACTACTCGAGAACTCTTTACATCTAGCCTCATTTTTGTTTAATATTTTCATTAATACAATCGTCATGATTGTGTAAGCCGCCCGGTCATGACATCGTTTTTGTGTTCTAAATTTAACCAGGAACAGAGAACTTCGATATCGCAATTTTCTGTAGTCTCATTCCATTTTCATTCAGCCACAAATTTTGCATTAGATTTCGCATTCCTTTGTACAAGCACTTTCACCTGTCCAACGAGAAAATCATCTTTCTCCTCAGTCTGGAATACGCACCAATCTCGTTGTCGAATAGGTCTCTTCTCCACTTGATTAACTGTTTTGTTAGAAATAGTTAACAGGCTCTTTCACTCTTGTTAACCTATTGCTGCTACGCTTTGTTACATTCAACTTTCAAACAACCAAACAATTGTCGATTTCAGAGCAGTAATTTGACGCCCGTCTTTGGAAATTAGGGAAGCGTAGCGAGTATTTTCTAGAGTAAAATTGTGGGCATCAGAATAATCCTTTAATTTTGCATTGTTAACTTGAAAAAATAAACGCAAATCGTAGTCAAGATCGATGTCGTCTTGCTGGTGGACACTGCTACTTTCACACTGTAGTTGACTTTGAGGTGAATCCCTAACACGGTTTACGGTGAATAACTTGTAAGAAACCGGTGAGAAAAACCGGTAAATGGTAATTTACGGGGGTCTTAAACCGTAAGTTTAGCCAAAGAGTGCGTTTTCTAGCCCGCAATGCTTGGTAATTTAACCGTATTTGCTAACTCATATTTTTTTTTCAAATTGGGAATGCAAAGGATGTTTTAACCTTTAATATACTATTTTTTTAAACCGCAATTTTACCACAAGAGTGCGTCTTTTCGCCCGAAATAAGCGGAATCTTACCGTTTTTCCCAATATCAAATTAAGGAATACATTGGTTGTTTTTACCAATAATATTTTAGGTTTTTTAACACCGAATACGCGACTCAATGAGGCCAAAACCCGGGGTTTTTCAGGGTCTCATTTTTTTCGGAAATCTAAACTAGGCATTGTATTGAATAACAACGAATTTTCCGAAAATTTCTGAAAAATGTAAAAAACCATGGGTGGTTATGAAAAAATCGTGCGTTTTTTGCGTTTTGTACAACAGTTTTTGAGAAAACCAGACCTTTAAAAAAAAACTAATTGTACAGGATCAAAGTTTTAGTCCTGAACTATGGGCTATTTTCACCGTTTTCTTAAATAAATTCACAATATAAAAGAAATTTTTTAATTTCCTCGTCGGTCAACATTGTAACTATAATATATGTTTAGGCTAATAGTGTTTATTACAGATTACGTTTGAGCAAGGCCTACTGAATGTTTAAGGCCTGTAAACTTGTATAGTAAAAGTAAAAAATAAAAAAGAATAAATTATAATCCTTTCTGATCACGTCTTGATCAGAGCAAATATAAGAAGAGGGAGGATACAACGACACCATCTGGCGCTCAATAGTGCCCGCATGCAAAAAAATACCTATAAATCTACAATTAATGAACAAAGGCCTACCGTTAGAGGATTAGTTTATTACATGTAATAAACTAATAAACAAAAGGTATCTTGAAATATTGAGATTTGAAATTTGGTTCCATTGAAAAAGTGTTTTTTTAAATAATAAATATAGAATCTCAAGCTCTCAACTGTATTCTTGGTCCAATTGCATTCTATGTCCAAAATGGGTTCTCTGACAGAAGTGAGGTTAGTACTCTAGATCGTAACCCTGATCCAGTTAATGTTACAAAAGGATACGATGTTCGTATAGATTGTGCTGAACATCGTTTTTTTGTTGTAGAACTTGAAAGTGTTACACCAGTTATTGTGAATGATGATGAGAGTGAGTTACCCAGTAACAACAGAGGTATGATATCACACACTTACTGAAACATTTATTTCATAGTGTATTCATTATTTCATTTATTTAAGTAATGCTAACATATCTTCTTTAGGTCATTCATTAGTAAATTCAGGAACAAGGTACAGTTACTTTACTGTCGAGTGAAGAGTTTGAAAAGGAAATTTTAGAAGCCTCAGGGAGTGAATCGTGTGAAATCATCCAAGAAGATGAAAGAGCAGATTGAATCATTTGCACTGAACTTGACTCTTCCAGAGCTCTCTGACTCGCTGGCTCTTGCCAAAACTGAGGGAAAGCCATTGGTATCACACATGACGTAGTTTGTTAGAGTGCATGCCAGTCATCTCTTGGATATCTGCGCAAGGCCTACAAAAGGCATTTCCAATTGTGAGAAGATTGTGAAGACATACCCAGAATTCGCAGATGATGGAGCAAGAAGTAAAGTCTTGACTTGGGTAGGTTTTTTTTTTAAATCACCAGTGTTTATAGAAAACATCCGAATATTTTTTTCATATTTATATGACATTCTCAAAAGTCATATTACTAAAGCGATTACAAATCAGCGCTACTACATGAAAAACAAAGAAAATATTCTTGAAAAAAAGAAGATCGTTTTTAAAAAACGCAAGTGCCAAAAGGAGACTAATGTAACATCCGGCAGGCCAGACTTGGATTCAGTTTCGACGGGCACTATTGACGAAGAAACATGTTGCAATTTTTTGAAACGAAGGTCTCTCATAGACAAACGAAAATCATCGTTAGCCACAGAAATTGTTGCGCTGGTTCCGGAATATCTTCAATTTGAAGCGGTACGTGTAAATCTCGGAATTTACATTATTTAAACAATATAAAACGTGTTCGTTTTCTATAGGTCCTAAAGGATTTCTTTTTGTCAGAGAATGTTCAAGATATGTCACCTACTCTCTTTTTAAAGAAAGTTGCAACGAAATTCTTGAACAGTTTGGCCTTTTTTGTGACTACGACATCAGTCACTGTTTTCTACTGAACCGAAAAAAGGATGCGGAAAAAAGGAATGCCAGTCAATCCGGCCCCACTTTTTCCGCACCCAACTTTTCCGGCCCCAAAATTTTGGCTGGAGTGGGGCCGGAATGGTAAAAAAAAAGTTGCCATACCGGCCACAACTTTTCCGGCCCACAAAAAAAAGGTGACAGACGGCTTTGGGGAGACCATACCTCCTGAAAGGAGGATTCAAAACGACGATACAAAAAGTTGACTGATGGCGCGAATTTAATTTGCTTTGGGCGACCATACCCCCTGAAGAAACGACGATAAAAAATCTCAGCTCGGCGGGAAATCTTTCATGACGCTTGCCTGAATAAAAAGGCTACATTTTAGTTTTGTCTTGTCTGTCACGCTTTGACGATCTAAAAAATGGATGAAAGATGTGCTATATGCACTACAGTTTTTATAGGTAGGGCACAAAAAGTGCCTTGTTTTGTGTGTAAGAGATTGATGCATCGTCTTTGTATTTCTGGTAAGTAAAGGAACAAAAAAAAATTTATTCTTGTGCTTTTATAAAATTTAGTTAATTCTTCTCATTAGGATTGACTCAAATGGAATATTTTCGAATACGAAAAGAAAAGGAAGTGTTTGCATAATTATGTCAGATGCCCTTTCACCAATCCTTGATTCTGAGGTAATATTATCTTATTTATTTTATTTTGAAAACCTTTTGAACCATTGTTGGAAATGAGTCATCAACTTTTGTCGATCAGCCCCTTGCATTTGACCTACCAGTTACATTGAGTCTTCGTTCACCATCTATTTCTCCGGTCAACTTACAACGTGCTGCTGCTCGACCAGTTAGACGGCGTGTTCGTTCACCATATTTCTCCAGTCAACTTACAACGTGCTGCTGCTCGACCAGTTAGACGGCGTGTTCGTTCACCATCTATTTCTCCAGTCAGCTCAAATCGTGCTGCTGCTCGACCAGTTAGACGGCGTCTTCGTTCACCATCTACTTCACCTCGATTAAGGCATGGTTTTCGTTCTTCGTCAGTGATGCCTCATAATGATGCTCAACTTGAAGAGGTTTTTATAACTTTAATTTTTTTGCAGCATGTGTTACATCTTATTTCATTCATCCATAGATTATGTCGAGAACAGACAGTCTGGAATCAGACGACGAAGTGTATGAGCGATTTCTTGATTCTCTTGATGGCAGCCGAGGATCATTACCAGACCCTTTACTTGAAAGAAGTACCGATAACTTGCGTCCAAATTTTCAACGAAACTTGCCTTCTTCACCAAATTTTAAAATTGTTGAGCGTTCTCTTAAAACGTAAGACAGACTTTAACTACTTAAAAAGAATTTGAATTGGGATTTTTTTTTTTTTTTTTAGGAAAACTAGTTGCCTGCTTGACGGACTCCGATACAAGTACACATTGAAGAATAAAGGAAAAAACCGAAATCCGTGGCCAGAATACTGGCGGTGCACGAACAGAAATATGAAGAAGCTGAACAAATATGGAGAGAAAACATTGACGTCTTGCCCCGCATATGTTAAACGCCAACGCGATGGTAACATCCAGATGATCCATGAACACAATCACGACGGTGAAGAACTACTGGAAGTAAAGGTCAGAGTGTACAAGAAAGTAAAATGTAAAGCGCTTAGACAAAAATTTGATTCTGCCAAAGATATTGTAGAAGAGGTATTGTTAAATGAGTATGAGAAAGAATCAGGAGGCTTCCCAGTTATCAGTATTTACAATCTCACTAGAATCGCTAATCGACAGAGAGAGAAATCCCGGCCAACTCATCCGACTGACTTATTTTTTAAAGTAAAAAACGATCACATTCCACCTAATTTTTATAGAGGGGAGGTTATTGTACATAGTGCGAAAGGAAATAGACGGCATCTCATTTTTGCAACGGATCTACAATTACAGCTTTTGAGAAAAGCTAGACGTTGGTTTGCTGATGGCACCTTTGACGCATCAAAGAAGCCCTTTAGTCAGCTTTTTTCTCTCCATGCTTTTATACGTAAAGGTGATTCGGTCAAACAGGTTCCTTTATTCTTTGCTCTCATGTCTTCCAAAAGAGCAAAAGATTACAAGGCAGTTCTTGACACTCTTCTCAATTTGCTCCCCGTTGAGCCAAATGTTGAGGAGTTTGTTAGCGACTTTGAGCAGGCCATTTGGTTGGCTGTCCGACAATCTTTTAATGGTCGTGTTAAAATGAGTGGATGCTATTTTTATTGGAGCCAAGCGGTTTGGCGAAAGCTAGTTGATATTGGATTGGGTCCAGCTTATCGCAAAAAATGTTCGGAAACAAGGAAAATATGTAGAAGGCTTATGTGTCTCCCTTTTTTACCAGATCGAAAAATCGTTAGGGTATTCAACAAACTAAAGCAATCAGCAGTAGGGAAAGTTATCACGCTTTGTCAGTATATTTATCGCACCTGGATCTCGCCTTTAACTGCCAAATGGCAACCGAAGACGTGGTCGGTATTCATGAAAGCAGTTCGTACTAATAATGACGCAGAAGGTTGGCACAACAGATTAAACCAAAAAATTCGTGTTGCACATCCAAATTTTTATAAGCTAGTAGAACACTTGTATTATGAATCCGGTTTGTTTCCACTTCATGTTACTTTAGTTTGTCAGGGTACCCTACAGCGTAGACAGAGAACTGCATATTAAAAACTACAAGATGAAGTTTTCTCATATTGGGATGGATACAGAACATAAACCGATTTTAGACGTCTAATTCCTGTTTTTCAAGACTGGTCAATGCCACTTTAAGTCATCTTGAAAGGAAGCATCTCCGTCTTTAAGATGAGTTCTTTCGGTCTTAATGTCCGTATATTTCTGATCCTAAGGTAAAGAATATATCTATATTGATGACAAAAGACCGTACCTAGAGTCGAACACTGGACCTTCATGTTGACTCGCTAGCTTGCTAACCACTACGCTATCTAGTTCGTTATGTAATAGTAGAAATTATATAGACACATTATATCAAACGGACTTACACTTTTCCTTAAGTTACAGTAAATGATAAATCTAAAAAAAACCTTATAGAGACAAATTTTAAACTCTTTTAAGATTACATAAAGAGTTCTTATATCCACTTTATATTGATGTATTAAGACCGATATAATCGTCAACAAAAATCGATTAATATCACGCTATAAATGTTTTTTTTTTGTAATATCTTGTTGGCATCTTGAATAGATAACTTAAAGTCGTCTAAATTTTATCTCGTCTAGGAGGTCTTGCAATGATGAACTATAACGATGTACGTATATAAAGAACTAGATAGCGTAGTGGTTAGCAAGCTAGTGAGTCAACATGAAGGTCCAGTGTTCGACTCTAGGGACGGTCTTTTGTCATCAATATAGATATATTCTTTACCTTTGGATCAGAAATATACGGACATTAAGACCGTTAGAACTCATCTTAAAGACGGAGATGCTTCCTTTCAAGATGAATTAAAGTGGCATTGACCAGTCTTGGAATGACGGGTAAAAGACGTGTTCAAGACAAAATATTCTGTCTGGGAACAATAAAAAAATGGGGGCTTTTTTACTGTTAAAAAAATGTGCCGAAATTTATGGACATGAATAATTATATTGTTTTGTTTCCAACACTGTTGTATGTATACTGTTGTAATTGTTTTTTTTTTACTATTCTTCACCAAAGAATTGCATTTCTTTTATTGTTTCATTTTCACATTTGATTTGATCATTTATTTGATTTGTAATGCGCTAAGTTGCGCACGCTGAGTTACGCATGCGCTGGCTACTGTCCAGATGTTCATTCTTCCCCCTCCTCTCTGTCCAGACACTCTATGATGGCGACTCTGTTTATACAAGACGTCTCAGAGCTCTCAGAGCCTTTCGAGGTACCAAAGCCTTTCGAGGTACCAAAGCCTTTCGATGTATCAAAGCCTTTCGATGTATCAAAGCCTTTCGAGCTCTCAAAGCCTTTCGTGACTCTGAAGTTCACCCTATGTCTTCTCTTGCACACAATTGGTATATAAACACGCACCCTCACATGCATAAGGCAGAGGCCGGTGAGCGTGTGCGTGTGAGTATCTTTTCAACCTGTTAGTCTGTTTGTGTATCCTGTGTGTGTGAACGTAATAAATTGTAGATCGGCAATTTGCTTGCGTATAACTAATTATTGTAAGCGCGACTTCCTCGTCCAGAAGCACGCCTTACAGATTTGTGTTTTTTCAATACAAGGATTGCTGACAACAATTTTTTTTAAACAATTGTTTGTGTGGGCCGGAAAAGTTGGGGCCGGAAAGATAAAAAAATGATGATCTTTCCGGCCCCACTCCAGCCAAAATTTTGGGGCCGGAAAAGTTGTGGCCGGAAAAGTTGTCTTGAAATTTATCTAGTTTTTGTTTTGTTATTGTAGGAATAAATTAGATTGATGTTTTAATTGTTGTTTTGTTAGTTAATTTATATTTCATTTCGTAATAAGTTTAGAAACGGACGAAAATGGCATATCAAACAACGAAGAGTGGGACGTGTTATCATTCAGAAGAAAAAGTAATTTAATTTTAATTTGAGCTGGTACTTAATTGTTTTTTAACATGTAGGACTGTTTTGGTTTTTACACATGAAAGCCAGAATTTTGTTTGCTATCCAAACTGGAAGGGGATATATAATGACATTGGTACTCCTGCCAGTGCTCTCCAAGCGCCATTAAATTATCACGTTGTTCTTACAACAGAACCTGATGCAGATGAAGGCGTGCAGACGTTTGTTTACAAAGTTCCAGAAACCTGAATGGACGTCAACCTTGCATACTTTTTATATCCCTCGCCTGGATTTAATGTAAACGGTGTAAAACCATGGAATTGGGAAGAAATAAGTTTTAAAAAAAAGCGTTTACCTGAAACTACCTATGTGGAATACGACGTAGTCGATTTGTTAACGGAAACCGGCCCAGGTAATTCATTTAAAACAATCTTTTTCATGCTTTTTTTTAGTTTTTTTCTTTCATCAGTGGCGTTTTTCGACGCAATAAGACAGATGGAAGGTGCTCAAGTCCAAGTAGAATAAGACGAGATATCTAACACTAGACGACGGTTATCGACGGCACTAGAAAATGAAATATCGAACACAAGACGGTTATCAAAGAAACACCCATCTTCCGAAGAAAAAAATTATGAAAACCTGGCATTTCACAGCTAGTAAATTTGTCAGGTGACGAAGATTCGGAATGGGATGAAGTTCAAGCTGAATCGCAGGCTGGATCATCGAAGGTAGCGAAGCGAATTTATGGCACTGGTGAATTAAGTAAGAAAAGTGTTCCAGATTCTCCTAATTCTACCCCCGAGGAAGATTATGATCATCAATTGTCACCTATTAAGTTTGTAATGAAGGAAGCCACTGCATCAGGTACTTCCAATATTCCAACATTATATTTTTAATTTATTTAATTTTAAAATGTTTTCAATTTTTTCATAGAGGAAAATGGAGAAGCGGAATCTCATTATCAACAAAAAGTCCTACAGGCTTAAAGTCCAATTTTAAATGTACTGAAATCAATGCGAAATGAAAAGTTATCGTGCGAAACTGTGATGAAGGATAACATTGATCACTTCAAAGAAGTAGTAAAGTCACAGCTTTCCTTGCCAATCCTACTTCAAGAGGAAGTAGCTGTTCTCAACGCTGCTCTATGTGACATGTAATGACATGTAATAACTTTCCAGACACAACAACAACAAAAAAAGGAGGGAAGGTCTATCTTTATATTTGTTGTATTAAAAATAACTGCATCAGCAGGTGTTGGTCGCATTGGATATCTTGTTGTGGTTGGCTGATGCAAAGCTTGCATTCGCCCGATTTAACAAAATAACCCAACAAAGTCAAGTTAGAAAAAAATGAAAGATTGTCGGAACTGTTGGCACGCAGGTAGAGCGTTAGTGGCGGTACTAGCGGTGGCAAGCGGCATCGTCACGGATTCGAAAACTCGCTATACGAGGAACCTTTGAGCGGATTAGACACGCGGTCTACCTATCGTTGACTATATATTTCTCTCCCTGGCACGTTAAGAGCCCCAGTCGTCATCTGCACTCGTCGCTGAACTGTTACAGTGCACAGCTGTTACTACAACGAAACTCTTTTCCGTCGACCGTGCCATGTCAAATTCAACAAAATTCGTTCGGGACTCTTATTACATTCCGTAACTCTGAAACTCCCGTCACTCTACTACAGAACTCCACCACAACTTACTAGAACGTGAGCGATTCTTTATAGTTGAGCTATACCGCGTGTTTTTGACCTGGGAAATGATTACCGCATTATTTCTCCTTGACGAATTATCGCGCAACGCTTCGCCTTTATAAACAAGATCCTTCTTCCCACCTCCACCCTCCGTCGTTTTCCTTGACTTTGACTTGGTGGACAGTGTCAGCATCAGCCGTATACTAACGGAATTGGGAGCGTATTCAAAATCAACGCGACGGTGGTGGGCAAAAGCAGCTGTTCGTTTGGCGGATATGGATGCGGCACTGGTGACGTTGAAGATTACTACTACAGTAGCTGAGATGGCGATGTTTAGTCGTCAGTTCGTCACTCTATTTTGAGGCCATTTGATCGTTGGGAACTGTGCGTCAACTAACCCAGATTCCATATTCCAAGATAGGCGACATATTATTGTTTCTTAGTGATTTCTTTGCGGATCTATCGTGAGTGGCGCAACACAATCTTATCTGTTGGCTCCTTTATTTCGTTTTTCTGACAACATTTGTGTCGCAAAAAAAGATAACAACCTCATTGCAGTATGCGAAAATTAGACACGAATTTCTGATTCACTGTCGTATCATCATTTCTTTATTCAACTCAAATAGTAGAACGTGAAATTGGGTCATGGCTTTGTTTTCAAATCTAATTATGTTTCCTCAAGTGCTATTCAAACAATTGTTTTTCACAAGTCACACATATGAATAGTAGTTTCTATTCTTCATCAGTTACATCCTTCAAGCTTCCTCTTCGAGCAACGGGTAGGAAAATATTTACAAAACACATCAGACTATAAAAATGTTGTGTCTGAGCGACGACCTCTGTGTTGTCCAAGTAAATCACTTGACGTCGCCCATCCGTAAGGGTGCCAACGAAACGGAACAAACCGAACCGAAACCGACTTTGTTCCGTTTCATCTGCCTAGTGAAACGGTTTCGGTTAGTGATGTCGGGTTAGTCGTCTACTAAACCCGAAACCCGGGTTACCCGGGGATAAAAAAAATTTAATTTTAATAATGATAAAACTTAAATTTTAAGGACGCCTGAAATCAAAAGAAAATAATGTTTTAAAAGTGAGAATCTTTCAGAAACAGAGGTCTCTAGCGGCCAAAATTTGATATGTAATATAACACATAGAAACGTTTTTTTAAATTATCTGCCTTTTATTAAAAATATTGTATGCAAATATAATGAACTCATTACGAATTCCGTCCATTTCTCTTATTTAATAGCATAATTATAGTTTTTTGAAGGGCTTTAAGAAAAAAGAGCCATCTGCTGGTCAACTATTTGCCTTTTTAAATTACCGATCTCTATTTCTCAGCGGATTAAAATTACGCGCTCTTTATAAAACAAAATTTGTTTACATAAATTAATCGAAATGATTATGCTTGGGAATCACACATTTGTTCTTGACGTATTGATTGTTGTTTCTTTAAATTTTGGCAACAATAAAAAATCGCATCGTTTTGGCATGAACTTATCTTAATTTTATTCTGTATCTAAACATTTTCAATATCAAAGAAGATTTGGAGAATATGGGAGTTGAACTATGAACTTTGTCACCTACAATTTATAAACTAGAACTGTATCTAAATAACTTGATACTCGAATCGTTCATTCATTGTGTCTCAATACCCAGACAACACGCTTGGTTTTAATTTGGGAAAAAAGACGTCTTTGTGTGATCGTCCGAATAGGCTGGATAAAAGTCGGCTTTTGGCGGTCTAATTTAGACGCACATTTTTGTATTTGGGATAAAAAAGACGTTGTCTATACCGTCCGAATAGGCTTGATAAAAGACGGCTTTTATTGGTCTAATTTATGGGTTTCAAACTGGGTTTTTTAACGGTCCAAAAATAATTTTTTTTCTGGCCGCAAAGATTATTTAATTGGTCTAAAAAGAGTTTAAAATTTGTCTCTATCAGGATTTACTAAAGATTTGTCATTGTAACTTAATGGAAAAAGTTAAAGTCCGATTAATACATGCATACTATATTTCTAAAATTATTAAAGAACGTGGTAGTGTAGTGGTTAGCGAGTTGGCGAGTGAATATGAAGGATCATGGTTCCAATCCATTTTGGTTCGTTTATTAACATTTTGGAAATCTTAAAACGTAAAATGTTTTTCTAAAGATATTTTCTAAATGTTTTATAGATATGATAAACGGGTGATGTTTTTGTATATATTTAAAAGATATCTGTAAGATGCCTACAAAAAAAGACAGCAGAAAGATATGTAGATATCTAAAAGATATCTAAAAGATATCTAAAAGATATCTAAAAGATATCTCGTTCTACTAGGGATATTGCCCCTCCCACCTAATTTGAATAAATTTTCTGTCTTCCTGGTGAAGAGGCACGGTCAAATACGCGTCCTTCAGATCAATTTATGTAAAAAAGTCGTCGGGGCGAATGATCTTCTGTAATGAACTAACGCCCTCCATTTTAAAATGAGGGGAACAGACAAATTTGTTTAAAGCTTTCAAGTTTACTATCGGTCTAAAACCCCCCGATTTTTGGGGAATAATAAACACACCGCTGAAACACTGCCCTGAGTCCTCAATCGGCTCAATGGCCTCTTTTTTTACAAGATCCTGAATTTCTTGATTACAAAGGGCCCATTGGCTTTCCCCCATTCCCATGTTGGTTTGGCTACGAACTTGAAACGGGCTGGTCAAAAAATCCAATTTTACTCCCTGACTGATGCTCTGCACGATCCAGGGGTCACTCGACAGACATTTCCAAGATTCAACAAAATGTCTTAACCTACCTCCCACAATAGGTGGAGTGTCTAAGTTACCTCTGAAAAAAGTTAAAATTTCCGACCTGTTAAATGAGTGGTTTCCTCCGCTTCTGTTGAAGGTGCTAGAAGACCCTCCGTTATAGCCGTTATTGCCGTAGCCTCCTTGCCCGAAACTTCCTCCACGCTGGGAACTTGAAGAGCCACGATAACCGCTGCCGCCCGCTCGAGGCCTCGAAGAGGGGCCATGGCTGCTACTACTGCGGCTAATGCTTCTAAGAGTTTGATCGTCTTTAGCTTCTTTAACCATATTCTTGATAAAGTGGCGACCAAAGAGCGCCGCGCACTCCCTAGGCCTGAAACGGTTGGGCTCTTTCAGCAAAGAGAGAAATTTAGGGTCTGAAACTTTCAGCAAATTTTCCAGTCGGCTGAAGGTCACGTTGTAAAAAGTGTGGCCCCAGAGACGGAGAGCCGTGTCCGCCGCTTCAGCCAAAGGCGAATCCATCAAATCCGCGGATGCCGCAATTTTATCTCTCAAGAACAACAGAGGGCGTGCTACATCTAGGATCTTGTACTGCTCTGCCTTCAGGGACCTTTCGGTAGCCTCTGCTTTAGACATCTCGGGAGATTTTCTGTCTTTGAAACGACGAGAAAAGGAAGAGTCTACCTGTAGGCAAACTAAATCAAAACTTGAGTCAGGAAAACTAGGTATGAAGTTATCTCGAAGGCTTCTAGCTTCTGGAGCGCTTAAAGAGGTCGTCATCCAATCCCTGAAGACCTTTATTCTCTTCCTGGCCACCGTGAATTTGAATTGTTTCGATGCCGGTTCCTCTTGACCTCTCGGCGGTTGTCTATCTACCGGCGGCTGGCTATCTACCGGCTGCTGTCTCTGCTGCGCCCGCCGCTCTTCTGACTGTTCTCTCCTTAAACGATCCTCTTCCACGGTTCGTTCCAACCTTTCTCTTGACTGCTCCCTCCGATCACGTTCCATCCTCTCTTGTTCTGCCCCGTCTGGAACTCGAGATCCACTGCGACGATCGTTTCGAAGTGGGCTGCGAGAATGATCAGTTCGTTCCTGGACCGGACGACGCTCACGATTTGAACAGCGGGAACACCGAGCAGTTGAAGACACACTCTGCGAAGAATCCGATGTCGAACTTCAACTAGGACTGTCCTACGGCATGACTGGTTTGCGTAAGAGCCGAAAAGCGTCTGAGGATATGGGGGCGTTGGAGTCCTGAGGCGGAGTCGATGTTCTTTTGTTTTTTGCGTTGAAAGGGCTACAATACAAAGTGTCAACACTAAGTTAAGGTCGAGTGATTTACATGCAATCGATTACAAGTCGATTTTGTGAAAAAGTCTCGACTTTTAAGTCGACTTTCTAAAATAATCGACTTTCGCATTTGCTCTGTTGCCTTTCATGCAGGAGTAGGTTTTTAAAATAAAACGAGGTAAAAAACAAAAATTTATTTTTGCACTATCGTTGTATTTTTAAGGAAATTATTTCAATATTCAAAGATGATTGTCAAGTCGCCAAAGGCAGTCGATTAAAAAAAATTAATCTTCATCTCCATTGACAGTCTGATAAGAATGAGGAATTACTTGAGCATTAAATGCAATAAAAATATTCATATCCACATGGTGTGGTGAAATGTTGGCTCGTAAAGAAAACACAATATTTCCACCCTTGCTAAAAATCCTTTCGCCACACACAGACGTGGCTGGAATTCCTAACACTTTACGAGCCACCAAAGAATGAAGTGGAAATTGATCTTGGCGTGTTTTCCACCAACCAAGCAAATCAAACGAGTCAAAATCTTTTTTTATAAATTAAAGGAGTTGAAGTACAAAGTAATTTCCTTTTTTAAGGCGTCATTTTCAACAGGCAGTAATCGAGAATCTAAAAGTCCACCTAACAATGCGGCCAATTTAGACGTTTTTTTATTTCCAGGGCAAACAGCAGGCATTGTTCCGGTTTATTCGGTTGATTAATCCGACGACGAAGCGGCTTGAGGCTGATCTTGACGATTGACTTGAATTGGTCGTTGATTTGAAGTAGGTCTCGTTGTAGTCATTCTCTGTTTCAAAGCTCGCTTAAAGTTATCGATGACCGTCTTAAATTCATCTGGATGGGTTATAAAATTCCTTTCTTTGAGAATGAGTAAATCCGTATTCAGCAGATTAAGCTCTCCTCTGTCCAAATCGAATTCTTCTTCAATATCACGTTCCTCATTTCCTTCTTCCTGGGACAGAAGCTCCAGCATAGGCAAAACAAGAGAAATTGTTGGGTATTTGTCACCCTGTAAGATTTCGGTGCATTTCCGAACAGGCATTTAACATTTCAAAAGGCATTTCAAAAAATAAATCTCGCCATGAGACAGCAGAAGTTCGATTTTGTTGTATTTTAGGAGCAACCGCCGAATGACCGCACGGTTAGCGAGAATCGATTGTATCAAGATGCACTTCGAGTTCCATCGAGTAGCGTTGTCCTTCTTAACGCTACTTGTGGACGTATCCATGTCAAAGTCTTCAAAGTAGCAATGATCGGTAAATTCAGGTGGCATATTTTCTTTAAGTAAACGGTGCTCTTCTCGTGCTGCTGATACTTGGGCAGACTTGAATTGGAGAAATAATGCTATATCTTGACATTTCTTCACCATTCGCATCAAGGCCGAAAATTTTTTGAATCCATCAGCGACAATTACCAAATTAAAGACGTGAGCTGCACAGTTGATTTGATACCAACGCATCAATTTAGCAGCTAAAAGGACTGTTTTAATGTTGAATTCCTCGACAGCAGATTGTAGATCCCGTTTGATATTTTCACCAGTATTGCTCATTTAAAAAGGCTCTTGCTAACAGGGCCAATCGTTCACAATTCCACTCAGAAGATATGAAATGGGCGACGATCGTGATATAAGTAATTTTTCTAAAGCTGTCTGTCCATAAATCCGTTGACATAGTCAAATGAATTGAATCTCCTAACTTCTTGATCACCGAATTCTTCATTTCTTGATAGGCTTCCGGTATGTAAGTGCGGGTGAATGTCGTAGGATGAGGAACGACATAGCTAGGCTCTATTTCTTTCATAGCAGATAGAAACCCCAAATCTTTCATCATATGAGGGGGACGCATGTCGACTGTAATAATTCTTGTTAACGCTCGAGTGATGTTTTTCTGCCTTCTTTTGCTGATAACAATCGATGGCTGTCTGTCACTGTTTTCCAGTCCAATAGAAACTACAGATTGCGATGAATCAGAAAAGTTTACTATAGTTGGAAGTTGTCGTTTTAAGTGCGTCATGTGAGACGTTGTTGAATTATTATACTTGAATGCTTTCTTGCAAATATTGCATTCTATACGACCACTGGGAAGTAAAGTCATGTATTTCCAAATGCCGACTTCGACTAACGCTCGGTTGGAGTTTTTGGGCGCGTAGCGCCAGCTTCTTTATTGTCGTCGCCAGCTTCTTCATTTTCGTCACCAGCTAAATCATTGTCGATACCATCTATTTCATTATCAGCACTGTATGAGGATGGATTTTCATATTCCTCGGCTGAAATATTTAAAGGCAGATGCAGATCCTCATCGATTTTGATTAAGTTTACCTCTACAGTATTTCCTGTAAAAAAGAAATTGTGTCAAAACCTTACGTGAACATGAAACTATTCAGAATAAAATAATTACCGGCTTCAAGAGTATGACTTGAATGCTGGCTTTGATCCTGGCTCATGATCTCATGAAAAGCTCAAGGGTCTGTTCTCGGTCCTGTCCTGTATATCCTATACACCACCCCGATCCATGAAATATCTACCAGCTATGGTATCTCTGATCATCAGTATGCTGATGATGACCAGAAATATGTATCATTTCGGATCTCCAAAGATGGTGCTGATCAGCGGCGAGCTTTTTCTTCTCTATCTGCCTGCATAGCTGAAACGAGGAGATGGGGTGCGCAAAACCTGATCAAATACAACGACTCGAAGACTGAAGTCATGTTGGTGTACTCCAAGCATGTGGGTGTTGAACCTGCTCCTTATCTCCTGACTGTTGGCGACGCTGATATTCGACCGGTCTCTACAGTGAGAAGTCTTGGTGTGATACTCGACTCGCACCTCACCATGGATGCTCAAGTTCGTTCGGCTTGCAAGAAGGCTATCTACCATTTGAGCAGAATTTCTCAAATAAGAAAATTCCTCACCGAGTCCGCACTTGCTCAACTTATCCATGCCTTTGTCATCTCTCAACTAGACTACTGCAACTCTCCCCAGCGGGACTGCCGAAGTCATCACTAGATCGTCTCCAGCGTGTCCAGAATGCAGCGGCTCGTCTCATCAAAGGCGCGAAAAAGTGTGACCCGATTTCTCCTATTCTCCTCGATCTCCATTGGCTCCCTATTGCATTTCGAATTGATTTCAAAATTGCTCTGCTCACGTATCGTTGTCTACACTGTCTAGCTCCTCGTTATTACTTGTCGTCCCTCCTCCGTCTACCTGTCTCCTCTCGCTTGGCCTGTGATAGACTAATTTCAATGAAGTCCCGTACCAAAACTTATGGCTGCCGGTCCTTCAAGACGTATGCTCCCCAGCTTTGGAATTCCCTTCCTCAGAATGTCCATATTGCGTCTTCCCTGGCCCAGTTCCGCTCTCGCCTGAAGACCCATTTAATAACTGTAGCATTTAGAGATGTAATTGATCGACGTGCTCGTCGGGAAAGAAAGCGCCTTTGATCATGTTAATGGAAAAGGCGCTATATTAAGTGAAATACATTATTATTATTATTATTAAAAGCTAAGACCAAATAACGTATGTAAAAGTCTTCAGACACACCCATAATATGTTTTTAAAAACATAATTAGTTCCTCAGGTAGGTTACGCATTAAATATTTCAATATCATTACCTAAACTGATGAAAACTATATAAGAGAAATTGAAGAACGTTACACTGTTCACAGTGAATATTAAGTTAATGTCACTTACCCAGGTGGCACACATCCCTGTAACAGACTCTGTTTTAGGTCTGTTTCTCATTTTCTGAGAAACATACCTAAATCAGGGCTGTTACAGACCTGTAAAATCATTGTCCGATTACCATTGTAATACAGACCTCTGAATACACTGTTTTTGTACTGTTTTACATTTTTTGTTTTTCCCATGTACTGCAGCCTACCCCAGGAGAATTTTTGCATGGTGCTGTACGGTCTTACCAGCACATGTATGTAGAATGCATTTTAAATTCATTATTGGAATGAATTCTCTTCTTTTGAAGGGGATGGGTCAGAAAAAAGGGCGCAAACCGTGAAAAAGCATTTACCGTTTCAATGCAAAATAAATAATACGATAAATGGTATAGAATCACAAAATTCTCTGAACCATTTTAAATACATGATAAAATGCAAAATATCACAGAATAAAATGTGTTTTTTAATATATTTGCATTGTTTAAAAAATCGAAAGATTTCAACCCTTTGGATGAATCCTGAAGAGAAAAATATTATTTCCTCCGGAATCGAACATAGGCCCCAACGCAGTACTTATTCGCAATTGAGTTCTTTAACCATTACACCCAGTAGATTGTAATAATACAAAGTTTTATTAGATAAAGATTAGCCTATACAATATATTCCGCGAAAATTTTGATGTCCTCCTTAATTGTTTGTGAAAACGTGTAAAACGATTTTAAAAACTTTTTGAATTGAAAATAAAAAAAAAATATATTAAAATTTCTTAACACTTGTAGTTATAACAAGGGGGTACTTCAAGGGGGGTACTTCCGTTGCACCGAATTGATGGCATTATGAAGAAGGAAACCTATCACCAAATTCTTATTCGCAAAATATATTTTAGTATTAATCCAGATTAGAAGAATCCAATAAAGTAACAAAAAGAACGTATGGACTGAGTTGGAGAAGGCGTGGCGCCAAGTGACACCCGAGCTTGCTAAAAAAAAATATCAGTACAATGCAAGATCGGTGCAAGGCAGTTATTATAGCCAAGAGTGGCCACACCAGATATTGATTTTTTATGTACTTTTCTTAAATTTATTTGTAAACTTCAAAATAAATCCAGATATTGAGTTTCCATTGATTGATTGTATTTCTTCTATTGAAATCCCCCTTTTTAAGTTCTTTGCGAAACTCGACTATTTTTCACGAAGTATTTTTTCACTTTTTTAAATGGTAAACATTGCCGTAACAGCCATGTAAAACATAGTGTGTGTTACATGGCTGTTCCAGGGACCTGAAATGCGGAACTTACATAGTAAATACAGGCTGTGAAACAGCCCTGTCACATGCCTGAAACGGAGGCTGTGTGCCACCTGGGTAACTATCACAACAAAATGCTTGAGCAGTGGTGTGTATACAGTTCAGTGTTGACCAAAAAGCAATGGAATATTTACTAGTCTTAGGCTTGTATACCTATTAGCTAGTTTGACAAAGTACGTAGGCCTACTATGTATCAAAATCAAATAAAAAACATATTGACTGCTTAGAAACACAACACACAGAAACCAGAAATAAATTTTCCACCGAAAAATTACTATTACCTGTCAAATAAATCCGAAGATTGAAGATTGTTTTAAACAAGATACAAAATCTTTAACTGACAGATGAAACTAGACATATGCGAGAAAGTCGACTTAAAAGTCAACTTTTTCGACTCATAATCGATTACTCGGGTCGACCAAAAAAGTCAACCTAAGTCGACTTAAAGTCGTTCCTCTCGAAAGTCGGAAATTTGTCACAAGTGACAGACAACTTTTTGGATTGATATTGCGAAATGGTCTTAAGTATCGATGTTTAAGCGTATCTAATCGTCGCCAACAGTGGACATCTTCTAACACACTAACACTGCGTAAAACTTTTTCTATTTCCATAGCGAAAATTAGTAGAACAATTCTATTAGAGACAACTTTTTTGCCTCTTTGTAAGGTCTAGGAAATTGTTTTTTGAGGATTATTGGACTTTCTTAAACCATCATCCTTGTATCTTTCATCTTTCCTTCATTTTCCTAGAAAATTTTAAATTCGATCACCATGTTGAAATAATGAAATAAAGCGAGCGAGAGAGAGACCGAAACAAATAAAGCTCCCAAGCCTAACAAAAATTCCCGTCCCATATTTTCAACGCTGTTACAACCACGACCGAAATCTACAGGAGCTGCTAACAAGGTTTTAGATGAACTTGATGATGTTTATCTAAAGGAACCGCTTGAAACAAATGCAGAAGGGGAGTGATTTGTCATTCAGTCCAGTATAGTACTGGAAAATGAATGAATACAGATTTCCAGCACTTGCAAGGGACGTTAGGGACGTTATGGGAGTACCAGCTTCATCAGCTAACATCGAGCGTGCTTTAAGCACATCAGCTGTCGATATAAAATCAGCGAAAAGGAATAAAGTCAATGCAGTCTTGTTCCAAATGACCCTTTTCATTAAAAAAAATTTCCATCTTCTTTCTCTTAAACTTAAATGATTAACTCATTATGTCCAATTTCATCTTTATTTAATTCTGTAACTGTCTCCTTATTTTCCTTTTATATTATCTGAATTGTTATCTATCATTGATAGATAGACTATCAGACAGTTTTAGTTTCTCACTCAGAAAATGTGTAAACTACTAAATTCCAAAATTTGGAATAAACATTTTTCATTATTTTTGGGATTTGATTTGAATTTGATTTGGATTTGATTTGGATTTGGATTTTTTTTAAATGATTTGGATTTGACAAATTTTTTTAATGATTTGATTTGAAATTTATTCAATTATTCAGATTTGATTTGATTTTGATTTGAAATACTTTTTATTTTTTAAGATTTGATCAAATACTAAATAATCGTCAAATCCAATACACTGTATGTGAGTTAAACTTGTAAATATGTGTTTTTCGCTTTAAATTAAGTATCTATATTTCGATTTCATTATATTATACTTATTTCAGAACAAATTGTCAAATTGATCTAAAACATGAAAAATCGGTACATTTAATTAATTTCTGATCCGGTTTACAGTTGAATTGTAAACGCAACCAATTTACGATTTTAATACCGTCTAAAACCGAAACAACAGCGTTAAATCCCGGTTCAAAATCCAGATTTTCTTATGCATTTTAGACGCTTTTTGCATCGATTTGATGGATTTAAAACGAAAATTCAAACGAAAAACTTCTACTCGGATGAAGAATTTTTAAATTTAGTTCAAATTAAAGAAGACTTTGGGCTTCGGGCTTCCCGTAACTACCATCGGCTCACGATTCCAAAAATGTACACAAACCTTCCTATGAAGAAAAAAGAATCTTTTTGTCATTTTCTCGGACTAAGGTATTTCACTCACTCTTGAATCAATGAAATTCTTAATGAAATGATTGAATTCTATGAGAGAAAACCAATTTGACGATGAGCGTTAGGAATTAGGATATTAGGCTCTAGAAGGAATCATCCATTTTGGACGATGTGCGTTGCCACCTGTAACGGTAAAATAAATAAAAAATGAAAGAAAAGTTGAAATGATATTGTTCAATAAATATTTATTTGTTAACAGAAAAAAATTTTTAGATATAATTTTTAACACTTAATGAATACATATCATGTTTAATCAGTATTTGTATTTAACAACTCTCGTTTTGAGTAACTGGCAATGCAGCATTCTATTATTGTTCTTTCAAACTTTTTTCAACACTTTGTAAGTTTCCGTTTCTTCCATCATTCTTTGGCGTGCAAGTTTTTTATCAAATCGTTAATAAACCCTCTTAAATTTTTTATGATATTAATTGAAATCACGAAAAAAGGAATTTAAGGTAATTACATTTATTGTTTACACTAAACCTTATTTCGGAGAACAATTCTAAGACTGATAAAATTGCTTTTTTGTGATTTAAATATGTAAGACCACGTGTGAAAGACGTGAAAAGATACTAGTAGTGAAAGAAATAGATTTTCTTCTGGTTTTTTAAATATGTGTTTCATTGAAAATCTTTTTTCTGTTAATTATAAGATGGTACCTGCTGGATGATTTACAAACACATATAGAAGTTGAAGTAAATATTCGTGCCAGAATTTTGGTGTTCTTCTAACTCTTGTTGCTATATCCACCACCAAGTAGAAAAGTCAATCGTGCAGTTACCTAAAAGGAAATACCAGAAGAGGATTGGTTGCATTACCATGCAAATTGCAGTGATGTGCACGTCATACGGTAACTTATTCGAAAATTTGACGTAACGTCGTACGTTACGTCAAATTTTCTTACTTTTGACGTTTATGGTGACTTTGACGTAAGGAAAAAAAATTGCTGACTTTTTACGTATACTTTTGACGTGTAAAAAGTTCCAGTTATGAGTTATTACCGTAAAAGTCAGGAAATAATTTTAAAAATTTGGCAACATTTGCTTTGCGAAAATTCGTCTGCCATTTGAAAATTTATGACAGTCGATTAGAAATATCTGCCAACGCGACATTGGATACTACTTCTGCTGAGGAGGATATACCTTGGTATAACAGAGGTATTTTTAAATGGTTCTCGTTTACACCAGAAATGGTGCAAAAATTTGCTATCGATCCGAAATGTAGTGGTATATTTCGCAAAGAATTAAAAATGAAACTTGCACTGGAGAATGTATCAGGGGTGTGTAAAACGTGTGGGTGGAAATCAAAAGTTGCCTTTGGCAATCCCTCGAATTGGGTGCGTCATCTCTTAGTAAGTTAGCAATTAGCATTCAGTGATAACTTCGTGTTTTTTTAAAACTCTTTTTAATAATAGAAACATCCTGAATGCAATCTGTGTATATTATGGGCAACAGCAATAAAAAATGTAATGACGTATATGTGACGTAACGTCATACGTTTGAAGTATTAAAAAATTTACGTTACGTTGACGTTATTTTTTTGACTTATTACGGTCCGGTTTTAAATTACGTATGACTTCTACGTTTTTTTGGTACGTCAACAAATCCCGTTGACGTGCACATCACTGGCAAATTGCAGAGGGAAATTTGGGTCGTACATTGTTTAGAAGATTTATGTCCATACTTGGTTTAAATTACACCATTTTAAACATGTCCTATTGCATTACAGGTTCATATAAGGAAGCAAGGAAAAAGCTTCGAGTAGCAGAGGTTTTGTCCAACATTAACATCCCATCAGATGCTGGAGCTGTCAATCTTGGAAGGGGAAAAACACCAAGAGGCCTAGAAATACATATTCACCAGGAAATTCAAGTGAAGGTGAGGAGGAATCAACACTTTCTCGTGCTCCACCAAATCTTTTGAGGCAACAGCCATGGAGTAATTCTCAGACATATGATATCATTATTCAAACACATTTTAAGCTTTACAATTCTTTTGAAAGGCTTTTTACCAACAAATCTTCCATCTAATGCATTATCCACCCCAAGCAATAATATTGCAAACAATTCATCTATATATTGAACATGGGCCGTCCGTTGGTTATGGCCACACAGTACCTCCAACTTCCCATGGCCATATCGTCCTGGGTCGTCAGCTTCCATTGTTCGTCCTGGATCATCAGCTTCCATTGTCCGTATTGTGTCGCCAGCTTTCATTGTCCAGCTTGAATCATCAGCCTCCATTGATCGTCGGGATCAATCCATCGCCCTGGATCGTCAACAGTGGACCCTGGCTTCAGTAGAACAATCATCATTTGCAACAAACGGAAGCTATGCACATCATAGCCAACCTGAAACTTATAGTCATTTGTCCCAATTTGTACATCATGTATTGCCTTCGCTATCGCTTGTCCGCGGATATCCTTTTTGTATTGTATTGTTTTTTAACCTGATTTAAGTGTTTAATTACCGTTGACGCCTAAATTTCGCTTGTTGTTTAAACTAAATTGTGTATTTGCTGAAGAAATGCGTAATATACTAAACTAGATTTTATTTTATTTCTTTTTGAGTATTTTATTCATTTATATTAAATAGCATTAGCATTTGCCCCATCCAAAATTGACGTCCAAGGGTTATCCGATTTAGACGTATAGGGTATGCCGGATTCGGAGGTTCATAGTTTTCCAGGTTGGGATGTTCTGAGGCGTGACATTTGGATGTCCCGCGCACGTACTCAGGGCAGACTGATCGGATATCCCTAAGTCCGGAGAAGTCATATACAGTCCATCCTAGCACCAAGAAAATGCTAGCAGGGACGTTTAACAATCAACAATATTCTTACTTTCTTTTTCCCTGTTAATATTGTTAGATTTTGACAAGGATTTGAATAAATGAAAGACTCAACTAGGCTTCTGTATTTATTCACAGGAATCCGATTTCCTCCAATATGTTGGCTACATGTTATACAACATGGCATAAACAAAGAGTAATTACCTGAGTGTAGAACACTCGGATGAGAGAATACAAGTGTGAAATGAAATTAAGCACAGTTAATTCCAGTGACAAAAGAAAGACTAAAGACTCTACTGCTATGATAAAGCAGTGAACAAAGTAATCAATAATTACTGCTGTGATGAGCAGTTGAAAGTAAACCAGAAATTATACTGCAAGTAGCAGTGTAAATAAACCAGAAATTCTACTGCTATAAGCAGTGTACAAAATCAAAACTAAGAAAAGGATTGCTTTCTCCAGCAATCGTGAATCAACCACTTGTTCAGGAGAGAGATCCGTAGCCCACATAACACAAGTCAGTCCGGTGGATGTCAAAAAGATGTCAATTTCGGACATTGGTCCTATCCTTTGGATGTCAGTTGGAGATCCTAGGAACATCCCAACAGCCGAAACGGAGATCCAATGGATGTCCTTTTTTTAATTTTTGTCCGCCCTAGCCAGCGCCACAGGATGTTCTACCAACATCCGAAACAGACATATTCCGGATAAAATTATAACATTTTGAGGATAACATTTAATACTTAATTTCCCTCTGCACACTACTTTGTTGTACATGGCTACTACCGGATTCGAACACTGAACCTTTGTATTGCTAAGCCAGCTTGCTAACCACTAAGCTGCTAGGCGTTGTTATTGTAGAATAAATTATATATTGACATTATATCTATCAGACTTTAAACTTTTTTCCCAAGCTACGGTAAATGATAAATCATTGTAAAATCCCGATAGAGAAAAGTTTGAAACTCTTTTTTTTACCCAATTAAATAATCATTGCATAAATAAACATAATTGTACAATAAAAAAAGTTATTTTCGAACCCTTAAAAACCCAGATTGAGACTTTTTAATTAGACTGACAAAAACAGTGTTTTATCGGACAGTCAGGCAAACAACGTCTTTTGTCCTAAATAAAACCAGGCGTGTTGTCTGGGATAGCACTGTTATAATGTTGAGGAGACTGACTGACTCGTTGAAGGTCGCAAAGAGTTGATAGAGAAAAGACCTGATGTTCACTGGTTCTCTCGAATAAATTTAACTTTATTTTGTTGCCATTAAAAACTCTATCAGTAGATTTTAAGTATTACAAATTTCCAAATATTGCTACATTTGTCATTGCTATAGAGTGTTTGTGCTTCCCTAACCGAATAGGAGCATCATTTATGCTTTTTCGCGATCGAAGGAGGAACAACTCGAAGAAATGCTTGGGACGATGTCAGTTTTGCCTCAGACATAGTTACGCCTACTTCATTCCTCCCTCATGGTTTGCACTGTTTCTCTAAAAATACCGTGAACCACTCTAAAGTCTAATTTCTATTTGTACAACATAAATTTTCCGTAAATAAACCATGTTTTGGTTCAAAAAGTGTTTTGTAATCAATATTTTTCGGTGTATTTCATTCTCATCTAAGTGTTAAAACGAAATATTTGGTTGCTTGATAAATGTAAAGTCCTATTAAGGATTTCTGTATAACATGAAAGGGCTGTACAGTACCTTTCAAGAAAATGTGTCTGGCCACCATTTACGAAAAGTTAGTTATTTTTAAGCGTTAGATGTCTCTCTATACCCTACCCTATATTTCCAGCTTCGCTGTCTGTTCATGTAAAATGACATGTCTAGCAGGCATTATTGTTACAGTGTATTATTGTTTGTTGCTGTTTGTATTTTGTCTTCTGTTTTTTTTTGTTTTTTTACGTTTCTTCAGCCCCAGATTTTTACAAAATTCAACAGCTATAAAGACCAAGGTGTGTATGAAATCTTCAATTGTTAGCAATAATCGTTTGTTGTAATATTACCTATGTTAGGTTTTCATGATTTTGCACGATTCATAACAAACATTGAGGATTCTTGTGCAGGATTTGAAGAAGTTATTATAAAAGGTAAGCATTGACTGTGAAATAAGTGTCAATAAAATCTTTATTGCATTACTCTAATTCAGTTCATGATATTTTTCTAGTGAAAATCTCGTAAAGCAGCTAATGAAGAAAAAAATGCTAGTTTGACAGCCACCTTCATAGAAACTTCTGTAACACTAAACCTTCCCCGAGTGTGTTGTTGAAAACTATCAACCATGATAATTCTAAACTGAAACCATCAACGATTCAATTTAGGATTGTTGTTCAAAAGTAATCTTATTTAACTAATTATATTTTTCATCTTCAAATATGTTTATTCGTTTAATATGTTGAATGGATTTTTATTTCTTGAAATTCAGGACTTTGGCTAAAATTGACGACGACATGCTCAAACATTATTGAAACGAGGATCTGTTCATCTTAGAAATTACTACTTCGTCGGAATGTGTGACATCACTCTCAAGGAGCTCTACGACACGTGAAAAGTTAAAAACTGAAAATCTCGAATTGCCATATTGAACGACTTTAAGCCATTGTCAGCAATCCATATTCTCCCTCTATATATATATATAATGCATTGTATAATGTTTGTCTGCATTCTGCATTCTCTGAGAAATATTGCCTTCTGATTGTATTCTTCTTGACTTGTTAAGATATTAGACCAACGCTTACCAGTGACGAATAGTTTTACCATTATAGTTTATCGTGATGTGAAGCACCTGTTATACCCAGAAAATCTGGATTCATACAATAGCCTCTAGCATAAATGTTTTCCCTAGTGTTCCGGATGCAACAGCATATCAAAAGGAGTTGTGTGGTGTAGGTCATACAACAGGCCAACATCGCTTACTCTGATCTCATACAACACGGCAGCTCACTCACTCTCCATAGCTCTCAGATCAATTCCTTAGATTGTTTCCTCCTAAACCCATCAGTCTTCCAGCCAAGCGGCTGCCGTAAACTGGGTATATAAAAGAGATGTTGTATGAACAATTCGCAGTTCTACACAAAACGAGTATGAAGGTCAATTTGTATTTAAATTATGCACAATGCCAAATGTCGATCGTTTTTGCAAAATCAATGAGATCAACCCCAATCATGCCATGCGTTTCCTTAAGAAATCTCTACTCGCGTTATACTTATACTTACGTGAAGCCATAAATTTTTAATATTATTTAAAATGAAAATTCCAATAAACGTCTTAAAAACAGCAATTTAAGAAATGACTTTATATTCAGTTTTGCACATCGAATATAGTCAGCATGAAAATAGTCGTTTGTCATACCAAAAACATTTTGGTTTTGAGGTTTTCACGCTTTTTGCACCATTAAAGTAATTTTCTTTTTGAGGTCAACAATCAATTGACGCCAATATTCAGGATTTTTAGCTTGAGCTCCCCATATGAAGTCTATGGATTCCCAAACATCGTCAATGTTGCTTGGCTTTTCTCGCTGCTGTTGGAAGTTGAAAAGCGAACGTGAATTTGGGGGCCACTGATCAATGCGGTAGTCCTCAAACCATTCATAAACTGTTGTCGGGATTGCAACAGCTGGTAAATCCTCGATAAATGTAACTGGTTTTTTTCCAAAGCGTGCGGAGGCTTGTGGAATTAACTCGTCGTCGACAACTTCTAGCAAACCCGCCTCTGACATTCCGTTAATTTGTCGGACTGAATATTCCAATGTATTGGAGTCATTTAAATTAAAATTAAACCATGCCCAGACCCGAACAGATCCTTTAATGGTGTTTTCTGGGGCATATAGCTAGGAAACAAGCCCAAACCGGTCAAGCCTTTAATACAATAGATGAAAATTATTTTACAATCACAATAACACAAATTTAGTAACTAAAAATGTGAAATAAAACTTTTACCTGAAAGTTGTGATGTCCGCAAAAATCACATTATTCCATGAATTAAATTCATTTTTTGTTGCAAATCTCAGTTTTTTTTCTTGTTCCCAGCATTTTAATGCACTTGTTATGATTCGTAGAGAGAAAAATTATGCAACTGACTCGTAATCGCTTTGAAAATTGTGGTGCATTACATGTGAACGAAAATTTCGCCTACAGCGAAATTGTCTAGAGTGTTCTATAGGTTGGAGGGAGGGTTAAAATCATTGTTTCTGAAAGCAAAATACTTTGTTGGCCTTGAATCATAAAACATAAAAATCTATGATTTTTTTCCTGTTTTTAGGCTATCGATCCTTTAGGCAACTGTAGCTTTGTTCATGTAATATTTAAGTTTTACCTTGACCTGCATTCAACTTGAAATCCCATTAGACAATCCCATCCTTATCAGAAACCTTCCTAAACGCGCTAGAAAAAGATGAATTCCCTTTCTTGTCAAAATTGGGTGTGGAATTTTTAGAATTTTTAATTTACTGCATTTTCAAAAACAAAGAACAGAAGATATCTATACTTTGTTGAGCAGCCATGTTTCGAGAACGAGCTCCAAGAATGAAGTTGACGCTACAGGAAAAAGGGGCTCTAATTGGGCTATACAACTCCCGCGTTCCTGTTCGGGATATTGCGCAGCAAATAGGCTGCCATACCAACACCGTGAAAAAATGGATCGACAGATATCAAGTCACTAATGACGTAAAACGAAAGGTGGGATCTGGAGGGGCCAGAAAAACGACCCGTATTTAGGACAACATGCTTTTGCAGGCCGTCCGAGCTAAGCCACTTACTAGTCTTCAAGAACTAAAAGGTTTGGAAAAAAAATTATAATTTATCCTGTCTCCCCTTCTCATAATTTACCATGAATATATTTAGATGTGTGTGAGCTACCCATCCATGTAACTACGATATCTCGCCGATTAAAGGCACACGGGATTCATGGACGAGTTGCCGCGAAAAAAGAATTCTTGACTGATGCCCACAAACGTAATCGTCTGGAATTCGCGACGGCCTATGTAAATAAAACACAAGAGTGGTGGGACAAAGTCATTTTTAGTGATGAAAAATCTTTTGGGTTAGTTTTATTGTCTACATAATTCATTATTAATCATTATCTGTCACTTAATCAATGTTTAAATTATTAATCATAAATAAAATTATTGGAAATAGATCTCAAGAGTGTGGCCGTTCATACGTGTATCGAGTGAATGGAACTCGATTTCAGCCTGGGCACACAAAAACTCATCAAGCGTTCCGGTAGAAAATCAGTTCCAGTTTGGGCCTGGTTTTCATGCAGTGGTTCCGGTGCGATAACTCGTATTGAAGGTCGACTGACGGCCCAAAAATATATAAAGATCCTCGAAGATATCCTCATGCCCACAGCTTGGGCGAGATTCGGAACGGACGAGCGGATTCCATTCGTCCAAGATCTGTCTTCCATCCATGAGAGTATTGCTGTTCGGGAGTGGTTTGAAGACGAAGGAGTCTCCTTTGAGCTTCTCCCTTGGCCTCCAAAGGGGGCCGATATGAACCCCATAGAGAACCTGTGGAGCCAAATGGTGAGAGAACAGGATCAACACCATTCAACTACCAATCAGCTGTGGGACTCGGTGTTGGGCACCTGGAATCATCTCAGTCAACGTCCTTCTTATTGGCGTGTTCTTGGGAACTCTATGCGATCCAGGATGCAAATGGTAATTGAAGTTGACGGAGATTGGACGAAATATTGAAACCGAAGGGAATTGTTCAGTCAATCGCGTTGATTTCTATCACTGAAAATAAAAAGACAATTTGAAAAAAAAAATTGATTAAAAAATTTAAGTTTGTGTTTTTTTACTGTTGGCGATCAGTGACACGTCCACTGAGAGGCTGTAATCTCTCTTTCTTTCATTTGTTTCTCCTTGATCCGTTCTGGTGTGTTCACGTGCCGCAGTGTCCACAGGTTTCGCTGCACCAAAAATGGATACAGAGCTTGGAGGAGCCGTAGTAGCAACTGACCGTTTGATGGGAGCAGTAGCAGCAGTAGCGGCTGGGATCTCAGCAACGGGAGTGTTACCTTCTTTTATTGGGACAGTTCGGAATTTCAGAGATAACTTTGGTCTTTCCTTGGTCGGTTCTAATAAAAAAAAAGAACAAATTTTGGTTTGAAAATCATTTTCACGAGGTTAAATGATAGATTTATCGACATTACCCCCCAGCACTTGGACGTTCACTTCGCTTCATTTCATCACCGTTAAAAGATGGACTTTCTCGATCATGGCCAAAAGATGAGGGACCGTCCCGATCACGTCCATACGATGAACCACCACCTTCTCTGTCTTAACCAAACGAGGAAGGACCGTCACGACCGCGACTGAATAAAGACGAACCACCTTTGTCTCTGTTTCGACCTCCAAACGATGACTGACTGTCTCGATCACGTTCGCCAAATGAGCCACCTTCTCTATCGCGACTACAAAAAACCTGAGCTTGGGGGACCATCTCGGCCACCACCGAACGAACAAGAAGGTCCGTCTCATCTCGGACCAAATGAGTTTCTCTCGTATGACGATCCCTGGGATTGAAGGAAGCCGAATAACGTTCTCCAGAAGGTTCTGTTTTCAAAATGAATAATTGAAAACACTCGCTTTGAAATGAAAATCATTTCAATCAAAAATTTACCTCGTTCCATCCTGTCTCCTCCTTTATCGCCGCCTCTGAACCCTCCACCATCACCACGATCCTGGCATTGGGGAGGTTCCTCCATTGGCGCATTACGCCAGTCGGAAGGAGTACGATCTTCCCTTTCTTCGTCGTTGCGAGATGGACGGCTACGACCTCGGCCCATACAGCCAGCTCCTTGTTCTTGGTCGCCATCTGCACCGCTGGCAATGTCTACTCGAATTTTGCGTTTCTTGATCATCTGTATAAGGACATTGAGATAAAATCATGGTCAACTAATAAAAATGACGTGATTACCAGCTCGTTCATCGTTAAAGCGTCGACCAAATCTTGTCTAGTCTGGAACCCCGTATAACCAAAGCCCTTTAGTCTGCCACCATCTTCACTTCTCTTGGTAGTCGAACACATTTAGGCAACAAATAAAGGGAATGAAACATCAATGGATATGTGGGACTTTTTGAGTAATAAGCCTTACCGATAGTCCATGAAATAAATTGGATACATCCTTAACTTCAATATCATTGGGTAGATTGGCTATATAAGCTGCATATGGGACATTGTTGTTATCCTAAACAAATCAATTTCTTATCTCCTTACTTAAACGGTGACCTAAAAATAAAGATTCATTATGAGTGATGCATGTTATTAGTTAAATAAGATTATTATTGAGCTAAAGAGTAAGGAAATAAGAAATGATTAAAACCAAATGCCAACCTGCAGATTGCTGATTCGAAAGTTCAGTTATATTCGTGGCAGGTTTTCGTGTAATCAATTACCAATTACACAAGTTACTTTTCAATGTCTTTCTTAAACTCTGGCCTAAATAAAAACATTTCATTAAACATTTTTTTTTTCATTTTATGAAAAGTCGAGACTGGGCCTACCTGTCATTAATTACCCTTGCGATTCTGAACAACAATCCTCAATTTAACTGTTGATATTTTCAGTTGGGGATTATCATGGTTGATAGTTTTCAACAAAGGACTCGGGGAAGGTTTAATGTTGCAGCAGTTTCTATGAAGGTGGCTGTCAAACTACCAATTTTCTTCATTTGGTTCTTTACGAGATTTCCCCTACAACAATACCAAGAACTAAATTAAAGTAATGCAATATAGATTTAATCGACACTTATTCCACAGTCAATGCTTACCTTTTATTATAGTTCCTTCTTCCAATCATGCACAAGAATCCTCAATATTTTTTATGAATCGTGCAAAACATGAAAAATCTAACGAAAGAAATTTTACAAAAACGATCAATGGTAACAATTAAAGATATATCATACATACCCTTGGTCTTTAGTTCGTGACTTATTTTAAAATCTGGGGCTAAAGAAACTTCATAAAGTTAAATAAAAGACAGAAGACCAAATTCAAATAACCAACAATTATGCACTGTAACAAAAATGTCTGCTAGACATGTCATTTTACATGAACAGACACCGAAGCTGGAAATTTAAGGTATGGTAAAGGGAGACATCTAACGCTCAAAATAACTAACATTTCGTATATTGTAGCCAGACACATTTTCCTGAAAGGTACTGTACTTATAGGGCGCTCTAAAGGACGTTCGTTTAGTTCATCCGTTGGACGTCCTTTTGAGAGCCGCATATGGATAGGCTGTGCCTTGGCTGATCGGCTCTCATTCGGACATCCGACGGCTGAACTGTGCTATGTGGGAGGGGAGACCGGGGCTATATGGGACAGGGGCTGGATGGGACATCGCAGTTTTCAGCATGTTCCCGTAACATTTTTTTTATAATTTTTATACCATACATGGGGATTAACATAACGCACACTGAGAAAAATTTTCATCGAAATTGTACAAGTAGTTTGTAAGTTATGAGTGAAAATAAATTTTTTTTGGGGGGCGTAGAAAACTCGTAAAATGTTTAAGCTAAAATAAGTGCATTTTGCAGATAAGTAAATAAAAAACGAGATAGGCCATTCGATAGGAAATTCATTCTACTTTTTTTTTGGTGTACAGTAAATTTTTGTAGGTGTTATAGTTAAGTTGTTATAATTAAAAATATGCGGAAAGTCATGCGGGGCTAAACGGGACATTTCCACTGGGGGCTATTTAGGACATGTTTAGGCCTGCCCAAAAAGGCGGAGTCCGACAAAAAATGGCCTTTTCGAAGACTTTTTTTGTTTTACACAAATATCTACACTGTAATTGTATTTTTTTTAACTTTTTTATAACCAATGAATAGGAAATTAAATTTTCTATACAATGGCTATCTTAGTTTTTAAAATAGATGACTTCATTATTGCTAAAAAATAAAAAAATTGAAGTGTCCCTGGTAACCCCGGCCTTTTTTCCCGTTCGACAAAAAGAGGTCTAGTCATTTAAAAAATTGTAGTTAATTACAGGGTTTAAATAAAGTAATTCTGAAAAAAGATTTTGAGAGGGGAGATAGTTTACTATCATATTTGTAAAAAAAAAGTTAAAATCCGTTAAATTTTGTATTTAAAAATCCAACTTGAAAACTTTTTCAAGAATTTGTCCCATATAGCCCCGGTCTCCCCTACAGCGTGGTGTCAGCAGGCAAGTAAGTGATGTCGGGTGAGTCGTCTACTAAACCCGAAACCCGGGTTACCCGGGGTTTACTCGATTTTACCCGAACCCGACTCGATAACCGGCCTTCGAGTAAAAAATAAAATATTATAAAACCCAAATAATACATGCTCAAACTGAAGCCAGGAATATGAGAAAACTTAATAAAATCCATTCAAATTTTTAGAACGACTGAAATAAAAAGAAAATTAATGTTTTAAAATTGAGAATTTTTCAGAAACAGAGGTCCCTAGCGGCAAAAACTTGAAATGTAATTTAACTCATGGGAACGTTTTGTTAATTATCTGTCTATTATTCAAATATTGTGTGAAAATATAATGAACTCGTTACGGATTCCGTCCATTTCTCTTAAATTTAATAGTATAATTATAGTTTTTCTGAAGGGCTTTAGAAAAAAGAGCCATCTGCTGGTCAACGATTTGTCTTTCTTAATTACTGATCTCTATTTCTCAGCGGAATAAAAATTACGCGCTCTTTATAAAACAAATTTGTTTACATAATTGATTCCGATTGATTACACTTGGGGGAATCAGTGTCACACATTTATTGTTGACGTATTGATTGTTATTTTCTATAATTTCGGCTTCAGTATAAAATATGGCATCAACTTCTCAAAATAGTGAAGATAATGACGATAACAACAATTTTGTCGCTCTTCAATTGGAAAATTATGGTCATAATGACGTTCAAGACATTGTAAATGAATTACAAATTGAGGTATGTCATCATTTCCCTAAAATCAGCGACACACCCAACGAGCTTTTTCAATAGGTTGTTTTATTATAATAGATAGTGGAATCTGCTCCTGAGTCATCAAAGAGTAAAGTTTGGCACTATTACAAAAGACTTGAAATAGGAAACCCACTTTACGACAAAAAGGCAATATGCAATTTTCAAATTGACGATGACAGAGTTTGTGGATCGGTGCAGGATCGTTCGGGTGGTTCTACTTCTAACATGATAAGGCATCTCAAATCCAAGCATGGAGTTGACCCTGGTTGCAAGCAAAAGGCACCATGCGAGGTAGATCCTTTACAACCACCTTCCAAACGTGCTAGGACAACTGAAACGGAACTGGTAAAAAAACAACAACTTGATGACCTGTATGCTAAATTTATCAGCAAGGATTACATGCCATTTAGTACAAGTATATTGTTCATCTTTTAGTTTTCTAAATATGAATTATTAAAAATAATTCCTTTTCTTGTCCAGGTTCGAGTCCTTACTTTAAGACATTTATCGGCGCATTGAATTCTGATTACGAGCTCCCATCTCGTACTGCCCTTAGTGAAACTTTGGTTCCAAATCTAGCATTGGAAATGGAGCAAGGCATGGTTATCCATTTAGCAAATGCCTTGTACGTTAGTCTTACATCTGATACCTGGACATCCAAAGCGACAGAAAACTATGAGGCAGTTACTGCGCACTTTGTTGACCAAACATTTCAATTTCGATCCTGTACCTTAGGTAAATTATACAGTCTTCTGAGAAATTCTTAAATGGCAAATGCCGATTCGTTTTACATTTAAATTTCTTTTTTAAATTCTCTTTGAACTTTTCCATCTAAAACACGCCAAATATTCGTGCGTTACATACTATATTCTTCTAATCAATTTATTAATTGTAACAGGAATTGGGCAACTTTAGGATGCCACGGCTGTTGGTCACTTTGAGTTCATTAGGGACTTGCTAGAAAAGCATGAAGGCCTAAGGCAAAAGATTGTCTCAATTTGCACTGACAATGCAGAAGTGATGAAGCTTACAGCAACTCTCTTGAAATTTTCTTGGTTTGGATGCTTCCCTCACACCTTGCAACTAGTCATCAAAGATGGGTTCAAAAATGCCTATCTTCAAGAACTGATTAATATGATCAGAGCAATTGCTTCCTCTTTCAATAGAAGTGCAAAAGCATGTGATGCGCTGAAAAGCCTCCAAAAACGCCTAAAGTTGAAGGAACTCAAGCTGATCCGTGATACCGACACCCGTTGGTAAGCAACGTAGGGCATGTTAAAACGTTTCATTGAAATTGAACATTTAGTTCACCAAGTCGTGAAGGATCTGAAAATCCGTCAGTTAAATTGGCCTTCGATCTCGGAAATTGAGGAGCTGAAAATGATTATCGACATCTTGGAGCCATTTCAGGTTTTGACAACTATGATGTCATCTGAGAATAAAGTCACTGCGTCCTCAGTAAATTTTTGTTTTATATCATTTAATAAATTGCAATTGAAATAATATTTAACATGTCTAACAGGTTATTTACATGGCTGAAGAACTCGTCCGCCACACAACGGAAATGAGGGAAAAGTGTGCGGATGATTATCCTCAACCATACGATCTTGCAGATGGGATGAGGAAATCGATGTTAGATCGAGAATTCATGTCTTATTCATTCAATGAAGACGTACTTATTGCCACTGTCCTAGATCCGCGCTTTAAGCTTCATGGTTTCTTGAATCGTGATACTGCTCGAGCTGCCAAAAATTTACTGTATAGTGCTACGGAATCCATAAACATGCCCACTGAAGAACAAGAACCGACCCATGAAGAAAAAAGAAGTTTCTTTCATAGGCTAAAACGAGGGGCAGCTTTTTCACGGTCAACTACGGCTAATCAATCAAGTGCACGTCTCGAGGTAAAATTTGAAACAATTTTTCTTAACATTAACATCTAAGTAATATTCGTAAATCATTAGGTGGAAAAATACCTTTCTGAAACAGCACTGGATCTTGAAAAAGACCCTTTGGAGTGGTGGAAAGAAAAGGCAGTCGAATACCCCCGTACCCTAGTAGAACAAGATATCTTTTAGATATCTTTTAGATATCTACATATCTTTCTGGTGTCTTTTTTTGTTATTGGCATCTTACAGATATCTTTTAAATATATACAAAAACATCACCCGTTTATCATATCTATAAAACATTTAGAAAATATCTTTATAAAAACATTTTACGTAAGATATCTAAAATAAAAATAAAAGAACCAAAATGGATTCGAATCCTGATCCTTCATGTTCACTCACCACCTCGCTAACCACAACACTATCACATTCTTCAGTTATTTTAGAAATTATATATTTAGACTGTATTAAACGGACTTCAACTTTTTCCCTTAAGTTACAATGACAAATCTTTAGTAAATCCTGATAGAGACAAATTTAAACTCTTTTTAGACCAATTAAATAATCTTTGCGGCCAGAAAAAAAATTATTTTTGGACCGTTAAAAAACACAGTTTGAAACCCATTAATTAGACCACCAATAGCCGTCTTTTATCAAGCCTATTCGGACGGTATAGTCGACGTCTTTTTTATCCCAAATAAAAATATGTGCGTCTAAATTAGACCGCCAAAAGCCGACTTTTATGTTATCCAGCCTATTCAGACGATCACACAAAGACGTCTTTTTTCCCAAATTAAAACCAAGCATGTTGTCTGGGTATTGAGACACAATGAATGAACAATTCGAGTATCAAGTTATTTAGAATCAAATCATTAAAATCGTACAATGTCAAATTTAAAAAAAAAATCCTTCAAAATATACTTTCCGCCACTTTTTTCAACACATTGAAGATTAAGGTAAAGTTGCAAATTTCCTACTAGGAACTGAGGTCCTGAGTTTCTAGCAAACATTTGAAAACGGCAGCCAACGAAGGAGGAACATTGGACCATTGTTGTTGTTAAAATGTAGTTTAATCACGCTTGGATAATTTAACTGTTTGGATGGGCGGATTAAATATGAACTCGATAGTACGACTGGCTAGTTGCAATAAAGTGGTTGCATGCACTCTTGAAAATCCAACAAGATTTTATAGCTTGCTAATAATACGATTTCTATACGCAAAACAGCTGAAGATTTCAAGGGAACCGCAAATCGTCTACCTAGAATCCTACATGTTGCAGATAATATCTATTATCTTTAGTTAAAACATAAATCCCATTGTAAAAAAGTATATTTCTTATTTATGCTATTTTAGTATGTCAGGTTGTTATAGTGGTTAGCGAGTGAGGCTACCATTCTGAGAGTCAGAGGTTCGATCCCCACAGGCGACCAAAAACAATATGAAAAATACGAGAAAGTGAAACAGAAGTGGCGTAGTATATTTAAAACCATTTCTAAAGATTTATTTAAAATGTCTATCAAAGATGTATAATAGACATATTTAAGATATCTAAGAAAGATATATATTAGATATTCAAGAAAGATATCTTTAAGAGATGACAATAGGTTACTAGATAGCTATCAATAAGATATGTTTCTGGTAGATAACTCTTTGTCTTTAAGATATCTCGTTCTACTAGGGTATGACAGTCCTTGTAAAAAAATACCTGTCCATTATTGTAAATTCTGTTCCATGTGAGAGAATTTTTTCTAAGATGGGTCAGATTATTACTGATCGTAGGACAAATTTGAGTGCTCATAAGGCTTCGATGATCGGCATGGTGGCCTCAAACCTTCCAACAACTCCAGAAAATAAATAGTTTTGCAACTGCATCACCATTCACCACGCATTCAATTTATTCTTTAAAATCATAAATGTAATAAGAATATTCGTTTGATTTTGTTTTCTTAGCAAAAGGTTTACGTAACTCGATGTATTATTACTTGTAATGTAATGCTTATGCTGTATTATTGAAATATTATATTAGAAAAACCTTTTTCATTTTTCAACTACTAGGTAGTCGTTATAGTAGAGTGCTAAGCTATAAATTCAGGATGATTATGTAATCCGAAGCACAGAGTTCGAGACTCCGTTTTACCTTTTTTTATAAAAAAAAAATTACCCGATTACCCGGGTAAACCCGGGTTTTCCGGGTAAACACCCGAGTCCTTGTACCCTCCGGGTTACCCGACATCCAAGTGAGAGTGCTGAGGGAGAAGAGGAAGGCTTATATAGGGCAGGACGTCTATATAGGCAGGCCAGGACGTCTCCTAGATGTTGAGTTCTGCCACCTGGTGGTTTGTATGGTTGTATAATTCCAACAAATATCCACTCCCTCTCTTTCTAAATAAGTCTCCCTCCCCTTACAACAAGGTTTTTTACTACTAGCTATCCAATCTACTCACAAAATTAAACAAATAGGTGATATTTTCATTACTGCGACTTTGTACAATTTGGTATTGTTATTCCCTACCCACAACCAACAATTAAAGAAAAAAATGAATCTACCAGTACAATCTTATTATACCTACACTACGTAAATTATACTTACCCTCTCCTGGTCTGAGTGCCATCTTTCCGAACTTACTGGCTGTACTAAACTTGATGGCGTAACGTATATAATTCCCTGAGTCTAAGGCTCTGAGTGCCAATGCTTCACCAATTTTATCAATAATGATTTTAATTCAAGGGAGAAGAGGAAGGCAAGGCATAGAAGCATTGGTGGTCAACAATGACTTTGCCTCTAACGACCAGCGGTGGTGGAATTTTCTCTGCTCTCGCTGACACACCTAATTGCCCTATCTGCTGGATTCGGGCTTTGAAAGCTGGAATGTCTATCGGTGCTGCTGCTATCATGGCGGCTACGTGTTCTCATCTACCCCTAGCAGCGGTTCTCGGTAGCTAGTCGGTAACAGTTAGAATTACCCTGTTTTTACCTCTAGTTTTTGGTAATTTTAAGGGCTAAATTACGTTCACCAAAACGCGTGAGGGACTCTGACAAAAGGAAGAGTGTATGGCAATATTTCCAAGTTTATCTTAGGCTTTTACTGGTATTTTTAAGCCTAAAGAACATTCTTGGAAAAAGAGTGGAAATAACTCGTTGGAAACAGGTAATAAATACTATGAATAATGAAGCGCTATTCCACCTGTTTTTCACTAGTTTTGGACTCGTTATGCTTATAGTTACGTTATGCTATTTTAGTATGTAATGTTGGTATAGTGGTTAGCGAGTGAGACTACCATTCTAATAGTCAGAGAATCGATTCCGATAAACGACTTAAAACAAGTTGTCGTAGTTAGGAATGAATAATACTAGGAAGTGAAACAGAAGTGGCGTAGTATATTTAAAAGCATTTTTCAAAGATTTATTTAAAATATCTATGAAAGATGTATAATAGATATATTTAAGATATCTAAGAAAGATATCTTTAAGAGATGACAATAGGTTACTAGATAGTTATCAATAAGATATGTTTCTGGTAGATAACTCTTTGTCTTTAAGCTATCTAAAAGATATCTCGTTCTACTAGGGACTATCAATTGTTTTTCCTTGGTCGTCTAAATGACTTCCGAAATTATCATGGGGAATAATGAGGCCCGATAACTCCCTGCACAAAGGAGCCATTTTTCTCTCGACTCTATTGAAAGCGCTCCTTCCAGGAGCATTAGTAGCGATGAACAAAGCATCCAGATCGTTCTGAAGGAAATGGTGAATGCCAACCTCAATTGTCTTTTGGTAGCGATGGTTCTCGTCAGGTCCACCATCTACCGTAAAAATAAAAACTGGTTTCACGACGCCATATCGCGGTTCTTTGAAAGCTCGTCAAATTCTGGAAGCTGAAGAACTCTTTCAAAGTCTAATCCGTGGGCGTATGCTGTCGATGAAGAATGTTTTCCAGATCGTACGGCTATATAAGTGGGCCCTGAATAGCCAACTGCTGCTGGGCTTCCAATTTCATCTTTTTGAATTTTGATGCCGGCATGTACGGACGGGATTAATTTTTGTTTAGCTGCAACAACCCAATCATGATCGGGTAAACTCACCCGATACTCAACATGCATCAAGAACGGGCTTTGTTTGTTTGCTGCGGTAAGTCCAATCGGAACTCTTGCCTTGTCGTCTTGAGACATAAAAAACGTTTCATTTGGGACGACAATAGAAGCCATCTCTTCCAAAAATTTAATCGTGGCCGTGCAGAATTTTCCATCGCTGTGGTTTGAATGAAAATCATTCTGTGCCCGAATAAGTCTTACAGGGACGGTGACTGTGTGTCTTTTGCCTTCATGGCTATTGCTTCTTTTAGGTAGAAGTCTTAGGTAAACTCCACTTCTGCTTATTTCAAAGCCATCTTGTTTTAGTTCGGCCGTTAATTCATCCAGCGTTTTTACGCTTCTATAAATATCGGATTGGCGTTTTCATGTGCAGCGGATCCATACATTGCTATATCAATAATAGTTTTCAAGAGCATCGGTTGATCAACTTCAATTCGAGGTCTACCCGGATCGTTTCTCAATTTCAAAGCCGTTCGTACGTCTGGGTGTTCTTCACATATTTTTTCGAGTTTTGACTTTTTATCGTCCCTTGCTTTTTTAGCTCTCTTTTGATCAGCAACTTTTTTTTTCAATGTTTGTTCGAGTTCTTTCTTCTTCTTGACTTTTAAGCGCAGTTCCTTTTCTTGGTTTTCATCAAGGAATCCAACAGCTCTTCTTTTATACAATGCAACCAAATCTGCATCGATTAAAGCCATTTCCGAACGAAGTTGTTCTTGAACAATCGCCCTTGTACCTGAACTACTAGTTGATGGTCTGGAATCGGGTGTTGCTACTTCGTCTGAGTTTGGTTCTTGAAACTGCTCGGAATCTGCAGAAAACTCAAGCTGAAATTCTGTGGTAGAAGCAACAGTTGAAGTACATTCAACTCCTTCTTTTGGACAAGCTGTTTGTACTTTCTTTCCCCAAAAATTCAATAGCGTCGCTTTTTTTTCATATCTATGGCCTTCCATTCTTGCAAAAGAGTTTCAGCTTTTACTTGCAAATCATCATCGTTTTTTATTTCAGACCATTTAGAAATAACGTCACTCTGACATTGCTGTTTACTTTTAGTTGGAAAATATACTTTTGTATATGCTTCAAAAAGTTTTTGAAACAGTTTGTTTTTGTCCATTTTTATGATTATTTAACACTAAACAAGACGTAACTACCGGTAACTACGACAGTAACTAATATAAGACTGAGTAATCAGTATTAAAGTCATCAGAGATCAGAGTCAGACAAGTTCAAACTTGCCTTTTTTCGTTTTCAACAAATCTTCATAGATGGCAGCTCAAAATTTTGGTTTTGTTTTATAGAACGTCTGATGTGTCTTACCCCCCCCCCCCCACCCCCCCCCCCTCGTCACACTTCCGTCACATTAAGAACAATCCCCCCCCCCTACGACCGTGACGTCGTATTTGAACGTCCCCAAAATACAAGTCTAAATGACTCTTTTTTCTCCCCTTTTTTAAACTAACTTAAAACTGACACAAGAATAGGTTATTTTTATCCATTTTCATCTCGTTTACCAAGAGTAATTTTTACCCAAATAAATTTTCACTGACACGGTAAAATTCAAGTCTAAAATCCTCTTTTTTCTCCCGTATTTTAAACTTAATTAGAACTGACACCAGATATAGGGATATTTTCATCCGTTTTCATCGAGTTGACCGAGAGTAATATTTACGCACTTTCATTTTCAATGATATATCGCTTTTTCTACCAATTTAACATTAGGTTGAAACGGAAAAATATTGTTTAAATTCTCTTTTCATTCATTAGTAAATTATATCACATTTAAATTCACAGTTACGGCAGTCGGTATGTTACGGTTATAAAACTGTTATTTCCAATTTGAATGTGGTATATTTTACCAATAATTAAAGACTATAACGAGTAAATTAAACCCAAAACTTGACTTGGTAGAAACTACGGCAGGAACTCCCGTTAAACTGGGGGGAAAGCGCCGTATTTTTTCAGTAAAACTATTGGTAAATTACACTTTTGTGCATTATTTATACTGAGGTGTTGTCCAAAAACCGCAGTTCTTGGGAAAGGGTGGGGTTGGTTTCGTTTAGAGTTGTATTGGAGTGGGCGATTCTTGGGTGGGTAAAAACCCACCCGAATTTGTTTGGAGTTCGATTGGGGTGAGAATAGGGTTGGTGGATTTTCACCAAATTACCACCCTAAAACCACGTTTCTAACGCTTGAACTTTTTCTATTTTATCATTTTTTACTGAATTTTTAATGAAAAGTCAAAAGTTTATTGGTTTAAAAACACCATTGTTCAATATAGCAATGCATAGCTACAGTAAATCTGTAAATTTTGCTATTTGATTTTATTTATTTTGTGTTTAGTTAGGTAATTTTCAATTACTTGATGTGTAAAGAAGAAAATATTTCTAAGTCCCCATTACATTCCTTGCCTAGTTGGTACATACTTTATGTACAATACATGTAAACAATCATTAGTGACTCAGTCGGTAGCAAGTTGAAGTACGGACTTCCTAATTGAATCCGGTACACAAGTTCGATACCAGGTGCAGGCGTAGTATCATTTTATGCGTTATGTGGAATTTGGTTGTGGAAATAAAAAATATGGGGATGTGGGCGGGTAAGAATTAAAAAAACGGGTGGGTGGGTTGGTTTCACCCGGTGGAATAGTAAAAATTAAGGTAAAATCTATTCGTCCGTCGGACGGAAATATAGCACTGGGCCTATTCTTCCGTCCGACGGAAAAATAACGTAATTTCTTTCAGTGGGATATTTGTCCGTCGTGAAGGAAATTACATATACTTTTCATAGAAAAGGGGAAAATCATTTTCACCCTGCTGTTCCCCGAAATTAAGCCCAGTTCAAGATGAATCTTTCGATAAAATCACAAAATTTAATGATATAGTGCTAATAAAAGAATCAATATAGTTTAGGGTTTTTTTTTTCATAAAGCTCAATTTCAGAAAATTTTACATCTTACATTTTTTCAAGTTCAAGTTTGTTCAAAGTACGAGTTCTAGGGAACAACCGAACAAGAAAATGGGATCGACATAATATAGCTAATGTTCATACTAGAGCCTTTTTAGGTATTGTATATCTATTTCAAGTATCGTTCAGAATATACAGCGTTTTTGTCTTTTTCAGCATTACATATAACGCAATTCGGATAAGGCAACCTCTGCTTGGAAGGCATTCAATTTTTTGGCTGTTTTTTTTTTTTGCTTCGTACATTTAAAAACTGACATTATTCTTATACGTAACGCTCAAACAGGTTGTAGTCTGAATGAGGCTTTAATCAGTACTCTGTATCCAAAGCTTCTGGTTTTCCGATTTGTATAACCATGGGTTGCTTAAACCCAATGACGTTAAACGCAACACAAAAAAATTAAATTTTTGAGAACACTAAAATTTTCGAGTGTGAATGTAACTTTATATTTTATTAAAAAACAATACTGTTCGACAGAGGAATAGATTTTATCATCGTACATCAATTCATTACCTATGGTTGAAAAACTCCCATAAAAATCCGACGGTGGACCAATATACGCAAAGTCGCAAACATCAAACGGGCAGTGAACGCCACAAATATTGCGGTATTTTGCCTTGAGTCCTCGTACCTTGCTTCTAAAAAATTACTTTTAAAGATATTGAACCTAGAATTAATCTTTTTCTACACACAAAAAACAAAATATAATTATCGTTCTCTTTTTCTTCTATGTATTCATCATTCTTACATACTTAAATGTATCTCTGAATTATCTTTTATTGTAGTGTCTGCTTTTATCGAAATTTTCCCTAGAACTAGGCTTAAATTGAGAAAATAGTTTGGTGAAAATCTCCCCCATTTAAAGCATACATGTAATTTTCTTAACGACGGGCGAATAGCCCTGAAAAGGAATAGCACTATTCGTCCGCCGGACGGAAGAATAGCCCCGGTGCTATATTTCCGTCCGACGGACGAATAGACTCTACCAAAAATTAATTAAAAAATAAAATGGTAAAATTAGGAGTTTGTAGACCGCAAAACCCCCAATTACAACCTATTTATTTCCCAATTCGAATATTATAGATACGGTAAGATTACCACTTATGTCGGGCGAAAAGACGCACTCTTGGGGTAAAATTGCGGTTAAAAAAACTAGTATATTAAAGGTAAAAACATCCTATGCATTTCCAATTTGAAAAAAATTATGGGTTAGAAAATAAGGTTGAGTTACCAAGTATTGCGGGCTAGATAGATAACGCACTCTTTGGGTAAACTTACGGTTTAAGACCCCCGTAAATTACCATTTACCGGTTTTTCTCACCGGTTGTTTACAAGTTATTTACCGTAAACCGCTGCTAGGGACCCAGGCCGTTGATCAGTAAAAGAATTACGTCTTGTTCGGTGAGATGAGTAGGCAAAAGACGGCACATTCAAAATTAGAATCCAATCGGTGTCTTGATTTAATCGATTGTAATCTAAAAAAGACAATTGTCTGGAAAAGCTAGTAACAAACACGCATGCATGTTCTATACAGCTCAAAGAAGAGCCGTTTTCAACAAACACCTGATTCCCTTTTGGAATATATGAGCGAAATATCTCCCATTTTCTAACCTACTCTACCTAGCATGTTTTAAGTAAATTCCAAAGCCTATTTGTAAAAATGTGACCCGATGAAAGAGAGTCAGGTAAAACGGGACTGAGAAGAGATTTGTGGTGACTTGGCCCGTGCCTATTTCGAAATATCATTTAACTTTTAGACGTAACCCAAAAATGACGCATAGGGGACTTTTTGCTTTCTAATTTAGTAAATTCTAATTCCCGTACGAAATTTTCAGCTAAGAGGCTTAGCTTTAATTTTTTAATTGCTACCTTTAGCTTATTTTCCGCAAGCTAAAGAAAAGAGAAGCTTACCGCTTGCTTTATTTTAGCACTTAAAATAACAGCCTTTATTTTTTAGTTGGTAGTCAGCTAAGTTAAGCAGTGTCTTATTAGGGCTACACTTTTCAACGCTATCGGAAGCTTTATTTTAGCTTGATTTTTTTAAGCGTTTTAAAGCTAAATTATTGCCGGTTATGGCTACTTGTTTTTTTGCTATGATTGGTAAAGTTTTAGCCGAGTTTAGCAATTTTTATTTTTGCACTGTTTTTTAACGCCTAGGGAAACCTATATATTAGCTATTTCTTTTTTGCTTAGTGTTGGCTTATTATTTTTTTTAATGTCTTTTCGCTGTATTTGGGTGGGTTTAGCATTTTTTTTTTACGTCGGCTCATCATATAAATAAAATAAATCTCATTAGTCATCATCACCTGCAATATGAATAGATTTTAATCTAATTTAAACAAAAGTAATGTCATTTCTATTTTAAGTTGTGTCAAAACATTATTTTGGTAAAAGGTCATTTTTTGGGAACGCAGTCATTTTTTTAGCTTTTCAAAATTTTTCGATTATTTTTGAAAAATATCAATGCCTGCTCTGTATAACTGAGTCATAAGCTGTTAGCTGTAATGCAATCATAATAAATATGTAAAACACTTTGATTTTGTACAAAAGTTCTGTTAAATTAACGAAGTTTCTTTTTCGAGGAAACCCAAAAATTTCTAAGTCCCTAAAACCTAACATGAAAAACGGTATTTAAAGTCTATATTTACAAAATATAATAAGAAGAAATGGTCTAGTTGTTAGAGAGTCGGATAGTCGCACCAAAGGTATGAGGTTCGATCCCCCCTGTCTCCTTTTATTTCATAGCCAGAAATAGGTTCATAAATAATAGCTAGAAGAAGCTTACCCTACAGTAGCATAGCCTACTGTATATAGGGAAGCCGAAAGGTTTGGGTTTTTTTTTTTGAAGCCGATTTGGGTTCCCTTCCTCTTATTTGGCTCCGCCCTTAAGTAGACCCACGGGAGCCAATTTATCGTCTAGTGACGATATTTGGAAACACGGGTTTGTTTACGTTTCTATCGATATGATTTCATTCGCGAAGGAATGGAATCAGATTGAAAGATAGAGGGCGTTGCTTTGTGCCGCCAGAATAGAAAGAGCCCCCCTTTTTATGAACTTTCCCCCTGAGGTGTCATTATTTCGATCACCAGATGGCTTCCGTGGGTCTACTTGCAGACCACTTGGAGGCAGGGAAATCGGAGGAAAGGTGAGCAAAGTAGGCTTCACTTTTCCCACACGCGAGAGATATCCTTCCTTTGGGCTTCCTATAATAAAGTAGGCTATGACAGTAGCCGTTGTTAGCATCTTTTTCTTAGCTACAGCTAGGTCATCAAAACGGAGCTCCGTATTTTAAGTTTCTAGGCTAGATTTTCTAACAGCTAAAGCATCCTAAAGGGGTAGCAAAAGTTAGTAATTTTTTAGCTGAACTTTTTGTACGGGATTTAATACTCTAATTTAGGAAATTATTCTACTTCTGGATATATTGCAATTTTAATGATGCTAACACATTTGTTTAATATTTTAGATAACATATCTAATTTTGAAAAATGTGTTGTTAATTTATTGTAGTTTGAGAAGCGAAGGAGAATTAATAACTCTCTCACTACAAAGATATACTCGAAAATGAGTTTCATTAAAATACTGTTGCATATCGGCTCACTCCATACCCATACAGAACATGAACCGATTTTAGACGTCTAATTCCTGTTTTTCAAGACTGGTCAATGCCACTTTAATTCATCTTGAAGGGAAGCATCTCCGTCTTTAAGATGAGTTCTAACGGTCTTAATGTCCGTATATTTCTGATCCAAAGGTAAAGAATATATCTATCTATATATTGACAAAAGACCGTCCCTAGACTCGAACACTAGACCTTCATGTTGACTCGCTAGCTTGCTAACCACTACGCTATCTAGTTCGTTATATCCTTTAGAAATTATATAGGCTTATTATATCAAACGGACTTTTTTCCTTAAGTTACAGTAAATGATAAATCTAAAAAAAACCTTATAGAGACAAATTTTAAACTCTTTTAAGATTACATAAAGAGTTCTTATATCCGCTTTATATTGATGTATTAAGACCGATATAATCGTCAACAAAAATCGATTAATATCAAGCTATAAATGGTTTCATTTGTAATATCTTGTTGGCATCTTGAATAGATAACTTAAAGTCGTCTAAATTTGATCTCGTCTAGGAGGTCTTGGAATTGTCAACTATAACGATGTAGCTATGTAACGAAGTAGATAGCGTAGTGGTTAGCATTCTAGCGAGTCAACATGAAGGTTTAGTGTTCGACTCTAGGGACGGTCTTTTGTCAATATATAGATATATTCTTTACCTTTGGATCAGAAATATACGGACATTAAGACCGTTAGAACTCATCTTAAAGACGGAGATGCTTCCTTTCAAGATGAATTAAAGTGGCATTGACCAGTCTTGGAATGACGGGTAAAAGACGTGTTCAAGACAAAATATTCTGTCTGGGTATCTACCGTATCGAGTGATTCACAAATATCCACCAATATTTAGTTATTCTTGAGGGTAATGTTGGGAGAACAATAGTCCACAATCACCGATCAAGTCCATTCGTCGGAATCGTCACCCACTGTGAAGGAGTTTACTGCAGCTCATGACATGGCAAGCAGCATACTCTCTTTCTTTTATGAGATGAAGGCCGGCATGGCAAAAAAACGAAGAAATTTTTTAATTTTTGTTTTATTTAATCGTTAACATCTCGGCTTCTGAGCCGAGTATTGAAAAAATATTAAAATTGTTTGAAAAGATGAGCTATCTTAACATTTTAAAACAGTTAGATTATTTTGAGGTGCAGCAGTTGACGGTAAAACTGCTGCAGAAAAAACAAAAAAGTCAAAATTTCGGCTAACCCCTCTCAGTTTTTTTTCAAATATCTCCCAAACTACAAAAGCTAGGTTATTGCGGTTATTATCAATTGACATAGCAAAAAAATGCGCACAAAATCCATCTATAAGTTAATTTTTAGGACCCCAGGAATGATTTCCGCAAAATAATAAATAAAAAAGTTCTGTGTTTGAGTGGCGGATGGCTTGTCTTAAGGCTTACATAAATATTTCTTTAAAAATCGATTTAAGCAAAATTTTTGTGGAAGGCAACCAATAGCTGGGGCGTAAAACTGTTGCTTACACCAATTTTTGATATTGACGTTATATTTATATTTTAAATATTGACGTAAGCCAAAACGCTCCAGTGTAACCTAGGCTTTGCTGGTCGAAGTTTTACAAAATTATTAAAATTCCATGATTACCAGAACCTAATTACATGGCCTACATGGTTAATTAATTTGGTAAAAATGGCCAATTAATTTGAAAAATGATGGCAAATCCAGGGTTAAGAATAGCTTTTGCAAATCGTAATTTACCAGGCATGAAAACAAAAGTGTAAAAATTAAATTACTCAAAATAACTTGGTGGTTGACAGACGATGAAACACAAAACAGTAGACAATTTTTAAGGTCCAAAACCATATTGATTTATTTTTTCCAAAGCACAACCTTACTATGCTGCCATCTAACGGTATGAAAATCGTTTTCGGATTTTTGTGCAGGATACTGTACCTCTACATTTATATTTATTACAGCAAAAAAAGGCAAATTTAAACTAATGATTCTCTTTTTACAATAGTAAACGACTAAACGTTACATAGCTAAAAAAATGCCCATTCAAACGTCAAATTTATTTTTTATTTTTTTAAATTAATTAATTTGTTTTATTCAAAAACAAATTGAAAGTATTGGATTTAAAAAAAAAAGGGTTGTAGGCCTATTAGTTTTACTAAAAAAACTCTAGCTTAAAACCTTTCTTTATATCGGAATCATTTTATAGCAATTAATAAATTCTATATTCTTGCGAAAAATAGATGATAAAACAAAAAAACAGAAAATATACAGTTTTTTGTTCGTCCTTAATAAAAATTGAAACCACATGATTGCATCATATAACAAATAAGAAGTCCTACAAGATCTTTGGGAATACGCCTTCGGGTTCAGGGTTGAAATTTTTTTTTGAAGTAGACCTAATATGCTGTGCGACTTTGGTGCGGTGGGCTACGCCCACCACCCCACGTCGCACTACTTTTTTACATGAATTAAGAGAGAAAAAAAAATTTAAGACAATAATAAAACCCTCACTATCACTTTTATCAGAAAGGGAAAATCAAAATTCAAACTTTTGAACGAATTGCCTTCGGTATACAAAGTATACCCTCAGGGATAAATGCACACCAAACATGCAGTTGCCCTAAGACTAGAAAAGCTACACATGGGGATTACGCGAAAAAATACATAAAATAAAACTTAAACAGATACGAACGAAAATATCCAGTAGTGCTGTAAGAAATTAAGTTAAGAAGGTTACCGAAATTTGGAAGAAATCGGTCAAGTAGAAAACGATACATGACATGACATGATCAGAAACTTAAGAGCCTTCGGTATACTAGAAGTATAACCCTCAGGGATAAATATGGCTTTATGATACAATTGATGGGTCTTAACTTTGGTTATAATTTATTTTTAAGCTAAGTCCCTGTCTGGCTAAGCCGGTGGACTCAATAGAGAGGCAAAAACAACGTTATTTTAATGAGTTATAAATTTTTAACAAGCGATCTCCCACTCAAGTAGTCCAAAAACTGGCTTTTTGGGGGAGGCCGATTTTGAAACTAAATCCGGAAAGGGCCGTAGAAATTCTGGAACAGATTATTCTTGTTCAGAATTTCACGGTGGATTTAATGGCGCAAAGACCGGATTTCTATCTCCCACGGTTTGGGAGATAATCGTGATAGAAAACGGGAAAAAATTGGGAAATTTAGAATTCGCCCTCTCAGAGTGCATCGCTTTTCTCGGTCCACAGGCCGAATAAAAAAAAACTAATTGTAAGAAAAAGTTCCTTAGGTCTTCCTCTATTGGAATCCAAAAGGACTTTTTTTTAAATCAATAATTGACCGAGATATGAACGATCTCGTGAGGTACCCATTTGGAACGATTTCCAAATCATTTTATTCGGGGTTTCCGTTTGGTTTATTTATGTCTTTCGCTCCCCCCTCCCGCATTTTTGTCTTTTCGCTCTCTCCGTTCTTTGTCCTTTATATGTATTAAACGGGAGGGGGGAGGAAAAGACATAAACAAACCACTAGACTACGATCAAACACAAGCAGCTAAAAATCCCTCGCTTTTTATATATATCATGCGGGAAAAAAATTTATTCAATTTCTTCAGGCGCTATATGAAGCTAGCGTTAATATAATAGCTCGTTCCCAACTGTTTAGTAGACACATTGAACATACGTTGATCACGACTTGGAAAAAGTTACACGGACTTTTGTAGATTTCCATGCGAGTGTATAATAGCTATTTATTAAATTAAACCTTGGGCCAATTATCGTTTTAAAAAAAGAATTAGTTTTTTAATGACTTTTGGCACAGTCTAATTGAGTCTTCATCTGCCGATTAGTCAGCAACTTTTTTGTGTTTTTTTTACAATTTCGTGACGTCGAATGACCAAAAAATAACAAACTATGTGCCGACCAGGGGCCGACTAGGGGCCCTAATATAACGCAAAGTAACCGGTAAATCACGCATGAAACAAAAGACAACTTTCTTTCTCTTTTGATGACCGACGCAGGCGACGCTCTTATTTATTTGTAAAATTTTCTATTGCCGATTCGACCATCGAAATCTTATGGTCTGTTTATTATCTGGGCGGTATTTCCTGGGGTTCCAACTTTTGTTCGCCATCGCCTAGCAACTACTACTGGACCCAATCCCTCTTCAGGATGCGTAAATATTTGCATATACATGTATAGCACTAGTTTGAGGGTCTCTATGCAGAATAGACTGCGAAATGAAAGAAAGTCCGGGTCGAAATCCGAATCATCACTGCTTTCATCGCTCAATTTTTTTTTGCTTTTGTTTCTTTATGGAATTTATTTTTACTACTTATGCTTTTCTCGCCGGCTGGTGTTCTTGGAGGTTTCGGAGATTTTAATCTAGGTGTTTTTTATGATGTCGTAGGACCAACTATGATGAGCGTCTATTATGAAAACGCATCATAAAAACAATTTAAATGAAATTTAACGCCTTAATATTTATCGAGTAATATAACACTTTCGCTGAGATTCTATGACTGACCCGGGTAGTCAGCGCTCCAAGCGAATGCCCCAAAATTGTCCCGTAGAAATAGCAGAAAAAATCGAAAAAAGCCCTAGCAGACGACAGTTCATAGACCTTAAGTTAATAGACCATGGTCAAGCTATTAAAAAAATGTTAACTTCGAAATAACGTGTTTTGCCTCACTACTCAGTCCACTGGCATAACTAGACAGTGACATAGAGCTCTCCAACTTCCAGCGTTGTCAATTTTTCTCAAATTGCGGATTCTATGCTGAAGGTGATACTACACCCTACACGGTCTTCTTAAAGCAGTGGGTATGCCGTAGGGGCCTCACTGGCGCAAACTTTGGCATAGAATCCGCAAAAACATGGGAAAAACTCGTTCTTTGACGTACTATGATTTAATTAAAAATGTAGCTCCATAAGAGGCCTGTTCCTGTCCTAATTCTAGGCAAGTTGTCCGAGGGATCGGCCCCGATCAACTTTGATCAACCTGCGGGTCGAAAGAAAACGCGATTTTCTCGGAGCAGGTTTTAGGATTTGTGAGTTCGGTGTTGGATGAGGGTCGAGATTTTAGCCACCCCGACCCGCCCCGGGGCGCGCCGCAAAATTTGACCATACACAAAATTTTGGGGGATTTTTAAATTAGCCAATCAAATTCATTCATCATTCTTAGCTTACCAGCCTACCATCTACTGGGAGGATACATTAGACACAGAAATATAGGCACAGTGTTATACTGTTATAGCCTTATAGGTCAGACAGAGTTATTGAGTCACGATACTTGACATTCAACAATCACTTAGAGTTACACGAGGCGACGTGGTGACAGTGAGGCGACTAATTTCCCATTTTCTTAGTGCAAAGAGTGTGAAGGAATCAAGTAACACAATTTTCGAATAATGGCGTCGGAGAATAAAAAAGTCTAAGACTAAAACTCAAACTAAAAGACCAATTATTCGACCCCTTCCGTGTTATCAGATCCTAGTTTAGAAATACAAAATCTAAGTGGCGACGACAATGACGATGATGGCCCATCTACCTCAGGAAGACCAGGGTTGGACACGATCAAGTTGTTACACTTTACGCTCCGATCCCGATCTCTCAAAAAAATAAATTTCCCGATCCGATTACCGATCAATTCTTGGAAAAAATCCGATCAAATCCCGATCATCGATCTGATCAAAAATAACACTATCTGCCAAAAAAAACCGCATTTTTTGCAAATGATAATTTTCTATTCCTTTTTGTGAAAACGAGCACCATATAAATGGTCTACTAAATTTTTTTACTCATTTGGGTAGTAAGAAACCTTTTCGCACCCATGAAACCATTTTTCGAAATATAGAATTTGATGTATTTCCTACGCAAAAGATGGCGCAAATTGAGCGGAAATTTCAGCGGAAACAAAAACGTATCAATCCGATCAACGATCAAATCACAAAGATTATTTCGATCAAATCATCGCTCATTGATCGTTGATCGATCGGGTGATCGGATCGGAACACGAGCGCGATCTGTCCAACCCTGAGGAAGACGTACTCCAGCCCGGAAGTAGTCTTTCAAGTGTTGCAATAATTTTGCTAAAATGACGTTGCGAAATGACGTTTGCGAAATGACGTGCCAAACCAAGCTAAACCCACGGGGTGAAATCAGGTTCGCCGTTTGCGAAATGACGTGCTAAACCAAGCTAAACCCACGGGGTGAAATCGGGTTCACCCCGCGGGGCGGACGCAAGAACCCGATCAAGATCGGGGAGTGATATCGCTCGCCCCCTGCCCCGGTAGGGCGAGAAATGAACAGGGAAAACCCGTCCCTATCACCAAAAAGTCGCCCCGATCAACGCGGGGCCAGAACTATTAACTATGGTTGTCGGTCTCAACGTTAAAGGCTTCCATAAGCTTTTGTCGTCGCCTGACAAAAAATCCTGCCACCTAGCGGGCACCTAGGGAGTGTACAAAACTATGCGTAAGGCCCCATTTTCAAAATCACATGATTCACATCTAACTATTCTAACATGTTCGTAAGGCCCTACCACGAAGTAAGATCGGCTGCTTGGCTGCGTCCTGGTAAGGAGTGTTGTCCCCCTATACCCTTAGCGCGGGCCCGCTGAAACCAAGCTCGCACCTACTTCTCTTCCCCCGCCAAAACAAGTTACCACAATATAACACGGATTCTTATGGAACTACGTGTTTCTTTAGTTTATTGTGGTATGAAAGACTTGTGTGTTTATTTCAAAAAAATTATATGTTAAACTTTAAGACCTGCTCTATTTTTTATATATATTTTCGTTGTCCATTAAGTGATTAGAAGCTTTGGAAAAAAATTAAGAAGAAATGAAGGGAAAGCGCACCCCTATTTCTAGTACTAGTGCAGCCACTACAAGCAACTCGCGCCGCTGCATTTGTGGACGGAGTGAAAGCGTGTAAGGGGCGCGCTACTACTAAAAGTGGCTGCACTAGTACTAGAAATAGAAGCGCGCAAGCGTTGTCATCGTTGTGTTAGTCATTCGCGTTCCATATGACACTGTGTGCGGCGGATGTTTTTGAAAACTGAAATTGAGAATTTTGGTTGATTAAAGTTAAATAACGTGTGGTAAACGGAAATAATCAACAAACTTTTTAAAAATAATGATATTCTAAAGTAATGGCGAGAAGAATTGATCTCCCTGGCTGTTTTAAAAATCGGCCGCTAGATGGCGTGGCGAAATGACGTCTGTCAATTGCGAAAATCTTCAGAAAATGACGAAAAATTTTCAAGATTTTCAATTGCCAATATCTCTGCTAATAACCGTTTAAAATAAAAACGGGGCGAGACGTCTCTGGAGGGGGGCAAAATCTTTCATTCTAAAAAATTAGATTTTTTTTAAAGGGCTTGTTTGCCCGAAAACTGATGTCAAAAATCAGTAAAACCCTTAGTTTTTATTAAATAACTTAAAAACTATACTAGCTAGAAAGTTGCGGATTTCACCATTGTGTTTTCCGTAAAATTCTGCACAAAATGGTTTATACGGGGACTGGCTGCGATGCCTTCGTCACCCTTTTCCGAAAATTGTAAACCCCCAAAACCCCCAATTTTGGCCTCATTGAGTGGTGGACTCAGTGTTAAAAAAGAAAAAAATTAGCCTTAACCACTAAACCATCAATTGATGCCATTATACTGCAAACAATTAGAAGAGTTTTTTTTTCGTACTAGAGCAGCTACGTCTGTAAGTTGCAGGAAACTGTTGCCAGATGGTCCTCCGACTCGTGCCTGATTTCAAGGAGGCGGAATAGAGTTTGCTGGAGGGGGGGGGGGCTTATTGGAGTACCAAAAACGACGGCATCTCTGAGAGAAAATTCCGCCATAAGAGCCCTGCAACCATCAATTTCATGGCTCTGACCATGGTTGTAGATATAATGGTTCCCAGTCACAGTGTTATAAGGTCCCATAAGGCAGCTGATTTTTTTGTGATCTTTGGTAACTTTGACAACCCCGCCACCTGGTGTTGGAAGGATGAAAGCTAACACTGAAACAACACTGAAATTTTCTAAGTCCCTCGTATGGCTCGTAAACAAAACAAAGTTGTAGGGCTTGATAAACATGCGTAAAACAGATTGATTTATGATTTCTAATTGATTTATTTCAGATGAAAAAAAAAATTAATTTTACTTTTATTTATAAAGGTCAAATAATGGACTTTAATAGGAATCGAACCACGGAACCTGAGATTTAGAGATAAACGCCTTAACCATTACACCATGAGTGGTGCTGTTGGGCTGGTAAAAACATTGGACACCACTGTTCCCCGTGTGTTAATCTCTTATGGACATGGAATTTGTGTTGTTAGTTAGAGATTGTGTGTACAGATGGCAGCCTTTAGGAAGTTACCATGCCCTGAGGGAAGATCATTGACGGAGAACTTTCAATTTTTTTCTTATGGGACCTTATAACACAGACAGTGGGAACCATTATATCAACAACCATGGACCGGCCGAGCTTGTCCCTATCGAGATTTTCGACCTTTTCCAGACCTGGCAACTCAGCATCCTTTCGTAGGCTATTCGACTCCGAGAAGAGTGATATTTTACCATAGTCTGTCTGCTTATGTTGTGTTTTGGTGTTCAAACCTCAAGTTCAAAGTGCCTAAGTAAATAAATAACATGTTTGCAGCTTATTCCGTTAAAGATGAAAGTAGTCTACCTGAGTCAAAAAAGAGTGAGGAAGCGATAAGTTGGTTGAAGAACACTAGCTTTCAGCAAATTATAGTCTCCAAAACGTCAGTTGCTACCAGCAGTGGGACTCAGTCTCAAACGTCGAGTTTGAATTCAGCTGAGAAGAGTGATAATCATTTAGAGTCCACCATAAAAAAGGGTATATCAATAGCCAATCCAGAGGTTATTAGTGCTGAAGAAAAGAAATCCAAAAAAAATTCAGAAAGCAGCAGAAAGAAGAGAAAAAAGGAAGAAAAGCACAGAAAAGTTGATAAAGAATTCCACAAGAAAAAAATTAAAGTAAATACAAAATCTGTCTTACCTGAACCAGACGTGTCCAAAATTGGTAGAAAATGTATTTTTTCTAATGGGTTGCAATTGAAACTCGGAGAATCATTCTATGAAGACATGAAAGGAAATAAAGATAATTTTGCTTTCCCAAATATGTACTTTAAACATGTTGCCAGGTAAAAAAAAAATATTTTAAGTTATAACATATAGCTAATGATTCTTTTTTATTGGTTATCATCAACCTTTCAGGCATTATCAAATGAGAGGAATATTGGGTGTTCAGCATAAGATATCAAGTCCTCATCTGCAAAAGTCTAAACCTCTACGATATTTTGGAAAAAAGAGCTTAAGAAAATTGGCAAAAGTTATCAATATACCTGAAAAACCACAAGAAGCTAGTGAAACAAATCCTTTGGGTATTTACGATTCCAGCACTGCCTTGTACATCCAGGGCAATCATATTGCCAATTCAGATGTGCCACCTGCAGTGAGAGATAGAGAATTTGAAATCTCTCATCAAACTGCATTGTTCAATGAAAAACTTAGAGAAAACCCTCATGACATTGATTTATGGCTTTCTTTTATTGATCATCAAAACATAGCTTCCTTTTCAGTGATTGAGGAAGATGCTAATAGTAGTAAAAACAAACCTAAAAACCATGGAAGAAGTCTTCATCCTAGGGCCTTATTGGAACGAAAAATTGCAATTTTGGACAAAGCAATTGAGCGCAACCAAAAGAGTATAAAATTACTCACAGCTCGTTTGAATATTGCTGCTGAATATTGGGATCTTTCTGCGATGCATCAAGAATGGCGCAATGTTCTTTTCGTCAATCCAATGTCAATTGAACTGTGGAAAGAATACCTAAATTTTATAGAATTTTCCTTTGAAGGATTTACTGTTGCTCAGGTTTTGAAAGCATATGCCTCGTGCATGCAAAAACTCATTCAAATGCAACAACCATCGTTTGCTGCTCACCAACGCCCGGAGAATTTAGAAGATTTTATGATAGGTTGGTGGACTAATTCATTAGCCATAATGTTACGTTTTCAAAAATTTAAAAATGTATAGATATTTTTTCTTATTAGATATTGCTACGCGTCTGTGCTCATTTCTTCGGCAGTCCGGTTGGACAGAGAAGTCAGTTTCGCTAACTCAAGCGCTCTTAGAATTGTCCTTTAAACGGCCCGATGATATTTCATCGCCGTTTGCTTGGCTGCTGTCGTTTTGGGAAAGTCAGGTTCCTAGAATTGGTGAAGTAAAAGGTGATTCAGGTGCTCAAATGACTGAAGGACAGCCTATTCGCGTTGTTCATGGAATTGATGGTATTTGTTAAATCTCGTTTCTTTTTTATAAGTTTAAACTTTGAAAACCATATGTGACGATTTCCCCTTTATAGTGATGGAAGACGAGGACACCATTATCAACTCCAGTCAAGCTTTCCCAATTGTGTGGCATAAAATGGAGTATTTTCGATCCCATGAACATTTTCAGGCTTGCTCAAAAAGTAGTGATTGTGACGATCAAGATCGATTTGTTTCGTTCGCTGATCTCTCTCAATACCTTTTTATATGCGAAAAAAAGGATCGCATTCAGTTTCGTCTGTTGGTGGGATGCCTTTTATCGCTTGGTGTTCCTCTTTTTCCGGCTGGACAGGCTCAACTCTTTTGGGCTCCTCTGGTCCTTGAAGATAACCTTCTGCATTGTCTTGCAAATATTCCAAAAGTTGTATCGTTGTCTAGTTCTCTGCCAGACATATTTAACAGTATGTCTTATTTGGCATTCATTCGTCGTGTCGTTCTGCAGAGCTATAAAATGATGAAACGATCTCATCAACTGGAATTATCTTTGTGGTGGTTGAATGTAGAGAGAATTCGGATACGCACTATCGTCCGATCGTCGAACCAAACTTATATTAATCGGAGCTGGAAAGAGACTAAGAGCTGGATTAAAGCCTTTTTAAAAAACATTCCCAGTAATGATTCAGTTTCAACTGTTTTGCTCTATAACGGATACGCTTCAGTGGAACGTGAAATGGGAAACGAAGAAGAATACCAGAAGATTTTATGTCAACTGTTGCAAATGTATTGCGAGAATCCTTTGGTTATGGATCAGCAGTCCAAAACAGGATTCAGGGTTGCTTTGATCCGAACGTGGTTTTCTTACTCGCATTCTATTTTGCAGAGTAAATATCATCGTGGTAAATATCAGCAGCAGCCCAACCCGTCTTTAGCTTTATCGCATTTAGTTGCTCTTGGAGCGGGTGCGCCCTTTTCAGTACATGGTATTCCATCCACACCTGCAATACTTCTAAAGGCCAAAAGAAAATACCAGACTATACTACAGGAACTCACTTTATCTGCAAATAGACTTTCAAGCTTTGACGTTGAAACCCCATGCTTCAACCACCCTGACGAATTCATCGAGCTTCTACGCTGCTACTCGTTTTTTTTGTCCTTATCGGATGGATGTCGATCTGCTTTTCAGTTAGTTCAACAGTGGTTATTAACTTCTCAAAGAAGCGATTTTCCCTTTAGTACGGAAAATCGATACAATATTGAATTTCTCGGGTAAATTTTCAAATTTTATTTAATCAAAATTTAGATTGAAATTTTGGTTTTTGTAGGTATCATACCCGTCGGGAGTCTGCATATGTCATTCTTCTTGATCTATTGTCGGCGTGTCGAGAATGGGTGAAGGATTTTCAACCACGATTATTTTATGATACACTGTGCACTGCGCTAGCGGAATATCCAGAAAGTATGCAACTGTTAACCGTTTTGATTGACTCTGAGGTATGATTGTTTTTTGTTTGTTTTTTTTTTTTTTTTTTTTTTTTTTTTGTTGTTGTTTTTTTAAATGTTGAATTATCTGTTGATGAATATTCATTGTTTCTATTTTCAGGAGCGGTGTAGCATGTTTAGTGGCTTGTGGAATAGCCTGACAACGCGCGCCAAAGATATGAAAAATAAGTCAAGCAGCCGAGCAGCATTGGCTGCTTGTCTAGCACTTGCAAATAGAGAGGAAACCATAAGAAAAGGAGAAGAAAAAACTTTCGAAGAGTGGACAAGCCAATCTGGAGGAATTGCTACTTTGCATTTGGGATACCGTCGAAAGCTAGAGCATCTCACAGAATACTGTGTTACGAAATGTGCTGGACGCCATATTGTTTTGCTGTGGAGAATTTTGATGCATAGCGCACATTTGACTGGTGATTCTCGGAAATGTAAAGAACTGTTTTATCGCGCATTCCGAGATTGTCCTATGTCTAAGGTACTTTCCTCGTCCAATTCTAAATGATTATTAATGATTGTTTTCAATTATTTTTCCTTTCGTTCATTCAGGACATTTGTTTGGACATCGTGGAATATGTTCCAGCTTCGATAAAGGAAGTTGCAAAATTAATGGCCGAAAAGGATTTGCGTCTTAGAGTACCTGTGGAAGAATTGGACGTACTTCTTGAAATCGAAAAAGAAGAGGATATCAATGAACTTGATCAAGATCCCGATATCAAAGATGTTCCATGTCCTGAAGAAAAAATTCAATCACGCTGTGAAAGTGAGGATGAGTTCAGTGATGATTCAGACTAGATGTAGAAACTTTATGTTGCTGTCAATGTCAGTATTTATAAAAATAAAATGTTTGATTTCAGAGGCAAATTAAGATTAAAAAAGAAAGACAAAATTATTTTAAATAGTAAGGCTAAGTAAGGTCAAGGTAGAAGGTAAAGTAATTTATGTGAAAGTCATAGTAGTAAATAATAATATACGTAGGTTACTAGATCTGAACTTCCGATAATCAGATATGCGTAGCCTACGTCAGAATCTGAAGTACGCACATACCAATCTTAACAAGCAATCAACAATAATTTGATGGGATTAATCATCTATGGGATCGCGTTATCCTTTTAGTCCTTGTTTGGATTAAATCTTCTATTTTGATTCATGAAGTAGTTGCATCCAGTTGTATTTTTGTTTTTTTGTTTATTTTGAAATTTCAGTGCAAAATAGTCCAAAATATTACACAATAATCAAATTATGGAATGCATAATAGAAATCATTTTCCAAATGAAACCAAACATACAAAATGAAAACACACAACAAAATTTACAAAATTAAAAAAAAAAGCCGTCACCATTGTCATAAAATACTTAAACAGACTAACAGACAACACACAAATTAGGGAATTGTTTACAACAAAACACAATAAAGACTATTTACAACCGATTAAAAAATAATTATTCCGCATTTTAATTAAATAAGGGTTACGAAATGAAACGTTTATGCAATAAAAACAAAACAAATGTTTTCGATTTTGTAGTTAATCTTGCAATTAGGTAGCCTGGAACTGATAAAATCAAATCAATCGAATCGATAAAGTAGGCTAATAGTAATCGGTGTGGTGACTGAAGGTACAGGTATGTAGAATATGTTTTTGAATGAAGCTAGTTTCATTATCAGTTATGTGCAGCACGTTTCCCAGACATATAGCTTATCCATCTCTCAGCAACATTGGTGAGAATAGGGTCCGAGTCAATTGTACTTAATAGAAGTAATTGGTTTATGTGTGTAGAGTGATAGTCCCATCGAGCTATATTAGGTGCGAGACCAAGAGTGAAATGACGAAGATCGTATACTGAACCAGATCCTGTGTCAAAAAGAGGTAGTAACTTCTTGAGCGAATGCATTCCTTGATCAAAAAGAAGCTGAGCATCGCCGACTTGATTGAGTGGAGCAAGAGAAACTACATCGTACAGACCAATCAACGAGTAGATAAAGCCATTCAGTACAAACGATGGAGGCACAGCTAAATAAAAAATAAGTACGATATAATATAATATTCCAATATGTTGCAATACGGTTAGGCTGGATTGACTTACTCGGATATTCTTCATACCACGGATACTGATTCATAAAGTAAGCACGGACTCCTCCTTCAGTGCTCGATTTACTGAACGGTTGCATTCCTTTTAGTGCTGATTCGAGATAATGTGGCTTACCTGTAATTGAATATGAGAGAATACAAATTTAGATGATTTAATTCTGATTTGATTTTTCAACATCGCATTACCTGAACGATAAAAAGCTCGCATTAAAAGTGACATAGCTTGACCTTGTCCCATTGCCGAGTACCAACCGGGGTCAAGATCCGCCCGTCCTGAAGCTATTTTCCGTTTCACTCCCTAATGATGAATCACAGACAAATTATGAAATCAAAGCTTAAAATAATTATAATATAAAATCGTATACAATAGGCCATCCGCCGCTGGAGTCTTGATGACGAACAAGCCAATCAGCTGACGAATAAAACATGTCCATGTGATTGCTCGAAGCAAGAGTTAAATTGTCTAGCTGCCCATTGCCTTTTAACAATAAATGATGAATCCGCAATTTCGTTCTTGACAATTTTTTCCCTCTACATAGAAATAAGCGATTTTTTTTTTTTTTTCATTCCAAAAATATACTGATCATTTAAGTTCCCGAGTCGAGTTTACCTTCCAGAAAGGACATGACCTTTCACCAAATCTATGTGAAGATCTCGGGTAAATTTTTTCCAGTTTTGACAATCACCCATTCCATAAATAGTAGAGTAATCTCCACCTGTTTAAGGGAAATTATTGAATATTTTATTAATTTCTCACTTTATTAATTTGGGGAAAATGGCTTACTTGAGTTATGAGCTTCTACAAGAACCGAGGAACAAGTAAAAGAAACTGGAAAAATCTGTGACCTATCACGATCTTCCAAAAAAAAAGTCAGGGAGCCATTCGTACTTAAGAACCGTAAGTCAAAACTGAGAACCAAATCGGTCCCTTGCTTTAATCTTAAGGATATACCGGGACCATCTAAAATTTAAAACAAATACCAAAAATTTTAATTTGAAAGAAGTAGAATAAAAGGGAAAACATTTATAAAAGACCATAAAAATATAAGATATATTAGATACCTCGGCTATGGAACTCTAAAACACGAGTCAATTTTGCACTGTCATATTTTCTTTTAATGTATGCCCCTTTAGGGACTTGCCACTTAGCCGTTAACATATTTCCGTCTTCTAGAATTTTCCTTTTGGGAGGGGGTTCACTGAGATTTTTGCTGTAGTGGGAGAGACCATACTGAGCCACTTGTACTAGGCATTAAATAGTAACACAATTATTTGGTTGAAAATAACTGAACATTTGAAAAATCTTACCTGGATAATAATATCCACTTGCTTCCCACTGTGTTGAAACAGGGACTCCTGAAAACAAGATATTTAATAGATGAAAAAAATTAAGAAAACATTTATTTTTTATTTTTTACCTTCTGTGGCGGATACACATTTAACGCGATCGCGGACTTCAACATTACTAGAACATGAAACATATTTTACTTCATGAACAGTTTGAAGGTGTGAATAAATACTTACTAGTTACTAAAATACATGAACATCCCTGATGCATTGTATGGTGTGGTTGGTTTAAATACTTTTGAGTATGAGTGTGACCACTCAAACTGCTCATGGCCCTTGCTCTTAGCCAATTTTCCATAGACTTCATAGTACTTCTCAAGAAATGAGAAAGGAATAAACACTTCTCTTCCTTCTTTCCTGCATGAAATGTGGTACATTCCATTTATTGAACAATCAAGTTCTTCATAAAACTTTCCTCTTGATTCTCGTAAAGATGGTTCTTCCAACCTTTGAATAAAGCTTGGATGGCTTGAGGCTGGATGCCCACAGTTAAAAGTGTAAGTAATCAAAGTGCATGATACTATAGCTATCAGAAGAAACAAAAGAAATTTCAAATTGAGTCGAGCCATTTTGTTTCAAGACAAAACACAACCCATATCTACTTGCAAACTTTACTTCATCATCATGGATTGGGAGTTAAGAAAAGTAAATCCATCTTGAATGGGAGATTATATGAATATGAGATTAACATAAAATCCTTTTTAGTTATGTTATGTATTTACCTCAAATAGAAGAGACAATTTTATCCAAAAACGTCAGTGACAATGTCCCGGGATGAACGGCCTTATTGGTACAATTGCTCAGGATTTCATGGTATCACTGACCGGCGTTTGTGAAACACTCAAATGGTATAAAGATTCAGCCATGGCGCGGAGAAAAGAAAAGCCCATTTATTTCTTTTAATTTAGCCACTGTAAATTGTAAGACATGAGTTTTCCCATTCCCATATTTGCCATATACTGATCTAGATAGAAAATAAAAATACAAACAAAAAAGAGCATCGTTATTGTAAAGGAACCCCTTTCTTGCCAATTAGTAAAGAAAATAGTTTTATTTTTCAATAATCATTTAATAAATATTCAATAGAGGCATAGAGCTTTTTCCTATTTTAATTTTAAATTTTTAAAATTACATTTGCATGTAATTTTTTAATTAAAATTAATTTAGATCGATCAGAAAATCAGAAATTCAGAATTAAACTTGACAATGCCAGGCCAGCAGACGTCAATTTTCTCTCACACCTCACAATATCAATATTTAGATTTTAGTTCTTAATTTCTTACTTGCCGGCTAGCCACACAGGCAGTGAGGAACACACTATGGCACTTTTACGAAGCAACTACTTTACAAGTCGAATTGCAGTATGAATTCTACAATTGCATTTTGTTGAAATTCCCAAAACAGTTAAGTTTTCCTGTTTTTGTAGGTGCGTTCAATTATATGGATGCAGTATCGAGGAAAACGTGACAATGTCCCTGAGGTAAACACTGTATCAGAATTCCACGCTGCAGTCAATCAGCAAGAAAAAGGCAAAGTTTATGATAAAAAACCATTCAAATTTTTGTGTGAGAAGGGTAAATCTTACATGTGGTGTTCTTGTGGCCACAGTAAAACACAGGTAAAATAGTTTTCAAGCTTAAATCTGTATTAAGACTAAAACATATATTATTGAATTTCTTTAGCCCTTTTGTGATGGTACACACAAGAGCCCATTTCTTCAGATCAAATTGAGGCCGATTAGGTTTGTCCCTGCAGAAACAAAAGAATACTGGTTTTGCAACTGTAAGCAAACTAACAGTCGTCCATTTTGTGATGGATCTCACAGAAAAGAAGCATAATTCAAATATAGACTACTGTTTCTTTGCTAACCATCCTACAGCAAATGATTACTAGATTAAAAAATGTGATGAATAAAAAACATTAAGTAAATTTTAGGTTTTCTATTTTTTTATATTAGTTCATTTAGTTAATGATTTTAAATCATAAATTTGATATTTCTTATGCAAAATAGTGAAAATACTCGATTATTTATGGCGATAAAAGATATGGTTTAAATAATGCTCCTCGGTGTAAAAATGGCTCGATTTAATTGATTCATTTTTGTAGGTTTTGATCTGTCTATACCTCGATTAACTACCTCGATTAAATGGTAAAAAATATGAGAATGGTCATATGAAGTGGCGTGTGTGGAAGCGCGTGTATGGGGAAATCGGATGCGAGAATTTAAAAAAAAAGTACAGTACCTTCATTTGAATGACTGATACAAGCAAGACAAGTATACACCTAATCGTGATTACTAGGCACACACGAAAAGAGGAGTTTGCGTAGAAATATGTTCAGCGAACAACCCAGTTTTAATATGTTGTACATGCTATTTGACTGCCAAAATTATCTTTTAAGAAATTTACCCATGTGACATTGGCATAAGTGTAACATCGGTATATAACCAGTGTGGCATACTGTATAGTGTTTACGTTAACTATGCCTTGCGAGCACGTTGCCCTAGCAACGCAAAACCAACAAACCACAAACCTTCTTCTATCCACGATACCTGTCATTTTAATTGTAACACGTAAGGAAACGAGGTTGAGATGGCTATTCGAGTTCTTGGTTTTGATGTTGGATTAGGTGTTTTTTTTATTACATTTCTGTGGTTTGTCGCTTTGGTTTTGATTGTAATCTTTTATCGGATACAAACCATCATTTCATTAATATTTACTTGCTTAGCAGCCGTTCTAACTGCTATATTCCTGGCTCTTCCACGAGCACACGAGCACAATAAAGATAACGACAATTATCCTTTTAACACAATAAGCGCTTCTCAGTTAGAAATGGTGAGTTGATTTTATACATTCGAAAAATACGTGAGTGCATAATTAATCGTTCTTCACGTCCTTCCAATTGAATGAAAGAACATATTCATGTGTTTAATACGAATTATTATTATTTCATAATTATCGAAGTAAATCAATTACTAACATAAAATGAAGTAATAAAGATTTTGTGGTAATTTTTTTAGATTGATTCTGTCTTCCTAGGCAGAATGATGATTTTGAGCGCCTTAACTGTGAGTACTTTATCGGGAGTAACCCTTCTGATATATTTGGAAGTGGTTCAGCAACAATACAGGAAAACCGTGGCAGCATGTCCCATTCAACAAGAAATCTCAATAAACAAGAGCTGACGATAGAAAATATCCGCTAATTAATTTTTAACATGCATTATTTACGTATGTAACAAAATATATGCAAATAAAAAGCTTGTTTTTTTTCGTCGTCTCATTTTAATCGTTTTGACAAAGATTCGTAATATCTTTACAAAATATTTTCCTAAAGTCCGATATTTTTTTGTAATAGGTACCATTCGTAAATGGCCTCGTCGGCCATTTAGGAGGAAACATTAATTTGATACCATGATGTCTTGTATAGTAATATGTAATAGACTAATAGATATTATTTCCAAAACCTGAGTATACATATATATATATAATATATATAGTCATCAGAGTTAATTAATCGCCGTGGTCTTGATTGGAAAATGGTTTGTCACTATAAACCTATTAACTCCATTATAAATCGCTAATTTTAAAATCACATAAATTCTAGTTCACATGTTTTTATTATGGTTTAATCACAATTTTTGCGAATAGCTTTCTGCAACAAAACCACATTTCTTACGGATTAAAAAAAATTATCAGTTTATTGTAAGATCATGGTGTGTGTGTACGGGATTCTGATAATAATATCCTTAATCAATAATAAGACTCAACACCGTCACAAAAGGCAGAAGAAGTGATCATCGTCCTTGAACGCATACATATCAAGTCACGTAAATTACAAATAAAACTGGATTACTTTACATAGCAGTTCAGATTATTGTCGCTTCGTCCAAAAACTTGATCTTTGACGACCTTTGGATTGAGTTGCCTAACAACCCCTGAAAAAAAATGCCTTTTGACGCCGCGCGATAGCGTGATGATACTCTAAATTAAAGGGGCTACCGGAAACCTGTTTTTTTTTCATGACACCTAATATAAGACAGGCAGAAAATAAATAAACAGAATATAAACCCAAAATATAAATAAATAATGAGAAAAAACTGGATTCAATGGTCAAAACGTGTTAAAGTAACACATTTTGACAGTTGGACTATAGGAATCGAAGACCATATACAGAAAGAATTAAATCAACACGCAAACTCAAGGGATGTTCTTTGTATTTCCAATCAACAGTGCAACAAAACTTTCCTTATTTTTTTTTGTCTTCATCTTTACTTTCTCTCCCTATGTTAAAGACAAAAGAATACTAAGCAACCACACCCTCATTTTGATTATTTTAAAACAAAAGATGAACAAACAAACACGATAAACAGGGACCCAATAGAAAAAAAAAGTGCGTAGGACGTTATGAATTACGAAGATACTTAGAAAACCTATGGGAAATTAGAATTTGATCAGAACTTGAAAACAAAATTTAAATACATTAGAGAGCGGCATATGTATAGAAAAAATGTTGAGAGTAAAACTACGGCAGTACAAGATTGTTTTCAAAATGTTCTATTTTCCTACATTTTTTTTCCCCCAAAGATTTCATTCAAAAGTCAAAAGTCAAAAGCATATGTAAAAAATGTCGTATAGATGGCACTCAATTCATCGGCAGGTGAAAGAAAGAAAAGCCTCAGGGGAAAATGAACTAGAAGTGTTTTGCCGCTGGCGAAGATACGACTGAAAAAGGAGGGGGATGTTAGCGCGTCGAGTTTCAAGTTGGTTCTTCTGAGTTGCCAGTGGTTTTTCCAGTAGTAGTCGAAAAGACCTTGCTTTCGACTGTGAACAAAGCGATCTGCTGCTCTCTGTCATTTTCTTTGGACAAAAGTCGAAGATTCAGGCGCTATAGTAGTTAACAGTTTCAAGTGCGCCTGCGTCGTCCAATAACCAGTGTGGAAAACTCTCGTCGTCTCTTCACTTCTCCACTATGTGTGCTGAAGTAAAAATGAAGGACAGAATGTGCAAAGTGAGTGAGAATCGTGTTTTGGCATAAGAAAATATCTGATCAGCTATCAGGTAGTGCTTTTTAAAAATTGTACGTCGGCTGCTTACGAACCTCGAAAATTCTCTTTGTGGTCTAAATATGGCAAGCGGACAAGAGTATCCAAAAAAGTTAGAATACTCAATGTCTTCTGCCAATTCAATGGATCAACTCATGCAGGGACCTCTGGTGGCATGGGTACGTTGTCAACTAACTTACATCTATTCTTTCTACAACACCGTTTCTTTTATTGTTGTTCTATTATCGAATCGAACAGGTGCGAACCTTCAAGGATGAAGATGACGAGAGCCGCACAGAACTGGATTACTCTCAGCTGATTGACGGAGCTTTCCTTGACAATGTTTTGTCACGAATGTAAGTCCAGTTTTTTTTTCTCCTTTCTTTAAAAAAAAAAAAAAAAAAAAAAAAAAAAAAGAAATTACTTTATGTTATGGAAAGTGGATCTGTGACGAATAACGTAAGTAATGTCCCCTAACGCGTCCCTAATACGACGCCGGAAGTTCACACGAACAGCAAAGCAGGTTGGCCGGAAGAGAATGAGAGTTGGGGTGGGAGATTCAAAAACAATTACAATGATTTTTCTTCTATTTTAGTCTGTCACTTGACATAAGAGGGGGGGGGGAGGGGGAGTGGTCTTTAGTGGGGTCCATCAATGGACAAAAACTACTAGAAGGGGAGAAGATTTTATAAAGATGAAAAAGTTTGTATGACCAGGTGTGTCTGTTGATTATTGTCATGTTTGTAGTTTTGGTATGGTAAGTACCTACCTGCAACCAAAAAATACGACCTCGTAAATATATAGAAAATGAACAGTTGCTTACTTATAATAATGAAATGTTGGGATTATTTGAAGACCTCGAGAAAAGGGAGTCTATTGATTAAAGCCTTCCATAATGCAAATCGCTTACTGTATTCATTTTGAAAGGGGTTGAACGGAAGATTGAACCGATCCGATTTAATCCACTGGAAATTTAGTAGAAAGACGGAATGAAGCTTGACGTTTTTGTTTTGTTCCATTGTGTTTTCATCTACTCTTTGAACTCTACCGTAGAATAGACTGAAGAAGACGGGATTAAGAGAATTCTTGAACTTGCCATTGTTTTAAGCGGTTTTAAATAGGTAATTGGACTGCTGGGCTTGTAGATGAATTAGACATGCATGGTCAAATAGATAGATTCTCATTTGCTTTTGAAAGTTCCAGTCTCCGGTGTTATGTATAGGATAGCGTCATCTTCCGCCCGATGGATTGTCGTTCTTTAGTGCAAAAGAGTGAATGGAAACCATTGGTGAAGTAGCTAGACAGCGGCTGACGTCACTTCCTCTCGTTGCACCCGGACGAGGAAATGAGTCAAGAGAGGGGGGGGGGGGAGTTGGCAATAAGAACACCCACTCGCCGGTGGGCGACCACCGGCTGGAACCGTTCCGTTCGAGATGCCTTCGCCAGTTCTCTTTTTCTTTGTGTTAGCTTTTTTTCGGGGTTGTTTGAAATGTTAGAAGATTCCAGTTCTAATGTTCCCTTTGTTTCTTCTTATGGTTTGGTTGGTGGGTCTTATCGCAGGCAGCATCTAGTCTCAGGTATCTGAGAATAAAAAAGATTAAGTTGAGAAATTTTAGTTTATTTTTTATTGTTGTTCATTTTTAGTAGATAAAGAAAAATTTACTTGATTCTCTCATTATTAGTCGTTTCTCTTTGTTTTGTCCTCAAACCGTCATCATATCTATATTTATATCCACGAAATTGCAACATCAGAGACGTTGGTCGCACGACTCGACGTCAACCAAAGACATTCTTTCTTTGCGTATTACGCATTCATGTTTCTATTTGTTGTTTTTTCCGCAAGAATTGCTTTCACACGAAAAATGATGAAAGCCGATTGTTCCACACCATGAAATCATCTTCGATTTTTAAAGAATATACGAAAACATACTATATTCACTGTATTGCTAGCATGGCTTCTAACAAACGAGCCTTCCATATCGGATGACCGATGAGGATAGGCGATAGACCGATAGGCGCACGAACCTTCCATATAGCAAGTCCCTTTGTCTCAGACTCTCCAACGAAATGTGACGCACATATTCGTAAACAAAAGAATGCGTTGACATTTCAAGGCGGTCACGTGACCCAGACGGCAAACATGGTCGTCGCAGCGACCTTAGGTTTTGGTGCAGCTCTAAAAGTGTTTAATCTGATGGTTTAAAGATATATTTTCTCAGTCGACGATCGATGACATGTCTCATAGATGATCCATCGGTGGTAATGCTCATCGTCTTTACTCTTATTTTTTGAATGGATTTCGGTTAAAAGAAGGTAGAGCATGCCAATGTCATCGTCTACTCAGTGAAATATCAAAAGGAGTGTAAAAGTTAGATCAACTGGCTTTCTCTTTTGAACTCGTCACGTCCAGCTCGTGACGTGCTCGTTTTTCGAGCCGATTTCTCTGTGTGTGAAAGAATAGAGAGAACAGTTTAAGAGTGGCACTCGCGATTTAATCAAATGCATCACAGGAAAGGCGGAAAGGCAATATGTTTTAAACCACTTTTCTATAACATGTTTAATTAAACTATTGAAGTTTCCAATATCATCGATATCTTTTGCGTAATAAATCCTTTTTTATGGAAGAGGGACCTCACTTTGCGTTAAGTAAATGAATAAACCTCTAGTTTGTTGTTATGTACATCTAGAAAGAAAACAAAGTTAAGAATAACAATAAAACCGGGTTTTCATTATCTCTTTATTCTGGCGAGTTCATCAACCGCGTGTAGACTATTCAACTGAATGTTCGTTTGATTGTTTGCGAATGATAATGGCGATGCTGCTTCATCTCATTTACCATTTTGATTTGGAGTTTCCTTCTTCGTCGTGACATTGTATAGGAAGCTGTTTCGAATGAATCTGTCGTTATATAATCTTATATATAACGGATCTTAAACTTAGTGAAAACTATGTTATTATTGTATTCAATTATTCATTCTCGTTTCTCAATTCTCTCTTCTTTGCTAGCATTGTAGCATACCTAAGTGCATGACAGTTGTTTTTCGCCAAAATGAGTACCAGTGGTTCAGGGCAAGAGTCATGTGATAACAAACAATAGCCATACACCACGAATCGTGTCAAAATCCGAAAATCGAAGAGAGCTCTGAAAAAATGGGAAGAAAAGTTTACATGACTATGAAAACCCAACAGGTCACGACTAGATGTAATAACGGTAAACAAGCGGCTTCTGAAACAAGTTTTGTGGCTCACGTTCGTCTTTTGGTGAAAGACCAAAGTTATTGATAGAAAAAAGCTGCTTGAATCGATAGTTTAATCAATCGAAGGCGTTGTTAAAGCGGTACTCTTCGCTCAGAAATAGAGAGAGAAAAAAAAGCAGCGCAATGAACTCGGCCGTTGATAAAAGGCTTTGGTGGGAAAATGTTCCAGTCGGTCTGACTTCACCGTTGCAGCAGTGAAGAAAACAATGGCTTGAATTTATTCGTATTGTTGTGCACAGCAGTTCTTCCCCTGAAATAAAAGAAAGAAAAACTAAAAACAGAGACGACCGCAGTGTGCAAGGACTGTACACGTGAGTTCCTTATAATATCAAACAAGGGAGAGTCCACCTCTCAGGTGATGTATGGATTGCTGTAGGCATCAAGCATTCAAGATTAAAGGCTAAACGCAACTGAACTTTCTCTCCTTATACAGTCAACTGTTTTTCCATTCGCTTTCGTAGAGAAGATCTTGACCGACAAAACTTCAAACTGATGAAAGTCGTGTTCCCATTCCTATTCTATTCAAAAGACTAACACATGGAACGTACTACGTCATCCACAATAAACACCAGCCATTTTTCGTTGGGAAATCGTCATCGTGCTGAATATCAGACGGGCGTTAACTTTGCTACATTTCCTCACTTTTCATTCATTCTTGTGGGATAATAAAAGAATTATTTTTTTTAATCAAGAAAAAGACTAGCAACTGACACTCGACTATATTTCGCCTATAGTTGTTATCCCAACAGCAATACGGCAGCTTCGTTTTGAGTATGTCTTTAAAAGCCGTGAGATTTGAGATGTCAGCCAAGTCTCGGTTGTCCCAACATTAAAAGGTGTGTCAGAATTAGCAGCGGAAACCATTCGAAGAAGGTTATTGTCGAATGATGGAACACGGACGGATATCCCACATGACGAAAACAACAGTATTGGATAATCATTGACTTTGCATCCTACAATATATACATAAAGTGTAGCAAAACCATCATTTTGAGTTCGTTGAAATTTCGACGAATGGCAGCACTTAACTAATAGAAAAACCGAACATGACCGGACGTCAGTAGTGAACTTGGGCGAAGTCGTAGCCGCAGAAATGATTGTCTTCTGCTAATAAAGGAAGACAGTATTTATTTCTCTCTCATGAAAACATGACAGTGTAGTAGTTAGATATGGAGGAGTATCGTCAGTGACGACGCCACACAAGGCAACCAACGATGCAGTGAGCACAGCACTACCAGGGGGTTAGCTCCGTTAGCCACCGAATAACCCGAGGGAAAACTGGAAGTAGATGTAGAAACCGGAAGGTGCCAGATAAATAAAAATTTCTTCCCAGGAAATGACGAACGATATGACGAAAATGCCAATGCGCCATGTTGCAAAATGTTCACTTCCTTTCGTTGCGAAGGACATGGTACACTTTTCATGTCATTTAACGATTGATTGAGTCGCTCCCCCTTTTCTTTCCTAATTGGAATTTGTCTACTTATTTTGCATTATTAGAGATCCGAGAACGAATGGAAGAGCCCATATCCAGCCGGCTGAAGATGTTTACACCCGCATCCGTAACTTTGATGCGTTGGTACGGGCCGTTAAGGGATTCTATGAGGTATACATTTTTCATAATATAAATTATAATCCTTTTTTTCTTGCCACCAATTGAAATTGTTTAAAATTCGTAGGACGTTTTGGGTCAATTAGTGTTGGTTCGTTTACCTGATCCAGTGACACTTGGTCGTGACCCGGACAGCGAGACCGGTTTAGCTGGAATGCAGACGCTCTTGTTACTGGTTCTCGGTTGTGCTGTTCAGGGACCAAGTAAAGAGAGCGTTATTGAAGACATCAAAAGACTTCCTCTTGCAACTCAACACGACATAGTTAATTGTATTCAACAGGTAAACATTATAAGCAACGAGAAGGTCAATCTTTTACGTGTCAATCCAAGAACCTAGAACCAGGGAAATTTTTCTGTGTTGCTTTTCTAAAAGGGAGATCAGTTGCCTTTAGCAATCTCTTCTTTGACATATCGATAAATGAGTGTGCTCAGATTATAGTGACTAAAACCGTCCGGCATGTCGCTTGATCTGGAATCTATCTCTGTGAATCTGTGATGAAGCTTTTAGTGAAACGGTTAATAACTGGCCAATTTCACATAATGGATGACTTACGATAGGCTAACTTATTCACACTCTGATATTTGACTGTTTTGTAATTAGGTTGCTGACAATCCATCTTGCGTATGGAACAAAGAATGGTCTGAATATGAATCTATCGAATCAGCTTGGACTGACAAAGAAGAAGAACAACAACAGCGAGAAGAACTATTCAGAATCTTGGTTCAACATTTACGGCGGCTTGTTCAAGAAAGAGATGACTATGCTCATGTATACAATTACTTTTTTGTGTCTCTTTTTTATCCGATTATTTACTTATTTACTGTTTTTTTCTTTTTTTGTTTTGTTTCATTTACAGCAATTTACGGCCATAGTACTTAGAGAGCTCTCCAATAATGGCGGCAATTCAATCCAACGTCACAACAATGCATCGCCTCAAAGTGGAGTTGTCGTCGAGCTGGCTGAAGCCAAGGCTAAGATCCGTCGCTGGCGACAAGAACTGGAAGAGAAATGTGAGCAAGTGGCTGAGTTACGTGACGAACTCGATGCTCTTAAAACTCAATCCGTCAAAATAAAACAGGAAAACATGGATTTGGTACAGGAAGCCCGGTTGTCAAAAGCACTGCGGGATGAGCTAGATATTGTCCTAGAAAGAGCATCAAAAGTTGATCGATTGGAATCAGAATTGAATCGCTACAAAGATAAACTTAATGATATCGACTACTACAAAGCTCGTCTAGATGAGCTCCGTGAAGACAATCGGCTACTAGAAGAAACTAAAGTCATCCTTGAGGGCCAGCTTGAAAGCGCACGGCAAAGAGCCGAACTCGTACTAGACTTGGAAGGCGAACTGCTCAAATGCAAAAGCCAATTAACAAATTTACTTGTAGAAAAGGAAGCTGATAAAGAGCGATTGAAAAAACTGGCAGAAGAAAACGCTCATTGGCAACTGTGTACAAAGAACTGCCTGAGCGAATCGGCCAGCTTGACAGCTGAGCTCGAGTCGTTGAGAGCCCATCAAGCTTTTTCAGACACAAGTAAGGATCAGTTTAATAATCTTGGCGAACAAATGAGTTCCGTGGATTTATTGGGCAAAGCTCGTCGTTTGGAGATGGAAAATCAAAGATTAACGAATCTACTCTCGTCAAACAACGCTAAAGAATCCGGTGTGCGAGGAGATAATAGCGAAAAGATTTTACAACTTGAAGGAGAATGTACTCGACTCAAACTGCGATTAGCGGACCTGGAAGAAGAGCGACGGACAAAAGAGAATCATATGACGGAGATGATGGCAGCCGTTACTTTGCGTACAGCGGAAGTTGATAGACAAAATCAGGATCTTCAACGCAACCACCAGGAACAAAAAAATCTCATGGAAAATCTAAAGGTTCTTTCTTTGGATATTTGTATACATTTTATTTATTTTTGTATTATGAAATTAGTGAAAGGTTCTACGATTAATAGAAAAAATTCGCATGGTACCAGCAACTTTATTTTTACCATTAGATTTATTTTGGCTCTTCACGAACTTTGAATGTTCACATAATACGCGTTGATGCTTTGTTTTGTTTTTCATTTCATTCTTTTTCTGAGGGTTTTTTGTTTTGTTTTGTTTTGTTTTTTAAATAGGTGGAACGATGCAAAATAGAAGACCTCGAGTTGCAGGTGTCGTCACTCAGTGCCGAGAATCAGAAATTACAGCGCTCTGCCGATCTCTTCCAGGTAGGAAAAATCTTGGTCCTTAATATGAATTATGACCATTCTGATGTTTATATTTATGGTTTTAGAGACGAGTAGATTCTGTGCAGAACGAGTCACGAGACCTCGAGTCGGAGAATGCCAAACTTCATAAGACGGTGGAAAGTCTACGCCATTCGTTGCGGCGCCTCAACGACCTGGAAAAGGAAAACACAGACCTTGAAAGTGAGAATCATCGACTCGATCGCGAAAGCAAAGGGCTTCACAAAGAGATAGTTCGACTTAAGCAAGCCATAGAGGTATGTTAAACACGATAAAAAAAAAAACAAGTGATATAATACGTTAGTGTTTTTGGTCGAATGGTTAGCTTCTTCCTTTTCTTTCTTCTTTGTTTTCCTCTTTTCATGCGTTATATCGCCTGAAGGCATTGGTGGTATTACTTCTCGACCACTAAACTACCGTTTCCGTGCTGTAGTCGTGTCCTATGAGAGCTAAAACTAAAAACTTTGTCTGAACCCATCGACAATCTGTCGGCTGCGTTTGGTCGACCATTACGCTCGGATGATAGTTACGATTATCTTACTTCCTCAAGCGGAACTAGTATCCTTGCAGAGCCAAGTCTTGGCTGCCGTGAAAAGTACATCGTTTTGAAATAGATTAGAGAACACGATCATTACATCCCTTCTTAAACTCATACACTCACATAAATAAAATATACAGAAAAACGCATATGTTCTTTAAAATAAATAATAATAGAATAAGGTAACATCCCCCAAATATACTATTGATTTTTTATCCAGGTAAAAGATGCTTCGTTGGATGAATTTTGTTCCAAGCTTTCAACGGCTGAACGAGAATGGAAACGGTTGTCAAAGGAAGTGAGTGCATTGCAGACGCAAGGATCTAAGCTTCGCGAGCTGGAACGTGATAATAAGGAGCTTCAACAGTCCTCTATCGTAGAACACAAAACTCTTGCCGCTATAAGGTTTCTGTCACGTTTAATATTTTGTTTTTAGTTTGTTTTTATAACAATATTATTTTAAAATAGAGAGGAATTGGTCCAGGAAAAAATACGGTGTCAGCAATTGCAATGCCAATTGGACACTAACACCAGGACAATAGAACTCAATCGAGTTGAGTGCGATAACCTAAAGAGCACCAATGAAGAATTGACCCAGCGCTGTGCAACGGTTGCAGCAACCAGTGCAGAGCTGACCGCACTCAAGTTAGAAGCTTCTGGTACGCAACAGCAAGAAACTCTTCCACCAACATTGGAGTTGGGACGCGAAGTGCTAGCAGTTAAAGATCGACTGGTTGAACTTGAGCGGCAGAATGCAGTTCTTTTGGCCGAGAAAGACAATTTGACGGCCCAAATCTGCTCTCAGAAAGAACGAGTCAATGAGAGTGGGTCGCAGTTAGCCATTTTGTCTCAGAAATTGGCAACACTTCAGGTAGAAAACTCTACATTAGCTTCACAACTGGACTCGACGACGACTCAGAATTCCGGCTTCCAAGCAGCACTGACAGCTGTAGAATCTGAACGTGAAAAATTGGCTGCTCAACTTCAGTCGTCGGACACACGCCTGGAACGTGTGTCGCGCGATCAGCAAGAGCTGCAGACTCTGCACGAACAGCTTCAGAGTGAATATGATGCTCTGGTGGCTGAGCGCGAACAATTGAAAATATGCCAACGTGAAAGCAAAAGTGAATTGAGAACGTTGCACGATCAATTAGCGACGAGCAACCAAGCTGAGCAAGAATGGCAACGCTCACGAATAGAGCTCCAAGAAGAACTGGATAAATCAAGAGCAGAAACACGGTCGTTGACCAATTTAAGAGCTGAGCATTCACGACTCAAAGATGACTTCCGTTCACTTTTCGTGGCAAATGAGAAACTTAAAAGTGAGTACAAAAGTTTACAGAACGACTACAAAGGTCTCCGGGGGGATCACAACACTTTGAAACTGAAGCATACTCAACTGCAAGGAGAAGCGTCTGAATCTCGTCACCAGGTAGAACCATTTTTGTAGTTCACTCACGATGAGACACTCATAATGAATTTGGCTTGGAATTTGTTACAGGTGACCAATTTGGATGTGGAACTAAGCAAATTGAACAACAGATGCGACGTACTGCAGCAATGGAACACGACGTTAGAAGAAGACAAGCGCAATCTTGTCAATCAAGTATCAGTTTTACTGACTCAGTATCACGAACTGCTTAGCCAGACACTCGAAGAAAAGGATCACTTTCACGAAGAAACAAAGAATTTTAGTGACAAACTCAATCACCTCAAGCGTCAAAAAGAGATTCTCGAAGACAAAATAATGGAACAGTACCGTCGAATGGAGAATTCTCCTAATCTTGGAGGTGGCTCTCCTTTCAAGAAAAATGCTAAATCCAGTATAGGCGCGCTCTTTGTCCGTAAAATGAGGAGAGCCTCATCTGAATTAATCAGTCGCGTCCCTCGATCTAGATCTCGCAATCGAGTCGGCGATGGACTTCCTTCTGGCGATCGAGAAAGTCCCGATCAACAAGACGGACAAGTGGATACATTCAGTTTGGAATCGGGATCACACTCCGGTTCCAATTCTGGATGCGGGTCTTTAGACGGAGGAAGCGGTGGTGAAGACATGACACCCACCAGTCTATTAGAAAGTATAAGTGCCACTTCTACAGGCCTTCACTCCGGAGGAGGAGGCGGAACAAGTTGGAATGAACGCGATCGTAATCGTCAATCTATGCCCATCATTCATTACCAACATTCAGAACTTGAAAACTCAGTTTCATCGGCAACTGGTTCTGTTCGTCATTCTGTTTCTTCTGATGGAATGTGTAATGGTTCATTGGCAAATGCGAGCAACAACCAAATCAATGGCAACCCAACAATTCAGTCCTCTCCCCTATCTGTCAATGGTAATTCTGCCGGAACAGAATCCGATGGAAGCACACACAATAGTTCCGCTGCGACTAATACAAGCCAAACGAAAACTTCGCTAAGTGGTAGTCTTATATCGGCTGCCCCGCTGATGATGATGACTCCCTGCTCTTCTCCGCTGTCACAAACTTTGCCTAGACTTGATGGTATTGTCGCTGGATTCCAGGGCAACAGCTCGCCGATTTCTGGTAATAGCCCTATTCCAGTAGGGGCTTTGCAAAGGTTCACCCAATCATCGCGTAGCCTTGCTTTGCTGGAGAGGGCTGGATCAAGGCAACCTCTATGCCTTTCTGAAGTAGAGCCTTCTCTAGTGTTGAGTGAATCCCCAAACTCCTTAGTAGCTTTAGCTCCGGCCTCCCGTTCGTCACCGTTGTTGACGCCTCGCAACATTAGTCCAGCAGGTAGTGACTCGATCCCTATGGTTAGTGGTGGTATTACTAGCAACAGCAACAAAAACAACAACAACAACAATCATAATCATAATCATAGCAGTAGCTCTATCCGAAGCGGAGTAGCTGCTGCTCTAGTCCAAACTTCAACGACGGGAACCAGTCCGACTCCACTTGAAACTAGCACACCAAATTCTAAATTGTTTCCACATCTTACCAGTACTACCCGCATCAATGTCAATATCAGCACAGCTGCCATTACTCCACTCATTCCATCTCCTTCATCCCCTCTACTTCCTGGGCCTTTAGAAAGAAGAGGATCTTTACGACTTCCGCCTAGACCATCGCCTAGATTATCTTGTGTTGAAACTCCACCTCTTTTGCCAGCAAGATTGGCAAACCAAGAAAGACCTGCTTTACCGCCTCGATCCTATACTAATAACCCCATACAGACAGTGGAGGAGAAACCGACAGAGGACCCAAACGTTAATGGCAGCACTACGGCAGCAGGCAGTGCCAGTTCAATCTGGTACGAGTATGGATGCGTGTGAACATCCCTTCAACTGTTTGTCCTTAGATATTGCAAATCAGGATTGAAAGAGTTCTTTTTCTCCGATAGTCAACTACGTAAATATTATTTATATGTTCTTCATTTCTTCGCACGTGCTATTTCTTCATCTTGTGTTTACTCATATTATGGTTTGTTTCATCAATCATAAAAAAATGTATAAACAGAAATTGACAACTGGATGTTACAAAATATATCTTCAGTGTAGCTAAATGTAAAAATCGATTCAACCGACATTCGACAACTTGAAATGGCCTCGTCGTACGTTTATTCATTTCCCCTAAACTAGTTTAAATTATTATACAGCATTTGGTATTAACGGAAAAAATATTATTGCAACGAGGACATAAGTAGGATATTACATTACATATTGATATGCGGCCATGCGGGGTTGACTTTCGATTGCCATTTTTTATTATGGAAATGATTTTGATTGTTTTTGCTTATAGAATTCTCCGAGAAAATCTCACGACGTGGCCGTGTGGTTACGGTAATTGATTCGAAATTTATTTTCTTTCTGATTCTGAAAGGTGTAGGTTCGAAGCCTGCAGTCTTCATTTAATTTCTTTCAAAACGTAGAAAGTTCAAACACCAATCACCTTCCAGAGAGAGCCCCATAAAAAAAATAGTTGTTAAAAAAAACAAACACAAGATGTTTTTGAAAAAGTTTATTTTTTCGACTACTAGATGGCTCCCGTGGGGTTACCCGGGCGGGGCCTAGATAGAGGAAGGGTGAGCAAAATCGGCTTCAATTTTTAACACGGCGGGTATACCAATCCTTTCGGCTTCCTTAAATAGTGGAGGCTATGCTCTGAGCCGGTCTGCCTGAGACCCTGTGTAAACTGTAATTTATCACAGCAGTTTTATATCGTGGCTCGTGTTGGTGTCAGTGTTTTGATTACCTATATACGATGTATAATATGTGTTTTGTTAGATCTTGGACAAATTATACGAATTCATCATTATTGTTTCGAAGGAACAGAAGCTAAGCTTACTGTTGTAGAATTAATCAACTGCTGCCCATTAGTTTTAATCATGCACACTTATGGGAAAATTGGGTGCTTCAGTTTTATGGTTGCTGTGATTCTGCATTTTTGCATGACAGTTATTATCTGTCTTTACATTCATCCAGTTAAATCTGCTCATCAAGAAGAAAAACACGCTATAGAATTGCATTATTTGACAGTCAGTTCATTTGTCTTGTTTATTGTCAATTGTCTTATTTCTAGACTATTGTTTCAAGAACAATATTATCAAGTAAAGTTTGTTCTTAATTAAATAATTGCAAAGCATATTTGATTTAAACGTTATTTTTAACACAGATTATTTGGAGGTCATTGCTACTTGGAACAGGTTTATCATTTGGAATTACAATTACTTTGTGTTGCTGTGCAAATTACATTTCTCTTGGATGGTAAATCATCTCCAGATAAATTTAAATGGAGATCAATTGTTTTCAACAGTTCATTTTTGTATTATTACAGGTACATTTTGATTATGTCTTTTTTCCATTTCTCTGAGTTTGTTGTTACCTCAGTAATTAGACCCCAGAATTTAAGTTCAGAAAGCTTCTTGCTCAATCACAGTAAAGCATATGGAATTGCAGCTCTTATTTCATGGATTGAATATTGGACAGAATTTTGGCTATTCCCAGGTATCACTGATTTCAAATGTACTAAGCAATATTTGTATTTAATATTTTTAAATAACTTCCAAAATTCTACCACCCAGGTTATAAAAATGCCTATTGGATTAGTGTGATAGGTCTTTTTCTTTGTACTGGAGGGGAAATTTTAAGGAAAACTGCAATGCTGACAGCTTTCCACAATTTCGATCATTTGATCAGAACCCGCCGAGAAGAACAACATCAACTCGTTACTACTGGGATTTATAGCTTATGCCGTCATCCCAGCTATGTGGGTTGGTTTTATTGGTCAATAGGTACACAAATCATTTTGTGTAATCCTTTTTGTGCTGTTGCTTATACGTTCGCATCATGGAAATTTTTCTATGAACGTGTGTTTGAAGAAGAAGTGACTCTTCTCCATTTCTTTGGTCGTGACTATGTTGCGTATCAGTCAAAAGTGCCTACTGGGCTACCGTTCATTCATGGTTACATTACGTAATAAGTTTTTTTTTATGTATTGGGGCTTTGAAGATGACACCTGGTATTTGTAAAAAGTCATCATACTTCTGCTCCTTTTCTGGAGGGTCTAGTTCAGTTTCATTTATCAGTGTGAATTGTACATTTACTGTTTCTTTGATTGGCACTTGATAAATGAATTCATCCACTACGATGTTTTATACTCCCTCGTTTCTAGTATAGAAGATTTTTTTTGGCTAAGCAGTGTTTACTGTTTAATAGAAACTCGGATTGGATATAATTTAAATTAAGCTCAATCTGAAAAAATCGATTCCCGTACAATTCATAAGAAAGCTGTGAAGCTGAGGCCGACAGAATATTTTTGGTCACGGAGTCAGCGGGATAAATTAATTTGATTCATTCTATAAATCTCGTATTTTTATTCAATTTTCGTTTAATTAAAACATGGATCCTAAACACTTGTTTTAGAGTGATACTAACCAATACTCTTTACTGACTTTCATGATCAAACTCGATTGCTTGACTACCAACAAATACACTTTTTTAGTTTGAATATTGAAGCCTACCTCAAAGCCAATTTAGTTTACATTTTAATTTGACTCTAATAATCTTAAAGAACTCTTAATTCCTAAAATACTGGGTAATTCATCATAACTTTAGAGACGAACAAAGAAGTTTGGTTTACGCTAGACTAAGATTGGGCGCTGTAAAATTGTAAATCAATAATTAAAGAAAACAATGTAAGAAAGAAAAATCATTTTAATGAACTCAAAAAACCTATAATTAAGGGTAAAAGAAATATATTTCCTTGAAAGATAAAAGCCGAAAAACACACATCTATCGACGGGATTGGCGGCTTCTAAATTTATCTTCGTGTCCACTGTTCTTATTTTTCTGAAAATCATTTGAGTGTTGTTTGGCGCGATTATCAGAATATTTTGTATCGCGCCCTTTTCTCTCTGGAGTTCTTCCTCTTCTTTCAGATGGCAAAGGATCGTTAATTTTGATAGGATGTCGATCGTCTCGGCGAGAATGTTCCTCAGTACGAAAACGTTCGTTCCTTTCTCGGTCTCCACGAGGATCACTAGAATATTTATTTTTTGTTTTACTATCTTCATGATTGCTCCTTTGAGCTGGTTGACTACTAGACTTCAGTTTCTTGTCTGAAGAAAGTAGTTTCTTTCTGTAAGTTTTTTTTTTGTTTTTTCCGCCTGAAGATGACGATGAGGAAGAAGATGATGATGAGGAAGAAGAAGACGACGATGAAGAAGAAGACGACGATGAACTTGAATCAGAATCCTCTAATAATAACTGTGCAGCAGCAGCTGACAACGAAGATACGGGTGCTGGAACTGTAATGGGGGGTGGCTTAGGATGAGTCCGAAGATGTTCACGAAGTTCGTCTCTACATAATCATTAAAACATCACACCCAATAAGCAATTAATTTAATATTGAAAATCACTCAAGAAAAAATGACAAACTTACGTTAAGCCTCCTAATCCGATAGAAGTAAAGAAATTAATGGCAAATCTAGTGTTGCGAGGATCATCGCGAGGGAAAACTCCTTCGAAATACGTTTGCAAAGTCCTAAAAAATTAAAATATGCAAATGCAATTAATGAATTCTAACTAGAACGAAATATAAAAATTTTATTTCATGTTATTTACGGGTCTTTTAGGCGAAGATTCAGTTTGCTGAGACCCATGTACTCTGCCAATTCTTGAAATAAAATCTTTAGAAATATTCTCGAAGAGCTTGTTGTATCTTCTTCAGTTAATCGAATGTTAGTCATCACTTGCCAGCTGATGGCGTCTGTGAAAAGTAAATGGGCAAACATTTTGGCTACGTTGCGAAGCTTGTTGGTATCCAAACGATGAATTGTGTCGTATGTATCATGAAAAATTTGTTCAAACGGTGGAACATATGCCTTATTAATCTGGCAAAACCTCTAATAAACGCAACATAAAGAAAATTATTATATTTCAATCCTACTATGTCAAATATGAAAATAACTTACTTGGGCTAAAAGACCGAAGAATTTCTCATACGTCCTTTGTTGTGTACAGCAATCCAAGATCATGTGGCATAACTCAGTTTCTTGTCCGGGTTTCATTTGCATTTTCATCATTTTATGAGCACATTCGTTGTGATCTAAACTGCTTTGAATAGTAAGATAAATGGTGCGACGAAGAGCAATAAGATTTGTCTCCGTCTCGTCAACTATATCACCGCTTTCTATAATAATTAAAATAAATAAATATTAAAATAAATAAAACCTAAATAGTGTTTTAATTTGAATTTTTTGCCTTTGGCTTCTTCCTCGGAAGCACTTTCTCCATCAGATTCATCATTTTCTTCCCCAGAACCTTCTGACTCGCCCGAATCATCTCCAATGATTTCTATTTTAACAGCTTGATACTTCTCTTCGTTAGCTTCATATTCCGGGTCATGCTTGAAAACATCTACAATTAAGGTAAACAGTTAATGACATAAGAGGCATGAATACATAACAACTATCACTATTTAAGATTTTAATGAGAAGCCTTAACTATGAAACACACAAAATTATAAGAAAACCAGAAACTTAAGCGATAATGGCACACTTAATCAGATCTTAACTTAAATAAACTCGATAAAATGCATTACTCAACATATCTTGGGGATCCAATTCTTCTTCTTGTATCGACATCAAATGAGTAAACTGATCTTCCTCTTCTACCAAATCCAAATCGGCCAATACTGCAGGGTTGTCCTTAAATCCATCTTTTCGTACTTGAAACATCACTTCAATCATGTACTTTACGCGTTTGTCTAATGCAGCTTCGTGTAACACATGACGGAGGCGATCGAAAACAGCAGTTAAACCTCGTGGAGACACTTCACCCAGCTTTTGACCACATTCTTTCAAAAATCCAACGGCGACTTCAACTGAATCGTCGGTTGCATTTTCTAATAAAAGAGTTAAGATTTCTAAAGCCAAAAGCTCGTGCGCCTGAAAAAACAACCAAAATCATGAAAGCATTAAAAAAAATAGATTATGAGAAATCACTTGCAACATTACCACTTGTTGGTTCACCAAATGTGCTATAAATCTTGTGGAACTCATACATATTTGTTTGTCATTTCGACGGAACCCGCGGCGGAATTGAAGAATAAGGCGAGTTAATAGTAGTTCTCCTATGTTAGGAAACTAAATAAATATCCAATTATATATCATCAATTTAGAATAAGTTAATTCAGGTAAATAAAGTTATACCTTGGAATTGATAAGTGCAGCAAGGGATGAATACACATGTGTAAATGTTGGTGATGCAGCTTGCGCCTGAATGATGGACCTAGTTAGAAGGCCACGGCCTCTAACAATATTTTCTTTGAACAAGGATGTTATAATTAATGGGATATTTGACACATTAACTTTGTTGATCAACCCATGAATGGATTTTTTTAGAGCTTCCCAGGCTAAACGCTGGAAAGCTAAACTGGACTTATCAGTTATTTGGGCTTGCATCATTCTTAATTTTGCAGGAGGAATGTAAGCTCCTCCAGTTCGAGTCAGCACTGGATCCATTTCTTGCAATCTCTTTTGCTCTTTAGTATCCTTCTGATTTCCAGAATCTTTGTCAGAATTTCTGTCATCCTTTTTTAATTTATTTTCTCTTTTCTTCGGATGACCACCTTGTTCTTCAGAATGTTTAAAATTATCTCTTATTCCTTCATCTCCCCAATAACGTGTGCCAATTTCATAATGCTCTTTCCTAATTTAAAAACACATAAGTTCAGGATTAATTCATTACCATAGAATAGCAAGATTATCGTTTACCTTTTTCTTCTGTATTCCTCTTCCGAACTATATCGTCGTTTACGAACATTTTTATCGGGGTTTGCCTGAATTTTCTCATCTTTTTTCTCTTCTAAATCTTCGTTAACTTCTAAGAAATTTAAAGGTAACCCAACAGCTTTGACAACACTTTCCATTCGAAAGATTATTGTGATCAGCGGAGAATAATTTATCTTAACGGTGCAATCAAACAAGTAAAACTTGTGCTGTACTGATTCAAATGAATTTGGAATAAATCGACCCGGAACACGTTGGAAAATGAAGTACAAATTGCTTCTCTGTAGTACAAAGTACAAACTTAGGCTTTCTTGGTGATGGGGCTGATGGCTGTATGTAGCCTGTGGGCTGCGGCCATGGCGTACCTAATGTATACTAGTTCAAGCCTGAAACTTCCCTATCACACCCGTTACTGTACATTGATTTTGACGCCTTTCCTGCCTCCTTTTTCCCTTTTTTTCAAGGTCGAATTGACTGTGGCGCAACCTATTGTCCTTTTGATAAAACATACTTTAGTATCTGCTAGTATGAAAAGTGGAAAAGTGCCGGATTAAGCGGGATATCGAGATAATAAAATAGCTATTTTGATTTTAAAATTTAATTCACCCAAAATTACATGTTGTCAGTAACAACAATGTATAACTAGGTAAAAGTTTTATGAAGATTTCGTATTTAGTTCAAGAGTTATAGCGAAAATAAGTTTTTTTGCACATTTGAAAAATATGAGAGCTCAAATGTCAAATGTTTCACTTTTTTCATTATAAAAATTTGTAACAATTTTTTATAGACCTTTTAAAGTTGATACGGCTCCGCAGAGTCAAAAGTCATCGGCTAGTTGACTAGTGCGCACCGTGGCGGGGGATAGCCAGGTTTTAACTGCGAGAAGAAATCGCCTCAAAGAATGATTCCTAAAAATGCTTGTATTACGGTATTACTAATTACTTACTCGGCTTAACGTTAAGAAAAAAACGGATTTATGACACGGGTATCATTTGACCCGCTGTATTACCCGGGCCGCCCGGGCCACGTCTACAGGAAATATGATGAATAAAGAAGGAATGAACTGGCAACACCTCAAGATGTCCGCGCCCACAGTGAACTAGAGAGGGCGCATTTATATTACCTACGCATAGTACCGCTTAACATTTGGTTGCCACTCCTCCTTGCAGTTTTTCTTATGTGTTTAGAAGAATTTCAAAAAGCTCCGCGAAGGAGTCCGTGCCTCTTGTGATCGTTGTAAGAAAAAAAAATGGAAAATGCGCAGTGCTTGGAAAACACTCGTTATACATCCCGATAATATGTTCTAATTTTTGTATTTGTTTCCCCTTCAGATAAACAATAAAAATTTTTAAACGCCGGAGAGAAGACGTCATGGACGTCGAAGACGAAAATATCAGCACGTTAATGGCCATGGGATTTCCAGACATCGGTGAAATCAAACGAGCTTTACGTTTAGCCAAGAATGATCTAAATGAAGCTGTAGCTATTCTCACCAATGATCAGTCGGTGTCATCTTATGGGCCTGTTTCTGATTTAAACATTGATGTTGATATGAAAGAGGTAGCTGGTGTTTCTAAAGGATCTAGCGAAGATGCATCTGTGACTGAAGTAGCTTACAGCATCATTTCTGTTACATTAATGAAATGCTTTGTTCAATACTTACATTTAAAACTTTTAGAGTGGAAATGATGGCTTCCCTGAAACCCACCTGTATGAGTTGGAGTCGAGAGTATTTACAGATCAATGGTCTATTCCTTACAAAAAGGATGAAAGTTTACATAAATGCTTAGGAGCTGCTACAAAACTAATAGAAGAAGGTATAACCTTGCATCATAATCTGTTTTCTGTAATCTGTTTATTAAATTTTTAATGCAATAAAGGTTTTTGGGAGAATGATGAAAACATGCAGAGATTTTTGAATAAATGCATGCCTGAAGCATTTAGAAAATTATTGAATTCTGGAGCAGTACAGAGGTGGAACTCTGAAATTCAAAAAGGAATTTATAACATGCTGGAACTATTCATAGACCTTCTTGTTGTCCGCATGAAGCACAAACCAGTTCCTGTTCAAATGCTGAACCAGGTATTCTCACTTGCCTGTGATTTAGACTGTGAGTGGAATTGCAAGAATAAAGGACAACAGAGTGAAGAAAAACATTGGGAAGATTTGTTTGGACCAGGTGAAATATTTGCGAGGTCGCCAGAAAATTTTAATCAGGTATTTATCAAATGGCTTATTTTCCCGATGTATATATACATTGTACGTACATAGTATATAATTATTTTTAAATAAGGATCCACATGGTTGGCTTGTGGACCTGTTAAATCATTTTGGAGCCAAAAATGGATTTGGCATGATGCAAGATAGTTTTGAAGAAGATCTTGATCCAGTTTCCATGGCCGCAATATTAAGACCATTAGGAAACTGTGCCGAATTATTAAATCCGTCGGCTGTGTGTCCGATGCTTAAAAAATGTGTGGAACATGCTGTTAATCATGTTACGATGATAGAAGATAAAGATTTAAAAAACAAGGTCAGAATATATAAGAACTTCGAAAGTTGGCACAATGGTTCCAAGTTTTAATTGTTAGGATATTGGAGCTGTTCTTGAACTTCTAGTTGCGTTAAAGTTACTCTGCAAGTGCTTATGGCCTGACCTTGCTGACAGGATGAACAACATTCGACTTGAAGTGATCCTACGTATGCTGAAAACACCACATTTCAGCACACGAATGAATGCCCTGAAAGTATAAGAAAAGCCTTTTTACAACGCTGAAGCTTCAATTCTGTAAAAAGTAAATATTTTTTAAGGAAGTTTCAAAGTTGGTGGAAGAAGCTGAATCCACTTCGCCAAAGAAATCATCTATTCCAGGAGACCAGTTGGCAGAATGGTTATCTGATCATCAGGTGTTGTCAGTTGCTCTTGAAGGCAATATTGATCACGTACAGTATACTGATCGGATCAAAGGTTAGTACAAATTTCTATTTACAAGTGTTTTTTTTTAATTAGAATCCGTACTAATATTTACCTAGTCCCCCCACCCCGAAATTATTGTCTTATAATTTCGTTTTCAATATTTGTTTTCAATTTATTAAGGTCTTGTTGAATTTTTGGGTCCGCGCTTAAGCTCAGATGAATTGAGTCAAATCTGGGCAATGGGAGAAAAAAGCTTCCATGTTGTTGATAATCTTCATAGTGTTCTTGCCGCTGCTGCTCCCAAACTTGCACCGGCTCAGTTAGATCATTTGCTACTACTTGTTCAAGAGGTAAATTTGTTTGTTTGTTTTTCTGATTACAGGTAGAATGAAAAAAATAAAATCATTTAACAAACGAGGGGTTGCCTATTCTTTGGCCTAGTAAACCAAGGGGAAAATTTCCCTTTTTTTCCCTCAAGGAATTCCCTAAATTTCCCCATTTTTCCGTCGATTGAACTAAGGGGAAAATAGTCGGCAACCCCTCGTTAACAAATGAATAACTCAGTGTTACAAAGTTTTGCTAAAATGCTTAAATATTTATTTAGAAGTGGCAGCGCAATTCCAACGATCGAATGAGAGAAAAGTTACTTAGTTTTCTTGGCCAGCTTGGTAAAGAATGTCGAGTATCAAAAACGGGTTCTAAGATATTGGAAACATTATGGGATTTGGCTCGCTATACCGGACTCCCATGTCATTTAGTGGAGAGAGCACTAGATGAGCATTTGAGTGTGTTGGCTGAATTACCGAACAAAGAGCAGTTAAGAAAAACATATGTTCTGCGCTGCATCGACGATTTGAAAAAAGGGAACCAGGTAAACTAACATTTAATAATACAGTATCTACTTTCATACTTGTAAAAACTAAACATGAAACTTTCAATTTCATAATTCTGTAGGGTACACTTCCGCTGCTTCGTCATTTGTTGAATGTTGCTCGAAGTATGGTCAAAGGTTGTGGGACTTACCATAAACCTGACAAAACGGCTTTAGCGGAGTGGAACACAAATCACGAGATTGTTAAACTATTGCTAGTGTCTCTTTCAAGGTGTCATACTCAAGCAGTTGCTTCAGCTAAAGTTGTTTCCCAATCTTTAACTCAAGAGACAATTGTAGATGCTAGATATGGTTATCGACATGGGCAGCTTATTCAAGCTCATCTTGATTTGCTGCAATTACTATTGAAGGAAGCTGACTTGTACCTTCCATGGGCTCGGTGCAAGGAGTTATGGGACACTCTCGTGACAAATTCAGATGCATGTGAAGCTGATAAAGAGGTTTGCTTGTGTCATTTTTACAAAATTTGTTATTTTAACTTAATTACTTTTTTGCCAATAGTGTTGCTTTCAATGGTTTGCGTCGTGCTTGGGAGACATGCAGCCTGATACGCAAAGTGCTCTGTTCCGTGAAAAAATTTTAAAGAGTAATCCTGTCCAACTTACTCTGAGAGGTTTTGAGTGCGTAAAAACTTTTTTTGAATCTGTGAATGTGTCGGATGGCAAAATGCGAAGGTTTGGAACACAAGCGGTAAAAATTGTACCATCTTATATATAATAGTTTATTTGCATTTTATTTTTCAATGAATTCTTTTACTTTTCTGTTGTAATAAATAGATGGTTGAAAAGTTAGACCCCATCGGTACGGATTATTTTTGGCAAGTAGCTTTGGAGTCTCCAAATGAGGACTTAGCCAAAGAAGCCATGGGGCACATTTTAAATATTTCGTATTTACATCTTGCACCCCGGATGAAGAAAGATCCGGCTACTTTGCATAAGAAATTCATCAATGATTGCTATAAGCGGTTAGAAACCCAAGTTCCGTGTTCTAAAGCTACATCTTCAAATACTCCCGCAATTTCCCTTGTTCAGTTGTCGTCGTTGACACCTGAAAAAAAGTAAGATTGCGTTTTTAATTTAAACTAAAATTCAAAAGAACATTTATTTTTATTTTGTCTTGTAGATCTGGTTGTCTTCAGCACATCCGACGGTTGTTAGAACTTGTAGAGAAATATATAAGTGTTATCGAAGAAACTCATCCAGCTCCAAGAACAATTTTGCCTCATGGTCTTTCATTTAAAGGAGAAACAATAGGATTACATATAAAAACGGATGATTCCAAGACGGACATTGATTTACTGGTAAACCAACTGCAAGGCACATCAATGATTAGTTCTAATTAAACAACGACTTTTCAGGTACATAGCCACGAAACGGTGTGGGCTGTCAAACAAAAGATTGCAACGCTTTTACGCCTTAACGCCGATCAAATAACGTTGATGATAGGCGATCGCCCTTCTCCTCTAGGTAACTAAGAAAAAGGGATCACAAATTCATAATGCATAACAAACCTCGATTTTGCACTTGGTATATTATTTGCAATTAGGTCGGGAACAAAAGTCATTGAGTCAACTGGGTTGTACGGACAAGCAAACTTGGGTTGTTAAATCAACGTCTGGGGCTGGGGCTGTATCGAGTGGTGCACAGCTAACTGAGGTATGTTTTGAAATCCTCAGGTTGCGCCCAAGATTCAATTCGTTATTCCATGCACTGTATCTTCCTGTGAACTCAGTTGAAAGAAAATTGGGATGAATTGCCTAACACTCCATCGCCTGTTGTTGGAGCTTCTCCGTCAGATACGGTTGAAACCGAAATGGAAGAGGCTTCCAGCCTTGGTCCATCAAATACATCTGCTGCTCGAATGTCGTTCCATATTGAACAGGAGCGATCCTTACCTGGCATTGTTATGGCTAATGGTGGCCAAGTCTTTACTATGCTGTATCAGCTTTCGGAAATTGATGATCTAAAGTAATCATTTTCATTTGACCATTCTCAGTATCATACCACAGTACTTAATCCACATATTTTATGGGATATTTAGAATTCAAGAAACAATTCGAAGGCTATTGCATTTGATTCCAACTGATCCTGCAGTACTAGAAGTTCTGGGAAAAGTTGCTTCGAGACGATCTGCCGCTTCTGCATTTTCAACCGCAGCTTCGTTCGACGTTGATATACGTCCACGTCCTTCTGTTGGAAGTTTGAATGTTCTAAGCTCCAGTAATACCGGTTTATCATCGCCATTTACGCGTGTTGCTGTACCTACAGTGGTTGGTCATGCCACTATAGCAACATCACCGACAAAAAGTGCGTTTTATATATGTTTACGCACACGTATATTATTAATATATATAATATAATTTAAATTTCTAACAATTGTTATTGTGGATATTTTTGAAAGGCATACCCACACTTTCTATTTCTCATAAGCCAAGTGGGTTAGCTAGTAATATACGTTCTGCAAGCTTCCGTCGTGCACCCCATCAACTTTCAGTGGCTGATAAGAGCGATTCTAAGGATTCTGTGGAAGATATGCTTAGAGGTCTACTGAATCCAACAGCTCCACTTATGTCTCCTTTCCGTGTACTTTATAATCTTGAGGTTAGTAGCCAGGAAAAATCATGTTTTTAATATCTATATTTTACAGACAATATGCAATTATGCATCATAGGTTTTATCTGGACAATTAATGCCAACATTTTTCGATACAACTACCCTGAACAACACTAACGTCTTTAAGCAAGAATTTCTACTAGCTTGTGGACTAAACTTCGTGTCTCGAGTCCTTCGTAAAGATTATTTTTCGCAAGATGTCAATTATGAAATCCGACAGGGATGCTGTTTGATTGCTCTTCAATTGGCGCGTTTTTTGTTGTGCGGTGAAGTTGATGAAGCAGCTTCAAGCATGGCAATGAAATCCCAAATGACCCCTTCCAAGTTGCAGTTAACGCCAACCAAAATGACGCCCACCAAAATTTCACCAATCCGTCAGACTACGCCTATTAAAATCCAACTTTCTCCTGTAAAGCTGCAATCCGTTACCACTTCCTTGAGTTTTTCATGTAGCCCTGTTAAAGAAATTTCTTCCGAAACGGCTAAGGCAGCCTTGCAAGTATTGCAAACTTTGAGCGAAGCTGAATTTCTTGATATGATTTCCTGCTTCGTTCGCGTCTGTTGGGCAGCGGCTGCAGGAAAATTGTACCTAGCAGCGGCACCTGGATCATCGCCTTTACCAAACAAAGACGTTAATGAAAGTGGAACTGGTAGTGGCAGCAATATCAGCGGCTCATCATCTCTACTCAATCCTGGCAGACGAAGTCGTCAAAGTAGCACTGGAAGCACTAGTAGCAGCAGCAGTTGCGGTGATACAGATACTGCTGGCTTGTACTTTGGGATTTGCGCGTCCAACAAAGAACTATGCAGTAAAGATGTTCTCATCGCCTGTGAAGCTCTTGAGTTGTTGATTACTTGTCTGGAAGTTCGAGGGACAAAAGAACTTGCAGCGTTTTTCTCCTTTCCGTATGTCAAAGGTAAACCTCACTTAATATCTAATGAAATTAAATTAAAAGACGGAAAAAACAAACAAACAAGCAAAAACTACTCGATTCATTTATTTTGTTTTGGAACAGATTTCATTATAGATATCCTTCTCGGTTGTGCCAGTTCAGAAGTCCGGGACAAAGCTTCTTCTCTGTTTTTTAGACTTAGCCAAGCACAAAATCAGTCAAGCAAGCATCCACTAACCCAGGTACGATGATTTTAGAAAGGGTGTGAAAGTTACATTGATTAATGATTGAACATTATTTTTATTTTTTTTTATTATTTATTTAATAGATATTAGTCAAAGCTCCAGTCCCACTTTGGATAACATCTTGTACAACGCGAGGGGCATCTCAACGACTTCTATCGCAGTGCAGCCAATATTTCAATTTACGCTGTCGCTTGTTGTCCTCGCTATCTGTAGCTGATCAGCGTAGTTTAGGACTAGTAGCTGTATCTATGCTAAATGATGAAGTTGGATGGTTGTCCAATTTCACTCCGTACAGTGGAACTTCATCGATCGAAATGGAACAAGCCGACAATGCCTTGTTAGCTGGACATTTAAATGTGGTGAGAGGGCTCCTAAACTGTGATGGTGTAAGTACGAATTTATAGAAATTTATAAATGTTGATTTAAAAAATGAGAATATAATTAATAAAACTAGAAGCATTTTCATAAAAATATTTTATTGATTAATCTTTTTTGCCAATGTATTTCAGGTAAATCGGAAAGAAGCAGGAAAATTATTGATACCAGACCTTCTCAACCAATATCTCTTTCCGGCATCAAAATTAATTGCCGAAGGTTTAAAACGTGCTAGTTTTTTATCTACTCCAACAAATATTAATCCAAAATGCAGTCAATCGGAATCGCGACTTGCGGCATACGCATTAATTATTGAGCTGGTATTTGAATGTAAAGAAAATCTTGAGGCTGTGGTCAAACAATTGATATCCATGCACCATCGATTCAACCCAGATTTGGCTAAAGAATTTGAGGTACCTATTTTTCCCGTTTTTCTTGTGATTGCCTAATTAGCCACCTTTCGTATATTTATATGAATAACATATTTCTCGAGTTGGCAAGGCAGTGTATTATTCGATAATCAACATTAAAAATCATCCTAGGAAAGAAAAATATCCGCACGTCTGAATGTAAATTTCTTGTGTTATGTTATTTGAATGTAGTTTGAACCAGCAGTCGAAGGTCGAGCGGCCTGCAATTACGTGGGGTTAAAAAATGCAGGCGCAACTTGTTATATGAACTCTGTTATCCAACAGTTACTCTTCATACCAGGCATTAAAGAGAGCCTGTTGGCAATCGATGATGAAGATTCGGACGAAGATACGCTCTTTTTTCAGTTTCAGATGGTCATGGGCCACTTACAGGTATCTATTGTTATTATAAGTTATGTAAATATGTATTTATGATTGGTTAACGATTTTTTTAGGATTCCAAACTTCAGTACTATGTGCCAGAGAAGTTTTGGCGTTGTTTACGCCTGCGAGGCCAACCTGTCAATGTCCGTGAACAGCAAGACTCGTTCGAGTTTTTCACTCATTTGGCTGATAGTATTGACGAACATCTTTTCAGAAACGAACGTGAAAAACTTTTTCAAAACACTCTTGGTGGCGTTTTCAGCGATCAAATGATTTGCAAAGAATGCCCACATCGTTATGAAAGAGAGCAAATATTCCTTGCTCTAAATCTTACAGTGAAGAGTCACAATCTAGTTGATTCGCTGGAGCAGTTTGTTAAAGGAGAACTATTAGAAGGAGATAATGCTTATTTTTGTGAAGAATGTGGCGTAAAGGTGTGTGAAGGATATTGGTTTCATGAAGTATTATATGAATTTCTATACAATTCATTTTTTTCTGCAATAGAGGAATACAGTTAAACGCATGTGCATTAAGACATTGCCTTCAACCTTGGTTATTCAGCTAAAACGTTTCTACTATGACTGGGATGCAGGAAGATCACTCAAGTTTGATGACTATTTTCAAGTACATTCGCATTGCTTTGTCTAATCTGCGTTGATAGTTAACATGTTTCTTATTTCTTAGTTTCCCTGGGAATTGGATATGGCACCGTACACGTCAGAAGGCATTCAAGAACGAGAACGAACAGACAGTCCCAGTGTTGATGTTACTACGACGACTCCGTCCAAAAATCGCAATAGTTTGACTTTAAAAAGTACGCGTATGTCTTCAAGCAACTACGAGCTTGTTGGTGTCGTCGTACACAGTGGACAGGCCAGCGCTGGACACTACTACTCCTTTATTAAAGAAAGAAAACGTCCAGAAGATCGATCCTGTCGTAATCGGTGGTTGAAATTTAATGATACAACCGTTGAAGAATTTGATATGAACGATACAACTCTTGAAGCTGAATGCTTCGGTGGAACTTATAAAGCTAAGAGTTATGATACAAGTAATAGTCGTGTTCCCTTTTTTTCTTAATTTTTTTGTTTATTCATTTTTTCATTTTTTCAATAATATTTCCATATTTCAGCGAATGGATTTCCGGAAACACGACAGCGATATTGGAACGGTTACATTCTGTTTTATGACAGAATCGAAGATCCCATGAAAACTCCGCGAACCCCTCGTAAGGGAACAAACAGTTCAGGAGGGAATTCTAGCATTGTGACAAGAAGTCGATCTTTTCGAGCAGCAGGATCTTTATCCACTACGCCCAATAAAATATCGTCGGCTTCGGTAATTAGAAATTCTGGTTTTAATAAATTATTCGAACAATCTCGTGAAATTTCTTGATTCTCTTCAGATTGGATCTGTTCCGCAACGTGACAGTTTAAGTCAGTTGTCTGAATTACTCAACCATGGAGAAAGGCAAGGCCTTTTTGGAGGGAAAATGCCTGCCCAAGTGCAACAAGCAGTGAGAGAAGAAAATCTCCGTTTCTTGAAATCTCGAGACGTTTATTGCCCCGACTACTATGAATTTATCTACGAATTGTGTCAAGTAAGAGCAGCACTAAATTCAAGTTTTGTTATTTTTTTCTAAAAACTAATTTCCCATTATTAGGCTAATGCAACCAAGAAGAATGCCGCCAATTCATGTGCAGTACCATCTGTGAACCTTGCACTTCATTTTTTGTGCCACACTTATTTACGAATTCGAGCTAAAGAATCCAGCCGACTTTCTTCTTGGGTTGATCTAATCAATAATTACACATCGGGTATCAAAGAGTGCTCCACGTGGGTCATTGATTTTTGGTCAGGGGAAGAAGGGACAAAGCATATTAGATCCTTTCTGCTAGAGTGTCCGTCTCGAAATGTACGCCATCAATTTTCTAGGATATTGGAAAATTCATTGTCGAGTTTTTTTAGTCACGGAGGAGAAACGGTAAGATTCTATCCTAATAAATTCTAATAATTCTAATAATAGACATTTTTTTTATTAAAAATTCCAGACTCAACCGTGTTTAATTAAATTACTGGAATCGTTGCTATCCATGCTAGATAAAGATGTTCCAGACAATTGCAAAACATGCTCACAATTTTTTTATCTCCTATCAGCCTATGCAAATATGGTATTTAATATTGAAGTTTGAAGTTTGAAGTTTGAAGTTTAAAATAAGTTCTAAAAAATATTATTTTCAAGGGGGTTGACCAGTGTCAACATTTATTTCAACTTGGCGCATTCCGGAAGCTGCTAGTATTTCTATTGGGAGCGGACAGAGTTGGGTTTAATCCTCCGTCACCAGTTTTATCCCCCAGAGAAAATAACTCGAAGTCAACCCCACCCGTTCAAAAAAGTCTAGCCATACCTTTGCCTGCACCTTCTCCCACCTCTACACTGCAACGAAGATGGAGTCAAACGCAAGCCAAGGATTTCTATGATCTCCATACTACGCTAGCAACGATGATCCTTCATTGTGATTTGCAAGTCCAAAGTTCCAGTGTCATAGGATGTGATGTGAATACTGTTAGGCTCCCTACACCACCGGAAGTTACATCAGTATTGTACGGACATAGTTCCATTTTTTACTTTCAGGTAATTGCCATAAAAAAATGTTTGATTATTTTATTTATGTCAAATCGTTTTTATATCCAGGAATTAGTGGTAGCCTGTTGTCATTTAAATAACATCAGTGATGAATCATCGTTAATTCGAATGATGTTATACATTGCTCGTGGTCAGTTGGATTTCTCACGGACTCTGCTTCGTGAAACATTGGTTTGTCTGGTATAATCTTTCAAAATTGAGAAAAAATTTTTAACTTGGTTAATTGTTATATAGCACCAGTGCGCGGTTGTTTCGGCTAGTGAATTAAAAAATTTGACACAACTTCTCCAAGAAATTCTGGTAGTTTAAACTTAAATAATACTTTGTCTTAGTTTTTGTATATGTGTGTGATTATTTTTGTAACCATGTTTCCGTTTTTTATTAAATATTTAGGTTTTGGAGGATGGTCTGCAGTTCAACCGCCTTCATTGCGTTATTGATGGTTTTACTGACAAGGACGGCCAGTCTGTTGAAGGCGTTTTAGGTACGATTAAATAGCATGTAAATCTTAAATTTCAATCATTTATTCTTACAATTTTTCTTTTTAAATTTGATATCTGTAATTACTTTTATCGGAAATTTTTTTAAATTTATCACTTAAAACAATTTAATAATTTTCCGTTTATATCTAGCCTTAATACAATCACAGCAAAGCAACGATAGCAGGCGCGCCTATCAGCTTATGAAATTTTTAGTTAGTCTTGCAAACCGCCTTCAAATTGCCAAAGACTATCTGTTGCAATCACCATGCAAATGGCAGTGGTCAGTCAATTGGTTGAAGCAAAAGATTGAACAAAGCTACTGGTCACCCCACGCTGATCTAAGCAATGAGAATTCCAACACACGGATATTTCAACGAACAACTTCTGCCCAGGTAAATATATTTGTAGTTTGTTTGTTTGTTTTTTATTTTACTGATATTTGGTTGGTATTAGGTTACATTGGAAGAGGCTACAGCACTTCTGACCGAGTTTGAATCGTCAGACATGGAAACAGAAACTGATCTTGATTTCGGGTTAGCCCAGTCTGTTGAAAATGACGAGACATCTACTGCCCAAGAATCTACTTCTAAATCAAAGTGTCGATTTAACTTAGGGCCATCTTGAACTGGCTACCCTTACCTCAAGTTGCCTGTAGTGATGCCAGCAGTTGTCGATATATTGTGAATTTCTGTATCGACAAAATGCATTTGCCTTCTTAAACAGTCCTAAAAAAAGCTGTCTGAAAAACATGTGCCAATAACATGTCCAACTCGCGGTTAAGACACGGATGTGAAACCTCTTCCTTGAAGCTACGAATTACCTTCTAAGTAATGAAAAATACAGTTTCAGTAACTAATGACGAAGCTTGTTTCCTAATTATTTTAATCCAGCATTTGCAAATATTGTTGCATTGAATAAGACATTAGTAAAAAAACTATTTAATTTTTCGTTTGAAATTTATTTGTATTCCGTTCTTCAGACAATTTGCAAAATATGTATCTTCAGTGCTGAGGTTTACGCCCAGCACGAAAATTTTTTTCAATTTCAAATTGTTTTACGTCAGCCCGTTCCAAAAAAGCTTGTCTTTCCAAAAATCCTTTTTTGCCTTGATTAAAAGATTTCAGATCTTCTGCAATTCCTTCATCACTTTTAAATTGATCCCAATCTAGCTTTGACTTTTCCAAAGTGCTGAGTTTTGCTTTTTTATTTGATAATTGACTGGTAAAGCTAGAGAGACCACCAGATTTCAGAGTTGGAGGTCTTTTTCCCTTCATTTGTTGGGAATTCAATGATCCAGCCATGCAAACTTTGTCCTCTGGCTCTGAGATTCTAATTTTTTTTTTTTAATCCAGATTAAAGCCATTAAACTTAAAAGGCAAAGACATATGATTACTTGACTTCTTCTCCAGCAAATTTATAGACTTTAGATGATGTAGGTTTGGCTGCACTAGGTGTGACCATGTCTTTTACTTCTTTGGCATCAGTCTCATCCTTAAAGGTAGCCCAAAGAGAGTCAATTTTTTGTTTTTTATCTTCATCATTACAAATGTTTTTAAGTTGATCTTCTTGGCTTGGTTCTTCAGCATTTTTTGTTCTCCAAAAGCAATTAAAGTGACAAATGTAAGGCATGATGAAAAATGTTAATAAAACAAAATGTTATTACTTTTTTAATTTCTTCTTTTTTAAAGGAAGTTTTTTTCTTTTAGAAGAGTTAAGTTCTTTCATGTCATCACTTTCACTGTTAGAAATTTGTTCGGCTTCATCTGTTAGTTCTTCAACATCACTCTCAGCACCTTTAAGAAAATGTAAAAAGTAAGATATAATGCTACATGTATAGATCCATTTTGAATAGAGCAGCAAATTACCTGTAGGAATGTAATCATCATCACTGGAATCTGAAGAAAAATCTTCTTCATGTAACATTTTGTAAATAGTTAAATACCAAACCGTTTGACCAACTCAACAACTACTTTCCCCGGCTAAACTTAGCTTCAAGCTTAAACGTTGGATTGAATTGAATACAAAGTCGTCTGCTGGAGTGAGAAAAAAGACTTTATTTACTTACGGGATTTCCGCTAGATGCCAACGAATGTTATGTTTTCTAATTTTTTTTTCTTTTAAGGCTTTCAATTATGTTTTCCCCACCCCACCGACTGGCGCACACTAAACAATGAAAACCGCTCTAACCTTGGAAATAAATAATTCTATTACGATTACGGATTACGATTCCCACCATTGTTTAATTTCATAATTTGCGTATTTCCACAATATGACAACGATTATTTCACTCTGTCTTTCATCATTCATAAGTGGTGATTGGTTGTAGTTGCGGTGGAATGCGCCTTATTATTATGGAATTCGTTAGACAAGCAGAAAAAATCCTTGAATCGGCTAGAAATCAACTAGTACAAACACCTTATTGCATTTGCATTAATTGCGATAAAAGCTCGCCTAAGAGAAAAGTGCAATCGCTTTCCAATTTCCTCAAAAAAAGGAACCGTGGCCGCTTGTGGCGCACCGCTGACAAAAAAATAAAAAATGAAAAGAGAAAAACTTTTTGGTTTAACCCGAGGCCAGCATCACCCACTCCCCACTTTTTTCCCCTCCCCTTTCTTCCACCCACAAGAGAACGAAGAGAAAGCTCACCTGAATTTCTTGGAGCGCGAATATTGACTGTTGTCTACAGTGATTCTTGTTCAGTTGCGAACGGATATTGAAACCGTCGTCACCTGTCACTACGGCTTGAGCTTCCACAGCTGTTTTTATTTTCAAGAACAAATTATACGAAACAAAACGTTGTTTGCAAGTGTGTGTGGTTATCTACCAGCTTGCCCTGCAGATTGAAGTGTGTTTTTGTTACCATATCACATTTTTTGGCAAGTTAAATTCAGCATTTGTAACGTCATTATTGTTCAAGAGCTAATTTTATTTCTGTTATGTAGAAAAGCCAATCATAGGAAAGGAGACAATTACCGAAAGTGTGTCGGAGTGAATCGGTCAAGCAGTGATCGAGGTTACACGACGTTACACGCCATGGATTGTACAGCAGACCGTGGAAGATCAACATCTCGCACCGATAAGTGGCCGAGGCAATGCACGATCATGTGGTTGGTTTACGGATTACTTTTGATTCTTCCCCTCAGTCAATTTGTAGGACAGACACGTGCTGGTGAGTTTTCGTTTGTTATTATTTCTTTTCTTTGGGGGGTGGAGAATTTTTCTAGGCAATGAACGTTGAGATAAGAGTTTTGTTTGAGAACTTATACGGCCATGTAGAGGTCATCGTGAACTGAAAGATTTCAAAATCGTGACAAATCTGTGAGGATGTTGAAATCGTTAAGTCATCGACGCGACGGCTGATGGGTCCAAATTGGCCAGCTGGCTCTCGTATTGGCTTACATTCCCAACTGCTGCACCTCATGTTGCCAGTTTATTACCAAATGTGTATTCTTAAAGTAGCTCCCATGGCGATGGCAAAGCCTTTCTCACGACTGGGAATGTATTAAGTTATCTCTACTTTAGTATTCAATTCAATTCACAACCTTGAAGCTTTGTTTGTCGTTCCAATAAGTGTATTTTTAAGAGAGAAAGGAAGGTAAAAAATAAAAACAAGACAGAAAACCAACCGTGCCTAACGTTCTGTATAAACAATCGCTGAGTTAATTTTTGTTGGCAATCGATTGTTCTTATGCCTTCAGTGTCTTTAAACATTAAACGTTTCTTCAGATTATACATCCTAGTTTTGGGCTCTAGTTTCTTTAGTTAAAAGGAATTATTTTATTTCTCTACTTTTATTGTTTGATTTTGAGGTTATCCATCGTCTTTGCAAAACATAATTTCATTTGTAATGATGATTTTACTAAAGTTGGTTTATTTTTGTAAACTCGGCTATTCTACCCTCGAGGTGATATTTAAGATCGTCTCGGATGAATGTAGGTCAAGGATCATATTGTATTGCGGACGAGTTCTTCTAGAGCTCATGCGACTTTTAAAAGAATAGGAAAAGATGAATCGAAAAATAAGGAAAAAGAGAGTTTACACAAACACACTTACCTTAGGTTACCCCTTTACGTATTTCGTTTGCTTTGGATGATTCCTCTTTGAAAACAACGGCACAGGAATATTCGGCAGCTGTTCATGGTGTAGCTTTCACTCGTAAGAATATTTCGGGGTTTTAAATTAGAACTTCTGTCAAGTTTCACCAAGTCATTACATAAGTTTTATGGTAGGTTCCCATTTTTATTGATATTTGATATTCAACACAAAAATAGAATAGTCAAATAATGCAATAAAAAATGAAAATGTATTTTGGGTTGATGTAACATCTAGGCGCTGCACGAGTTTTAAATTTTGTCAAAATGAGCAATGAAATAAAAGTGTTATTATCGTGCTTCATTGCTCAGGGCCATGAAATGAATTATATTATCAAAGTTAATCATCTGTGTCAGTAGAGCTAAATATACAACACTGTCAGTAGATTTAACCTTATTCTTGACAAAATTTAGATCACAAAAACCCTTTAAAATCTCAATAACAACTAGACATTTTTAACTCTGAAGAAAGTAGAAATAATGTCTAATTGTTTTGAAACAGGAAGTACACATTAACCCTCTGAACAAAGACTAGCTCTGTTTCATTTTTTTCTAGTAAACATATTACAAAACTAAAACACCTTGAAGAACAACACCAATTGTACTACTAAACAATGACTTTTAAAGCAACCCACCTCACACGTATTTGCCAGGCCAACTAGCACCGAAGAAAGGTGTTTGAAAGTTTTTTATTTTTCCGTCTTTGAAGAAGAGTGTGGAAAAAGAAAAGCTACTAATGGAAAAACTAAGAACTAGAAGAGACGAAATTTTCAAATATGGGTTTGATCATATTTTCTCCATAGGTCCAGATTTATTTCATTGCGTCCTTGAGTGGTGGCTTGGTGTGACTGCGGACTGCCATATTGATGTGACCACGAATGATCACAGAAAATTGTCATAACAAAATAATAATAAGTGATAAATGCGTTTTAAATCTTGTTCCATGAGGGATAGGCTCCCTCTGGGGGAAAAAATCTAATGCCAAACTATAGGGAATCGTCAAAATCAAAGCAATTGCCCTTTAAAAATTTGTAAAATTCGCCGATAATTGTTGCGTGATCAGTTTCAGACATTTAGCAAGGTGGACTCATCTTTGTAAATTGTTTAATACTGCTATTTTTTTTTTGGGGGGGGGGGGGGATTATTAAATTTTAAATTAAAATCTTCATTACTAGTGATTTCAACGCCCGTCATTCGAAAAAAAATAACTCTACAATCACATTGGAAATGTATAGAAAAAAGAAAAACATTCTTGTTCACAAAAATGTGTGATCAATTTCAGGACAAGGTCACCCTGAACGAATCTAGAACAGGTGCAGCGGCTGTCGTGACAAGTGAAACTGCCTCTGATACGAGTTTGACCTATTATTCCTTTGAACATAAATGAGCCGCAACACATTTTTTAAAATGTGTTTAAGATCGTTTTTCGCATTGATGCATTTCGTCGTTTCCACTGACTGTGTATGGTATAAACACGATATATTGTTGTAGACTGATCACGATCTGCTGGCTACTTAATGTTTGAAACGGTTTTTTTTCGCACCTATTCGTTCAGGTCATTCGCATGCTTGCCGTTCACCTCTAAAGTCGACCTTAAACTAATAGGACAAAGTATAATCAAACTAATATTATATAGATGTATGCATTTGTATATACAGTACCATGGCTTTAGCCGTGTGTGGCTTCCTTAGACAGTTGACGCCCTGTTGTTACGAATGTCTTGCTCCAGACAGCTTAGCACGAGGAATGAAAGTGAATGTCCCACTTTCTCCTTTGGTTATTTCACAATTGCGTTATTGTAATGTATTTTGCACTTGGCCCTTATTTCGTGCGTGCCCGTGCCAAACCCGAGCACCTGTGCCGATTTCGGCTTTATCCTAAATACGTGGAAACGCCTTTCTACGCGTGCACACAAGAAAACGACTAGCCTATTTCGTGATTCCCGATCCCTGAACCACAACCACCAAATCAATTTTTAAATCGATAATGTAACATTTTCAAGTAAACGTATCAACTCAGTGACCATTATCTCAAATAAATAAACTACAAGTAGAGCGCTAATCCTAAAGATCTAGTCTTTCACATACGTCTGTTGTGGTAATCGATGATGAAGTACTTCAATTTCAAACTGGTTCACATGATAAGATTATTGCTAGCGAGAAAGCATGTTGCAATTCGAAACATATGGACATCATTTATTTTTATGCAACTCTGATGAAAGATTATAATTTCTTGTTTTTGTTTTATATATTGTTGCAGAACGGATTAAGGGCACATACGAAAAGCCACGATACGATGGATGGTATAACAATTTGGCTCATCCAGAATGGGGTTCTGTTGGTAAGTTAACTTTTTTTTTCCTATGGCTCGTTTAATTCCCACAGTTTATTACAGCGATTAGTTTTTAGGAAATTAATTTTCTTCTTTTACTTCTGTTTGGAACGTTTGGATATTAGACTATTAAATGACCTGACAGTATGTTTGAGTAAGTTCATTACTTCAAAACACCAAAAAAAAAAATCCTAATCTTTTCATCTTAATAGTAAATTTTACTACACAAAATTTTAAAAAATCCTATTGGACTTTGTCCTTCAGGCCTGATAGCCCAAGCTGATCTTCCTTATTTGTTTTTAATTTGATAATAATGAAGCAGTTGAAGCTGCACTGTGCCAAGGGTTACCGTTACATAGTGCTTAATCTATTAGAAAAAAGACAGAATTGAAAAAAAATCTGAGAATATTATAACACTTTTTTTTCTTCCTTCGCCTTTCTCTTTTTTCTTTTCGAGGATAAGACAGATTTTACTTAGACGAAGTGTCAAGCACATACATACCTTTTCTTTTTCACATTGCCACATACAGCCTAGCCTTGGTTTTTTGTATATATTTTTTCTTCTTCTACTTAATCTTTCAATTCTTTCTACTATTATAACTTCTACTTATGAAAATGAAAAACTCGTTTAAGGTTTACGCAATCACTTCAGCGCACATACAGTATTAAAGCTGACTTTAAAAAATTGAATGAGACTAATTGACATATATTTCTATTTTATTTCATCAAGTCTTTATACTGTTGAAATGATTCATGTAAATCAAAAAAACCTCGTAGGAACGCATTTTTGAGATGACAGGTGAAATTGTAATTAAACAAACTTTCTGGTAAGGAAAGAGTGGGACGCACCGCGGCTCCGTATTAGCAATTCTACCATTGGCCAGTGTTCAAATGCATTTTCTTCTCTATTTCCTTTTTATCGGTCTGCATTCAAATGTGCAAATAGCATAAAAATGCAAATTTTGAATTACATGCTTAGCTTGGTTGAAGATAAATATTATAACATACTAGAATAAACTACTGGTATTTAGTATGTACCATCAGTCCATCACGACTATTTTTTGATTTGTTGTATGAAAGTTTGTTTTTTTTAAATGAAAATGTTTACTAAATGATATTTGGTTTCCTTTTTTGTAGACAGTCACTTGACACGTAAAGTGCCAGCAACCTACTCGGACGGTGTCTACATGATGGGAGGACTGAATCGACCCAATCCTAGAAAACTTAGCGAACTCTTTATGAAAGGACCTGACGGACTTGGCTCTGTCATGAATCGCACCGCTCTTTTCGCATTCTTTGGTACAATTTGTTGTTACCTTTTTTTTCAAACCACAAATATTACTTTCGACAACGTTTTCCGGGTTGGAATATGTTTATAAAACCGAAAATCATTTTTCTAAATAGAAGACCATTAAAAATGTAGTACTCAAATTCTGATTCAGAAAGATGTAAAAAAAACTACAACTGTACTAGATAGTTACTTTTAAAAATTAATCAACTTACTTTAACCTAAATTTTCGTATCCTGTTTTCTATACAATACGCTCTTGTAATTGATTGAACAAATAGTTAAGACTTATTCTACATCATTGTCGAGATTCCATTCCCCTTTGCAATCGTCTATGCTAGATTGTTAGCGACAACTTTCGTTTGCGCAATAGTTGCGTTTAGTCATCGATCAATGTCTAATGTATTTCGTTTTATTTTTTATTTTTTTTATGTGTAATGATTGCAGGACAGCTGGTGACCTCGGAGATTCTGATGGCCAGTGAATCTGGTTGTCCGATTGAAATGCACAAAATTGATATTGAAAAATGTGATGAGATGTATGACGCGGAATGCACAGGCCAAAAGTTCATGCCTTTTCACCGTGCTTGGTACGACCACAAAACAGGACAAAGTCCAAACAGCCCTCGAGAACAGGTATGATAATAAAAAGTAGTGAAATCTGACAATCAACTTGTATGGCTATTACTCTTACATATCCCATGTGAGTACTGTAAAAAAAAAAGATTACGAATTGACTTGTTGAGGATGTGAAAAAAAATGAGGGCAAGGATATTTTGGCGAAACGAAACATTCCGTCGGATAACAAACAGATTGCACTTGATTTATAGGGCGACCGTTTGCTATTTATCATCTGCACGACTTGCACGTTTTATGGTAACATTGAGACTGAAGAGCCAGACTTATTGCTTCTAGTTTGAAATGCTGATTTGTAGTAGGAGCCGTTGGGGCTACTTTCTATTATTTCGACACGGCCGAGCTGCAATGGTTTTGTTTTCATTTACTACGGCCTTCGTTTTCCTTAGGAACCATTTCTCTATCCTCGTCTCTCGTGTTTTCTTTTCATCTCTGACTCTTATTTTGCCTTTAGTCTCCATCCCTTTCTTTCTCTTTCTTTTCCTTCTTTTTACTACCACCTCGAGTGACGCTCATTTTGGATCTCTCTTTCACTTCTGCTCCTTCTGCTCTTGCATGTCGCTGTCTCTTACTGTATGGCAACGAACCTTGCGAAAGAAGGCTGCTACTTCATGGAATACTGGACAGTATGTCGAGATATATTTAATAGCGCATGACTCGAGGCGTATCCAGTCTCTGTTACCTTACAAGTATCTTGTGCAAGCCAATTAATTGAATGCAGCAGCCATTAATTAAAAATATTATCTGTTGAGCCCTTAGGTTTTAACAGATATTTCGCGTAGATTTTCGTTTCCTGATAACAGCGACTAGCCACCAAACAATTAAGTTGGCAGTTACGCTTGATTCACACCAGTTATTTTTCTTTTCTCTCTTTTGTATTTATTTTATTTTAATTTTTTATCAACCGAAACGAAAGACTTACGCCTTGCCTCGTCGACGGATTTGTTCATGGGAAAAACAATTTCATTTGAGCTTTTCTATGCGTTCCGTGTTTCGTGACACACTTATTTAAGTTAGAGTTAGATCATTTATTTGGATAGAGCAGATGCAGACTAACCACAACCAAATATCAAAATGATTTTTTGTTGTTGAATGATTGATAGATCAATCGTATGACTAGCTGGATCGATGGAAGTTTTATCTACAGCACAAGTGAAGCTTGGGTAAATGCCATGCGATCATTCAAAAATGGCACTTTTAAATCAGGCGATTCGGAAGGAATGCCCCCACGCAATCACGATCGTGTACCTATTTTCACTGCTCCGGCTCCGCACATTATGCGTATGGCCAATCCAGAAAAAATGCTTCGTAAGTAAAAAGATTTCTTATTGAAAGAAATGCATTAGGACTCTATGCTAAATCGAACAACCTTTTTATATATTTAGTACTTGGAGATCCTAGGACCAATCAGAACCCTGCCATTCTTGCTATCGGTGTTGTCTTTTTTCGCTACCATAATGTGATTGCTGCTAGAATTCAAAATGAACATCCAGAATGGTCGGATGAGGAAATCTTTCAAAGAGCTCGTCGTCTAGTGGTGGCGGCATTGCAAGTACGTACGAATCTTGATAGATGGAGCTATTGTTGCCATTTAAAAAACATAATTTGATTTATTAATTGTAATGTATTTCTTATATCTCTAGAACATTGTCATGTACGAATATCTACCGGCCTTGATTGGCGAATCTGTTGGTGAATACGAAGGCTACAAAGCAGATGTACATCCTGGCATCAGCCATGTGTTCCAAAGTGCGGCCTTTCGCTTTGGTCACACGATGATTCCGCCCGGCCTCTACAGACGCGATGGTCAATGCAATTTCAAATTAGGTCCAAACGAGACGCCAGCCATTCGACTTTGTTCAGCATGGTGGGACGCAGTTGAAATTTTGGTCAATAACTCTGTCGAAGAGTTCATTCTAGGCATGGCATCTCAGCTGGCTGAACGCGAAGACAGTGTCCTGTGCTCAGACGTTCGAAACAAACTTTTTGGTCCTATGGAATTTTCACGTCGCGATTTAGGAGCGATCAACATCATGCGCGGTCGAGATACAGGCCTACCTGATTACAACACGGCCCGACGCAGTTTCCGCCTGAGTCCCATTACCAATTGGACAGATATTAACCCGGCGCTAGCTGTTCAACAGCCGGATCTCTTCCCAAAATTGGCGGAACTTTATGGAAATGACTTGGGAAATGTCGACGTCTACATCGGAGGTATGCTCGAGTCAACGAACGGACCGGGTCCACTTTTTACAGCCGTCATCAAAGAACAGCTAGGACGGATTCGTGATGCGGATCGCTTTTGGTTCGAAAATTCTGACAACGGTATGTTTACGGCCAGTGAAATCGAGGAGATTCGCAAAACGACGTTTTTTGACGTCATTCGTAGTACGATGAATATCAGCGAAGGAGAGATCCAAAGGAATGTTTTCTTCTTCCGCGATGGTGACCCATGCCCTCAACCAACTCAGTTAAATGCTTCAGAGTTGACGCCCTGCAACTTTTTGGCCGGTTACGACTACTTTGCAGGAAGCGAAGTGCCCTATATTTACGGTTGTCTACTCTTGGCGTTCGTGCCAATTGTTGCTGCAGGTGCTGGATACGGTGTCGTTAAATTACAGAATTCCAAACGTCGCCGGCTTAAGGCTCGTCACGAAGAAAATAATAACGGCAAGTCTGTAGACAAAATGGTAGTCAAGGAATGGTTGCATTTGAACCACAAGCGATTGGTTAAGGTGAAATTCGGTCCAGAGGAGGCGTTTTATACGGTGAACCGTAAAGGTGAAAAGTTGCGTAAAGTCAACTTTAAAGGCGTTGAACTGCTGACGGTTGAAGTGACGCAAGACGCTCGCAAGAAGCCGATGCTGTTGGTGCGCGTGCCGCGTGATTATGACCTCGTCCTTGAATTCGATTCCAACGCATCTCGTAAACGCTTCCTTCACAAGTTGGAGACATTCCTGACAAGCCACAAAAAACATTTGGAACAGATTCCTACCTACCGTGAACAGATGCTGTCGAACGCGGAAACACGAGAGCGACGTGAGAAACGACTTGAACATTTCTTCCGCGAAGCTTATGCTCTCACCTTTGGCCTTAAACCTGGAGAGAAACGCAAAATGGAAGAAGTAACAGGCGATGTCATTATGGTCATGCGTACATCTTTGTCACGCAGCGAATTTGCTAGCGCTCTCGGTATGAAGGGCGATGACGTCTTTGTTAAAATGATGTTCAACATTGTCGATAAAGATGGCGATGGCCGCATATCATTTCAGGAGTTCCTCGACACTGTCGTACTCTTTTCCAAAGGCCGCACTGAGGACAAATTGCATATCATTTTTGACATGTGTGACAATGATCGCAATGGCGTCATCGATAAAGGTAAAATATTGATTATTTCTATGTTTTTTTTTTTTTTGGGAATTCATCCTTTCATTAACACTTCTGACATCATATTTTCTCTACAGGTGAGCTTTCCGAGATGTTGCGTTCATTGGTGGAAATTGCGCGTACGAACAACAGTCTGAATGATGATCAGGTGACGGAACTGATTGATGGCATGTTTCAGTCTGCTGGTCTCGAACACAAGGATGCTTTAACCTACGACGACTTTAAACTGATGATGCGTGAATACCGCGGCGATTTTATTGCTATCGGTCTCGACTGTAAAGGCGCAAAGCAAAACTTTTTAGACACGTCGACAAATGTGGCGCGTATGACCAGCTTCCACATCGATGCTGTTCAAGAACGCCACCGGAACACGATTCTCCGCAAATGGGACGAGTTGACAACATTTTTGGAAGCGAATCGTCAAAACATTTTCTATTTGTTCGTCTTCTACGTGGTGACGATTGCACTTTTCGTTGACCGATTCATCCACTATTCGTTCATGTCCGAGCACACGGATCTGCGTCACATCATGGGAGTCGGCATTGCTATTACGCGTGGGTCAGCTGCAGCATTGTCTTTCTGTTACAGTCTGCTGTTGTTAACCATGTCTCGTAATTTTTTAACCAAACTCAAAGAATTCTCCATACAACAGTACATCCCTCTCGATGCTCATATTCAGTTTCACAAGATCTGTGCTTTGACTGCCTTCTTTTTTTCGTTGCTGCACACGGTCGGTCACGTTGTCAACTTTTATCACGTTTCCACACAGCCCGTTGAACATCTACGCTGTCTCTCCAAAGAAATCAGTCTGCCAAGTGACTTCAAGCCTACCATAACCTATTGGCTTTTCCAGACTTTAACGGGTCTCACGGGTGTGCTCCTCTTTGTTGTTATGGTTATCATCTTCGTCTTCGCCCACCCGATTATTCGCAAAAAAGCTTACAACTTTTTTTGGATGACTCACAGTTTATACATCATCCTTTATATTCTATCTGTCATTCACGGACTTGGTCGACTGACTGCATCTCCCAGCTTCTGGGTCTTCCTTATCGGACCAGCTATTGTCTACACTCTGGACAAGATTATCAGTTTGCGAACCAAATTCATGGGACTGGATATTATCGAAACAGTGCTTCTGCCGTCCGATGTTCTCAAGGTGAAATTCTACCGTCCACCTAATTTCAAGTACCTTTCGGGCCAGTGGATTCGTCTCTCGTGCACCGGAGTTAAACCTGAAGAGTTCCACTCATTCACACTCACATCGGCTCCTCATGAAAACTTTCTCTCTTGCCATATTAAGGCCCAAGGACCGTGGACGTGGAAGCTGCGCAATTACTTTGACCCTAGCAACTTCAACCCCAAGGAGATGGATCCTAAAATCCAACTTGATGGTCCGTTTGGTGGTGGAAATCAAGATTGGTACAAGTTTGAAGTTGCCGTCATGGTGGGTGGAGGTATCGGAGTAACTCCTTATGCTTCCATCCTCAACGATTTGGTCTTTGGTACGTCAACCAACCGTTACTCGGGCGTCGCTTGCAAGAAGGTGTACTTCCTCTGGACTTGTCCATCGCACCGCCACTTTGAATGGTTTATCGATGTATTGAGAGACGTCGAACGCAAGGACGTCACCAATGTGCTGGAGATGCATATCTTCATTACACAATTCTTCCATAAATTCGATTTGCGCACCACTATGCTCTACATCTGCGAGAACCATTTTCAACGCATCTCCAAGCGCAGCATGTTCACTGGACTTAAGGCGGTTAACCACTTTGGTCGACCCGACATGACATCCTTTCTCAAATTCGTTCAGAAGAAGCACAGTTACGTTAGCAAGATTGGCGTCTTTAGTTGCGGTCCGCGACCCTTGACCAAATCTATTATGAGTGCTTGTGAGGAAGTCAATCAGGGTCGTAAGCTACCTTATTTCATTCATCATTTTGAGAATTTCGGTTAATCGATAGCTGAGTGAATCATTTTGTCCTAATTGCGCCATTTATGTTGTGTTATTGAAGGCCTATCCTCGCTTTGTCGTCATTTTATCGATATCGTTTTCTTTTCTTGTTCCTCCACAGTCTCTCATGTCTCGTTGGTTTTCCAATTATTTTTAATTTTTTATATTATTTCTTTATATCTTCGTTCTATTTCATTTCCATTACTTCTCTTCTCATAAACATCGTGCTTTTGTAATTGATGTTGTGTTTTGTTCTGGGTATTCTGATGGTGTAAGCATTTGTCAATTTTCACTTTCGTGCGATCGCTCTAATTGGTTTAACTGTCGTGTTATACTTGGAAGATGGAGATATAACGAAGAGTTGCAATAACTCATTTTTGTTTGCAAAGAAAAGGAGTCTATTTTCTTTAGTTTTTGTTTTTTCAGATAATATTCGATTCTTGTAGCTTAAATGACTTCCGCTTATGCACAAACATGGGATTTAAAGAAAATGAATTGAATTTCACTCGATTCCGTTCAGATCCGGGTGCTTGTCATTTCTGTTTATTCCTTGCGTAAAAGAATTGTAATTTTCAAAAAGATGCTACGTATATCGGGTAGTATAATCTACTAATACTCGTTAGTACTGTATCATTCCTAATTTATTCATTTCTATCTGGCGACGGTATAGAATATGATTAACGAAATCTTAAAATAAAATAAAAGTAATTATTTATCGCGTGTTTTTGTGATCGCACAACTAGGAACAAGTAAACAACGAACAAACTGTAAACTAGGAACAAGTGTTTGACGGATTTATTGGCGTTCGTTATGTCGTTTTTTTTTCCGGCGGATTCATACGGTGAAGGCAGGGGAATGCACCTGGTTGTGGAATTTTTAAACCTTATTCAGTAGATTGTCGGTGATATAAGCTAATCTGTCAATACAAATTATTTAAATCTTTATAGTATGGTTTTGCTATGGCTTTAATACTTTGAAAAAATAGACCTATTGTACATAAAAGAAATGTGGAGTCAACTGTCAAGATATAATGAAAGGTTGTCAAGGTTGTCGAGTTTTGTTTTAACGGCAAGTAGACGAAAAAAAATGATATTGCTGATTTTAAAGTGATGTTATTTATTGTAATCTACTTTTCAATAGGCCTACGCCTAATATTATCACACAAAAAAGTAATCTAAAAACAAAGCTATGATTGATGTCAAGCGTTATTCTGCTTAATAAGTGCTTATTAGGTAGTGTATCGCAGCCTAAGAAAACAGCTGGGAGGGGCCTCACATTTTTCAACATCTTCCCCCTCTATTTGTTTAGGCTACGTTACGCAACACCAAGTAGAATAACGCTTGGTGTGAATGTTCCTTATTCGCCTGAATTCATTTGATCTCTGATCAGCAATAATTAAGATCCATTGCTGTAAACATATAACTGCTGCGAAAGAAAGTGTCACAGGAAGTGATCTCGTTACAGCTTACAGTCCATTGAACGATACAATACTAATATCAATTACACGTTTATCCATCTTATGAAATATGCATGCATTTTGCATTCTTGAAGTTGCACCGTTGGACTTAAGGGATCTTTGGATTTCCTGTGAAATGTGCCGACTATCCATTGCGCAATGTAGAAAACGAGTTCTCAGTTGTCAAACAGGATTCAAATTCTTAAAAACATAGCATTCCTCATGAACGAGGCCAGCCAAGTACATCGAGTCTCCATGCTATTCATAAGAATTAAGAAAGCCGTGTTATACTGCGCTCATGTGGAGATCCTTTTATTTATACAACTATAGTAGAATGAGGATGGCGCTGCATACCCCCTTAAAAAGATATCGTAACAAATATCGTCTCTAGTCTTTGTATTATGTAAATTAACCGGCATTTGCCTTTATTAGTTATACAGCGTAAGAGAGGGAGGATATATAAGCTAAAAGAAATTATGCTGTGGCGGCCATGTGTTCAAACTTCAACCTTAGCAACAAAAGATAAAAACTCCACTTCCATAATTTCGACCCGAGGCGTTATAGATTATTTTAGTATTGGACATTATTTGTGAGAGACTTCCAAAATGACAAACAGTATCAAGGTATATTTTGTTCTTATTACATTGTTAATATATCAGATTTTCAGACATAACCAGTTAGCTATTATGAGTAACATATAGTTTATGTTTAAAATACAAGACAAGAAATAAAAGATGCTTGAAAACTTTTTCATTGAAGATAGAAGATTCCTACCAAGGCTATTCTTTGGATTCATTTTGCATTCCAAAGCATTATGAGGAGGACTTGGAATCAGTTTTAATTCCCTATGGTGTAATTCATGACAGGTAATTATTTGTGTTTTTCCCATATTTGCAATTAGTACATTTGAACATCTGTATTTTAAAATCTTAAAAAATTCTCTTAAAACATTAAGAAAAATTTTAGTTCCAATTACATTTAAATAATCAATACATACATATAAACCTTGACTATTAGAATTGAAAGGATTGCAAAAGACATTTTTGTTGATTTTGGCAAAGAACCTCTTGTGGCCATATGTGTACTAAAAGGTAAACTAAATTACTTCTCATAATTTTAGAACTCAAAAAATAAATAACTTACTATTTCATTTATTTGTTATAGGGGGCTACAAATTTTACACAGATCTGGTACAGTAACTTTTAGAATAATTTAAAGCTGTACACTTGTACCCATAAAAAAAATACAATGTTTAATGTATCTTAATTTATTCACCAGATTGATAAAATCAACAGTTTAAATCGAAATCAGGGTGAGAGATCAGTGCCTCTATCAGTGGATTTTATAAGACTAAGAAGTTATCAGGTATGGTTTCTTTCAAATGTCAACCAAAACATTAATTTGTATTTAAAACTCTTTCACTAGAATGACAAGTCAGTTGGAACTATTGAAGTTATTGGAGGTTTGTATATATCCCTATATAATTCCCTTCATATGTGTTACATTTATAAAGGAATTTTTTTGGCATACTCCCTACTTTCTGATTGAAGAGTGAATTAATTATATTACTTTGATTTAGGTGACAACATGGAAAGTGTTAAAGGAAAGAATGTTTTGGTTGTTGAAGATATTATTGATACTGGAAGAACAATGAAGAAGTTATTGGGGTTATTGGAAGAGTTTCAGCCAAAGTGTGTTAAAGTTGCAAGCCTCTTGCTGAAGCGTCAACCTGCCTCTAATGGTTACATTCCTGAATGTACAGTCTAAATATGTTATTCAATTTCAACCAACTTTTCTTTAACTATTTTAAAATTCATAGATTGTGGGTTTGAGATTCCAGACAAATTTGTTGTTGGGTATGCCCTGGACTTCAATGAAAGATTTAGAGATCTTCATGTAAAATAACAATAATTTTTAATTTTTCTTTCCTGTTTAATACTTTTTTTTTCTTTTTATTTAGCATATTTGCGTCGTGAATAATAACGGCATCAACAAATATAAAGTGTGAAGTCATTTACAATTGTTGTGGACCACCATCTTCAATTTGTCATCTTCAATCCACTTTAATATTAATTAACAGCCAGCAGGTGATGCAACAAAAAATAACATGAATGTTAACTTTTTTAAAGGGATAAATAAATAAAAAGCTCTTTTATGCCAGATATGTTAGAAATTATAGAGATAGTTTTTTGCATTAGTTAGAAATTAAACAAACTAATTCTGCCTTTTAAACTTAAATTTTGTAGTCCATGAGTGCTGTTCATTGTATAGGCTATCCATAAAGGGAAACCAACCAATATTCACTAAGTTTAGTTCCTGTTCACCTATTCTCCGATCACAGCCATTCATCTGACTTTCTCGTCTGTACCCAAATGCCGAAATTCATGTGATATTTTGGTATATATTGATATATTAGAGGGATCCATTACGTTCAGGCGACATGTTTCTCCCGCGCCACCAGCGTGAAGGTGTAAAAAACACGGCGAACTCGGTCAAATAAATGCAATTATAAAAAGTTGAACTAACGCAGATTCTTTAGGGATTTTTAACTAGTGGAATTCGCGATACAGACAAATTACAAAAAGAAAATTTTAAAATGATTGAAGTTCGTGCTTTTGGCTTAATGAATAAAGCGTCGGACTTCTACGAAAAATCAATTATCCGAAAAAAAATTGCGGGTTCAAGTTCCGCATTAATTAGGGTAGTTTTGAATAGTTTTTAAATGTTTTAGCTTTTACTGGAACGTATAAGTTTACTGTAGGACTATTTAAAGTAGGCAATTTGAGGACCTCATATGCACATACAAAAAATGATTTTTATAGTTACAGGGTTCCTGCGCTGTAACCTATTTTTTTTCTCTGACTCAGCCCTCCCCCATATTCCATGATTTCTAGAAACGCGGGAAGCCGGGAACGTTGAGTTAGTTTTTAACCCACAAAGCAAAGATTTCCGCAAAAACAACAAAAAACAAACACTTTTGGGTCTAAATGAGTGGCAGAGGGCTTGTTACAAAAAAAAAAAAAAAAAAACGAATCCTTAAAGAAAAACGTCTGTATTTGCGATATTTTCAAGGTCATAGAAAAGTTTCTTGAACCATTTGAATCCGACTTTTTAATTTTTCACCATCATCCCAATTCATTTTTTCCATATTTTTCATTAAAAAATGATGCATGAAAAGAAGTAATCCTTCCTTGAGGAAACCAAATTTTGATGAGCCGATACGCGCGAACACCGTTTTTACTGCAGTTTCCGACGGATTCAAAAGTAATCCTGCATATTCAAAATAGCTGTAGAATGGGTAAATCTACAAATAAAACCATAAGCTTACCAAGCAAAATCTGACGCAGAAAGCGAACTAGTAAACGATCCATTTCCGAAAACTGAATTACTTTAAGAACAGAGAGGCTGAGAGAGCCTTCTAAAGTCAAATGCACTACTAATTTTGACAAATGACTAATCTGCAATTCAGACTGTGATGATAGATCCTTAAAATGGTCCCAAAGAGCAAATTGAGAGGCAATCTGAAAACGTCGATGAAAGTGGCAAAGCTTCTGCAAGATATAAGCATAGTATGGATTGAAGCTTCTTTCTTGCAGACAGCAGTCCATAATCACGTGCACAATTTCGCGTTCTTGCTGGCTTTTCAATCCCAATCGCATAAGTCTTTCGAAAGCTTCAACAAAATCTTCTGCTGTCATCAGGATACAGAAAATGTTGCGCCGGACCTAAATTTTTTAAAATATAACGAGTTAGTAAACTAACTCAAAGTGTGAACAAACAACGAAGGAATAAACACTTTGAACTATACAACTTGTTAAACAAATATTGAAATATATAACCATACAACATCTATGAATGAATTAGTTTAACAAAATAGCAAAATAATAGTAAGAATATGCAATTGGATATCAACAACGCACCTCAGTATTCATTCTCTGCTTCCGTGCCATTTCCAACAATTCAACACTGTATTCAGTTTCATCCGAGTTGTGAGATAATAGTTTCATTTGTGAAGGCATTTTAGCAACAGGACCTTGCCCCTCCCATGCTGAACCTACAATCCACCACCTTCCCCTATTTTCCGCAGCCAACAATTCAGAGTAAGTAATATTTAACTTGCTAAGTGCATCTCCTTTCTTAGTCAAAGAACGAAGTAATTTACGCAAGTGTTCAGTGTGACTAGGATCATAATTGGGTAATTTCGTCATATTATTATTTCGAATGGCCAATATAATTTCTAACATGAAACGAATTCTGGCTGGCTGTTCAGTTGCTTGCCCAGCTTTAGTCTGAAGAACAAAGATGATTTCCTTCAGAGATGCAGGATCATCTTTTCTCAATGCGAATCCAACCGTTCTTAGAATAATTAAAATAAGTTCAATGTCCTTTTCTTCAAATTTTTCGGTAAGAATGTGAAGAATATCCATTAGAAGAGGAGCAGCTACCAGACCAAAGTTATACATATGGGATAGGATCAAGATCAAATTATCCAACTCTTTCGTTTGAGCAACCATTTTAAAGGATGCATTAAATTTTCGAACAACGAGTTCCAGAAATTGAGCACCAACTTCTGTACCGACATTTGCATGAAGCGCTGCAATCAGAACGCAGTGTTCCATTATGAGACGTTCAGGAGAGAGCACTTCGCCAACCAAAGAGCCCATAACGAGCGTGTGTATAGCTTCTTTCATATTATGTCTTGAATGGCTAAAATACAACTTTTCAATTGTGGAAACTATACTTGGAAGATTAGTTTCGGCAAGTCGGTTTAACAATCCTTTCAATTGGCGTTGTAATTTTTGAATGTCAGCATCAAATTCATCAGACGTGGCCAATCGTTTCCCTGGCGGGATATACTTAACTGGTTCTACGTTTGGCTTGCTTATCAAATTTCCTTTCTCGTCACGCAAACGACCATATATATCTTCTTGATAGATTTCCATTTTGTTGTCTTTTAAAGTTCTAATGCTATTGCCTGAACTTTCTTGAATGTCTTCATTTTTTGACTGACTGTCACTTTCACTGACATTCAATTCAGCATCATTAGTTTCACAACTTGAGTCAGTATCTTCCGAATTTGAGAAATGTTGGTTGAATAAAGCATCATCATTGGTGGATCCATTATCTTTAGTTAATAAGGACTTCTTCTTTTTAACTGCTGTTGAAGCCTTTTTATTCACTACATCATTTTTTGAATTAAGTAATTCCAAATCTTCTTCAAAATCCACATCATTATCTGCAAAGTCAAATTCTTCTTTGGTCAATTTACTTTTATATTCAGGGTCACAGACTTCAAGGAGAAAATCAAGTCCATCATCAACAAAAGATTTGGGAACACCCTTTGACTTCCGCCTGTTTAATTTTAATTGCTTTTCTATTTTCTTAATATTCTTCTCTTCAAGTTTGTTGGCTATTTGGAGTTGCTTCGTTCTTTGCTTTATTTTTTCTCGGTCAGACACATCTTTCTTTACTTTGCTATCCACATTTCTTTTTTTGATGGCAGAACTCTTTTCAGAAAGTGTAGGTTTGTCAACTATCAATTCTTCTTGAGAACTACCACTTGCATCTTGATCACCAAAGCTTCCATTATTGATTCCTGGAAATGTCTGCTTTTGGTTTTTCTTCTGTTTCTTTAGTTTTCTAAGATTTTTACGAAGTACTTCTCTAGTTACAAACTTCTTTGTGCCTAAGTAACAAGTCAATTCATTTATATGTTTAGTTAATAAAAAATAACATTTTTAGTTCAAATTTACCTAATCTAGGTTTGTTAACTTTTAACACATTATTGGTTTTTTTCTGGAAAGACAGTAAGAATAAAGAATTATCAAGAGAGAGCAAGACTTATTATGAATACTATATAAAGATCACTCTTACAGTTTTGTTTTCGGTTGTGATGTCATTTTTTCCCGTACGAGGACTCATTATTTAACCCCAACCTACAACTACAAAATTAAAAATTACAAAATTATTACTTAGTATTTTAGTAATATATGGTGAGCCGCTTACAGTAGGACTAGCACACTAACGATAACGAAAACAACAAAACTCAAACTCGCACAGTAAAAGTGTGTGCATTTAATCGTTGTTAACCGATTAAACCATTAAAGAATTTATTTGCGGTTGGTTAATTAAACAGTTATTTGCGGTTGGTTAACCGGTTATTTATAGTGATTAAAATGGTTAAATCTTACTGGGCAAGTAAAGTGGCTTTTTTTTGGTTTTTTGCCATGCCTTATCCCCAGATGGCCTAAAACTGCAGTACCCCAAAAGACCAAAATTCAATCAAAATTGGTTGCAGTGTAGTGAGCCTTCTCAGTACAGCCTATGGACTTGTAGGAGTATACGAATACGACTTAGGGTGGCCCAAAAACAAAGAGATACTAGCGCCGTAGCGGCGTGATACCGCAAAAGCCTTGGATTCCCCTATGGGCTTGGCTTCCTATGGTGTGACTCTACCATTCTCATCAGTGTCAGTCATCATGATAAAACGAATACCGTGGCAACCGCGCTTGCTTTGCTAGATCGTATCCACGCTAAGGTAAATTGACCCTTTACGAAAACAAAGCGTGTTAAGTGCCAACCGGCTCTGAAAAATTGTTAGTTTCTTACGAATGTTAGTGTAGTGTCATGGTGAGTGTATTGCTTATACATTTAATGTGATGTTGTTTAATTTTAACATAACTTTTCTGTTTTCAGTCTGGAAGTGGACCAACTTCATCTAGTATGTCAGCACCAGTAGTACCATCAGGATCCTTCACATCAGCATTGCCTCCATATGGAATACCTCCTCCAGGTTTCGTACCTCCAGCTCCTGGAATTCCTCCGCCATTTGGGGTAGCAATCCCAAGTATGGCACCCCCTTCAGTGTTTGGTGTACCACCTTTTGGTGCTTCATCTGTCCCACCCTCAGGTTGAAAATCTAAAAGTTGTTATTACCTGATACAGTTTGGACATCTATGTGTTCTTCATTTTAGGTTTTTTCCCTCATGGTTTATCTGCACAAGGAACTATTGAAAAGTAATTTCTTGATTTAAAATTTAATTATTTGCTTTCCTTAAGAAATTGACTGTATTCTTGTAACAAAAAAGTAATGAAAACAAACGCACCTGGACTGAACATAAAGCCCCAGACGGAAGAACATATTATTACAATAATTTGACAAAGCAAAGTTTGTGGGACAAACCAGATGAGCTTAAGACTGCAGCTGAGGTGGGAAGCATACATTTTTGTTATCATTTGATTAACTTTGCAATTATATTATTTCTCAACCATGATGCATTGCAGATTATGCTTTCACAATGTCCATGGAAAGAATATAAAACTGATGATGGAAAAATTTACTACCACAATGTCTCTACTAAAGAATCAAGTTGGACTATTCCACCAGAACTTGGAGAGCTAAAAAGTAAAATTGCAGCAGAAGAGTCAAATAAGTAATCCATTTCCTCTTTAATCATTGTTTTTGCAGTTGATCATGTTTTCTTTTGCATTATTTAAGGACAATAATAGCAAATGGTCAAGCAGGGAATGAAGTTTTATCATCCACAGTCCAGCAAAGTGCAGCAGCTTTGACAGTGTCTCAGTCAGTTGCGACCCCTGTTACGGATAGTTTACCAACTACTACCCGCGCCCCAATCTCAGCTCTTGATCAAGCGATGGCGGCAACATTAGCTGCAATAACCGTACCATCTCCACAAACTGGTATCAAATCTTAACACAATAAATTATATTATTGTTTGTTTTGTTTTGTTTTTTATTTGTTTTTATTTTGCGTTTTTATTCCACAGAAGATAGCATGGATGCGAAACCTAGTCCTAGCAGTGACAGTAGAACTAGTACTCCAGAACCAAAAACAATTTTTAAGGACAAACGAGAGGCATTAGAGGCCTTTAAAGAACTTTTAAGAGAAAAAGTAATATTTATTTAATAGCACACAAATTTAAACCTAATGCTTCTAACTCATACTTTATTTAGAATGTACCAAGTAACGCCAGCTGGGACCAGGCTCTTAAATACATTCAACGAGATCCTCGATTAGCTGCATTGGGGAAATTAACTGAGCGGAAACAAGCATTCCATGCCTACAAGACCCAAAAGCAGAAGGAAGAAAAAGAAGAACAAAGGCTTAAGGCCAAAAAAGCAAAAGAGGATTTAGAAGCTTTTCTTCTTGTTGACTCAAGTATCAGTTCAAATACTAAATACTTCCGATGTGAAGAAATCTATGGGAGCCTTGAGGTTAGTCCTTTATTCTTATTCATCTTGGAAAACCATCATGGATCTTTAGCCCTAACGTTTGCCCAGGTGTGGAAAAACGTACCAGAAGGGGAACGTCGTGATATTTATGAAGATGCCATTTTTCATTTGAGTAAAAGGGAGAAAGAAGAAGAAAAAACCCTGCGTAAACGTAATATGAAAAATTTGACCCGAGTGTTAGATTCTATCACCGATATTACTCATAGAACGGCATGGACTGAAGCGCAGCAACTTCTGCTTGATAATCCTAGCTTTGCAGAAGACACTGATCTATTAGGTAAATTATTTTCGTCAGGATCTTAGTCACAATTAGAATTTTTTTTTAAATTCGTTAACTTTTAAAGCGATGGATAAAGAAGATGCTTTGGTGGTTTTTGAACAACATATTCGTGAATTGGAGCATGAAGAAGAGGAAGAAAGGGAGAGAGGTAAACGAAGAATTAAACGTTTACAACGTAAAAACCGAGATTCCTTCCTGGTAGGCCATATAAAGTGAATTCATGATTTATGTATATTACCTTATTGATAATCTCAAATTTAAAATAGAATCTGCTCGATGAACTTCATGAAAATGGAAAGTTGACTTCAATGTCTTTATGGGTCGAGCTATATCCAATTATTAGCACTGACCTACGATTCTCCGCTATGCTAGGGCAGCCAGGTGAATTTAGCATAAAAACACAGTTGAATATGAACTGAATGATTCATTTGTGTAATGTTCTTTTTAGGTTCAAATCCGCTTGACTTGTTTAAGTTTTATATAGAGGATTTGAAATCTCGATTTCATGACGAAAAGAAAATCATAAAGGAGATTCTTAAGCAAAAATCTTTTGAAGTTGATGTAATTATTTTGTGTGCCTTAGAGCGTTGCCTTAGTAGTTTTCACCTAGACTGGAATTTATTAATAGTTTGTGTATTTTTAAGGTCAAAACCACGTTTGAAGACTTTGCTACTGTGGTCTGCGAAGATAAGCGATCAGTAATTCTGGATGGTGGCAATGTCAAATTAACTTACAACGCATTACTTGAAAAGGTCTGTACACTACAGAAGAAACAGATCAGATCTCTGCAAAAATGTAAAGTTAAAAAGCATTTCAAAAACTTATTATTTCTATGCTTCAGGCTGAAGTTCGAGAAAAGGAAAGGTTGAAAGAAGAGAACCGACGTTCAAAGAAATTAGAAAGTGGATTTCGAAACCTTCTCAGAGCTAAGGAATTGGATCATTTAGTGAGTTGGGAGGATTCAAAATCGAAGTTGGAAGGAGATCCTGCATTTGAATCGATTGCTGATGAATCCGATCGCATTCGTATATTTAAGGTTTGCAAAATAAATTGAATTTCTATTAATTGAATAGTAGCATCTTCAAATTGATTTATCATAGGAATACCAACGTGACATGGAAGAAACGTGTGGCCACCATCATTCTAGATCCAAAAAAAATAAGAAGAAAGAAAAGAAACAAAAAAGACGATCCTCTTCTTCAAGGTCACCTTCCACTACAAGGTATTTAATTATCCTTAATATCTAAGTACCTAATAACTGATTATATCGTTCTTTCAGATCGGGATCGAGGTCAAAATCACGATCCAAATCTCCTTCCCGTTCTAAATCTGATGAAAATGAAGTAAAGCTCGTCGGTGAAGAAGTTCCATCCAATCACAAGAAAAGCAAGAAAAAGAAAACAAAAAAAAAGAAAGAACGTAGTCGTTCGGTAATGAAAAATCTAAACTGATATATCAATTTTAAATTTGTCCTATAAGTCTACGACGTTTACACAAGCACAATTTGATTATTAATTTCTTGTTATTTTTGTCTTAAATTTTTAAGCCTTCTTCAGATTCAGAAGAGAATCGAACAAAAGAAAAGAAAAAAGACAAAGAAAAAAAGGTCAGGAGTGACAACGGCCATGATAAGAAGAATAAAGAGGACGGCGAGTGGAGTGAGGATGAATTGGAACGAAGAAGGCGACTTCTTTTGGAACAACTGGCGGAAGAACATCAGTGATTCATCACTTCTAACAACTTTTTGTGGTTTTTTGTTTTAGTGTTCCTTTTTTCATTGAAGTAATCTTTAAAATTTGAAATAGAAGAATTCAATTTCGATTTCTTATCCGATTTGGTTTTGTTTGAACGAGGAATTTGTATTCCTGAATTTTGTTTATCGGAGAAAACCGGTTATTAAAACGCCACTGTGTATGCAGTATGAGACTATGAGCCTTCGAGATTCAGACACTGTTTGTTTTGGAAAAAGGGTAAAGATAATAAGAAATTCTGGTCAGTGCTGCCACTTGTTTTTTCTCTACGTATTTAACGCGCCATCAATTTAAAAAATTCACGGATCAAATTTTTAGCTAGCTGCGTGCCTGCGTTAGCAAGAAAGGATATTTTGCATTTCCTTATTAGAAATGTTTTGGGTCGCATTGAATTTTTATATTTGAAAGTATGTAAGGAACTAGTGTTCATGTTGAGTATCGTTCAGACTATAGTAACGTTCACACGACAGCGTTTTTGAGCGTTACGTATAACGTAATTCGGTTACAGTAACCTTTGCGTGGAGGGCAACCCTTTTATCTGCTGCGTAAAACCGTTGCTTAATAAACTGGATTTCGTTATACGTAACACTAAAAAAAAGGCTGTAGTCCAGGCTGTAGTCTGTAAGAAGACACTGCTCTATGTTGCCTGCAGTGTCGCTTCTTTCCCTTCCCGCAAGATAGGAACATAATAGCTCGAAAAAATAGCCAGGTTGAGGTGAAAGAGGTGGTACTGATATGGAGATCAAGTGGCAACCCACTTGCTAATTAGGAAAAGCAGTTTTTCACAGGCGTATTAACAAAACTTTTTGTTAACTCACATCGTTTTTATGATTGGAATAATTAGGTTTGGACCGTTCCTTCACTAGCATTTCACGGATTACATTCTAAGTTTGACGAAAACATGACAGACAAAATCGATCTCTTTTTGAAAAAGTGTAATCTAATCTCCTCAGAAAAATAATAACAAAAAATAATACTACATAAGATTTGTTTTAGTTCTCACTAAATTACAAGACCAACCCGTCGTCCGGAAAACAGGTCATGTAATCGCTTTGTATAAAGATTGTTTTTAAAAGAAAAAAATCAATTATTTGGGGGGTTAGAATATTATTATCTCTTGATGATCCTTGTTTTCTAAGCGATCAAAGAATATATAAGCCTATTAGGCTATACCTCCTACCACTTGCCTATGCCCGCCTATGCCTTTAGTCGTCACCTATAAAGCCTACAAAGCTTGATGAACAAATGAACACTGGTGGGTCTTATGACATCATGTTTTTTCTTGATTGCGATATAACTCGAATGGATATAAATATCCCTACAAACATCGTCTATATGGATCATACGATCATAGCCCTATTTCTTGAATTACATATTGAGATTGACCTATTTAGGCCAGTTTAATACAGAAATTAATTTTGATAATCGCGCCAGAATAAGTAAATCATTGTCTTATTGATAGTTACTATGCGGATTGGCGGATTTCCGGGAATCACGAATTAAAAATACGAGTCAGTTTTTTCTAGATGCATTCAAGAATTTAAATTATGTTTGTTAAATGATAAAGATCCCTTTTTAAATATTTATAGTTTAGTAAAGCCGTAAAATTGCGAGTGATTGTTTTGCTCTCGGTTTTGACATCCTACTCTGATACCGGTATCGGTTTTCTAATGTATCGCATATCATTATGACCTTTATGTTTTGAATTCGGCGTAATTCGGGTAAAGAAGATTACAAAAAAACTGTTAAATGAACTGTAGAATTACGAATTTCTTAAGTGCATTCCAAAAAAATTATACAGCGAATAATACTATTTGAATTTAAACTGAACGTGTTTAAAAATAAAAAAATTTCATGATCCTTTCGAACTACGAAGCGCTTTGAAGGTAATATACATAATACATAATATACATACTCAGCCTAACATGTTGTTATTACGTGTTTATTTTTATTTTTTAATCTTTCACACTATTCCTTTCATTCGACTATTTCGTCTTTAACAGAATATTGATTCACCGATTGTTCTCCCCTATAAATTAAAACTTTCGATTTGACTGCGGAGATTTTGAAGGATTGCAAAATGATCGAGGTTACGGATTCACATGAATGAATTGATAAATAATTAAACATTTGAACCCTTTCATTTTATAATTAATGAGTATGAAGAGATATTAATGAATAATAAGAGACGACTATACTGCCGAATATTTTTACTGCGATATCCGCAAACCATGGATTGTGTTGTGTGCTTCGAATCAATAGAAATGTCAAAAGTGATTTGGATCTTTATTACCGCTGTTATGCAACTAAGCATAAAACACTGTAGTGGTGTCTATTATACTTTTAGAGGCTTTAAACTGTTAAAGTTTATCACTTTAATACAGCTTTAATTTTCTTTCATTTTACTTTATAATAAATAAAACATAACATAAGTTATACACTAAGCAGCATGTATTAGGCTTTAATGACTGTTTCTCTGGCTTGCCATTAGCCACTTTCTGATAAGTTTAGAAACTTATATGCGATACACATCGTACACATCTAATTTTATCTCCTGTTGTGGAATATCATTTCTTCAGAAGAGAAATAAAAACAATGTTGGGTTGGACTTGATACAGAAAACGAACGGTGTCCATAAAGAGATGACTTTCAGCGCAAGTCTTGCTTTATTTATATGGACCACTGCTGCTTAACTGGCTTTTAAGTTGGTATTTCGCGTCATCTAGCATGTCACCTCCACCATTTTGAAGTAACTGCAAAGAATCAAAAAGAAAAATTCGTTTATAAGCGCTCGTTATCTTCATTGATCTGATAAGCTGTTTCATCTTTGAGAGTCTATTAAAGTGTTTCAATCGAAATGATATTTTCATTACTATTTTAGTTTTAAGAACATTTGCTTCAGCAAGTAATAATATTTCTCGGATTTTTTCTCATGGTGTGTTTTACAAATAACAGATTTTTTGAATATTGCACAAAAATATAGTGAATGAAAGACCTCTCTTATAATAATGTCGGAGAGACGGTCGAAGCGCGAATCTTCACCCCGAGGAGGCCCAATTGGTAACAGTGGATCAGATCGAGTGGGTAGATAACGAGCATCAATTCCCCAACTTGAGGGGGGCGATGATGACATTATAACGAAAGTCATCATCAAAATCCTAATAAGTGCTTTGAGAGGACGAATCGACTTCAACATGATTAAATGAGTACTGTAGAATTAAAAACAATAAATATCCGTTAATTCTTATTATTAGATTTATTTTTAAAATAATTTCGAGAATAATTTTTTGTCTTTATAAAACCGTCATATTGAGAAGTAATATGAATTTTGAGTATAAAAGAGGGATCACAACTTATTAAATAGCAAAGCCATAATAAGAAAAACATTAGCAAAGGACAATGTTAGTATTTTTCCACACGTTTCGTAGTTCTTAGCTCTAACGCCTTTAGAGAGTGTGCCTTACCTTTTATATATTAGCCTTTGTAAGCGAGTGTGAAGAGTGACGAGAGCAGTGTAACTGTACATCTTTATATAGTACCACACACAGTATCCGACACCGTCCGACACCGTGAGCCTCCTTCTAGTTTCCTGTGTTTATTTGGTTTGTCTGCCATGCAGCTGCGCTCCTGTAACGCGTTACTTTTACTGCTATGCTACATTTAGACATCAAGGGCAAGTTGTGGTACACCGGTTATACAGAATATGTTAATAAGGCTTAAACGCTTGATACTCAAAATGGTGCCGTTTCCTTAATGAATTGAGCGCAAATGAAAAAATTGTATCAATATTGTCAATTGCTAATTCAATTCGACCTTAGCGCTCTTTCCTCAAAAAAAAAAAAAAAAAAAATTCATCGCATAGATTTTTCGTTGAGAATTATACAAACAAGTTGGGTGGATGTCATTCAGGTACCACCTGCTGATGAATGTCGCAAAACTATATGAGCTCGAGCCGTAAAAGACGAACTTAATTCGGGCCCAGTCAAATGAGACAATAATATGAATAAAAGCGCGCTTATATATTACTCGTTTAGCTTTTCTGTTTATTCTTTTTTAACTAGAAGGCTAGAAGCATTATTTATAGATAGACGTAACTATTTTTGTTAGTCTAAATCAATTCGTTCATAAATTTGTTTGATTCCCTTAGTTGGGCTTTTGAATGGAGTTATCCTAAAATAAAGTCGACTACCACTTGGCCTATTTGAAGATTCTTTTTTGAGAGACATTTTGGGCACAATATTTACAATTCAATGAAAAATGCCGATACAATCAATACATGTCGAAACCCTTAGCTGTGTTATGTGCCAGCACAGCGCAGCACAGTCACTGAGCTATGTGCCCACGTTCGAATTGTTTTTAAGTTTAGTAAAACTTAAAAATAATTAAAAATATTAGAAATTATTATTAAGGAAAAACTATTGGTGAAATAACATACCAGTAAATTGTTATTAGCTGTCGTCCTCCCCCCAAAAAGCTATACGTAGATCTAATATGCGCTAATATGATGAAAGATATTATCTCACTTGTTTGAGTATTTAATTTAGAATGATCTGGTCAGGTCTCGTGAGTCGTGACCAGATCTTATAATAACATCTTTTCAAAGATTAACCTACATTTTGAATTCCTGTATCAACTAGGTTAAGTGGTGTTTTGCAAGTGCATTGATCAACTCAAGGATATGGCTGTGGGGTTGTGAATGGGAGATGCAGCAAATTCATTGTCTCTGCGTGCATCAGCAACACACTAAAAATATTATTCTAGTAACTCTTGCTATTTATTATAAGTGGAAGCTGCTGGTCGAATAATTTGTATTGCAGTACCGTGATCGAGATACCTTTTTTTTTTGGGGGGGGGGGAATTGAAAAATAACAATACTCGCTAGGATAGGATAAGCATGTATCATTAGCCTATATTATTTAGAAGAGGCACGCGTAAAGTGTGAGCTCGAGCTCTTTCATGGCCAAAACATGTTGATGAAAGAACCCACGGGGAAATTAGAGCCTATATCAGGGACCTAATTTGACACAATAATAAAGAAGGGATCGTCTTGGGAAGAAAGGTCTTATAACATTATTATTCTCAGCCAGTTGCACCACTTCACGCACCTAATTGAACCAATGTGAACAATTTCATTTTAATAGGATATTTTTAAAAAATTATTTGTTTATTATTTTGCGTATTACGACTGAAATGTAATGCTGTGGCGGTGCCGACTGTGGCGATTATACTGACTTCAGGGCTTTAGGCCAGCTGGATAACTTCTTTCCGCTTCTTTCTTCATTTAAGTTTTACTATTTGTACAGTATGTACAGTATTAATTAAATTAATTGAAAAGAAGTACGTAAAAGGAATTTAACATATTTTTAAATCAATTAGTTGTAAACAGAATAACAGTTTTATTGTTATTCTACAAGATAAGCTGCGGATGCGCGAACAGTAAAGTTACTTTGCATTTTCCCGTATTTTTTAGAACAAAAATACTAGTTTAACATCCAATGTTTTCTAAATCAAATTTGATTAGAAATCGTTCAAACAAATCAAACGAAAAATTAAATAAAAATTTGAGTTTTATTTTGTGTATGATTTGAATAATTCGAAATACGGAAATCAAAGCTAAATCACGAAAACTTTACCTTTTAAGGAAAATTTGCATGATCGTTATGCTACAGACAAATGTTTTATAGTTAAAACAGTTTTAAGCAAAGCACTATAGTGCTGAGAGTTCGAAATCTCCGAAACTTTTCAAAATTGAGGAGAGTTTCTCGTTTTAAACATCTCACCTTCTCTTTTCTTAGGCTATGTTACAGTTGTTACACTACATGAAACTGAATTACGCTTGGTGTCAATGCACCTTTATTCTTTAACCCATACACAATAATATTGAGATACATATCGTATGCTGTTCGCCTATATCTTTGCTCTAGAAAACCATAAATATTTTCTAACTCTATGTATAATAGATGTATCGATTAAATTGTTATAGACTTATAGGTATAAAAATCTGTGGTAATGATGTTGTCGAGGATGTTGTGATGTATCTTTGTATGAGCGGGTATGCGTACCTTATGCGTCATGACATGACAGGTGATACGGCCCTGAATAGTGAGTCGTACAGTAAAAGATGAATACAATGATATCATTTGAAATTTTAAAATCCTAAAGATAACAAAATAAAGAAACAATTTTTGTCAATACGGGTAAAGACTAAAGAGTAAAGACTACGATCGGGCAATACGGACATGGGGCTGAGAGGAATGGTAAAAACTATGCGCGTCGCATGCCGTATGGTAGCGCGTCGAGCACTTATTCGGAAATGAAATATTTTTTCTCTTTTCCCTACCAATCCGAGTCTTCACACACCGTGTTTTCCGACTAAATTTAGTGGAGTAAAGTTATTCAAAAGGATAGGCTTACGTCGAACAAATTGCAAATGCAAATTTTTCATGAACTTTGTTAATATCAACAATATTAATCTCTGTTCAAAACCCTTCTGGGAAATTACCAAATTTACTATAAAAAATATTGAATTGAAATTCAAAATTTTAGTAAACTATGAATTAAACACCAAATTTAAATAATAAAAATACCCCAAAATAATTAAATGAAACATTGTTTGTGAACCCCCTCTCACTACATCATACCACCAAATATGAATGTTTTTCGTTAAACCGTATTCGAGTTATTGAATTTAAAGAAATAAAGTGACTTCTCGAAAAATTGGACAGTGTCACCCGAAATGGATTACAACCCTAACAAACAGGATGAACTATTGCCTAAATGATTTTTGGTAAGCTTCTTTCGGTTATTCAGCCTCTGATAATCTAAAACAAATTTGTTGTCACTTTTCCGAGGGGTTGGCAACTCCCCAGAATCCTCGTACACCCTGGCCAGAATCTTCAGAATCCCACTAGAATCTTCAGAATCTCGTAGAATCTTTAGAATCTCATAGAATCTTCAGAATCCCGCGGAATCCCAGCAGAATCCCGCAGAATCCCATCACATTTTTAACATTTCCCACTCTTTACTTGATAATATGCAGGAAATTAACAATTTTCATTGAAAAATAAATTTAAAAATTTAGTTTTTCATAAAAAAAATTTTTTGTTATCTTTCTTTATTCGAATTTTACGTTTGTCCCTTGTTTTTATGTCCCTAAAACGCGCAACAAATGCAAATGCGCAAAATGTCGTCTGCTCTGAAAGATAATATGCGGGCTGAAGAAATATGCGAAAAATAAAGTAAAAAATAAATAATCTTGTAGAATCTGCAGAATCTCGCAGAATCTTTAGAATCTTGTAGAATCTTCAGAATCTCCCAGAATCTTTAGAATCTCCCAGAATCTTCAGAATTAAGAGTTTCCGACCCTTAGAATCTCCGAAAAACCTCGATAGAATCTTATAGAATCTTCAGAATCTCACAGAATCTTCAGAATCTTAAAGATTCTGAATCCTCGTAAATTCTGAGTTGCCAACCCCTCGCACTTTTCTTCTTAATTAACCAATATTTTTTAACATTTCAAGCGTAACTTGTTACGTTTATTTTGACTTTTTAAACGAGACTTGACAGCCGAAAATGGCGGAAAATGCTGTTTCATTGAAGTATTTCGTGAACGGATCTATGACCGATATTTTTAAAAGCTTTGAGCAAAATGCAAGAAACCGGAGTCTATAGCTCTGAAGAAACTAGTAAAGCTGCGTCTACACTAGCAGTTTTTACAGAAAAGTTACAGACATACAGACATAGGCCTACAGACTCGATACAGACATACGGAAAGCTTATTCCGCTCAATCTACACTAGCGATTTTCCGTAACCGTATGTCTGTAAGTCTGTAAGTTTGAAATGATTCAAACTTTTCTGTAAAGAAAGTCTGTAAAATAGCTTCCGTAAGAAGAAAAATAAGGTTCAACCAATGAGAATCAAGCATTTATTTTCAAATACTTTTTATTAGTACAACCACACATTGTCTGTTGATGTTCGTCTCGAGATTCATTAATTTCATTAATATTAAATTATTAATATTATTCATTATTATTATTATTTATATTTTCCATACTTCGAGATTTTATTTCATCAAAGATTTATTTCAGTCCGTAACTCAAAAGTAAATACTTGAATTCTATTTTACGCTTTTTCTCTGTTCATGTCGAATTTTAATATTTTTAGACTGAAACTCGAAACAAAAGACATCGAGAGATTCATTTTGAGAGTAAAAAATCATCCTGTATTGTATGATAGGCTACTATTGAAAGATTTTAAAAAAACCGAGAAATTCAAGCACATGCAAGTCACGCCTTCTGCAACACCGATTTTCCGTATTATGTCTGTAAACCTATGCGCAGTGTAGATTGCGTTACGGAAAAACTGAAATAGCGTGGCAGTAAGACTGTATGTCTGTATGTCTGTATGTCTGTAACTTGTCTGTAAAAACTGCTAGTGTAGACCCAGCTTAAAGGTGGTTTGGATGGCCAGATCGGACATAGATGCGACTTTCTCCGCTAGAGGATCCGATTTCCGATGTGTTGCCCAACAGCCCCACCTCTTGCGACTAATTTTTCGTGACTGTCGTCTGTGTTGAGCGGGACTCGATCCTTATTTGGATAGACAAATTAGACAAGTTCAGCGTCGGATTATCTAGACAAACATTAAATAATATGGAGGTTTCTATTTCATTCTTGCATGTTTAAATATTCAGTAAAAGATGTTTAATATTTAGAATCCCATGGAGGACACTCAGTGGAATGATGTTTTGCGTCAAAAAGGCATTATTCCTCCCAAGTCAAAAGAGGCTGAAGTTACTGAAGAACAAATTGAGGATATGGTTGAAAATGTTGTTAAGACGTATACATCAAACGGTAAACTCCATTTTAAAAAACAAATTTTCTTTTCTATAATTCTTATTAACTATTGTATGTAGAAAAAAGACCAGAAGAGTTAGCACTTGATGATTTGGATGGTCTTGAAGATGAATTAGATGAGAAAATTTTCCTTGAATATCGTCAAAAGAGAATTGCTGAAATGAAGTCATTATTACAGGCTTCTAAATTTGGAGATGTTATAGAGATTACTGGCAAAGACTACATTCAAGAAGTAAACAAAGCAGGGGAAGGAATTTGGGTCATATTACACCTTTACAAACAAGGGTAAGTAGTTACTTGGAAATATAAATTTTTATAACATTAAAAACAATTAGAAATTATACAATAGGATTCCTTTGTCTTCCCTTATAAATGAATATATTCGTAATCTGGCCCATAAATTTCCAACAGTGAAATTTGTAAAAAGCTTAGCAGGATTGTGTATACCAAATTACCCTGATCAAAATTTACCAACTGTATTTGTATACCTTAATGGAAGTCTTAAGCACCAATTTATTGGAACAAGTTGCTTTACTACTGGACTCAAACAAGATGGTGATAAAATTGCTTTATTTTGTTAGGTGATTTATAAACTTGGAAATTAAACATGAGATTTATTTTAAACAGAACTTGAATGGATGCTCTCTGAAACTGGCGCTTTCAAGACTGAACTTGAATCCGATCCTCGACCGAAAATTCGTGATGCCCTCTTTTCACAGCTGAACAGTGGCAATACTCGATCACAAGAACAAAAACATAACAATGACTCTGACAGTGATTAGTAAGATCAATTCAATACAATCATTCACAATTTCAGAATTTTTTATTCATCACATGTTGTGTTTATGATACATATAATGTGTAATAGCATTACCTAACTCGAATTTGTGTTTACGTCAGCTCGTTTGTGCATGGAAAGAAACTATAGTAATAATATATGATCAACTTTATTTAATTAGAAAATCATAAATCAAAGAGACATACCTTACTAACAGAAGCCATAGACGGCCCAAAACTCTCTATTACTTTAATACGCCTTGAAATCCATCCAGGAAGGGAAGACAGAGAAGATGAGCGTGCATACCTAAAGTCTGCCAAAACAAGAACAGCATAATCCTTCTTATGTCGAATTGCTCTTCCAATCGACTGATTTACAGCTTTGAAACACAAAGATTCGTAATAAAGTTGACCTGGTAACCTTTTCTCTCCTTCTGGAAGTAATTTCATCTAGTATAAATGAAAAGAAAACGATAATATATTAGTTACGAGTTTTCATTGGAATAGAAGCAACAGTCGCCTGGAAATAACCTAATAAATATTTTAATTGTTTTCCCAAAAATACCGTGTTTTTGTTTAAATAATCCATTTTTTCTTTTAACGTTGCCGATTGTATGTTTGAATAAGGAAGACCGACTACAACGACACAGCGAGCCAAATCGTCACTGAAGTTAATTCCTTCACTTAACTTTCCGCCTTTTGTTTGTATCAGTTATTTAAATTTGTTAATACTGAATAAAATAACAATTGCGCCTCATACAGAAATAAAGCTTACCGACAACACAAAGCAGTAAAGCTCCGTTTTTCCCACATAGGTTTGTTGCATTATTAGTAAACTGTTTTATAGACCGAGTATATTCTTCTAAAATATTATCTACTTCTTTGGCTTCTTTAGGCTCCCGAAATAATTTCTTCCGATTTTCAATTTTAGAAACGTAATTGTTTTTTGTTAAGTGATCCACTACTTGCTATTTTCGTAAAAAATAGATTAAAAAAGCACACGGTAATGGAACCATAAATACTAAACTCACACTTTCGAAATCATACGAAGGCAGAAAACAGACAACTCCTCCTGAAACAACCTAAACGCAAAAAATAAAATAAATTTAAGCTGCATGCGTTAAAAAAAAATTGTATTTATACCTGATTGATGTTCAAAAGTAAGTTGGTTAACTCGTCAAGTAAATAGCTTCGATTACACCAAGAAAAATCCAATTGTTTGTTAGACGGACCTCGTGTCAGCACCAATGGTAAAACATGGTCAGGAGGGATGATGTGATCACACGAGAATGTCATAATCCTGCTTTGTGGAGCACCAGCAGCACCAAAAAGCTGAAACTGAAATTCGCTGTTAGGTTGCATTGTTCCGCCAGCCACAATAACAGCTCTGAAATCAAACGTGCAAAATTAGAAATTGAATTGAATCGAGCGACTTTAAATGTAAGATCTTGATACCTAGCTTGATTGACAAAATCTTTAAATAAAGATCCAGGATTTAGTAGGATATACTTGAAATAACTAGCGGAGCTAAGAACTTTCTTAACGCGCAAAACTCTTCCATCTTCGTTTGGATTAATAAGACATCGCATAAACTCCAAGATTGGCAATAAACTGGAACCTACTTCTTTTAATTCCTCTTCTTCTACGAGGTTGGAAGTGTTTTCATTTAATACCGGTCCAAAATTGAGTTTCCCTAAAAATGTTTTCAAACCCCCAACCGGAGTGACCTCAACTTTCACTGGTTTAAAGTCGATCAGTTTTTGAGGTAGTTTTGTTTTCTCGCAAAATTGCACAAGTGAGTTTAGGTTTAAGTGATCAAAACCAGCTTCAATGCAGAATTTGGAACAATCATAAATTGTTTCGTCTTCAACTTTCATACCAGGTTCAGTTTGGTTTGTTTCTGGTTTCTCTTTTAGGCTTAAGCTTTTCATGAGACAAGATAAGAAAAAGATAAGTTGTTTGATAGTTAACACATTTTTTGCTGATAGACGGCTATAAAATCTCTGTTGGTATTGCAATAACTGCCAATGAGCGTGACTAACTTGATGACCACAAATTAAAATGCTATGAATGGAACTTATAGTCTCAAGCAAGTTGTGAGCTTCATCCTAAAATATTTAATTAAATAAAAAATTACTTTCTAATTTTAACAAGATAAAACTTACAATAATAACGACGTTGTTTTGAAGCTTCAAACCACATGCTTCTCTTGTGTGTTTTTTCAGTAGGGTTGAATAAGGAACGACGACTAACTGTAAAAATATTATAAACAAATACTGATTTTAACATGCATTTGAAATTCCACATAGAAAATCTTATAAAAGAGATATTTTAAAGTAATTAAAATGACAACTTGTTCAAAAAATACCTGTGCGTCACAAATCGCATTTCTTGCCGCATAATAAGGACATGCGTTATTCTTTTTCCCCGACAGCATTAGGTTTTCAACATCAGTTACTTCAGTTAAAGACAAATCTCGAACGAGTTGCACGAGTTTACCATCAAGAAAAGGGCACGATGAAGATTTTCTTGATTTTTTTATTGTCTGTCCATTATCAGCTTTGCAAGTTGAACTTGATCCTTGTTTCTGCATCTCCAAGCACCTAGATTAATACATTGTACATATTGTAATAACAAATTTACATAAGGGAACTTTACAAAATATGTATGAACCAACTAGTAACTACTTTTCATTAATAAGGGTACTACTCTTGAGGTGTGTGATTTCCTTGTTGATGCAAAGTTGCTGCCGAGAAGCTAAAGAAATTAATCTTATACTATCCCCAAATGGACTCTTTTTCACTTCACGAACAAATTGAGAAATTTGAGAGTGTGTACGACTTGCAAAGATAATCTTGGTACCTTCCAACTAATTAGAATACTTTAAATGAATCAGTTAACATGGGAACAAAAATTGCACTACCATAAAATACCATTTCTGTACATGATTCTTCAACAGATTCTACTTCTTCATCACTCTCTATGTCTTTTATCAGGATGTCATCTTCATCAGTAAATGAATTACTTATCTGGTCTTTTTTTGAATTTGTATCTCTTGCTGGATTTCCAGTTTTTAAATAGGTCATAGTAGAAATAGGCATATTTTTCATTCTCTGTTTTAAATTTTTAATTCTCTCTTCTTGTTGATGAATTTTGTCCAATTCCAATTGGATTTCATTTTTCTTATGAGAAATTGCAATATTTTTTTTAGCCAAAGTAAACCAGGAAGGTTCAACTTGTGCATCAATTGTCTGCTTTTCTGTGTCATCATCTTCAATAACTTCACTAAGACTCTTCAGTTTTTCTTCCAGCTGTGTCTTTTGAAAATGATCATGATCAGCTAACCAAGTTAGAGTTCCACAAATCAGACTTAGTGATTTCCCCTAAAAATTCAGAACATGCTTTTTGTTACTGGCAAAAATCAAATAAGATTAAGGCAAAACTTCAGATGTTACAACCTGACTTTACATACTATAGGTTACTATAGCTACTCTAGGTCAGGTTAGGTTTGGTTATTTTATTTTAGTGTATAGTAAAGTAGGTAAAGTCAGGTTGTAACATCCGAAGTTTTACCAAGATTAATAAAACTTTTATACATACTGTTCCTGTTGGGCTTTCAAATATCCCCAACTTCCCTTGTTCTATACATTTGTACAGATTTTTCATGAAATCTAATTGAATTGGGTAAGGTTCGAAAGGAAATCGAAAAATTTCCGGAACATCCATAAAAGAATCTTAAAAAACACTTTTCAACTTAAGAAACTGAACCAAAAAACCGTGCTACTACTAGAGAGTAAAAGCATGAAGGTAAAAGTAACAACTAAACTAACCAGCAGTAGAAGCACGTGTGAATGCGAATTGTCTGGCTACTTTTTTAAATTGAAAAATAAAAGCAGTCATCGCCTTTCTTTTTCTACCTCTGGCGGTGCTGGTGTGGGGCGGAGCCTCTCAAATTGTGTACGTTTTCGAACCGTTTTCTTTCGTCGTCCTCGTCCCCCTGTTTCCTTAGGCTATGTTACACTATGCTATGCTAGCTTGGTGTGAATGCACCTTTAATAGCCGCTTCTAGTATAGACCTTATTGCGTTCTATAGGTATGAGTCAAGCCAACCCCTCTAGCGGTGCGTTGTAGTGTGAAGGGGTGCCGTGAACAGCCGCTTCTTTTTTTGTTTGCCGGGTGTGGTTACTCTACAGGCTTTCAACGGTAGCAGACGACTACCACAGTTTTTCAACATTATTTTCAAATTTTTTTACATTTTTTTCACATTTATTCTTTCTTACTACAGTTAATTGTACAAACATCCTTATATAATAAAGAATAAATGTGAAAAAAATGTAAAAAAATTTGAAAATAATGTTGAAAAACTGTGGTAGTCGTCTGCTACCGATAATCGCCATGGGTTATTATATAGAATCAATCGAATTATATAGAAGGTGTATGGGAAATTTAGTAATTAGATGTATTGCATGATGGATACGTAATATCACAAAATGGGTCATCATAATTTAACGTAAATAATTGAAATAATTTCATATTACTTCACTTGTGTTCGCGATCAACATTTGATTCGATTTCTATGGTAACTGGACCATCGTTCACTATCTGCACACACATGTGAGACCCAAAAACACCTTCTGTATTCGAGAATTTTAAAAGGAATTTCTTAGCAATAATTTTTAAATACTAGTATTCTAGAATAACTAGTATACTAAGATGTTAAAATTTACCTTTAACTAACAAAGGATCATACATCGTCCTTAGTATTGACAGTAATTTATCATAAAGAATTCTTGATTCTTTGGGACCCATAGCATAGTGAAAATCAGGCTTATTTCCTTTTAACTTGTGATACAGTGTAAATTGACTTACACACAATATTTCAAGCTTAAGATCAGATGCACTTTTAGCCCATCTCTTCTGATTTGAATCTTCAAAGACTCGTACGTTTAAAATTTTTCTTGCTCTGTAAAAACCAAAAACATAGATGATTAGATCCTAACTTTTCATAATAATCACTTATTTGTTGAAACATGAAATTGTAACTTGAAAACTAAATCTCTTATACATGTATTCTACATCCTTTTCCGAGTCATTTACAGATATTCCTACAAAGGCAAGTACGCCTTTTCCAATCGAACTAATTTCGGTCCCATCTACTGAAAAAGGTATAACAGATATGTCAGTAACTTATATGTTGAAAAATATCAATGGTTGCGATTATAAAAGCATAGCGTTGCATTTCAAAGCAATGAAATTTAAAATAGATCAAGATTTTTTCATGAACTTCAACTCTGAGAAATAAAATATATTTTACCAGTTACTGTGGCACTTAATACTCGCTGTATCACAGCTTTCATTGAAAATTTATTAAAATATTCGATAAGATCACAAGTCGTCAAGTCACAACAGAAGAACAGTAAAGGTGCATTCACACCAAGCGTAAGCCTGCGAAGCATAGTGTGACATAGCTTAAGGGGAGAGAGGGAGGAGAGAGTTCCCCCCCTCGTTTTCAGCATCCCCCCTCTCTTTCCTTAGGCTATGTCACACTATGCTAAGCTGGCTTACGCTTGGTGTGAATGCACCTTAAGACTGAAAAACGCCACCGTGTGTTTGCCTATGAGATTTCCGCTTTATGGATTATGATTAAAATTCGGTGCTTTACGGAAAAGTGGAGAATGAACTAGCTAGGGTAAAGTTCCTAATTCGGGACAGGGGGTAAATCTTGTCCGTGGAACGTATACCAATGAATCGTGGAAAAGGCTCCGTGGAAAGCCCAATTCCGCCAAACAGGAGGTTGCGCAAGGCCTACTGAATGGTTAAGGCCAGTGGACTTGTCTGCCATGAAGGCGAGAAGTGTGGTCAAATTCCCTACACAGCGAGAGCCAATCAGATAAAAAAAAAAAAGAGGTTACAACTTCGCTATCTGGCGTTTGAAGATGCCACCCAGTTTGAAAGTAAATTAACAAGCAAAGGAAAATAAAGCCTTAACAAAAGAAATCCAACTGGGATTCATTCAAAAGTTGATGTAATGTGAATCACTGAAATTTTTCTCTTAATTGCTGTTGAATCATCCACATAAATAACGGAAAAGTGTGAATGGCCAAAAGACTAAACCAACCAAACATTTGTTCTAGGAAATAAAATTAAAAAAAAAAGTCTTAAGAGTACTTTCAGAATTTAAAAAAAATTAAGAAGATCGAACCTCTGACTTTGTTATTGGCAGTCTCACTCGCTAACCACTGCACCATTACAAAGTATTCAAACAGGTAAAATGAAATTAATACAATCCTAACGAGTTGACAATATTAAACCACAGATGGCGAAGTTGTAGCCTTTTTTTTCTTCTGATTGACTCTCCTCTTGTGGGACTGTTGAAGTAGCTGTGAAGACTTGTGAAGTAGCTTTCTCATCGTCTAATTGTCTAACTGTGAAAAAGTCATAGTCAAAGTCTTTAATCAACTTTAGTACGTTTACTACGTTCCGCTTTTAACGAGGTATCTATTGATACCTAGTTTACTAGTTTACTACCTTTAGTTTTTAAATTATGATTTTATAAAAGATTTCAATCGACTCTTGGCCTGTGCTGTAATGCGCGCATTCTCCTCACGCTGAGTTGCGCATGCGCTGGCTACTGTCCAGATGTTCACTCTTCCCCTCCGCTCATACAGTCTAGATATATTCTCGAGACTTCTATTCCCGAGACGTCTCTGTTATTTTATTAAACGAGGAATCAGTCAAACTAAACACAGTCTCTTTATTTAACACATGTACTTGATTACTTACATGAGGATCCACAGGAAAAACACTAGATCTCGATTACACACGACTGTATAGCTTAACGTCCTTACAAAGAGAAAGACTTACAGTCAGACACAAAAGACTCAAAGAACATACAACGAACAGTAAACGTCTCTTTCATAGACTTAGAAGAAAATAGACGCGCATAAATCGTCTAGCAGAAATACGTCAGAACAAGGGAACGGCTAAACAGCACCCACACGTTTGATCAATTTTAACACCCTCCTTTAATCAAAACGTGATTTTAAACTCAAATGTTAGAAGAAGGAACAGCAATAACACCCATAGCAGTCCTAAAAGCCGTGAAAGCAACTGAAGGTAGAGCTTTCGTAAAGATGTCAGCTAAATTGTTAGTGGTTGGGATAAAGAACATGGCAATTTTTCCTTCAGAAAACACTTGGCGAATATAATGAAATTTTACAGCTTTGTGTTTTGTTCTGTCGTGAAACTCGGGGTTGTGGATCAAACGTATAGTACTTTGGTTATCACAAAATAAAGGTGACGGCTTAGTTTGGCGGGAATTCAAATTTTCAAGTAGGAGTCTTAACCATACTGCTTCTCTGGCCGCGTCGCCAGCTGCATAGTACTCAGCTTCCGTAGAAGAACAGGCAACGGGTTTTTGAATTCGGCTTTTCCAAGAAATAGGGCCTCCGTTAAGGATGAACAAAGTACCGGTTGTTGATCTTCGAGTATCTGGACATCCAGCGTAATCAGAATCAGAATAGCCCAAAAATTGATTAGAAAGATCAGTTCCGGTAAAACATAAACCATGCCTTGGAGTTCCAGCTAAATACGACAAAATTCGTTTAACAGCTTCCCAATGCACAGGCCCTGGATTAACACTGAATCTAGAAACTTGCCCAACAGCAAATGCAATATCAGGACGAGTCATAATCATTGCATACATAAGACTACCAACAGCTTGTCGATAAGGGGTGGAAGACATGGAAGATTGTTCAGTTACAGTAGTTGGTGAATCTTTGACAGTGAGACGAGAGCCAGGCTCGGCAGGGACTGTCTTGGGAATACAATTTTGCATATTAAAGATTTCGAGAAGTTTTTCAATATACAAACTTTGACAGACAAAAAGTTTCTTTTCGGAACGAATTCGAGTAATTTCTTGGCCAATAAAACGATCAGCTGGTCCTGAAGACATTTTTAAATGATTAGTAAGATACTTCACAATTAGATCATTTCTTGTTTTAGTTCGGCTGCATACGAGGCCATCATCGACCCAGATCGCGACGATTGTAAAGTCATCTGATTCTGGTCCATGACCAATGTAGACACACGGATCGGCTGTAGAGGATTGTAGACCATATTTCACAAGGAAAGAATTAAACTTCTGGTTCCAAATACGAGGAGACTGCTTTAAACCGTATAAACATTTCTTCAGACAGCAAACGGATGATTCGTGGCCAGGTTTAATAAATCCTTCTGGCTGCTCAATATAGATTTCCTCAGCTAGCTCTCCATGAAGAAATGCGGTTGTAACGTCCAATTGAAGCATCTCTAGATCGTACGCAGCAACCAAAGATAAAACTACTCTTAGAGAATCATGTTTCACTACAGGTGCAAACGTTTCCTTATAGTCGATTTCCTGTTTCTGAGAATAGCCCTTAGCTACGAAGCGAGCTTTGTACCGAGCTGGGATCAGGTTCAGATAGGAAGGCTTCGACTTATAAACCCATCTGCTCTTGATGACAGAACGAACTTGAGGTAATTCCGTAAGCACCCAGGTTCCGTTTTCGATCAAAGAGTTATATTCTTCTTCCATCGCCTTCTGCCACAGAATAGCTTCGGTACTGGTAATGGCCTCTTGATAACTGCTTGGTTCTGGATGTCCGTGTAGAATTGTTAACATACTGTGCCAAACAGTTTGACGTCGCTCGCGTACTGGTCTTGAATTCTGGACGAGTGGTGATGGTAGAGCAGGAATAAATTCACTGGACGACAGCAGATCAGCATCAGTTGTTTTTGGTACATCAGGAACAGATTCACTAGACGACGGCATATCCGCATCAGAGGTGTCCATTTCATCATTGATGGACCGGATTCGATCTTCTTAGGAGCTAAAGACATCGATCGCTTGTTGATTATCCGGTTGTTTTTCAATAGGGGAGTTGACAAGACGAGAAACGCATTGGTCGAGGAAAATAACATCCCTGCTGGTTTTTATTTTACGAGCCATTGGATCCCAGCAACGAAAAGACTTTGAAGTATCAGAGTTTCCAAGATAAATACAGAGGATACCTTTTGGGTCAAGTTTATGTCTATCTTCCTTTTGAATGAGAATATAAACATAAGAGCCAAAAATACCCAACGTTGAAACATCCGGTTTACGCTTGTACCACAGCTCATAGGGTGTGACGACAGTGCAGGTGCTGGAGAGAACACGATTCAGAACATAGATAGCACAGTGAACAGCCTCAGCCCAAAGTTCCAAAGGAAGTGATCGATTTGCATACAGATAAGTTCGAGCTGCTTCGACGATGGTCCTGTTGTCCCGTTCTGCAACTCCATTTTGTTGTGGTGTTCGTGGAGCACTAGTCTCATGGCGAATTCCTTTCTTCCGTAGCCAAGTATGAAACATAGAGTCTTCATATTCACCGCCATTGTCTGTCCGCAGAGTGCAAACAAGTTGACCAGTTTCAGTATGTAGTTGACTAACATATTCCTTGAAGCATTCCGCAACTTCTGACTTCAGTTTGAGAAATCTTACTGTGCGATACCCACTATATTCGTCTTTAAAGTTGAGGAAGTAAAATGCCCCTCCAAGAGACTTAACTTGCATCGGACCACAAAGATCACTGTGTATGAGTTGACCAATTTTTGTAGATCTGGACGAGGAACTGTGTGGAAACACAAGTCTCTTCATTTTTCCAAGGATGCAGCCATGACAAGGTGATGTTGGTAGTTCAGCATCCTTTGCTAAAGTGAGACCATTGACAACTCCATTTGCAGCCATCTTCTTGATAATGTCATTACTGATGTGTCCAAGTCGAGAATGCCAATCAGTATAAGTGTTCTTAAATGGGAGGGCTAACACAGCTACATTTTCATCTTTCCGAGGCACTGAGATGTTAAGATGATAAAGAGAGAGACCAACACGACTACCAACCATGATGTTGACTTGATTGCAGAAAAATAAAACTTCGGAACGAATAAAATGTACCTCCCAGCCATGATTCGTAACAGCAGCTATAGAGAAAAGATTGATTCCAAGATCGGGTGCAAAGAGGACATGTTGAAAAGTTGAAAGATGATTCACCCCATTAAGTTGAGTAGCAAAATCTATGCTTCCTTCTCCAAGCACCTTTACATGAACTCCTTTAATTCCACCAATCGACTGAGATCCAGGTTTGATAGCAACAAAAGTTTTAAACATCCATCTTTGACTGCACATATGAACTGTAGCACCAGAGTCCGCAAACCAATCCGAGTTGGTTCGAGCTGCTAAACATATAGATGACATGGCCTCATGTCAGAAAGGAGGTGTATTGCCTTCAGCAGTTTTCCCTTCAGCAGTTTTTCCTTGAGGTTGAGTTTCTTTCTTTCCGTTACGACAATTTCTACTAAGATGACCTGGTACGTGACATGTGTAGCAAGCTCCATTTTCGAAATCAATGGCATATTGTTTATCAATTACAGATTGATTGTTTTGAACTTGACCAGTTTGATTGTTCTGTCCTCCCCGATTTCCTCGAAGACTTCGATTTCCAAAACCTCCTCGATTACCACCCGTACGAAAATTTTAGCTAGTTTTTAGCTTATTTGCAGCTATCGATTTAGGTGGGAAAAGCTAGCTGCTTCCAGGATGAAATTTTGAAAATGCAGCCTGGAATTTCAGGGTTAAATTAAACTTATCGGGCTAAGCTAGCGTAGCTAGGTAATTCCAACCTATTTTTTATGTAAAACCAAACAGCAAAAGCGCGCGCGCGCCAACTCATAGCTTTCTATTATAGCTAGCATACTTCAACTTATGACTTCTATTATATTGGGTCACCCATCCGAATGCTGATGATGTTCAAGGGCGCTGAGTTTCTCTCCTGTTGGTCTCCGGTGATCCTGTTCGGCCATACTTATTTTTACAAATATCAATGACTATACATTGCTTAAATATAAACTAATTCCACGATACGCATTATTGATTTATTGTTTTCTGCGGCAGAGTAATCGAAAAGGTGCTGGCATAGGACGATACATATTTTTATATATTCTTAAATTTATGAATACAGTAAAATATACACTAAATTAATATATTTTCTGTTCATTTCTATTAATAATAACAATAATTTGTTTGTAAATTATTATTATTTTTACGCATAGCTGATTTTCATTTAACTTAAATCAGTTTAAATAATTTATTAAGTCGAACGACTAGCTTGAAATAGCTTAACGTACAGTATCCCGCAAAAAAATCCGAACGCGATTTTAATTTGAAAAAACATCTAGTGGGAAAAAAATGAACTATGAGTTACTACCTAATCTTTTTTAAAGGTAAAATTTGAGCGATAGACAATAAGGTAGGGAAAGTCCAGACATAGCCCGCGAGGCATTCCTTTTAAACTCCTTTTCTTATATTTCCCCTTTGTTCTGTTACGTCTCAATGTTCCCTGAGCTCATTCAAAAATTGAATTGCGTCATTTGCGTCTTTATTGTATTATTTAGTTCATGGTTTGAAAGCCATGTGATAGAAGAAATATTATGCAGCAAAAATATTTTTTTTGGTTGATTACACACGGAATAATTAGGAAATAGCGTGTTCTTTCTTTGAAATTGTGTAAGAACTTTATAAAAGTATGGGACTATGTGAGCTACGATCCTCTGTCCTTAAGAGTCGAAGTCAGGGACTTTATCCACTACTTCATGATGAGTTATTGAGATCCAAACTGCACCAAAATGCTGATGATTTTCCAGATTCTTAATACGCATAGCTGCATATTCTGATGCTCTGATAGCAAAACATTTTTTCATCGTTGGCTAGTGTATCCCAAAAACGGCGAAGTCAAAAGAATGATAAATTCAGTCATCAAGTAAACGAACTTTTTATTTGCTTCCACACTCAAGAGACACAAAGAAAAAGACTCGACAATGACGACACATTTAAGTCTTTTAAATCTGATCAAAATAGAATAAGGTTTCAATCAACGTTATACGTTTTATAATGTTATCATACAATTTCAACGAAAGAACACATCAAATTTGTCAGTTTTTGGAGGAGGGGATGAGGAACCGGCAATAGAAGCGGCGTAGAAAGAGGTGCCGAGGCCGCAGTCGTAGCGTCCAAAGTAGACGACGGCGTTGTGTTATGTTTGGACGTGACTGGCGTTGTTTGATCAGTCGACGAAGAATCCGTGGCCCGTCTTAATCCATTGAGCTGCTGTTGTTGCGATGATGTTGTTGTCGTCCGACTATTGTGCAATTCACTGTTGAGGGCATTCCGAGCGCTAATCGACTCGTTAGGCGCCAGTAATGATTGCGGTGAATCTGTCGTATCGATCGTCGATGGATTCGACTGTATCGATTCCAGCGATTGACCCCCGACACTACTATTCTTGTTGAGTGACAGAGTAGTGGTGGACTCCGGGAACGGCTTGAGAGGAAGCACTCGACTCGGCTTTGAGCTGCTGGCCGCTCCTCCCGACGAATCAACTGACGACGAAGTTGACGATCACGCCAAAGGATCAGACAGCAATCGACTGGCCGTCATGCTGTTGTTCGATTCCAATTTGACCAAATCACTCGTCACTCGAGGTTCCACTCGTTGCATTGCCGAATGAACTGACGGAGGAGCACTGATGCCACCGGCAGAAGATGACGAAGTGGAAGAAGACGAATTATGGCTGCCGACACTCTGGTTGTCAAGTTTCGACATCATCATCTTATTCAAGTCGTTGGGCGGCGGCTTGACAGGATCTGTTTTCGAAAAGGATCTCGACCTTAACAGTATTCGGCTCATACCCACGTTGAATTTTGTAACCTTCATTTGGCATACCAATGAATTTCATCAATTCCTCTTTTTTATTAGCTGAAATTTAAAAGAGCGATGTTAATAAATTGGTCATTTTTAACACTTTCGAGGAACTTACTACAGGCAATTGTGTCATTTTGCTGATACTTGCTGTGACAAACAGAATATAATATGCATTTACTGCAAAAACAGCAAACAAGAACCAATATAGAAGATAAAAGGCAGGAAATAATGACCCCAACTGATACGGCTATCAACAAACTGTAACAAATAATAAATCAGATCAGATATAGAAAAATCAATAATAAAGTTATTTGTAAAACCACGAAAAGTGTTTGATTACCGATCATCAGATCCCAAGCCAAAATCATGAGACTTTCTTTCACAACACATACCAGTGTCAGGAACTGCGTGACTATCAGAATAGCAACAGTCTGTAAATTGAGGAGGATCTTCAGATTGTGGGCAATGAAAGAGATCCTGTTCATCTGATATTTGAGATGTATTTCCATTAATCCATCTTAGGTGATCTTCAATTTGGCATGGCCTTGCATGAATGTCTGCAAAGTGTAAAATGTAATATGAGGAAACAGCTAGGCAAGTATGAAATAAACAAATGGGTGAAACAATACCTTTCTTACCAAACAAAATCCAACAAAACTTACCAACAAAACCCAAGTCTAACTTTAGGTTTCACAAAATCAACTAAGTTTTAAAAAGAAAACAGAAGCAGACGATGCATTACCAATTACAAACATCAATCTTCTTTACTTGAAATAAGGCCGTAAATGTCTTTACGGGCCTTATTTAAAGACGAGTTTTCATATAATCTTTTTTCTAATTGAAAATCCGACCAATAGATGGAATTTTTCTGTTCGGATTTTTTTGCGGGATACTGTACATAGGCTGGCCGTCACTAGCTATCCATGGTTAAATTACAGCTGAACGCAATTAGAAAAATTTTATAAGTCATCGAAAGATTAGCTTGAAATAGCTTAACATACATAGGCTGGCCGTTACTAGCTATCCATGGTTAAGTTACAGCTGAACGCAATTATAGATAAATTTTATAAGTTGAACGACTAGCTTGAAATAGCTTAGCGTACATAGGCTGGCCGTTACTAGCTTTCCAAGGTTAAATTACTGCTGAACACAAGCAGTCTAGTATCAACAGGTTTTAGCTAGCTGGTAGAAACTAGGCTGCTCCTGTTCAGCAGTTCTTTAACTTGCAGTTAGATAATTCTAACCAGCCTTTGTACGTAAAGCTATTTTTTAGCTAGGCGCGGCTAAACGTTTAGAGACTAGCTAAAATTTTCGTGCGGGCACGATTGACATAACCTCGTCCTCTAGGGTATGGTGAAAAACGGTTGCCAGCATGAAAACCTCGAGAATTGGGTGGATCATCAACAATTCCAAAGAACGCCTTGTCTTCTTTACTTCTATCACCACCATTTCTTTCTTTAGATCTTGTCTCTTCTTGGATAAGACGTCTTGTAAGAGAATCAATCTTGCGATCAACTACTGGAACACTTTCCCAGCCCGAGAGAAAATTATGGAAGCTTGGGGGAAGTGACGTTGTTATTCTGATAATAAGATTTGATTCAGTGACAGGAGCTCTAGCATCCTCTAAATGCTGAGCAAGTAGCTTAATTGCTTCAATATGATTCTTGACGTCATGTTCAGGCTTGAACTTGTAGTTCAGATAGAGAGTCTGAAGACTTTGTTGTCTCTCTTCAGTACTTTGCATATAACGTGTCGTTAACGATGTCCACATAGAGAATGCAGTCTTGCAAGTAACCAAAGCTTCTTGCTGACCTTTATCACAAGAGTGATACAGAAAACTTCGAGCAAGATTATCTCTTTTGAGCCATGCTTTTCGTGCTAACTTATTTGCAGCAAGCACCTCTGCTGTTCCTTCCGTCACCTATAATTGGTGGAAAACACACATTTTTTATTAAACATTAATGCCTCAGTATGATATAATGAATAAAAATTCACCTCAACTGGAATCTTGTTCGTTCCTAGAACTATCTCCTCCAATTCATTTCTTTGAATGGGAAACCAAACGCTCACATTCCAATTAACAAAATTGGTTCCATCAAATATTACAGGGCGTACATTATCTCGAATACCCTCGTGAGCTAAAGGATCAGCCATCTCGTTTATTTTAACAAAGCGTGAGCTGGGCCCATAACCTGTTATTTTATTAAACGAGGAATCAGTCAAACTAAACACAGTCTCTTTATTTAACACATGTACTTGATTACTTACATGAGGATCCACAGGAAAAACACTAGATCTCGATTACACACGACTGTATAGCTTAACGTCCTTACAAAGAGAAAGACTTACAGTCAGACACAAAAGACTCAAAGAACATACAACGAACAGTAATCCCACATAACACAAGTCAGTCCGGTGGATGTCCAAAAGATGTCAATTTCGGACATTGGCCCTATCCTTTGGATGTCAGTTGGAGAGCCTAGGAACATCCCAACAGCCGAAACGGAGATCCAAAGGATGTCCTTTTTTAAATTTTTGTCCGCCCTAGCCAGCGCCACAGGATGTTCTACCAACATCCGAAACAGACATATTCCGGATAAAATTACAACGAGGATAATGTGAGGATAATGTTTAACACGTCATTTCACTCATTATACTACTTTGTTATACATGTCCACTACCAGATTCGAACACTTAACCTTTGTGTTGCCAAGCCAGCCTGCTAACCACTAAGCTACTCGACGCTGCAATGAATGAACAATTATGTATTGACACTATATCTATCAGACTTTAAACTTTTTTCCCAAGCTACGGTAAATGATAAATCATTGTAAAATCCCGATAGAGCAAAGTTTGAAACTTTTTTTTACCCAATTATATAATCATTGCATAAATAAACATAATTGCACAACAAAAAAGTTATTTTCGGACCCTTAAAAACCCAGATTGGGACTCATTAATTAGACTTACAAAAGCAGTCTTTTATCGGACGGTCACGCAAACAAAGTCTTTTGTCCCAAATAAAACCAGGCGTGTTGTCTGGGATAGCACTGTTATAATGTTGAGGAGACTGACTGACTCGCTGAAGGTCAAAAAGAGTTGATAGAGAAAAGAGCTGATGTTCACTGGTTCTCTCGAATAAATTTAACTTTATTTTGGTGCCATTAAAAACTCTATCAGTAGATTTTAACTTAAGTATTACAAATTTCCAAATATTGCTACATTTGTCATTGCTATAGAGTGTATGTGCTTCCCTAACCGAATAAGAGCACCATTTACTGGCGTTTTTTACGCCCAAATTATGTTTGATTTCTTCATCACATTCCCATAGAGTGGTTCGCGATCGAAGGAGGAACCACTCGAGGAAATGCTTGGAATGATTTCAGTTTTGCCTCAGACATAGTTACGCCTACTTCATTCCTCCCTCATGGTTTGCACTGTTTATCTACAAATACCGTGAACCACTCTTAAGTCTAATTTCTATTTGAACAACATAAATTTTCCGTAAATAAACCATGTTTTTGTTCAAAAAGTGTTTTGTAATCAATATTTTTCGGTGTATTTTTCATTCATTCTCATCTAAGTGTTAAAACGACATATTTGGTTGCTTGATAAATGTAAAGTCCTATTACGGATTTCTGTATAACATGAACGGGCTTTACTTATAGGGCCCTCTAAAGGACGTTCGTTTAGTTCATCCGTTGGACGTCCTTTTGAGAGCCGCAGATGGATAGGCTGTGACTTGGCTGATCGGCTCTCATTCGGACATCCGACGGCTGAACTGTGCTATGTGGGAAACGTCTATTTCATAGACTTAGAAGAAAATAGACGTGCATAAATCGTCTAGCAGAAATACGTCAGAACAAGGGAACGGCTAAACAGCACCCACACGTTTGATTAATTTTAACAGTCTCTAACTGACTTATCTATAACTGAGCCTTGTCTAACCGAGCCCATTATTAATAAGTGCCCCTATGTCAACCCTATGCCCGATATACCTCACAACGTCACACGGAATTATATAAACACGAACCAGCCTATGCATGCGAAAGAGGCAGATGCGCGTGTAGTGCGTGCGCACGGTAATTTAGAGTATAGCTAGTTAGATCTGGCTGTGTCTTGTACTTGGTACTGCATCAAGTGTGTGATTAATAAAGTGTGGTTTTGGCAAAGCTGTGTAGAACTAATTATTGTAAGCGCGATTTCCTCGTCCAGAAGCGCGCCTTACATTTAGTGAACGATCCAGTCCCGAACCTTGACAACACCAACAGTAGTAACAAAGACACTCTGTTAGTCCATATCAATCATTTGACCAGGAGTAATTCGAAAGGATGTTGCGGAAAGAGCTGTCGTAGTGACTCTTTCCAAGCAAACCTTTACCGCGTCATCACATCACAACAGAAAGAGCTGTCGAAATGACTCTTTCATCATACCAATCTAGTCTTCACTTGTAAGTGATGAATAAAATCCCAAAATTTTTCCGTAAGCCTAAAACACAGACAGGAGAAGAGGTGCAGTCCCGACAAAAGATATTTTAACACCTGCAGAATTGGAGAAACTTAAGAGTAAAATAAAAACACAAATCACATCAGCAGAACTCCGAAAAGCTTACATTAATAACAGACAAAGCAGACCAAATCAAAGAGATAAATAAGAGATAGAAGAAAGAGAAGCAGACATCAGAAATCTAAAAGCAAAATATCAGGAATTATTAGACCACGATATAATAGGAAAGGTACACTCTCGGCTGTCCCTAAGACCGGCGGGTGTTCAGTAAAGGGTCCCAAGATTCCCCGTCAGGTTCGCTAGTATCGGAGGCCGATCGCCTTTCGGAGGTATAGTAAAATTGGGGTTTTTCCTTCATGAAATAGAAAATTACCAATCAATTTGCCCAGAAATTGATTTCATTGAAGCTTAATTAATTCCCTAATTCATCTACTTTAGGCAATTTTTTTATTGTTAAATGTATGATTGAAAATTAAGATTCTTTCCCTTTCATAATTCCTTCAAGGTTTTTAAAGCCCTTAGCACCTTCCACCCCTTTTCTGCACCAATGTAGGCGGGTGTGTTTTGCAGATAGTTTCATACGTAAAAGTCTTGATCTTTTTCATCGAGTAAAAAATGAGTCGATGGGGCATCTGGGACCCGACTGCTAGACATAATCATCTGGCGAATTTGTAGATGATCATCGACAATTTACAGATAACTCTTCATAGGCAGCGCCGGATTAGCCAATGGGCAACTGTGAACAAATGCTCAGGGCCACGCTTTCAGGGGCCCGCCATGCCACTTTGCAAAAAAAAAAATGTTGCTAAATTTTTAAAAATATGTCAATTGTAAGAAATGTAAGTTCGGAAATATACGGGTGAAGAAAAAGAAACGAAAGACAAATTTCCCGCCGTTTCGTCGTCAATGACTCAATGAGCCTGAGGTCTTTTCCAAAATTCTGATTCTAACCCTGCCTCCTCCCACATAACACAGGGGAGTCCCACGGATGTTCGACTCAGAAAGACTCATACTCAGATGTCGCACTCAGACATTCAAAACATCCGTTGGATGTCCGAGAGACCGCCGCATATCCGCACAGGAGGTCGTTTGGAGGTCGGAATAACGTTAGAAGACCTACCCAAATCGGCGCCTACCGACATCTGCCGTTCATTACTTGGGACATAGGGATAACGTTCCTCGGCTTTAACTTCATTTTATTTAATATGCCTATTAAATGTGTAATTCACTGTTAAAAGCTAATAATATAAGCCTTCCATCAATCTTGTTGCAAAAAATTTTTATTGTGACGTTGAAAACATGTCGATCTTGGTAATAACATTCTAGGTCATTTTATTACTTCAACATTGAAACTATTCAAAAAGGAGAAAACCAAATTTCAGAACATGTCAGAAAACTAAAAAAAGGGGATCAAATGGACAAATTGTAAGTCTACAAAGCGGACGGATGGGAACACAAATATATTGTATAAAGAAAACGGAATGAAACAAACCAGACCTCAACAAATATACTGCATTAATCTTCTTTTGGAAACATTTATTGCTGTTGTTGTCTGTTCCTTGGTTTGTCCTTACAGTGCCTTAAGAAGTCGATCATAACATCTATAACATCCCGTTCACAAATAACAGGCTTTTACCGCTTAGCCGCTCATAAAAAAAGTACGTTTAAAATTGAGTTAACTTTTGAATAACAGTTAGAGAAAATAACAATTTACTCATAATCGCTTTTCCTATAGGGTAGTAACAGTGGGGTTATTTGGACCGGTTTTTGTTTTTCTTGTGTAGGCCGTTTCCTAATTACCCGATTTGTGAAATAAATGTTTTATTGTATTTTTCTCACTTTTTTCTATTTCCGATATTTTTTATTTTATTTTACAGTCATTAGTTTACCCGCTACCGATTTTTAAAGTTTCAAAAAAAGGGGGCGTGAAAAAATTTGGGGTTTATATGGGACAGGGGGATGTACCATATGAAACACTCTAAATTCTCTACTTTAGAATAAAGATAAATTAATTTTAAAAACATCGCGAAATAGAATTTTTCGCCTAGTATTTGTATTTCGCTAAGGTTTTTGGTATACTCGTATAATTAAAAACATTTCTTATATAAAACAAAATGTTCTCTTGAAGGAGAAGGGAATATGAAGGGGACTGGACTTTATGTTATCGATCGATCAGGAAAAATATCGATCTTCAAAAACTAGTATTTATTATTATTTATATGAGCAAGAAAATAAGTTTTAACTATAAAAAAACTGCTTAAAATAAACGTAGATTTAATTTAAAAACACATAAAAGTATAATATTTAACATATTGTTTGTTTTCTAACATAATTTTCTCTGCATTGCCACTGGCAACACTAAGCCCCACCCATTGGTCATTCCGTTTTAGTACCCATTTACCCCACAAAACGGTACCAAATAACCCACCAAAAATGTTTTTGGGGAAACTTTTATAACTAGCTCATTTTAAAATTCAAAAATTTTATTTTTGTGGGGAATTATTGACAAAAGATTTAACTATCATTCTGCTATCTCACTTTTCTAAAAAAACATAGTTACTTCGAGAAATTCTTAGAAAAACAACTTTTTTTAAAGAATATTTAGGGGCTTTTTTTTATTTCTTAAAAAACTACAAAACTTGCAAACATAATGTTTTAAAATGTTCAATAATAAAAGATATACGTATAAAGAATAGCATATATTAATCTAAGAATTTTAGAACTTAATTTACTATTTTTTAACTAAGTGTTTCACTTAGTACGGTGGACCGTATAACCCCCCTCTCCCCAATTGGTCAAAGACAGATTCCGGTTTCTTTTCTGCCCAAACCAAGAATTTGTTGTTGCCAATTGTTTTGAAATGAACCGCTTTGCAATGGAGCGCAAGATATTTCTTGCATTTAGCCCTCCAATCCCAGTTAGATGATTATGATAAAAAAAGAGACGATAGAAAAGATTCAGAACAAAATTAAAATAATATTGGTTGCAAAATTATTACGTACCAACATCTTACGAATAGATTTATTATTAATTTCTTCGTCAAAAGAATTGAATTCATCCATTGTTGTGAAAGGGAGATTTTGAAGAAACTCGTCATCATCCTCGTGATCCTGATTCCGCATAAGTTTCATTTCCATTTTCTTTAGCTGATCCAAGACAGTAGATCCAAGGAATCGCTGATCTCTCATATCGTAATGAGACTATGCCTCTTTGTACAAACTCATCCGGATATTCTACAAACAAAATTGGGAAATGAAACAAATTCAGCAATGAGAATGTTACAATTCCCAGCTTCATTTTGTTTGTTCTCCTTGCTCACGATATGATCACCTAAGTAAGGAAATTTAATTTCCAACATTAATAACCAGCAATAACTCAATAACGAAAATTGGATGCGATTGTTACTACATCTAGAAGTAGACACCACAGCTCGCCGTGTCTTTGAAGTTTGATGCGACCGAGATTAAAACGTCTCTTCTTCATCAGAACTCTGTAATAAGTTTATTGAACGAAGAAGTAATCCAGGGCGAGATCCGGAAGCTGTAAAGAAAAAATGCAAATGATTATACATGCGGTTCCATTAAGATTATCACTTGCTCATGTTATCAACAAAGTAGGTGAATAAAAGGGTATAAATCAAGTCAATTACACTGTTTTTTAAGAGGTAGAAGCCACTGCTCTAGTTTTGCTAGTTTGAGATGACGAGCGAGATAAAAACGTATCTTCATCGCCATAATCAAGCAAGTCATTTTTAAAAATTGATGATCCAGGGCGAAGCAGTAGCTTCGATGATCCGGAAGCTGGAAAGAATAAAAGCCATTCAATAACCAACAAATTGCAAAATAGAAAAATTAAAACAGAAAACTACCGCGATCTTTAGAAGAAGACGCAATATGCCTCTTGTCTTCTTGTTTAAACCAGAAGATGGAGGCGTTGGCATGTCCTCTTCAGAATCACTCACTGTTGGTTTTATTATCCTTTTTCTTGCATATGACCTGATTCTGCTAACAGGAGACGAGCTAGGATCAATCGGTTTTGGTTTGCGTACATCTCTACTCCTTTTCAGTGTCCGTTGACTCTATCTCTCCCAACGGATTTTCCACAGCCTTAGTTTCGTGCTGCATCGCCTCCTCGATCGTCACTAAGAAAAACAAATAGACATTTTAAGTTAATTAAATGTCATATTTTGACTAATGTTACTATACTGCTTTCTCATTTTGGCAGGACATGACTTCCATGTGTCGTGATCCGGTAAATAGCCTAAGTCGATGAATTTCTTAAGGCTTTTATTGTCTCTACATTTTGGAGGCCCCCAACAATTTTCTCCATCAAACCATAATGAAGTGACAGCAGCGACCCAAGGATCGTCAATTCCTTCACAAATCATGTATGGAAACTAGAACCAACAAATTAATAAACAGGAAGTAAACATACCGTTTACAGAACCACTTAATTAAAAATAGTGAATTTATGTTACAAAAAAATGATGAACGCTTATTTCCCTTCGACCAAAATGGATACATTTTCAAGAATTATTTGTTACCTAATAAAAATGCCTTAAACAGTAATTGTTCATTTCTTTATTATTCGTTTGAAAAAAGTTTCATTAGGTATCGGATAAAAAGAAGTTCAAATTAAGTAATAAGTACATGTAAATTAAGTAATAAGTTCTAATAAAATTAATGGTTATTCTCTTCCATGAGAAGATCGAGGAAACAAGGAAAAACGTACCATCCATTTCTTCGGTAATCCCTACAAAGTTCGGTACTTTAACCGCTTAACATTTAATATTAATCAGAGGCCAACATTCAAATGAATCACTTAAACTACCTACTTGAAAAACTCATAAAAAGATGATGAAATGGGATAGTAATAGATATTTTTAAATTTACGATACCACCGACCACAAATAAAATCTCCCTTCTCATTTGAGACTATGTTTTCAATCAAAATAACGGACGAGTTTTTAAATACATGCAGTTATTAGGAATCTTGCAGCTGAGATACCAAGGACCCAAATGCATCTCCTTGTACTGTTTTGAAGATCGAATCATATTTGGGAGAAGAGGGCCACAATCATGTTGTAATTTAAATTTAAAACGATATTGTCGTTTATCATAACAAGTTTTTGGAGAAACTTCATCAATATGAAAACGTTCCATCAAGCGTTTGATTACCTACTTTAACGCTTGATTTGATTTGCGCAACAATATTTTCAATGACTGAAGGTAATTTTCAAAAGGGTACGCAGAAAAATTTGGCAAGTATCCGCGTGCTGGCGCGCCAGAACGCGGATCGTAAGTGGTATGAAACGCTCTTTCATATTCATCTCATTCTTTTTAAGTTTAAACGAATATTTTCAACGGGTTTACAAGGGATGGGCGACATTTTAAATGGTTCCGTTCCTCAGTCGATTCCGAAGATGAAATGGATTTTGACTCAGATGAATACACTACTGAAAGCGAATCCCATGATTCCTATCCTGATTGGAAGCAAAAATAACTCGCGTCACGATGTCTGATGGTTGCGGTAATCGCGAAGTGCATAGGAGTCCACGACTGATTGTTCAACCAACTCCACAGACGGATCGAAGAACGTCGCAAGCTGCTAGTCGCCGAACCTTTCTTTTGTCTTTTCCGTCCAGATTCTTTATAAAATCACGCATTTGTTTCTTAACACTTTTAAATGAATGAATTCAACTCAATGCGTTAAAATGCAAAGTAGAAAGAAATGTTTGTGTAAAACAAATTTTAAAATAAAGTTCAGTTATGGTTAATTGTGTCTTTATACTATATAATTGCAAATTTAAGAAACTTTAATTTTTTATATTTTCCTTTCTTTTCTTTTTTTAGCATGAAAGTTATTTATACAACACACATCCTAATTGTTGGAGCATACATTTGTTTCAGTGAGAGGAACGATCGATAGATGGCGCAGGTTGAATATTCCCAATAGTCGGTATCCTTTTTCCAACCTGGTCTCAGCTGGCGCGCCAGCACGCTACGTCAAATGGCACTTTCTGGCACTTCAGCACGCTACAACAAGTCCTTTCAACTCATTCGCCAGTACAGCCCGACTTTTGCCACAGCCCACGGCGGCATCCAGTACGTCTGCAGCGGTGGCTTCCCGTAAATACTGACATTTATTTATTCGGTTTAGTTTACAATTAATTAATTTAATAGTATTTTATAGCTATATTAGGTCTATAAAGTGTATTTTTAAGTTTATTTGTGCAGTAATCAAAGATTGTAAAAATTTAAAATGTACATTTATGTATTTCGTTTTATTTTTAAAATACATTCATTTATGAGTATTTTGCATTCTCTTTGGTTTTAATTTATTTATCATCGATTATTTACAAATTTATTCGTAATTAGGGTGGAGTTTTAATTTTAATTGAAAAAGAACGATATAAAATGGCGCCGCCAGTACGTTTCGCTTTTTGATAGCGTGGTTTTCCCCCTGCAAAGCATAGGGATTACACCGTTGCTTTAGCAAAGTCTTCTGGGCTTTTTAAATATTTTATAATTAAATGCATGCATTATAACTAATTTGTTAGGTGTCAATATAATTTATAATTTCAACATTAGGGGAAAATTTTGGGGGGAAATATGTGAAAAAATTCACGATTTCACCAATATAAGCTGGCCCGCCAGTACGTCCTGGTTTCTTTAAATTTATGATTACATTGATTAAAATAAAACTCTGATCGAATAGAATTTTCTCTCATAATCATCGAGACATGATCAGTTTGTATAAAAACTCTGCCAAAACTAACTTCATTTTACCCTCATCCCACTTAATCTAAGCCTACACTTTAACCTATAGCGTCAACTTCTATCACCAATAGAAACGTCCGAAATTCAGATCAGTCAGCCGACTCATTATCATTAAATGTGGCTAACGATAATGAGGCCGATAGTGATGATTCATCTGATGGCAGAATGTCTCTTTCCAGTGTCCAATCTAATGATAGTCGCCCTTATTCCCCTCGTGTCAACGTGTTTTTGATTCCTTCTTATTTATCGTCGATCATCTGGAACGAGCTTATTGATGTTATGGGAAAAAAAGTGTTGAATATTATCATAGCTGAGATTCAAGAAAGCCAGTACTTTTCAATAAGTGTCGATTCTACGCCCGACGTAACTCACACCTCACATCAGTTGACTTTCACCTTCCGCTACGTGAAGGGTTCTGGAACAGTTGAGAGATTTGTTAAGTTTATTCCGATTGCTCGACACACCGGGGAATTCTGGCTAATTGTGTTTTTAAATTTTTAGATACCCACAAAATTAATGTGATGGACTGTCGAGGACAATCGAATGACAATGCTTCCAATATATATGTCTGGACAATACAACGGGCTGCAAGCTCGCATTAAAGCGATAAATGAAAAAGCAGAATATGTACCGTGTGGTGAACATTCTCTAAATTTTAAAAGCTTAAAAGCTGCAAAGTGTTGTTTCGTCGACGTGGCGTATTTTTTGTTCGTAAAAAACTTGTACTTATGTTTTCCAGCCTCTCCGCATCGATGGAATATTTTATTGGAAGCTCTTGGAGATAAAGTGGTTCTAAAGAGACTTATTGATGAACGATGGTCAGCTCATGCCGATGCCGTGAACGCTCTTGATGGTGGCTACAACAAAATCCAATCTGCCTTGGACGTAATTACAAATGACGAATAAGACAGATTTGACTTCAGTTTGGAACCGCATTCTCTCAAGATTCAAAATTGTAAGCAAGACTTTGCAAGCTGAGGACATCAACTTATCCGATATTGTGTCGCTTAGGAATTCCATGAAAATTTTTGTTCAGTTGAGGGGTGATTTTAATGATTGCCTTGAGAAGGCCAAAGAAAAAAGGCCCCAAGCTGAATACAGTTTTGTAACTCAAAGAGCAAAGAAACGAAGCGTTCGTGGATCTCGTAATGATGGACCCTCTGCTGACACTGTTTTAACTGGCGATTCAAAAGTCGAAATCTTCTATCCAATCCTTTATTCCCTGTTTATGAGGGTTTATCTACGCGTTCCGTTGCTTATGAGCGTATTAACGACCGTTTTCTCTTTCTGATACAATTAAACAAGATGAGCAACTCTGACATCAAAAGAAAATGTGAACAACTTGCAGGATTTTATTGCGGTGACCTAGATCCAACGGACCTTTATGGAGAATGTTTACAATTTGTCTATTACGTCGAAGACGAATTAAAAGAAAAACAAAAGAAAGAATCATTCCCAAATGAAAAAAACCAAAAGAAATCATATTTGAAACTCTGTATTCAAGAATCAAATTAAATCACCAGGAATCATCTTTCCCAAACATCGAGATTGCTCTTCAAATTTTTTGTCCATGATGGTAAAAAATTGAAAAGGAGAGCGGTCCTTTTCTAAACTCAAGCGGATAAAAAATGAAAGCCCGGCAAGTAGGCCTAGTACAGAAGACCGTCTCAATAATTTAACTTTGATGAGCATCGAGTCTGATCTACTCAATGATATTAATTTTAATGATATTATTAGTGATTTTGCTAGTAAAATTTTTTGAAATGTTCCTATTCAATTAAAGATTAATGTGATGTTCTTATGATTTTCCGATATCATACAAGTGTACTGTGTACTACATGTTTACTATTAAATAGAATTATAACCCAGCATCTTTTTAATATCTTTAACTTTATATGAATTTTTTAGAAAAAAAACGGGGAAAAAGGGCCCACATTTTCTATTTTGCCCTGGGCCCGAGAACTTCTAATCTGGCGCTATTCTTAAGGTGCAATTAGCAGCGTAGACTGTAAGAGATAGCACCGTGGGTGCATCTTGGTTCTTACGTTAAATGAATAACAGAATAAATAAATTGACAGTTCTGTCAACTCACCAAAAGGGTAGGAAAAGCAGAGGGTGAATTTAGTAGAATTATGCGTTTAGGACGCAAGATTTATAATCAACGGAAGTGGGAGGAGAATAAAATAACCGGAGGGAGAACAGGTGCAATATTGTAGGGGGAGAGGGAGTGGCCAACGTTCATGAGCGCTATGCAACATTCCCGTTTGGTTGCGCGTGCCACTAGACTAGCAGCGCCTTCTGTTACATAACTCGGGGGGGGGGGGAGGGTTGATTACGTCCCGTAATCTTTAAACAGAACTTGTGACTGTAGCTGGAAGCAGATCACGCAATCGGACAGGTGATGATGTGTCCATAACTTCACTTCGAGCACGGCGAGAACGGCTTCGTGGGCGTATGTGTGGACGAGGCTTGCAACACATAGCATAAAGGCAAGCAAAAATGCCGAAATAGCGGAAACAAGCAAATAAGAAGGCGAAAACAAGAGCCAAACTGGTAAAGAAAAGCACCCGTTTGAATGTTTCCCACCAACTTAATTGTTCGGTGACGTGAGTTTTTTCCGCCGCCGTCATGATGATTGTTTGAACCGGCGTCAGTGGTGATATTTCTTTTTGAGTCAGCGGATGGTTTGAATGCTCCGCCATTGCTGCCGTAAGATCCGCCATGATGTTCATTGGGCTCGTAATGAAAGTTTTATAGCCCGGATTTATTGATGGTTGATATTTATAGCTATTATCGTCTGTGTAGCGAAACGATAGCGGCCAGTCTTGTTCCATTTCAATGATCGTTTCTTCTGCCAACTTCCATGTATCATTTCGGTACACACAATGTTTACCATTGAAGTTGACATAATGATCATTCCAATAGCATGGTTGATATGCCGTGAGTTCCCAGCCATTCAACGAGATGGTTGAATTTTTATACCTGGGCTGAGGGCCACAGGTAGTCGTCTCGGTACTGAATGAGACTTGCTGGGGAAGGCATTCTTTCATGAGGACTGTCATACCTTTTGCTTGGAGGGTGACACAGGTAGGCAATCCCAAGATACTAGCCGCAAGCCAGCCGTCGTATTGAGCAGCCGCTATAGCTAATGAGTGTTTCATTCGAGTGATTTGACAATGCATGTCGTGAGCAGATCGAAGAATCTCATTTTCGTGATCGAGAGTTTTGTCCTTCAAATATTGAACGTGAGATTGAAGGAGTTTGAGTAGAGCATTACGCTTATCCTCAGGATAGCTATAATAATCATCTCGTACTTCATTTCAAATTTTATACTCTAATTCTTCTTTTGTTGGCTTGGTAGCCGTACGATTAAGAATTAAGTCATTTGTTTTGTTTCCTTCAACACCAAGTTGAAGAATCATGATAAATAGATGCTTGTCTCCGGCTACTGTGAATGTGTTGTTTGTAAAGTCACAAGGGAGAACAAGACATCGTTCAGTGTGTGTGATGTGATACGACAACTGATTATCATCATCTTCTAACTTGAACGTTTCGGCCACGGAACGTTTGCGTAATTGTCCCCCAGCCTTGCGTTAGCAACCGCGGAGCGTGAGCGGTGCGATCAGCATCGACTGCATCCCAAATGATGGTCATATGGTTGTGGGTATGCACACCGATTGAGACATTGGCTTGTCCCAAGGGAGTGTCGATGAGGTCATCGATTCCGTTCAAAAGATTAATTTCCTCTACCATACAATTGAGATCCTCAACCATAAGCCTTCTTCCGACGGCTCAGGTACATACAGCCATTTGCCGTCGGCAAATTTCATCGGCATCTCATCGCACCTTTTTGTTTTCGCCATGAGCGTACATTCATCTTGCGTGGTATCAATTGCTCTTTTTTCAGGAATTCTAGTACCCTACTTCAAAAAAAGTTACTTTTGATTTTTTAAAGACAATTAATCTATAATTGATCTTGGTCTTCACGAAAAAAAAATAGTTATATTTTATTTTTATTCTATGTTCTTCATTCTTACATACTTTTTATTGAGAGTTCCCATAACTAGACTTAACTTTCGGAAATAGTTTTGTAAAATCTGCCCTTTTTAAAGCATATGCAATTTCCTTCACGACGGACGAATAGCCCTGGAAAGGAATAGCACTATTCGTCCGCCGGACGGAAGAATAGCCCCGGTGCTATATTTCCGTCCGACGGACGAATAGATTTTACCAAGATAAAAATAAAACGCGGTAAAAGTAATGCAAGTATTGCGGCGACGAGGCACACAAGTGAAAATAAGGAAAAGAGCATATTATTGGAGAAAAAAAATGTATGAAATGAAACGAAACATAATAGTAAAACAAATACTGAAAGAGAGCGACAGTTGACGCTGCATGCTAATAAAAGACACTTAAAAGATCATAACTAAAAGGCGACATGAACTACGAAAAAAAAAGAAATACGAGAGCGACGATACATATGAAATAGAATACGGTTAAAGGAATTGAACGGAATCGTAGAGAAAAATGAATGAAATGGAGAAAGGAAATCCCTTAAGAGCTTGACAACACATCGACACTTAATAAATGAAATTTACGCAACGAACGAAGTAAGGAGACGAGAAGTAGGCAAAATTAAAACGAAAACAAAAGAACACGATAACTAAAGAGAAAAACGATAAAAATCGAAAACGGACTACTCGAAAATACTAAAGAAATAAACGAATACGATGGGACATACGCATATGAGAAAAAAAAAATAATAATATGAATAAAAGGACGACAAAACGGAACAAAACACAACGATAAAAGATGATACGCAATTTAAAAAAAATAAAGAACAAGAAAAGGAAAGTGTAGGCCTATTCTGTTGAACGATCATACAGAATGAGCCGCTACTATAAAAAGAAATGATGACTACACCTAATACTAATAAAAATGGAGAGAAACAAACAACGCCACTGACAAAAAAAAAATTATTAAGGCAAACATGATTAAAAAGTGCCATCTTTTACTGCCGTCATTCTAGCTCTGAAACAGCCGTCACTGGATCACTTTGACGGATGTGCGCTCCTTCCCGAAAAAGTTGCACCACGGAGAAGATCAAGACTCCCCAAAGACCGATGATGGCGAGACAATGAAACACCATCAATGCCCATTCCCACCAACTTGCGGGTCCATTGCAGCATAAGCAATCACACGAGCGCCATGATACGATGTTAGCGCGCGGGCACCGTCTGATCGCTGGAACAACGACGTCTGGTAGGCGCGTTGGATGATTGTGTCCACTGCCGCGACCGTCGTTCTGCAGACGAGACGTTTGAAGCCACGGATCATCGGGATCGACATCCGTGACTCGATTCAAATCGAAAAGAAACTCCGTTCTTTCTGAATCCGTTGCCGATGGAGGACGACTAAAATCTCTTTTCTCTGATGCCACACCAGAAAATGATGCAGAACTGGACGAACATGACTCGTACCACCGATCAGTGTCCATTGAGTATTGCTCACGAGAGTCACTACTCTCGTACAACACCGAAAGAGTGTCTCCACTGTTGCTGACCCCATCACTACCACGGTCACTCTTCCACTCCATGACCTTGTTGACCAGGTCATATCTTACCGCAATGAACTGTTGAGCATTTTCATGCTCCACCACTTTCCATGACATGCCAGGACGTTTCGCCATTTGTTGACGCAACTCACTGACAGTAAATAATAACTTCGGTGGAACTGGAGTGTCCACGTTTGCGTTCGACACACGCAAACTGACCATTCCTTTTTCCAAAATAGCCGCAATATTTTTATCGGAAAAATACGACATTCTAAAAAATAAGTGAAACTACTAGCGGAATAAAACTCACCGATGCGTATGTTGATGGCTGCCAACAAAGTGAACCCCCAATCGAACTGCGTCACCTCTTTTTAAAGGCATCACCCCCTTCTACTGGTCAGAGACGCTTAGAAGACCCCCCAACTTGTAATGGTATTAACTTTTACCCATATTTAAGTCTCGCCAGTTACACAATTTTGTCTGGATTTTTCTGTCTGATTTTCTCTCCCTTGTTTCTATAAAACTTTGTATGGCCGATGTTTTTTTCCACAGAAGATATCGTCTTTTCAGAAAAATAGAAACAACAAAGTGGCGAGTATTTATATCCAAAAATAAAAAAAAACTTGGCCAGACAGTGTCGCATGTCCACTGTCCGGATTGAATAATAGATAGAGAATAAAGGGGCGTAAAGGAAAGAGAAAAATAAATAAATAAATAGAGAAAACTGAGACTCGATTATAGTTCTTCAATGAGTCGTCTCCGCGCTTTAGGTATACGTCCGCTTCTCGTAACCAGCAGCGGCTGTGGAGGCGGCTCTTCATTAGCCTCTTCTCGCAACGGGTGGCTAAAAGGAAGCTCAGGTAGTTGTTTATCAATAGTGCCATCGGTGGGAGGACGGACTTGTTCTTCCACCTCAACATGTTGATCAGATGGAGACTCTAAACTGTTTTCCTGTGTCGGGGGCTCGTTGCCTATATCAGCCATCACAGAGTCACTGAGCTCGCCTATTTCTGGTGAAGAGGGTGTCTGGTCAATTTGTGTGGGGTCTTCTAGCTCAGGACAAAATTCGTCTCTCCATAACATGGTGTCGTAAAGAGGGCGCAGGCGATTGACATGGTTTCTCTTTGATTTTTGTGCGTTGTTTGAGATATCCACTGTAGCGTTGTCGTAAACTTTAGACACTCTATACGGCCCACGATATTTTGAAACAAACTTTCTGCTGGTGTTTTCTGGTCGGACTTTTATATCAAGAAGAACTCTGTCGCCTACCTGATATTTAAAAATTTTAGCCCTTTTATTATATTGCGCTCTTTGTTGTTCTCTAGCTTTTGTATTTTCTTCTCTGGCTTTTTGAAAAGCTACACTGAGGGCTTCCATACCCCACATAGCACAGTTCAGCCGTCGGATGTCCGAATGAGAGCCGATCAGCCAAGGCACAGCCTATTTATCTGCGGCTCTCAAAAGGACGTCCAACGGATGAACTAAACGAACGTCCTTTGGAGGGCTCTATAAGTACAGCCCGTTCATGTTATACAGATATTCGTAAAAGGACTTTACATTTATCAAGCCACCAAATATGTCGTTTTAACACTTAGATGAGAATTAATTAAAAATACATCGAAAAATATTGATTACAAAACACTTTTTGAACCAAAACATGGTTTATTTACAGAAAATTTATGTTGTACAAATAGAAATTAGACTGTAGAGTGGTTCATGGTATTTGTAAAGAAACAGTGCAAACCATGAGGGAGGAATGAAGTAGGCGTAACTATGCCTGAGGCTGACATTGTCCCAAGCATTTCCTCGAGTTGTTTCTCTTTCGATCGCGAACCACTCTATGGGAATATGATGAAGAAATCAAACATAATTTGGGCGTAAAAAACGCCAGTAAATGATGCGTCTATTTGGTTAGGGAACCCCATACACTCTATAGCAATGACAAATGTAGAAATATTTGGAAATTTGTAATACTTAAGTTAAAATCTATACAATCTTATCTATAAAATCTACTAAAGTTAAATTTATTCGAGAGAACCAGTGAACATCAGAACTTTTTTCGACCTTCAGCGAGTCAGTCAGTCTCCTCAACCTTATAACAGTGCTATCCCAGACAACAAGCCGGGTTTTATTTGGGACAAAAGACGTTGTTTTCGTGACCGTCCGATAAAAGACTGCTTTTGTCAGTCTTAACTTAATGTCCCAATCTGGGTTTTTAAGGGTCCGAAAGTAACTTTTTTTGTTGTGCAATGATGTTTATTCATGCAATGATTATTTGATTGGGTAAAAAAAAAAATAGTTTCAAATTTTTCTCTATCAGGATTTGACAATGACAATGATTTATCATTTACCGTAGCTTGGGAAAATAGTTTTAAGTCTGATAGATATAATTTTAATGTATAATTTGATCATTATTAACAATGTCTAGCAGCTTAGTGGTTAGCAAGCTGACTTGGCAACATATAGGTTCTGTGTTCGAATCTGGTAGTGGTCATGTATAACATAGTAGTATACTGAGGGAAATACGGTAGTATACATTATAGTATACATTATTCTTAACATGTTGAAATTTTATCCGGAATATGTCTGTTTCCGATGTTAGTAGAACATCCTGTGGCGCTGGCTAGGGCGGACAAAAATTAAAAAAAGGACATCCTTTGGATCTCCGTTTCGGCTGTTGGGATGTTCCTAGGCTCTCCAACTGACATCCAAAGGATAGGACCAATGCCCGAAAAAGACATCTTTTGGACATCCACCGGACTGACTTGTGTTATGTGGGACGCAAGCTTACGAAATCAGAAGATGATAATGTCGATCGTAGAATTGCATCAAGAAAATTATGAATGGGAATGTTGGGATCTCTACCATATAATAAAAAGAATGGGGTTTCCTGTGTGGAAGAGTGGATGGATGTATGATATGCAAAACATACATCGTCTAGCATATCCTCCCAGTCTTCGTGTTGACTATCCTCCAATTCTTTTCTAAGCATCATGGTGAGAGTGCGATTGAAACGTTCTGTTTCACCATTAGTAGCAGGATGATAAGCTGTGGAAAATTTTTGTTTCATACCGAGTTTGTTACAAAGACGCCTAAATATTTTTGATGTAAAGTTTGAGCCCCTGTCAGACACTATGGCCTTTGGCATGCCGTGTCGGTGAACTACCATTTGTAAAAACGCATCCGCTGTTGTTTCTGCCGTTTGATCTGGTAGTGCTTTTACTTCCACATACTTGGAGAAATAGTCAGTGACAACCATAATGTATTTGTTTCCGTGTGTTGACGGGGGTTTAAAAGGTCCCATAAAATCCATACCTACTACATCAAAAGGTGCTTTTGCTAGCTCAAGTGGGTGTAAAAAGGCACGTAAAGTAGACTTGGTATTTTCCAAACATCGCTGGCAAACTTTACAGTAAGTTTGAATATCCTCTCTCATAGTAGGCCAGTAATAGTTTCTTTTCACTCTCATATACGTTCTATAGTACGCAAGGTGGCCTGCCATGGGGTCATCGTGTAAATGTTTCATAACCAGGGGTCGAAGAGAAAGAGGAACGACTACCTGAGTGAGCACTCTCCCTTTCTTCCCTTTTGCTGTAGGAATTTCTTTTCGGTAAAGGACCCCTTCTCTTACCTCATAAAACTCTATCTCTTTTGCCCAAATAGGCCAGTTTTTGGTGTGAGCTTCAGAAAGCTCTCCTTTGTCCATAAAATTCCTGATATGTATGCACAGCGGGTCTTTTGCCTGTTCTATACATATTTCTTTTATCTCGTCACTCGCGTGAACATGCGCGTTCTTTATTCGGGATAGGCAATCGGCGTATTGATGTATTCTTCCCGGTTTGTAGCGAATAACGTAATTAAGACTACCTAGTTCTACTGCCCATCTACCCAGTCGGCCATTCGTGTCTTTAAATGTCTTTAACCACTGTAAAGGAGCATGGTCACTTAGCACTGTAAAAGGACGGTCAAGCAGGTAGTATTTGAAATGCCTGATCGTTTCCACTACTGCTAACGGTTCTTTCTCTATAGTTGGGTAGTTTGTTTCTGATTTCTGTAGCTGTCGACTAAAATAAGAAATAACCACTTCTTTTCCATTCTGTACCTGTGATAGCACAGCTCCAATACCATAGTTGCAGGCATCGGTAAAAAGAAGAAACTCTGCTTGAAAATCTGGGTAGGCTAAAATAGGCTGCGTAATAAGACAAGTCCTTAAATATTCGAAAGCTTTCTGGTCTTCTTCGGTCCATTGAAATGGCTCTTTTAATGCAGCTTTCTGCGTCTTTTGTGTGAGTGACTTTGCCACCTTTCCAAAGTTAGGAATGAATCGCCTATAATAACCTGCAAGACCCAGAAATGAGCGCACTTCGTCAGCTGATGTCGGAACAGGATAGTCTTTTATTTTCTGGATTTTTTGTGGGTCTGGAGCTATACCATCTTGCGTGATGATATGACCCAAATAATTTACTTCTCTTCTTAAAAACTGACACTTTTTTTATTTTAACTTAAAATTTGCTTTTTGTAAAAGCGAAAAAACTTCTCTTAAATCATTTAAATGGTCCTCCCACGTTTTTGAGTAGATAATGATGTCGTCTAAATAAACTAAAGCTTTCTTTCCTAAGACGTCTCTCAGGACAAAGTTCATGGTACGTTGGAATGTGGCGGGAGCGTTGCAAAGTCCCATAACCATTCTTTTAAATTGAAATAGATTATCCTCTACTATGAAAGCAGTTTTTTCTTTTGAGGCCTCATCTAACTCAATCTGCCAATAGCCAGATTCTAAATCCAGTGTGGTAAAAAATTTGGCTCCATTTAATTTATTTAAAGTATCATCAATTCTAGGAAGAGGAAAGGAATCTTTTAAAGTGATATCGTTTAGTTTTCGAAAATCAATACATAGTCTTAAAGTACCATCTTTCTTCATCACTAAAACGACTGGAGCTGCCCAAGGAGAAACCGAATATTCAATTACATCAAGGTCTAATAACGTTTGTATTTGACGCTGTAAATCCTCCTCGTATCTCCTAGCCGTTCGATAGGGTCGCAGTCTGATAGGGCCTCTTCCTTGAGTGTTAATATGGTGTTTTATAACACTCGTGCAACCAATACGGTCGCCTTTTTTTAAATAGATATGCATAATCAGTAAGTAGCTTTCTCATTCCAGGGCGAAACTGTTCGTCAACCGACATGAGAGCGATCTCGATGGAAGAAGCATCCAGTTGTTGTGGACCATCTTCTTTATTTATAACTGGTTCTGGATCAACACCTTCTTTTAGCGCACCAACTATTTGACAACCGATTTCGATTGTACCGAGTGTACAACCTTTATTAAAAGCGAGCTCCTTCTCACCAGCATTTTTCACGAGTATATGATAGATACCGTCGTCACGTGTTACGTCAAAACTTTCCTCAATAATAGCGTGCCTTGACAACATATCTTGTTGAAGGTCGCTGACCCACCCCCCATTTTCATTAATATTTGCGTGTCTTGACAACAAGTTTTGTTGAAGATCGCTGGTACCACAAAAATCAGCATGCCTTGACAACTCGTTAGGTTGAAGGTTGCTTAAACATAAATTTGCATGCCTTGACAACTCGTTAGGTTGAAGGTTGCTTAAACATAAATTTGCATGCCTTGACAACGTGTTAGGTTGAAGGTTGCATTCCCCAATACTAGCATGCCTTGACAACTCGTTAGGTTGAAGGTTGCCGAACCCAAAATCTGCATGCCTTGACAACTCGTTAGGTTGAAGGTTGCATTCCCTCCCACTGACATGCCTTGACAACTTGTTAGGTTGAAGGTTGCCGAAACCCCCATTTGCATGCCTTGACAACGTGTTGGGTTGAAGGTTGCATTCCCCAGATGGACCTGCCGATGACTTTGCTGGATTAAAAATGAACGGAAACCCTCCAAGAAGAGAATAGTCAGCTCCCCTTATCCTGGCTCTAACGAAACGAGAAGTGAAAGGAGGAATCCTTTCCATTTCCACCGTCTGCATTTCCCTATTTCCATAACAAGAGGGTGGTTTTTCCTCTTCTTGACCTGCAATAAAGATCGCTTTTGTCTTACCGCATAGGACAAACTCATGCTTAAAGATAGCGTCGATCCCAAAAATGCACATCTCTGTTATCCCGTTCGTAACGATAAATTCTTGTTCTAATAATTTATCACCATATTTGACGTTTAACGTGACCTTTCCTAAATTACTTAATTGTTTGTTTTGGACATCAAACAATGCTACTGTGGTCTCTGCGCTGGCCAGCTGCATATTAGATGGTAGTGACCTATACACTTTTTCATGTAGTAGACTTCTTGCCACCCCTGTATCGAAGAGCGCTTCTATTTCTCTGTTACCTATCTGTATCATTACTCGTGGAGCTGAGCTGTTATTTAGTTGAGTCACATAAGCTACCTGCTGGGTTTTGTTTATATCCGAAGCTTCCCTACCAACTGTCCCAAAGCCACAGTTGGTGTCTACGCGTTTCCCTGTCCATTTAAAGGGCCAGGTATATTAGACTCTCCATTTGGACAGGTAGTCGATAAATGACCGACCACTCCGCAAGTGTGACATGTTATCATGCGGTCACGTTCACCTTCAGCGTGAGGAGCTCGTGACATAGCTGCAGCGCGTGCTGCTTCTTTCTTCCGACAGGGACTTTCATAGTGGCCTTTATGCCCACAAAAATTGCAAGTGACGGACGGAGCCGGAGGTCTAGTCTGAGGACGAAAAGCTTGTGCCTGTTGAGGAGGAGTTGCATAAGTAGGAGGACGATATATGTGGTTAAAGGTTGGCCGATGTTGTGGAGGAGGGTGGAAAGGAGGGCCCTGAAAATTTGGCTGATAGGCTACCTGTATAGGTGGAGCAGCTGCTGACTGAGTAGACGTTGCTGGCTGTTTAGGAGGTCGTTGAACTGGCTGTCGAGCGTTATTCAAAGCTTTTATTACCTCGTCTAACCGTTTAGCTAACATATCGAATCCACTCGAGGAAATGGGTGGCTCTGCCTCTCCCACAGTTGGGCGAGAGCTTGACGCAATTGCTCCAACTGTTTCTGATTGTTTATTTCTGATGTTATCGATAGCAGCCCATAGTAACTGAGAATCTAATGGAGAAATTGTTGAAGTGATGGCATTGACAAATTCTCGTTTACTGCTTTCTTCTTTTTCGGCTTGAAGTCGATTATCATATTTATCTGTTTCACGTACCAGCTCTTCATAATCTTTAAATTCTTTATAACGCACTTTGTTTTTGAGTGGCCCGTCCAATCCAGTCAAAAATTTTTGTCGCAACATTTCAAGGCGAGTGGCTTCCTCTGCTTGTGTAGTACTAGCTGTCTTTGGATAACCATGTTCAAAAATATTCTTTAACCGAAAACCATAAGCAATTATATTCTCTCCCGGCTGACGCTTAATTTCTTCTAGCTGAGCCTGAAAATAATCTTTGTTTTCTTTTCCATGAAACCTTTCTTGTAGTAGCTTTTTTATTTCTGAATATTCTTTTGTAACGCTGTCTAATATATTTTGAAACATTTCATTTGCCGCACCTGTCAACTTTGTCACCAACATATTTACAATTTCATCATCAGTCCAATTCGACATAGCCACTATGTTATCAAATAATTTTATCCATCGATCAAAACGCATAGTCGAAGGACCCCCACTGAAAGATGGAAGCTGTAACAACATAGTGACCGCTCTATTTCTCTTGTGTATGCCTTGTATATCAGTGAGCGCCATTATTTGAGAGACGGCTGCAGAATGAGAACACGAGTCCATTTTTAATTTTGATCCTTGAGCAATTCGTTTACTAGCTTCGTCAACGTGTGTTGAAGAGAGCGGATATTGACAGCGATCAGTTCTAGCTGGTGAATACGAGGGGTCGGCGGAAGTGGCCGTCTGCTCCGAGCCTCCTGAATAGTTATCCCACTCCTCTGCTGATTTTTTATCCCAGACGTCGACGAGTCTGCTGATTGATGTTGAATAATAGGGCTTTCTAATATCTGTCTGAGAAGAGGCTGTATAGTGGTTCGTGGGAGGAGCTGTTTGCGTCGGTGCACTGGTTGACGTTGTTTTCGTAAATGTATTTGAGGCGGGGCCTGTTGTGGTATGTTGCTGCTTGACGATGGCAGCGGTGGGTGGTCTTGATCTACGGCCTGATTGCTGCTTGACGGTTGAGTCAAAGGGGATATAGAACGCGACGGGTGGTCGTCGCTTACTACTGTTGGTTCGCTGTAAAGGGGCTGGCTTGACGATTGTGACACCTGTTGGCCGGGGAGGATCGACTGGTGATCGTTTGGTGTGGAATACACCGGCGGATCGATGATTGTTATAGAGTGAAATATCGGAAAGAGAGTTGGGGTCTGACTTGATGATGACGTTTGCGTCGATTGGATGAGGCGGTCGATTCGATCGAATAATTGACGCAGTTTTAAAGTCTCTAACCTGGCTACTAGCGATAGGCAAGGAGGGAAATCTGGGTTTGTCGTACACACCGTCCACAGTTGAAATAGGAGGGATCGAGTGAAACTCGACACTCCTTTGATCGCCAAAAGATTCTCCACTACTTGGACTGTCTCTGGAAGTTTTTGTAAGAATGCTTTCCCTTGATTTAAGCAGATGCAATCCGTCAGATCCCCCGACAACCGTCTCAGAAGGCCGTGAAGACTGTGCACACGTGAAAATTCGTCGTGGATACTGACGAAATTCGATTCCGGTTTCCGACGTATAATGAATCAAATTAGACGGTTGGCTTCTACCAGGAAAAGAATATTTTGGATATGCTCCTGTATCTCTCTCCCGAGAAACAGGCTGAAGTGGATCAAGAAAAGTTTCAGGTCTTCTCGTATAGGTTCCGTCACGTTGCTGATGGAAAATCCCGGGCGTGAGAGGGAAAACACTAGGCCTTCTAGAGTGGTCTCCAAAGACACTGGGATGTGATGGAAAGGCGGCACAATGAGCAGTGGAGACGCAAGGATGAGTTTCGTTTAAGCCACCAGCGAGCTGTATGCCGGATGCCTCGTTCCCGTTCCCGTATGTTGGTAGTCGGATAGATCCCTCTGCAGCGTCCACAAGTTGGTCCGCAGCGTTCTTAGTTCGAGAGGAAAACGAATGCACGGGTTCCTGCCTAGTATTGTTTTGCAAGGCTCTACAGCCTGTTGAATCCTCTGGTTGCAACGATGAATGTCTGATTGACTCATCTGAGTGCGGAGAAGTGCGCAAGTTATCGATATGTGAACCGGCCTGAACGACAGACGAATGATCGCTGTCACCTACACTAGGCACGTCAGATAAAAATTCTTCAGCTGCAGCAAAGATTCGTGATTATGAGTATGGTGGTTCAGAAAAATTTGTAGGAAGCAAAGGAGCAATAGCAGTAGAGAGAGACGGAAGAATTCCAGCACTCACTGAAGTGTTGGAGCCTGAATCAGAAGCACTGGTTTAATTACCCGAGCGTCCCAAGCTTACAATACGAGCTAAAAGAGAAGGGCTATTATAAATAGCCGACTTAGTTCGTTCCCACGCAGACGGCTTTTTACCAATAGCCTGTGGGTCTGATGTACCAACCTCCAACAATTTAACTTGTTTAAAATCAACTTGTGAACGAGTCGAATATTTATGGGGAACAACCTTACGGAATAAAAATAATTTACTTTTCTTAACCGGTACAGGAGGAAAGTTACGTTTTGTGGTTTTAATTTCCAAATCAGAGTCAGAACTACTATGTCGAATAACAGGTAAAACTCTTTCCGAAACGATTGCGTCCCAACTGGCTCGTCTACTCATTGACATTGTGACCACATTCACGCGCCGCTGCCACCAGATGTAAGAGATAGCACCGTGGGTGCATCTTGGTTCTTACGTTAAATAAATAAGTATAAATGCGCGTTGGTCGAATGTCTTTATTGAGCAAAATAGCCGGATAGAAACAACAATCGGTAGGGAAACACAAGACAGATAATATGAAATGGAAATAATTAAAATGTAGGGGACATACCCAAAATATTGGTAGCGTAGGGCCTGAAAGGCGGTGTTTGAAATAAAGATACTACGGAAACTAAACACAACTAAATGGAACTAAAAGGAACACTTTAAACGAAACAAAGGTTATGAACGAGTATAAAAAGAAGACTGAAGAAGGGACAAAAGTCACACCCTTTTATATGAAAAGAGTCGGGTCGTGACCTGAATAAAGAAAACGATAGGGAAAAAGAAGCTGTGTAAAACCCACCCCCGAGTGAGTTGACAGTTCTGTCTGTTGGAGCATACATTATTTCTCAGTGAGAGGAACGATCGATAGATGGCGCAGGTGGACTATCCTATAGTCGGCCTCCCTTTTCTATTCATCAAGTCACCTTTTAGTTTCCTTTCTTCTCCCCCCTCTATCCTTCTTCTCGCTCCGACCACGCTATGGAACGGTTATCTCTAGCTTTACGGTCTCACACACTTAAGAGTTTTCACTTTTACTTTTCTCTGTGCTTTTCCTCCCCACATCAGTTTACAACTGGTAACTATTCTAATAATTCATGTTGTATCAATGAATCCATGGCTCAACGTGTGTACGTTATCGTAACACGAATCATTTAATTCACGCCACATATCTTAAACAATAATGTGCCATATTTGTTAAACCATTTCTTTCACATAATGTGTAATGTGGCTCAGAAACTCAAATTCTCTCCACGTGACACGTCACCCTGTTAATTCAGAAGCTCCACAGTGTGGAATGTATGACCCTGTTGATTCAGAAGCTCCACAGTGTGGAATGTATGACCCTGTTAATTCAGAAGCTCCACAACGTGGAATGTTTCATCATATCGATCAAAATACAGAAGACTCTGACTAAACTGTTTACATTCCTTTTGTTTAAGTTCCAACACTGTCAACTCACCAAAAGGGTAGGAAAAGCACAGGGTGAATTTAGTAGAATTATGCGTTTAGGACGCAAAATTTATAATCAACGGAAGTGGGAGGAGAATAAAATATCCGGAGGGAGAACAGGTGCAATATTGTAGGGGGAGAGGGAGTGGCCAACGTTCATGAGCGCTCATCTAGCCGTAGGCTAGATGATGCAACATTCCCGTTTGGTTGCGCGTGCCACTAGGCTAGCAGCGCCTTCTGTTACATAGACCGACAAGCTGCAATCTTAGATACAGAACTGGTATACTATTAAACGCAAAAACTGCAAAGAAGGAATGAGGTAAAAGTTCAAACTCGGACACGGCCCATGAAAATTAAAACTTCGGACACAAAACCCAATTTTTGAATTCTTAAAAATACAAAAACAATTCGAAGTTTATTGGGAACTCTAATAAATAAAATTAAAACTACATGGGGAAAATACGTAATTGAGCCAAAGGGCATCTTAAAATACGCAAAATCAACAGAGAAATCAATTTTTAAAATTTTCCATTTTCGCTTACGAGCCAAAAAATTTGGCTCTGTAAAGTATCGTTCAGACTACAGCTCTTTTCTACGGATAACGTATAACGTATAACGTTGAAAGTTTACGTTTGTCCTTCGTAAATTTCGATGCGTTTTTTACGAAGCCATATTTACGTAAATGCGTTCGTTGTCTGTTCAGAATAGGGGAGACCGGACCCATCTTGGACAGTCGTAGTTTTTCCCTCATATCTCCCGACCCCCTTAGGCAAAAGGTTTTTTTTACTAAGGTCATTCTTTATTCCTGCCTCCACCTCTTGATTTTTTCAACGATGTTACTTCAAAATTGTAGAAGTTACATCGATTTCTATTTTTCTGGTTTTCTTTACCTTCCCGGTGTGGAATTAGACAGGGGCCTGTACCAAGTTAGACGGGGTACGAAAAGGGGGAAATAAATATCTTGAAAATATTTTTAAAATCTTTTATAATAGTTCTTGTTGTAACAAGTAATTAAAAGCTATTTTTTTGGTGATGTAAATGTAAATAAAATATTTTTCTTATATATGAAGAAAATTTTGTTGTTGAATAGGGAAGATAGAGGGAGAGGTGGAGCTTCACATTAAATCAATTTTTAATAATTGATTTGAGAGGAAATAAGCGATAATTTCCGTGAAATTCCTTCATTTCCCTGAAAACAAAAAAAAAATAGCCCAATAGTCATTTTGGCTATTGGGCCCAGAAATTCGGGGCCCAATAGATTTTACCAAAAAATTTTATTAGCGCGCCCATACTTGGCTCCTCCCTCTTCACACCCATTTAGTGTACAATATCACCCATGATTTAAGTCCAATGTGCGGGGGGGCACCCTCGGTTAAAGATGAAATAACGACAAAACCACTGCACCAAAAAATAAAAATATTTATTGGAAAATATAGGGAAATGACTAGCGTACACAACAGTGTGCTTAAATTAATTTTCACTTGTCAAACATAGGCACAACGGAAGTAAAAACAAATGAAAAAATTTGCAATTTTTTACCCTGTTTTTTATTTCTTGCATATCTCACGAAATTTCTACATATCTGCATATCTACGAAAATTGGAGATGCATTAAAATTTACTCGAATGAAGAGGACACTAATGCTAACACAATATTTAAAAAATGGATTTTTAAATTGAGTTTAACTATTTTTCCGGACACTGTACAAAGTGGTACAGTGTCCAAGATGAGTCCGGTCTCCCCTACACTTTGCTCTTACGTTTTTTTTTAAAGTATGTCTGCACAGAGATTGCAGAATTTCAATTTTGTCACTGACTTATGATGAAGTTGATATAATAAACTACTAAGTGAAACTGTAAACCAATTGAAAATTAATAAAGTCATTAATCTCTTTCATGTTTCTTATTAGTATTTTATGTATAAAGATCGATAACTAGATAGCAAGATTCAAGTTCGAATGTCAAAAGCAGCCAACTCAAACTTGTCCTATTAGGCTAATGCACAATTAATATAAGACACTTCACTTGCTCCTGGGAACGAATAGAATATGATTAATTACTTTGGTAAACATTAAGTTCCTTACAATTTTTTGTATTGCTATAATTCACTGACGTGGCATAAATTACAAAGCTATGGAACAAGGATATATGTCATATGAAATCATCAGCATAAGTTTTATTCTGCATGAATAGTTCTTCAGTGTAATCTGTAAATAAAGAGTGGCTTTGCAATTTCAGTAAGATGGTTAATCTAATCAAAAATATCAAAAAGTAAAACTACAGAAACAAATACCAAAATCGAAAAATCACTTGTTCCTTTCAAAGAGATTATTTGATGTCTTTCGTTTGCTGAATTTTGTTTATCACTTTTTTGGTAATTAAAGGGTCACACTTTAAGAATTTGAACGAAATAAATTGAAAAATTACTAATTGTCAATTACTGAATTTAAAAATATAATTAGCAGAAGCCAAAACTGTCAATTTAGGTATCTAAACAGCTCATTCAAAATGAAACAAAAAACAAAAGAACGTAGACAAACGTAATAGATTTTGGCTAAGTAGTGCGTAGAACGTTCACAAATCTTACGTAAAAATGAGATCAATCTCATTTTAACGTACGCTCAGTTTTTACTTCGTTTTGACTACGTATTGAGCAAATCTTTTAATAATTCAATTAAAAGATAGAGAACGAAAAGTTCTACAATATTATATAAGTTTTGCCTAGTATTTTTCACTATTTTACAAAATATTGTCATTACCAGGAAAACGACCAAAAATGCGAAATTCAAAGGGGGGGGGGGGGGGGGGGGGTACGCGAAGTTCGGACAGAAAAGTGTCAAAAAATTGTATTTCACATTTTTTAAATGTTTGCACATCAATCGACGCAGAATTTGGAGACGAATTCCTTTATGTGCACCGTTTATGTATTTTATTACACCTTTTTAGTATTAATCGCAAAAAAAGATATTTGTCATCAGAGATCGAGTCTGACCGGATCCAAGAAATTTGTCACATAAAGTTTTTTTTGTATTTGATATTTTAAACAAAATTTTCAAAGCGAATAGGATTGTGGAAATTTCCGTGAAAATTTAATCTCAATCTCATTTTATTTAATTGCATGAGTTAGATATTGACATTTGTTTCTCAAAGCGCATGATTTGAATGTCCAAAATGATCTGGTTTCATGAAATAAAAAAAATATTCTAGGTCTTTAATTTTTTACACTCATATCCCGTACCTCTACCATGGTCTATTAACTTAAGGTCAACGAACTGTCGTCTTCTAGGCTTTTCGTCTGCTATTTCTGCGGGACAATTTTGGGGCATCCGCTTGGAGCGCTGACTACCCGGGTCAGTCATAGAATCTCAGGGAGGGATATACGCTTCCCTATCAAAATGCCCTATTTTAATGAATTTTTCGTGTTTTTGAGCATTACATCTTTGTTTTTTATGTCCCTTAGTTTAAGGATTAATTAGATAATGTACAATATTACGCAATACATTTTTTATGTGGTATATTTCATTTTTAATTGTATTTCTGATAAATTGTAGTGTACTGTAATGTGACTGTAGTGATGTATCTGTGGCGGTGGGGACAAAGTGGGAACGAGAGAATAATGAGGTAGAAATAGTTGTAGACTACGATTAAACACAAGCAGATAAAAATCCATGCGATTTCCATGCGAGGGTATAATAGCTATTTATTATATGAAACCTTCATCCAATTATCATTTTAAAAAGGAATTGGTTTTTTTTAATGAATTTGGCACAGTATAATTGAGTCCTCATTTGCCGGTTAGTCAGAAACTTGTTTTTTTTTACAATTTCGTCATTTCGTGTCGTCGAATGACAAAAAAAAAACTATATACCGACTACAATAGGGACCGTAATATAACGCAAAGTAACCGGTAAATCACGCATAAAAACAAAAGACAACTTTCTTTCTCTTTTGGTTACCCACGCAGGCGACGCTCTTATTTATTTGTAAAAATTGCTATTACCGATTCGACCATCGAAATCTTATGGTCTGTTTATTATCTAGGAGGTATTATCTGGGGTTCAAATTTTTGTTGGCCATCGCCTAGCAACTACTACTGGACCCAATCCCTCTCCGGTATGCGTAGATATTTGCATAAACATGTATAGAACTAGTTTGAGGGTCTCTATGCAGAATAGACTGCGAAAAAAAAGAAAGTCCAGGTCAAAATCCGAATCATCACTGCTTTCATCGCTCAAAATGTTTTGCTTTTGTTTCTTTATGGGATTTCTTTTTACTACTTATGCTTTTCTCGCCTGCTGGTGATCTTGGAGGTTTCGGAGATTTTAATCTAGGTTTTTTTATGATGTCGTAGGCGCAACTATGATGAGCGTCTATTATTAAAACGCATCATAAAAACAATTAAAATGAAATTTAACGCCTTAATATTTATCGAGTTATATAACAAATTATCTAATAATCATAAGGTTCGTAAAGGACATAGTAAAAATCATTAAAGTAAGTCGTTTTGAGGGAAGCGTATATCTCTCCCTGAGATTCTATGACTGACCCGGGTAGTCAGCGCTCCAAGCGGATTGTTCCAGCTAGACATGGAACCAGTAAATAACACAGTCTAAACTCGCTCTGGCTCTACTTTTATTGAAGGTTGACTGCGAGTAAGTGAAATAATGACAGATGATGATGCCAGTAGGCACAGTATGAAAACTGAGATGATATGCGGTTCCTGAGATAACACAGAGTTAATACAAGACAATAAGGGTAATGAGGATAACGAATACCTGACAGTGTCAGGCGACACACACACACACACTTGGCCAAGAAAGGCAGAACGTGAAACAATCAACACAATTCTGTGGGAAAAGGGAAAAGAATTAGCGTAAGAACAAATACAACACAATACCAGATCTAACCTGTGAAGTGGAGACACGATACACATATAAAACAACTCTGATATCAGAGAAAGAACGAACGGTAAATTACGTGACGTGAGGACACGACCACGCCAAGTAGCAGACGATAAATGAGAAACGAAGCCGCAATGACAATTAAAGGGGGGAGAACAAAGGAAAAGAAAGAGACTTGTTGCCAGACCGCAAATAATAAACTTTAATGCGTTTTCGCGGAAACATCCTCCCCCGAGGCCGGAACGGACGAGTTGGTTTCCAGTAGGCACAACTCGGTGATCCCGCGACGGAAGATTCCGGTTTCAGTCTGGATGTCCACTGCTCTCACACAACCATCCGATCCCGGAAATACTTGGATTACGTGGCCAATGCTCCAAACTCCTCGTCCGAAGCCCTTGTTGACCTCCAGGACCACATCGCCCACCGCGAAGTTTGACCGACGGACCTTCCACTTCTTTCTTGCAGCCAGGGATTGGAGAAAAACAGTTTTCCAGAGATCCCAGAAGAGATTTAGGGTGCGTTGAAGATAACGATAGTGATCTCTCGGCTGAGCATCACCATAAGTTCCGGCCGGCGGATGAGCGGTGGGAGCTCTATTCAGGAAGTCGTTCGGCGTCAGTGGACGGAAATCAGCCGGATCGGAACTGGCGTACGTCAGTGGCCTGGTATTCAGCAGGCCGGCCACTTCATAGAGCAAAGTTCGGAGGACATCCTCCGTCGGATGTCGAAACGCTCCTTTCTCCTGATCCAGAGCGTTGTAGAGAGCTTTCTTAGTGGATTTAACGAGCGACTCGTGCGCCCCACCAAAATGCGGAGTCCTCGGAGGCTGGAACGTCCACTGAACGTTGTTGGCGTGTAAGAATTTTGGTACTTCTTCAGACGCATAAAGGGCCTCAGCAGCTTCTCTCAGCTCCCTCTCCGCACCGACAAAATTAGTTCCGTTGTCGGAGTGCATGATCTCAGGGTAGCGATAGATGGAGACGAATTTCCGGAATGAGAGGAGGAAATCGGTAGATGATAACGATGGCACCAACTCCAGGAACACAGCACGCGTGACGAGGCAAGTATAGATAATTCCCCATCGCTTTGCAGTCCTGTTTCGATAAGTGCCGATCTCCAGAGGCCCGAATAGGTCCACAGCGGTCCGGGTGAAGGGTAGAGCACCGTAATCTAGGCGAGACTCGATCAAATCCGCCATCATTTGCTCGCCCGGCTGTGCCCGGTTGCGTCGACAAACGACGCAGTCCCGTCGAATCTTCTTCACCAGCTCTCTCCCTTTGGTTACCCAAAAATGCTGCCGAACATAAGACAGGAGGAAATCTGTACCGACATGCTTGAGGCTCTCGTGGAAAGCGCGTACAATCTTTTCAGAGAGTGGGTGACGACCTGGCAGGAACGGAGGATGAAGTTGATCGTAGGGCAGACGGGCCCGACCGATCCGGCCTCCCAAACGAAGCAGACCATCCTCACCCAGGATCGGTGCTAGCGCTAGAAGATGTGAAGTGGAGTGAAGCGGCTTCTTCTTACGAAGTCGACGAAGCTCGTCGGCAAATGACTCCTCTTGACACTGCTGAATAAGGTTGAAAAACTTGTCTTTTAATCCGCATAACTGCGGGACATCGCTCTCCAGAATCTGGACCTTGGTCCAGTCTGTTTTGATTGTTTGGGCAGCAGAGATCGCCCAGATGGATTTCGCCTCGTCGCCAACCTTCATCCATGGAAGATCTGCTGGCCAGTCCTCCTCCGGGTGCGAAAGGAATTCCGGGCCGGACCACCAAATATCCGGAAATATATCTCCATCAAGTGTGGATCGGGTTGCGGCGTCCGCTGGATTGAGACGCCCTGGCACGAACCGCCACTCGTCGGCTTCAGTGATCGTCTGCAGCTCTCCAACACGGTTGCTCTCAAACATCTGATAGTCAGACGCTGCCGCCCGAATCCAGTTCCTCACGGTGCTGCTGTCTGTCCAGAATCGCCGGCGATGGACATGGCTCGGGAGAGCCTTCTGCATCGCTTGCGTGATCCTGGCGCCTAGTAAAGCCGCATTTAACTCGAGCTTCGGTACTGAGATCGTTTTCTTGGGAGCGAGCTTGTTGGTCGCCTTGACTTGACGAACCACCACTTGACCATTGGAGAATAAACTTCGGACGTAGATGACTGCCGCGTAGGCCTCCTCCGATGCGTCGCAAAATGTATGCAGCTCCGAGGCCTCGAGATTCGGTCTATTCGGGAACAGGCATCGTGGCATGGCGACATCGTTTAAACGCCGTAGCTCCTTAAACCACAGGAGCCACCAGCTCCTATCCTCTTTGCCGACGACGTCCGTCCATTGCAGCCCGTCTTGTCCCAGCTTTCTGAGACGGATTTTAGCCTTCACGATGATTGGTGACGCAGTACCAAGCGGGTCAAATACCCCAGCGACTCTGCTGGCCAGCTCCATCTTGGTAAAAGGCGTGTTCGGGGTTTCGGCTACCTTGAATCCTAGATTGTCCAGATGGGTGTCCCAAAAGACTCCTAAGACCTTCTCCTCCGAATTACTCCCCAACTGATGAATATTCTCCGGCCTTGGCCCAGCACTTTCGGCCATCTGACGTAGGAACTCGGGTGAATTCGACACCCATCCTTGGAGATTGAGATCTGCAACCGCCAACATCTTCTTCACCGCGGAAGCCTCCTGGACACCCTTCTGGATCGTAGACGAAGAGCTCAAATAATCATCTACGTACATTCTCTCTCGAATGACTGAAGTGATCTCCTCATTCGCTCCGGCATCCTCGGCTATACGCTGGATGGTATGGATAGCAACGAAAGGGGAGCAGCTTGCTCCGAACGGCAACCTATCCATTTTGTATGTTGACATTCCTCCCGACGCATCACGCCATATAAAGCAGAAGAATTTGGAATCTTCAGGTGACAGGCGGAAGCGGCTAAACATTGCCTCGATATCGGAGGCCCAAGCGAACTCTTCCTGTCGAAATCTCGTGATGACGGCTGCTAACGCTGGCTGTAGCGCTGGCCCGCTGATGATGGCGTCGTTGAGGGCTTTTCCTCTGAACGAAGCGGCGGCGTCGAACACCACCCTCAACTTCGTTCCCTTGTAGACTCCGTGATGCGCCAAGAAGTATTCGGCGTCAGCAGAATCAGTTACATGGGAGGCATAACCTTGATCCAAGGTCTTCTGCATGGCTGCTGTATAATCTCGCTCGAGGGTTGGATGATGTTCAAATCTCCTTAGTAGACTTTGGAAGCGGTTGACAGCCATGGCTCGATTGTTGACGAGGTCCGGCTCTCCCTCCCTCCAGATGATCGGGACTTCGTATCCCACTGCCAGTCTCCTTGTCTTCTCCTTCACCATTGTCATAGCCCGTTGGTTGTCGGGAGATAGACATCCTTGCTGGAACTCCGTGCCAAATGCTTCTGTGTCGCAGAAGCGACGCATCTGGTCGGTGAGACGTTCTAAACGAGTTTGTCCGGAAATGATGAAACTGCGTACTGCTGAGACGTGCCCCTTTCTGTTCGTGACTCCTCGGATAATCCAACCGAGGCGAGTTCTTGACGCGATGGGCTCGTAGTCTTCACCCTCTCTTGACTCGCGTGCGTTGAGTAGATGTAAATGGTCGGTCCCGATGAGGATATCAACACGTCCACCAACTTCTCCGACGGGCAGGTCTTGTAAATGCGGCCAGCGCAATTTCTCCTTGCTCCAATCTGTAATCGGGGCCGGGCTCGCGACCTTCTTCATGGTGGATCCCTCCAATGTGATGATCTCGCCAAACTCTGTACGTAAATGAAAGTGTATCAATTCAGATGCGTAACTCGTCACCACCCCTCCTGCACCATCCACAGTGAGAATTTGAGGTGAACCTCGGATCTTGAGTGATGTTGCGAAGGCGCTCCGCATCAAGGTGGTGTCGCTTCCTTCGTCTGCGAAGACGCTGGCCCATGACCAGCTTCCGTCGCTTCCTTGGATCTGTAGACGCAGCATGCCCAAGGCCACCTTTTGATCTTCTTTGGCCCGGGTGGTAGACGGTTTGGCTGATTTGACTGGGAGCTTTCCTTCATCATGAAGTAATGGATGGTGAGTGTAGCGGCAGTCGGTGTGTTTGCATGGACGGCGTGACGGACAATCATAGACCGAGTGCTTACAACTGAAGCAGCTGAAGCAGAGACGTCGTTTCATACAGAAATGAACCCTTTCTCCGACGGGCAGTGCCTTAAACTCCTCACAATCTGATAACCAATGAGACTTCTCACATTTGAAGCAGTACGGCTTACTGGACCGTGTACCAGCACCTCCATCTTGAGTCTTCGCTGTGGTGTGGTGAGCTCTCGATCTCTTTGGGGCAAAGCCTCTATTCGTGGGGGTTGACGACGCGTTCATTTGACTCGCCGCAATGCTGTATGCATTCTGATACGCCGCTGCTCTGGAGCAGAGCCACGATCCGAACTCATTCATACTTCTTTCTTCTATCCGCCCGCGGCGATTCTCGTTCCAAGCGAGCCGGTCCTGAAGGTTAAGCTTCAGGCAGATTTTTCTCAATCACGTCCGCTGCGGATGTCTCTCCAATCCTGCTCAGGTCAAACAGGTGGGAGCGAACCTTTTCGGCAAAACGTTTGAATGAAGCGCCTTCTCCCTTGGGCTCGAGTTGTCCCAATGCTGTAAGGTGGGCCGCTTTCATGACGTCGCGACGGCCGTAGGTCTCTTTCAACCGCACTAGCGCTTGAATGTAGGCTGCTTCTCCACCGCCCAGCCCGTACACTACGTCGAGGCATTCGTCTCTAAGATACCGTTTCAATAGTGCCAGCTTCCCTCCTGGTGATTTCGGGGTGTCGTGCACCAACGCACGAAACAGGTCTATCCATCCGAACCAGTCGAGGGCCTTTCCCTGGTAAGGTTCGAGTTCCGCGGAGACGGCAGAACGGGATGAATATCTAGTAGAAACGGGTGGTAGCAACCCAGCGTCATATTTGTCGATCCAGTCGTCTGGTGCTTCTTGCTCCTCGCTGTTAATGCGTCGCTGCTGATTGACCCAATCGGCCGCCAGAGGGTTGACGGGCGGTACGGCGGGTGTATGATGAACTGGAACTGCTGGACGGGCTGTCAACTGACGAAGGGCGGCTTGAGCGGCGTCCCATTCACCCCATAATTGATCTATCTGCACGCGAGCATCGTCGCATCTCTTCTGAGCAGCTGCCACCGCCTCTAAGTGTTCCTGTTCTCGGCGTCCGATCTCTGACGGCGTAGCTCCAGGGCCAGTTGGAAGATTGATGATTTGTTCAATCTCGGAAGGTGCCTCTCCCTCTCTACTTCGAAGATATGCCTTCGCGGCCTCCGTCGTCTCTCCAACTTTCGTGACGTAGGTGAGGTGCAGGTTATCCTGCCGTTCGGCCTCTTCCTCCTGGTCAAGTGATGACAACTCGGTCTGCAACAGTGAAGCTCTTAGTAGCAGATTTTCGAAGTGGCTAATGAGGCCAAGTAGAGCACCCTGTGAACCTCTGGAGCTCATTACGGTTTCGATCCGCCTCCCCGTATTGGATATTTGTTGTCGAAGTGTCTTTCTCTTCGTTCTTAAAGCTGCCAGGTTAGCTGTTGCTTCCGTCTCATCCACCTGATCCTCTTCTTGGAGTTGGGAGTCCTCGTCCGCCATTTGGAAAGGTGTCCACGGGCAGAACGATTCAGGACTCCCACGGCTGGAAGATGGATGATGCTGATTGATCGAGCACCTACTCTGTAGTAGTGACTAGCCAACGATGTATGCGTCAGCTGAAGACTGAGAGTGGAGAAGATACAACACGGTTGGGTAACAGAGTGATGACCGGCCGACGATAACTGCGTTGGCTGAAGATGGCTGACCACGATGAACTTGGTAGCAGCAGGATGGCTTACCAACAATGAGTGTGTTGGCTGAAGAAGGCTGACCACGATGAACCTGGTAGCAGCAGGATGGCTGACCAACAATGAGTGTTGGCTGAAGAAGGCTGACCACGATGAACTTGGTAGCAGCAGGATGGCTTACCAACAATGAGTGTGTTGGCTGAAGAAGGCTGACCACCATGAACCTGGTAGCAGCAAGATGGCTGACCAACAATGAGTGTTGGCTGAAGAAGGCTGACCACGATGAACTTGGTAGCAGCAGGATGGCTTACCAACAATGAGTGTGTTGGCTGAAGAAGGCTGACCACCATGAACCTGGTAGCAGCAAGATGGCTGACCAACAATGAGTGTTGGCTGAAGAAGGCTGACCACGATGAACCTGGTAGCAGCAGGATGGCTGACCAACAATGGGCTTGTTGGCTGAAGAAGGCTGACCACGATGGACTGGGCAGCAGTAAGATGACTGGCCAACGATGAGTGTTGGCTGATGAAGGCTGACCACAATCTACCTGGCAGCAGTAAGATGACTGGACCTCAACAATGTGTTGAAAGCTCCGGCTCGAAGGACCAAATGTTCCAGCTAGACATGGAACCAGTAAATAACACAGTCTAAACTCGCTCTGGCTCTACTTTTATTGAAGGTTGACTGCGAGTAAGTGAAATAATGACAGATGATGATGCCAGTAGGCACAGTATGAAAACTGAGATGATATGCGGTTCCTGAGATAACACAGAGTTAATACAAGACAATAAGGGTAATGAGGATAACGAATACCTGACAGTGTCAGGCGACACACACACACAAACTTGGCCAAGAAAGGCAGAACGTGAAACAATCAACACAATTCTGTGGGAAAAGGGAAAAGAATTAGCGTAAGAACAAATACAACACAATACCAGATCTAACCTGTGAAGTGGAGACACGATACACATATAAAACAACTCTGATATCAGAGAAAGAACGAACGGTAAATTACGTGACGTGAGGACACGACCACGCCAAGTAGCAGACGATAAATGAGAAACGAAGCCGCAATGACAATTAAAGGGGGGAGAACAAAGGAAAAGAAAGAGACTTGTTGCCAGACCGCAAATAATAAACTTTAATGCGTTTTCGCGGAAACACGGATGCCCCAAAATTGTCCCGTAGAAATAGCAGACAAAACTCGAAAAGAGCCCTAGTAGACGAAAGTTCGTAGACCTTAAGTTAATAGACCATGCCTCTACTCCCAAAGAAAAAAATTGCTAAAAAATGTGTGTATAGATAGGTTAAATATTAAGACAAATGTCAATCAAAAAGTTTGAAATCATACTCCCATAAGAGGCCATGATGCAAAGTCCGGATAGGTTAACCCACTGGGGAATAAACATTTTTCCAGGCTAACTGTTATACTTCTTATTATATTGGATACATTTAAACTATGTTGGCTGCTTGGATAAATAGGGGAGAGTGGAGTAAGGTGGGACAGTTTACTTTTTTCTCGCATATCTCCCAATTTATATAATCGCCCAATTTTATTTATTTTAACATTTTTATGTATTTCCAACTTAAAGGTACCCCCCATATTTTTTATTTAATTTTAAGGTAAACCGTTTACCCGTAGGAGACGGCCAAAGTTTTCCAAAAATTGTGGGAGGAGCCTGTGATCTAGGGTAAATCATGACACTAGGGTGGGTAAGGAGGGACATTTGCTTTTTAAGCCTTCAAATTTGTTAAAACATTAAAAAAAATTGAAATCGTGTTCCCCTACATCGATTCTATATGTCTGTAAAAAATAATTTATAGATAAGTTGTAAGTTAATAGTTGTAAATAAGTAATTGTTATAAACAAGATTCCTTCGGTAATGTCCTTCGGGGATTTTTGATTAATCGCTATGAAACCAAATTTATTTATCCACATAATTTATATTCCATGACAAGTCGACTGGAAGACATGAAAATTGCGAGGCAAAATGAAGTAAATTGATCGTAATAAAACTATGATGGGTTGTCTAACAAATAGCTGGATGAATTTTTTTCAAGCTTTATTACTTACAACAACTTTATTACTAACTTTATTACTATCAAAAATCTGAAAATCCGTTCAAAATACTTATACGTTTTTGGTTTGTTACACTTGTTTAATTCCAGAATTTTGCACTAGGGCCATTCTCGTATTAATTTTATTTTGTTATTTTCCTTTATTGTGCTATTAAAGTTAATATCTATTACCATGTTCCGATTTTTTAAATCGCAACTCGTATTATATTACTTTTTATTTATAAAATCTCGCCGTATTTATTTTTTAATGTTAATTGGAATTTTCTGTCATTCATCATTAATTTCTAAATATATGATACATTGAGAAGCTATATCAATGATCAATGATATAATGATATAATATCATCATAATATAATATCATTTTATTATCAAGTGATCACATGACTTGTTTTATTCACGGATGTCATAGTTACAGTACCCACGTAAAGTTTGGAAACACGGGGGGGTTTTTAGCGCGTTTAACAGGGCGTCTTACGGGCTAACGTGTCCCCAGTATTTTTGCGATAACTCTCGTTAGAGTTATCGCATTTTCAATTTAAAAACGCCATTCTATTGGCAAAGAAATGAACTATCACCCCCCGGTTATCATGAGTGAGAGTAAATCCGAATCCAAATTAGCAATAGTTTAACCACTAAATATATAGTTTTCTTACTGAAAAATATGGCTTACGAAAGTAAGGCATTTCGATCGTTTTTTAAGATAACATATTTTTAACGTATTCAGAATATTTTGCAACAATAATCTCAAAATAAACTAGTTTATAAAGTTCATTTCTCAAAAAAATGAAATAGCGTAGTTGGTTTGGTAAAACTATATTTTAGTCTAACGACTTATTGATAACATTCATTCTGGTAACTAAATTTGTTGACAGAAACGAGGTTATGCAAATAAAAGCAACAAGAATTTCACCTACTAGGATTCGGCAACCTACTAGATAACCAGTACGCAAATGAAATAAAGTAACTGTCATAAAAACAAACTGAAAATACGACGGTGACCTCCGCTAAATTATGCTAGAATTTCAGAAAAAATTTGGTGACGATTAGTTAAGCAGGGAAAAAACGTATACCAACAAACATATTGGACTTTTTTGTGCACAATAAACCCTCTGAATTCTACCCTAATACCCTACCCTCTACCCTATACCCTACCCCCTATACTATATATTCTTTAAGGACCTTCGTATATAAATATACCTCAGGGATTAATTAATATTTTCTATTTTTCCCGACCCTGTCCCTCTTGACCCGGTGTCCTGACTTACTCAACTCTCCCCTACTTGCCTATGACTCCAAAGTACGACGGTTGGAATCTCGGAATAGATGAATTTGTGAACTCGAATATGATTATTCATGTTCACCCAAAATTAGTCTTTTATACTAATTATATTATTCTTTAAAAAGTCATCAAATAGTTAATCATTAGTCTTTCATCATTAATAGGATACCCATTGCTTTTACAATATTTAAAAAAAATCAACATCGAACATTTCTATTTTAGAGAAAAGCTTTAATAATATTAATTTGGATCTGATATTGGAATTGAACACATGTCTATATGCGTCGCTAACCTTATCTATACCACTGCGGCACTGCGCCAAAATGCACTTTGAAAATTGGGTATGGAAACTCAAATAATATGTTAATATTTTTTTACAGTTGCTATCCGACATTCGCATCAAGAGTTCAGATGGGGAAAAGATGTAAATGATATACATGAGCAATATTAAACTATTTTAAGCAATTTATGCATGTATTCACAAAGAAAATTTTTCTGAACAAATCAACACCAATTTTCATGAGAAGACACGTTATTTTGAATTATAAAATAATTAATCAAGTTTCTTCGGGTTTCGGTCATTCGGAACATACTTCTGTGACTTGCAATCTGATTTCTCAAAATCCACCCATCCGATTTTTGTTCTGTTTTTTATTTCTTAATTCAAAGTCTATTCGCTTTCATTTTACTGAATTTAGCAGTGGAGATCTTCATAGTTAGAAAATGTTGTTTTTATGTCACTGATCAGTTTTGATGCCCTGCAGAAAAAAACATCAACAGACGAAAACAACTTTTTACAGCTCAATGTTTTGATTTTTTAAATCAAAATATATTAAAATATTTCTATTGCACCACATCTAGTGTCTTAAGAAATTCGATAGAGAATTTAATTCTGCATCGATCGATATAATTAGTTTTTAAAAATATTTCTGTCTGGATTTCGAATTTTTGTCCGGGGAGTTCGAATTTGTGTCCGAACTTCGCATTTCGAGTTTACACGTAAACGCCATAAGAAAGCCTATTAGGAAAATCGATGTCCGAGTTTGAACTTTTACAACCGAAGTTTACAGGCAAAATCGAAAACAAGTTGGCATTTGCGAGGAATGTTTCAAAAAAGCAGAGAGAATAGTAACAAATGCAGGATGGACGAACGCACAAGAACTTAGTTTCTTTCAAGAATGAAAGGTAAAATCAGCAGAGAATTTTAACGATTAATTGACAGCGGCTCAAAAAGCAACTTATCAAATTTGGAAAACTAACATAGCATATTGTCAAGTTGAATGGATTAGCAGATCACAATAGGAAAGCCAGAAAGAAGAAACAACTGAAATACCTCAAACACCCACATAGCCCAGTTCAGCCGTCGGATGTCCGAATGAGAGCCGATCAGCAAAGGCACAGCCTATCCATCAGCGGCTCTCAAAAGGACGTCCAACGGATGAACTAAACGAACGTCCTTTAGAGGGCCCTATAAGTACAGCCCGTTCATGTTATACAGAAATCCGTAATAGGACTTTACATTTATCCAGCAACCAAATATGTCGTTTTAACACTTAGATGAGAATGAATGAAAAATACAAGAAAAATATTGATTACAAAACACTTTTTGAACGAAAACATGGTTTATTTACGGAAAATTTATGTTGTACAAATAGAAATTAGACTTTAGAGTGGTTCACGGTATTTGTAGAGAAACAGTGCAAACCATGAGGGAGGAATGAAGTAGGCGTAACTATGTCTGAGGCAAAACTGACATTGTTCCAAGCATTTCCTGAGTGGTTCCTCCTTCGATCGCGAACCACTCTATGGGAATGTGATGAAGAAATCAAACATAGTTGGGGCGTAAAAAACGCCAGTAAATGATGCTCCTATTCGGTTAGGGAAGCACATACACTCTATAGCAATGACAAATGTAGCAATATTTGGAAATTTGTAATACTTAAGTTAAAATCTACTGATAGAGTTTTTAATGGCACCAAAATAAAGTTAAATTTATTCGAGAGAACCAGTGAACATCAGCTCTTTTCTCTATCAACTCTTTTCGACCTTCAGCGAGTCAGTCAGTCTCCTCAATATTATAACAGTGCTATCCCAGACAACACGCCTGGTTTTATTTGGGACAAAAGACGTTGTTTGAGTGACCGTCCGATAAAAGACTGCTTTTGTCAGTCTAATTTATGATTCCCAATCTGGGTTTTTAAGGGTCCGAAAATAACTTTTTTGTTGTGCAATTATGTTTATTTATGCAATGATTATATAATTGGGTAAAAAAAAGTTTCAAACTTTTCTCTATCAGGATTTTACAATGATTTATCATTTACCGTAGCTTGGGAAAAAAGTTTAAAGTCTGATAGATATAATTTCAATGTATTACTTGTTCTAGCAGCTTAGTGGTTAGCAAGCTGGCTAGGCGACACAAAGGTTCAGTGTTCGAATCTGGTAGCGGACATGTAAAACAAAGTAGTATGCTGAGGGAAATGACGTATGAAACATTATTTTCAAAATGTTGTAATTTTATCCGGAATATGTCTGTTTCGGATGTTGGTAGAACATACTGTGGCGCTGGCTAGGGCGGACAAAAATTAAAAAAAGGACATCCTTGGATCTCCGTTTCGGCTGTTGGGATGTTCTTAGACTCTCCAACTCACATCCAAAGGATAGGGCCAATGTCCGAAATTGACATCTTTTGGACATCATTCGGACTGACTTGTGTTATGTGGACAAGAGGATACTGAAAGAGTAAGAGACTTCAAAATTCGAGAAGCAAAGCAGGAGCAAAATAGAAGAAAAGTTGTCCAAAGGAGGGGTTTGATCTGGCAAACCATTTTTTTTTTGTTCGTTTTACATCGTTGGGCACAACTTTGCTCCTATTGGCCAAGAACCAATTTCGGGCCATGGTGCCGAATGCGTAATAGTCATTTACCATTTTAGTCAGTGCCGAATAAATCTAATTCAGCGCCAAATTTGTATTTTTTCATTTAATTAAATTTTCGGCGCCGAAACGTCTAGACACCGTAAAATTTACCAACGATTTAAGTATTTTTTACAATCTTACCCTGGGCTTCAGTGTTTCCAATGCGGGTTATCATGGATTTAAGTAAGTAATAGGGTCTTTGCATGAATAAGGGATTCTGTCAAAATAAATATCATTAGAATCAGTTTTTCACGCTGATTCTCGTGGTATTTTTTAGCCCCAATTTGACGTTTTGGTAAAATTCGTCTGCTTAATTGATCACATTTTGAGGACCGCCCACCGAAAATGGTGGAGGGTCCGTTTTAATGTGGGAGGAGCCTATCCCAACTTTGAAGAGAGATTACACCTCAAAATAAAAATTTTAGAAAATTTAAAAAAACACCATGAGAATCAGCGTGAAAAACTGATTCTAATGATTTTTATTTATAACATAAACCCTTATTCATGCAAAGACCCTATTCGGCATATTTTCAAAATTAGGATTTGCCATTGGGGAGAGCGGGGTACTTTGTAAGACCCTTCTCTTTTTACACTTTCAAAGCTTGAATACATCTAAACTAATGATTCGATCTTCATGAAAAAATTAGGAGAGATAGATTTCAGAGTGTTTCACAATTCTATTTATTTGTTTTCACCAATTGTGTATAGTTTGATAGATATTGACGAAATAATTTTTTGTCCAGAGGGATCCCGCTCTCCCCTAAGTGGGTTGATATCCGGTTTTGACGGAGGATAACTTATTGTTCTCAAAGTTGACTGCAATACCTGAAAAATTATGATTTTAACGAGGATTTCATGTTACGAATAGTTTCATCTTAATCATTTGAATATACTCAGGAACTTGTCGTATAAATCGACACCTTAAGGAACCACAGGTACAAGATTTCCGTTTTTTAGTATGAAAGCTTTCCTGAAGTAGTTCGGGCAAAATCAAGTGGATCAACCGTTTGATTATAAGCGATGAGGAGGAAAACGTAGAGATTTTCTTCGGTTTCCTCGACATAAACAGGTGTAGGCCTACATCTAATGAATTGATTTGGATTTTACTAATTTCAATTGACTTGAAATTTTCACGTTAAATTACTGAACCCATTGAATTTTATTGCCGCAATCAAAGGTCTATGGTTCAATCCTAATTTTTTATTTCATGTCTTACCTAAGATTTTTTATTAAAAACTATTGTGAAAAATCGTACCTAAAGGCCCCTCTAGACTGGCACTTTTTTTTTTCTTTATGCCGTTATGCCCCTTGTGTCAGGCAAAATCCAAACCAAATCTTGATTACATCTAAAATAATTATGCGGCGGTCTTTTCATGAACCCTAGCAACAAAAATAATTTTTTTGGGCGAATTTAAAAGATGATTAACTTAAGAACGGTTAGACATATTTGAGAACGACTTTTAAAGTCTTATAAATAATTAGGGGAGAGTGGGGTTATTTGGACGGTTTTTTTTTTCTTGTGTAGGCCGTTTCCTAATTAACCGATTTATGAAATAAATGTTTTATTGTATTTTTCTCCCTTTTTTCTATCTCCGGTATTTTTTATTTTATTTTAGAATCATTAGTTTACTCGCTACCGATTTTTAAAGTTTCAAAAAAAAAGTGGGCGTGGAAAAATTTGGGGTTTATATGGGACAGGGGGATGTACCATATGAAACACTCTAAATTCTCCACTTTAGAATAAAGATAAATTAATTTTAAAAACATCGTGAAATAGAATTTTCCGCCTAGTATTTGTATTTTGCTAAGGTTTTTGGTATACTCGTATAATAGGGTTGTGGCATGAAATTCAGAATCGGCTGAAAAATACATGGTTCGATGTAGTTTTTCACGCCGATTCTGACAGTATTTTTTTTTTAAATTTTTAAATCAATTTATCGGTACGTTATCAGGGTTTAAAGTTTGAATAGGCCCCTCCCATTCTAAAACGGACCCCCCGCCATATTTAGTGGGAGGTCCTTAAAATGTGATCAATTTAGCAGACGACTCGCCTACTTTTCAACAAAAATGTGATCACTTTCGTCTTGTGTTTATTATCGATTATCGATATGTTTATGATCGACGAAAGTGATCGCATAGTTTTGTTGAATTTTTTAACTTAATTTACTATTTTTAAACTAAATGTTTCATTAGTACGGCGGACCGTATAACCCCCCTCTCCCCTATCTTAATCTATTTTTGTATAAAAATAGAAAAATTTGAGGACCACTCCATTGCTATCAAAAAAGAATTTACGAAGGGACTATCCGGCCAGTCTGGTCGCACACCACTCGTTGATCACTAGCGACGAGTTGCACCTACACGTTTTTTACTGAGGAAAGTCGATTCTTATCGACTAGCCTTTTTGATATAAGTATTAGTTAGTTTATTTATTTTATTACCTATATTATATGTTTATTACTAACCTAACCTAACCTAACCTAACGATGATTACTAATGATTAACATAATATAAACTAGTCTATAATTAAGAAATGAAGACTAGTCCATAAAAAAGTGCAGAGTCGTGCAAAGTCGATTCTTATCGACTAGCCTTTTTGATATAGGTATTAGTTATTTTTTTGTTATTACCTATATTATATTTTTATAACTAACCTAACCTAACCTAACCTAACAATGATTATTAATGATTAACATAATATAAACTAGTCTATAATTAAGAAAAAAAGGCTAGTCTATAAGCATCGACTAGTCGATAAGAGTCGATTAGGTAGGGGGCAGTTCCACTGGGTAGGGAACTGCCCCAATGGAGAGTATCACCTGGCTAGTCGATAAGAATCGACTTTCCCCAGTAAAAAAAAGTTCAGGTGCGATTCGTCGCTAGTGATCGACGAGTGGTGTGCGACCATGTTGCATCCGGCCATGGTCTACAAACTTAGAGGTCTACGGACTGTCGTCTGCTAGAACCGATTTTGACGTTTCGTATGCTAATTCTTGAAAATAAAATTGGGGCATCCGCTTGGGGCGCTGACTGTCCGGGTCAGTCATAACTTTCCACGGGAAGTATGCGCAAAGGACGGTATTTCGCTGAAATTTAACATTAAAAAGTAAAGTTATTGTTATTTATCACATTGTATAAATTTTATTTACTTTATCAGTAATTTTTTTTAAAAATTACGCAACCCATTTAAAAAATTTTCGGTGTTTATGTCGGTTACTTTTTATTTTTAATTGTTGGAGGGCATCATTTATGAAGCGCTTAGCTTCAATGGGGAAGCGCAATACAATTACATTCGTGAATGAGAAATGATAGTTGCTCATGTCGATGCGCTTCACAGAATATGGGCGAAAGATTAAGACCATCACGAACAACTTCCCTAATGACTAGCTGATAAAAGAAAGATTGCACTAAACACTTTACATATTCAGATAAAGCTTTTGAACTGATGAGTTTTTCGTGATGAGTTTTTCGGAGAGCAAATTCCGCACTACGGTCCCGCCAAAAAAGGAAAATTTGGAACAAGAATTCACGCCAAACCACTGATGCAAAAAATCTGAAATTTTCACAGTGTTATATAATCAACACTGAAAACACAGTATTTTTTTTCATGAAAATCGGCGGGGTACCGCGAAAAAAAAAATGAATTACCATGGAATGGCCCCTTACGTTAATTATACATGATTCATATATTAAAATATTAATGGTGAAATGTATTGAAATTTGTTTATTGTTAATTGAATTGTGTTTATTGTGTTGAAATAAAATATTGTCGCGTGGTCAATGACCACGCTACACGATCCGGCTGGTATTCAGGCCAACCGGTAGTGCATCCGCCACCGCCACCCGACCCTCGCTAGTATATAAGCGTGTAGTGCCTCTTTGTCGGGGCTGTTCCCTTGTAGCTCTGAGACCGTTAATACACGCCAACTTAGTTGGCACGTTACATGGTGGAGACGCAGGGTATAGTCAAAGTTTTGTTTCAAGTGTCGAGAGAAGCGCGGCGAGTGGTGGTAGAGTTGTTCGTGTCGAGGCGCGTGGGATCGCGTTGAAGACGGTGAGGTAGAAAGTGGTCTGGTGAACAGTGAGCAGGGAGAGGTCGCCCTGCAACAGCTGGAACTTTGGGGAGAGTGAGTAAATGCGGAGAATCAGAAAGAGAGACGAGAGAGGACGATTTGTAGCCAGAGGAGTTAGTCCGAGGACGAGAAGTCGACCCCTGCTAAGGAAGAGCGAGGATTGTGGAGAGGAGCGGCCGGGAATCGAAAAGAAACAGCTCAGCTTCGCTCAACAGACGTACCAACTTCGTTTTGACGACGGAGAGTCGGAGCAGTGGGAGGACGTGGACGAAGAAATCGACGCAAGGAGGACAGGAGGAGCTCAACCCGAGTGGGATCATTCAGAATTCAGGAGAAGATCTTCGAATTTAATCTCACTTTTCCGAGCAACGAGAAGTCGTCGGGGTCTGCCGAGACGTCCAAGTAGCCCACAGGGAAACGTTGGCGGTCAGGCACAGCAAGGAAGAAGAGGAGGACAGATGGCGGCTCAGATAAAATTCCTGCAGCCACCAGCGTTCGCAGGGAAAGAGAATGAAGATGTGGGTGATTGGATGTACAAATTCGAAAGAATTGGACGGTACAACAGATGGGGGGACGACGAATTACGAGGTCACGTGGAATTGTCGTTGACGGGGGCAGCGCAGAAGTGGTTTACGTGTGCGGAAGCGGCGGGTCAGCTGTCAGCCGATTGGAGGACCCAGAATGGGCCACCCAGGGTCGTAGGGGTAAGGGAGCAAATTCTGACCCAATTTACCCCTGTGAACCAGGACCAGTTCAACGAGAGACGGTTGAAGGAGCGGAAACAGGAGCCAGAGGAATCAACGATAGAATTTATCTACGACATGCTAGACCTTTGCAGAAAGGTGGATCCGAATATGTCGGAGGCGGCAAAACTCAGCCACATGTGGAGAGGATTGAAACCGAGCCTGACTGAAAAACTGTGGAGCCTGAAGCCTGCCTCGTGTGATGAGTTTCTAAGACAAGTAAGAAGATACCACGAAATGACATCGAGGGCTCGCCAGGAAGACTGGGCTATGGGGATGTTAGGTAAGCAGATGCCACCGGTGAAGGAGGACAGACTGGAGCGGCTTGAGAAAATGATGGAAGGATTAATGGGGGCGATCGCGCCGAAGACGGCAGGACAACCTCCGCAACAGGGATGGAACCCAGGAAACATACAACAACGCCCTGGGTGGAATAACCGAGAACCGAAATGGACACCGGATGGACAACCGATCTGCTTCGGATGCAACCAGGTAGGACACCTAAATAGAGATTGTCCAACGACGCCACGACGTAGAAGCCGAACGGAGGACGGAAAGGTCATCTGTTTCGGGTGTAATGAAGTAGGACACATTCGTCCATTTTGCCCAAAGTATCAGCAACAGGGTCGGGCATCAGGACAAGGGCAATCAACTGATGGGCCTGGTAGGATCGGGAGGAAGCCAGCAGGAGGGGACTTTACCAATTCTAAAGATCGACGTTAATGATAGATGGATGGTTATGGATGGTTACCCAGGAAGTATTATGCGGAGACAAGAGGGTATCAGCCGTGATTGAAACCGGGGCGGTGGTGTCGGTGTGCTCATCTAAGTTAGCGGAAATGCCGATTGGGGCCGTGAGAAATGAAGAAATGAAGAGCAGGAAAAGAGTGGTGTTGCAGGAAGCGGTATGGGTACCAGGAAGAACGATGAAAGTCGTGCCCACGGAGCCACTGGATCTGGAAGGAAGTGGAAACAGCGCAATGATAGAGTCTTCCGAAACACTGATGAAAACGAAAAGAGTATCGGTGGGGAGGGCAGTGGTGGACGGGAAAAAAACGCTGGATCAGATAGCGATTACGAACCTCTCGGACCGAAAACAGTGGTTAGGAGCCGGAACGGTGTTAGGTGAAATCGATGAGATAGAAGAAATCGCGGAAGAAAATTCGTGGGACGCGGTTTTTGCAGCAATGTCGGCGGGAAAAGAAGAAACGAAACCGGCGCAGGATTTCGACAGCAGGATATTCAGCGGATTGTCCCCGGGTCAGCGGAAGAAAATTCTCAAAGTGTTATTAGAATACGACGACCGTTTCGCAGGGAAAGGAGAAAAACTGGGAAGGTGCACGGCAGCGGAGCATTGTATAGACACCGGATCGGCAAGACCCATCAGGCAGGCCCCCTCCGCAAAAGCGTGGAAGGAACGAGTAATCGTGGAGGAGCATTGCAAAGATCTGTTGGACGCGGAAGTGATAGAACCCTCAAACAGCCCATGGGGAGCGGGAGTCCTTCTGGTACGGAAGAAGGATGGAACATGGAGGTTTTGCGTCGACTACCGACGGCTTAACGCAGTGACAATAAGTGATGTGTACCCTCTACCACGTATAGAAGAGACACTTGCTAGACTGGAAGGGGCGGCATTTTTTTCGATAATGGATCTGCAGTCGGGCTATTGGCAGGTTCCAATCAAAGAGAGTGATCGACCAAAGACAGCGTTTGTCACAGCAGATGGCCTCTATCAGTTCAAGGTTATGGCAATGGGGCTGTGTTCAGCTCAAGGTACATTTCAACGAATGATGGACGTAGTACTGAGCGGTCTCAAGTGGACTACCTGCTTAGTATACCTGGACGATATAGTTGTGTACTCCAGAACGTTTGAGGAGCACGTACAAGGATTGCGCTTGGTCTTGGATCGATTAAGGGGGGCGAACCTGATGGTTAAACTGGATAAGTGTGAATTTGCACAGCCCAAGCTAAAAGCCCTGGGTCACATCATTGACAGGCATGGAGTGTCACCGGATCCGGAGAAGGTGGAAGCCGTGAAAAATTTCCCACGTCCGGCACGACAAGAGGGCAACGCAAATAAATTGAAGGCATTGAGGGCGTTCTTAGGGCTCCTCTCCTATTATAGGAGGTTCATCGATGGGTTTGCAATGATGGCAAAGCCGTTGCACGATCTAGTTGGGAAAAAGGGACCATTCATCTGGACAGAGGAGGCGGAGAAGAGCTTCAATACACTACAAGAAGCGTTGGTGAAGGTTACCAGTTTAGCCTACCCAGAAGTGGAGCGGCCCTTCGAGATCCACCCAGATGCGTGCGACTACGGTATTGGGGCAGCTCTGGTCCAGAGGGATGACTCAGGGGAGAGACCCATCGCATTCGCCAGTCGTCTGCTAACGAAGGCGGAACGGAATTATTCGATAACAGAAAAGGAGTGCCTTGCTTTGGTATGGGCCGTGAAGAAATTCCACAGCTATATCTGGGGAGCGGAAGTGAAGGTAGTGACCGATCATCACGCCTTATGCTGGTTGACAACGAAAAAAGACCTAGCGGGACGGCTTGCGCGATGGGCCCTATCTGTACAAACTTATCAGCCCGTAATAATCTACAAGAGTGGTAGACTTCACGAAGACGCAGACGCCCTGTCCCGATATCCGATAGCAGAGAAAGGAACAGACGATGAAGAGGATGAGCTATTACCGGTCTTTACGGCGGCTTGGGAAACGGAAAAAAAGAGAATAAGGGAGGGCCAGGAGGCTATACCGTCATGGAAGAAAGCATTTCTACACCTGGGGAGGAAAGCAAACCAGCACAAACGGGGAGAAATAAGCTACAAGAACTTCGTCGTAATAAACGGACTGCTACACCGACGAACGCTGGGGGTACAAGGGATGTGCCTGCGGCTGTGTGTCCCGCCAGAACAGAGACAGGAAATATTGGAGGGGTATCACGGAGACAAGTGGGCTGCACACCTGGGAATGACACGAACGATAAGTCGCATCAAGGGACGGTACTACTGGCCACGGATGGCCCAGCACATAGTACGCTACGTACAGGAGTGTGTGCCATGTCAAACAAGGAAAAGTCCACCCAAGGAACCACAGGGATTGATGGAGGTCATCCACGTAGAGCGACCGTTCGAGAAGGTGGGCATCGATGTTTTGGGCCCATTTCCCGTGACGACAGGGGGTAACGTCAACGTAATCGTCGCCGTCGACTATCTCACTAAGTGGGCAGAGACAAAAGCTCTGCGTTCAGCAACGGCGCGGGACGCGGCCGAGTTTTTTGTCGAAGATATTGTGTTGCGTCACGGAGCTCCGGAGAGTGTCGTAACTGACTGCGGGAAGTGTTTCGTCGCGGAATTTACGAAGGAGGTCATGCGTTTGATGGAAGTCGACCACAGAACGACCACACCGTACCACCCACAAGCCAATGGTCTCGTTGGAAGGCTAAACCACACATTAGCAGACATGCTGTCAATGTATGTGAATTCCAAACACACCAACTGGGAGGAGATCCTGCCGTATATAACTTTTGCCTACAACACCAGCAGGCAGGAGTCGACAGGAAAGACTCCGTTTTACTTGATATATGGGCGAGAAGCGCGGTTACCGATGGATATAACAATGGGGGTGAGCGCCTCTGGTGATTACACTGGACCCGGGGCGTGGGCGCAGAACCTGGAGGTCGCAAGAGCGGAAGTCGGCAAAAGGCTGAGAGAGGTCCAGGAACGGCAGAAATAACGCTACGACGTGAGCCACCGACCAGCGGAGGAATTCCAGCCGGGAGAAGAGGTACTAGTGTATAAACCATTCAGGAAAGTGGGTCGAGCGGAGAAATTGCTGCATAGATGGCTTGGGCCGTACTCGGTGGTTCGGCGCACGTCATCTCTAAATTACGAGATGAAGCGACCGAGAAGTAAACAAACGGAGTCGGTGCATGTGGTCAAAATGAAACGTTTCATACGTAAGGACGAACAAACAATGGCGGACGCAGGGAAGAAGACGAACGCAATGGAGGATGTGCCGACGGATACACCCGCCAGGAAAAGCCACCAAAGGTATCAGCCAAGGAAGGGGAGGAAACGACGGCGCTGGAGGAGACGAGACGGCGTTCGGAACTGGTGCGTAGACCGCCAGTGAGGTACAACGCAGCAGAGGCGGCGATCGGAGCCGTTTTTCTCCTGATGGGCCTGCTAGCTCCCCTTCTCGGTGTAGGGACGGCAGAAGGACGACACTTCGAAGCTTTCAACCGGGACGGGGTTATTTTTAAGTATCAGGAGGATATCTTCTTCAGCGAATCGGAGTGGGTGGTCGTTACAGACGTGTCCTTCACCCCGATCGAGACTGCGCTGGCAGCGGTGCGCCAGTGGTACTTGGGGCAAATGAGGGACGATCCGAGAAGAGCTGAAGCGAAAGAAGGCGAGCGTCTTCGAACCCAGTTACGTGATCTGGCCCGTGAGGGGCTGGACTGCTTGGAGGTGATCGATGGCCGCTACCAAGTATTGAGGGGGGCTCTGATTGGAACGACGGACCGAAAAAAGAGGGGCTGGTCCACGCGGGTGGAACGACGTTGCAATGGCTGTTTGGCGTGGCGACGGAGCGGGACTTGGAGGGCGTGAACGACCACTTGCAGGCCCTCAGTAAAGAAACGACAGCAATTGTTCATGCCGTTTCTCATCAGGCTTCGATGGTGAACGACGCCTGGCGAGAACTAGGTGAGCACGCGCTCATCATGCAGCAACTCGACAAGGCACACCGGGCGTTGGAAAAGGAAGTCAACAGGTGGAGAGTCAACATGCTCGAGACCATGAACTCATTGGAATGGCAATTCATCATGGCTTCGAGAATCGACGATGCCTTTTGATCAGCGCAACGGACATTGGATTGGGTCAGAATGACGTTGGAGGATTTTGGTGTGGGGCTGGCAATGCTGGCGGTCGGGAAACTACCGCCTGAACTTTTTCCTCCGAGCCGGCTGCGTAAGGTGCTTAAAGAGATTCGGCCACGTCTGAATGCTGGGTGGGACCTCACGCCTGCGTTACAAGCGGGTAATTTATGGAAAGCCTATCAAGAAGCGCAGGTTGTCTCGGCAGCAACCACTCACGGCCTGCGTCTGTTTATTCATTTACCAGTTATTGAAGTGACACGAAATTTTGAATTGTATGAGACCTTCGTCTTACCGGTGTTTGGTGCGACTGGAGATTTTGGGCTACAATATGCCAACATTCCTGCATTCTTGGCAGTGGATATGGATCGGCAGACGTTTATTGAGTTATCGGAAGCGGACGTACGCTCTTGCCATGGCCGGGCGGGAGCGGTCTGTCCGCCACGTGGAGCCATCTACCGGAAAAATTTTCGAAAGACTTGCGCGATGGCGCTCTTTCTGCAGGACCCTGAGAGAACAAAGGCGGACTGTGACAAAGTAGTGGTTGAATGGAGAGGCCCGGAGGCCAAATACTTGGGACACCGGCAGTGGGCGGTGTCGATGAAAATTCCTCGATCGCTGGTGATGGCCTGCCCGTTGGTGACCGGAGCTCGTGATTTTCCCAAAGCTGAATTGCCATCGGTGGGCATCGTCGAGATTCCACGAGGGTGCTCCGTTCAGACGGACGAATGGATATTACAAGCCAGCCACCAATATTCGATGACGTCAACAAAGTCGGGGAGCGACTTTACTCCACGCCTGAAAGGTGTACACTGGCCCGTAGCAACCGACTGGAGTGAGAAAAGGGGTGGAGCCAGCGAGTAGCCAGTGACTTTATTCCCCCTTATATCTTTGGCAGCGTCCTTGGAACGTATAGCCAGCGGCAAGGCAACCGCTGACAACTTTGGAAAAACGGTACGGGCGATTGAGGAGGGGGATAAAGAAAGGAGGGAAGGCGCACTACGCCCGCGGGCATATCCTTATGAGCTGTGGGGTGGGTTGCTGGCAGCAACCTTGCTTTGTAGTGGGGCGTTTGTGTGCTGGGTGCGCAGAGGGGGAGGGAGGGGGAGAGAGGTGGCTGAGCTGTACGAACGCGTCAGAATGCTGGAAGGTACCCTGCGAGGCGAGATGGAGGAGCGTCGCAGCCGTCGATGGGCAACGACTGATTGCCTCACGCAATTAGATGGACGGCTGAAGGCCCATGAACGGACCTGCATGGCGGCACTGACTGAGCTGGAGGAGGCCGCTCGGGCCTGAGAGAGAGCCGGCCAAATTACCCTTCGTTTTCTTATCATTTTCATATTTCTCTCCTTTTTTGGCGTATAGTGTGCGTGTGCCATGTTTATTTTGTTTTCTTCTCTCTCTTCTTTGTTTTTTTGTCTTCTAGTTTAGTGCGTGTGACTTTTGTTCCTGCAGTACGTTTTCTTGCATTATTGTATCGTGTTGATGCATTATTGTGTCTCTGTAGTGTAGTATGTTGTTTCGTCGTTTTTGTTCTAGGGGTTTTGTTGTTTTTTTTGCGGGCGGGGCTTTATAGTGTAGTGTGGTTTTCTTTTCGCCTTTGGACTGTTTCGGTCCCTTTGAAGCTTTGTAGTGTTCCTGCTATTCAATTGGTAGTGGCTGTACGTCGGGAGTCGGCGCATTCGGGACGAATGCGACTGATGATGCGACCGAATGCGACTGAACCACGCTACACGATCCGGCTGGTATTCAGGCCAACCGGTAGTGCATCCGCCACCGCCACCCGACCCTCGCTAGTATATAAGCGTGTAGTGCCTCTTTGTCGGGGCTGTTCCCTTGCAGCTCTGAGACCGTTAATACACGCCAACTTAGTTGGCACGTTACAATATTATGGTTCATGTAACATGAACCATAATATAAACTAGTCTAAGTTCATATAACATACTAGTCTAGTTCATGTAACATGAACCATAATATTTTAATTATAATCTCGATTCCATATCTACTCAATTTTTAAAGATCATCACGGTTGGTAGGCTGAATAAACTGGCTAAGTAATAAGAAGATTACTTGACCTTTCGGCACTGACTAGTAGGTTAGTAACATTCGGCACCACCTACTCCCTAGTAGAACGAGATATCTTTTAGATATCTTTTAGATATCTACATATCTTTCTGGTGTCTTTTTTTTTTGTTGGCATCTTACAGATATCTTTAAATATATACAAAAACATCACCCGTTTATCATATCTATAAAACATTTAGAAAATATCTTTATAAAAACATTTTACGTAAGATATCTAAAATGTTAATAAAAGACCCAAAATGGATTCGAACCCTGATCCTTCATATTCACTCACCAGCTTGCTTTCCACTACATTATCACGTTCTTTGGTAAACTTAGAAATTATATAGTAGTGCTGTATCAAACGGACTTTAACTTTTTCCCTTAAGTTACAATGACAAATCTTTAGTAAATCCTGATAGAGACAAATTTTAAACTCTTTTTAGACCAATTAAATAATCTTTGCGGCCAGAAAAAAAATTATTTTTGGACCGTTAAAAAACCCAGTTTGAAACCCGTTAATTAGACCACAAAAAACCGTCTTTTATCAAGGCTATTCGGACGGTATAGACGATGTCTTTTTTAACCCAAATAAAAAAATGTGCGTCTAAATTAGACCGCCAAAAGCCGACTTTTATCCAGCCTATGTGGACGATCACACAAAGACGTCTTTTTTCCCAAATTAAAACCAAGCGTGTTGTCTGGGTACGGAGACACAATGAATGAACAATTCCATCAAATCATTGAAATCGTACAATGTCAAATTTAAAAAAAATCCTACAAAATATACTTTCCGCCACTTTTTTCAACAAAATTATCAATCCTCGTCATTTTTTATCACAACACATTGGAGATTAAGGTAAAGTTGCAAATCTTCTACTAAGAACTGAGGTCCTGAGTTTCTAGCAAACATTTGAAAACGCCAAAACGGCAGCCAACGAAGGAGGAACATTGGACCATTGTTGTTTTTAAAATGTAGTTTAATCACGCTTGGATATTTTTACTGTTTGGATGGGCGGATTAGATATGAACTCGATAGTACGACTGGCTAGTTGCAATAAAGTTGTTGCATGCACTCTTGCAAAATCCAACAATTGATTTCTATACGCAAAACAGCTGAATATTTCAAGGGAACCGCAAATCGTCTACCTAGAATCCTACATGTTGCAGATAATATCTATTATAATTAGTTAAAACATAAATCCCATTGGTAAAAAAGTACCCTAGTGGAGTTTTGTCGGGTCAATACTGGTGTTAAACTGGTGTGGATCCCCGGTGTGAGGTTTGATACCGGTGTTTGACACCGGTGTTACACCCACTTGTTTGCGTGATAGGGCACGTTTCACACGAGTATTCTGAACCATTTGTTTTTAGTAATTTTTTGGGTGTGTCATAGAGGAGAACGGAGTCAACGTGGACAAAATTTTTCTTTTTACAATATTTCTTGTCGTTTTCATTTTTTCCTAATTTTTTTTCGTGTGTTTCGTCAAATGTTCATTTGTTTACTTTCCATATTTTTTATACATTTTTCCCTTTAAAAATAAAGTAGTTGTGACGATTTGAAAAAGTCAAATTTTTTGGGCCTTTTTGAAAAAGACGGGGCCAAATTGGACAGGCTCTGTCTAAAACTGGACAATCATGATAAAACGTAAAATAATAAACGGAAAAAATTAAAAAATTTTTAGAATGTTCATCTGCCCTTTCTTTATTCATGCACACCGATAATGACACGTTTGTGTAAAACAATGAAGAGTTACGAGTGTTTTAGAAAAGAGGGGGGTGGGGCTGGGGGCGACAAGCTCCACTCGTTGCTATAGTTAGCGTGGTCCAATTACACCCCAAAACTAGGTGTCCAAAATGACACAACTCGGTGCTATTTAGTATTTCGTTCATAACTTAACACTGAAAAGGCACTAACATTTAATTTTTGTATCAATCATTTAAGAAATGAATTGGCTATTTCACCTATCATTATTTTATTCATTTGCAGTGTTTTTCACTTCAAAAATACTTAGAGTAATAGGGAGAAATATTACATCAAACAGGGCCATTTTTTAAATTATGTCGTGTTAACTCCGTGTCGATGTTGACTCCGTTCTCCCCTACTGGTTTAATTCCAGAGTTTTATACTAGGGCCATTTCTCGTATTGATTCCATATTTTTATTGTCTTTTATTGTGCTATTTAATATCTATTTGTTAATTCTGATTTATTTAATTGGAGCTCGCTTTATTACATTTTTTTAAATTTTTTTTATCCTCACAATCATCAATTTGTAATTTGAATTTGAATAGTCCACCATTTATAACTATTCTCTAAATACCTAACATATTGAGAAAATACATCATGATAATGTCAAAAGATCAATCACACATCTCTTAATGTGAGATGTCATGGGGGAGAGAAAGACAAATTTCTTAATTTCGCCACTATACATATAGTTTTCTTATTGAAAAACGTGGCTAACGAAAGTAAAGCATTTCGTTCGCTTTTAAAGATATCAAATTATAAACTAATTCAGAATATTTTTGCATTAATAATCTCAAAACCAATTAGTTTATAAAGTTCATTTGTCAAACCAATGATATGGTGTAGTAGTTTTGGTAAAACTATATTTTATTAAGGATAATAGAGTGATTCAAGGTTGCCATCTTGGCATGGTTTTTCTGTACACGTAGTGCAGCCACAACTGAAAAGCATTGGCTTTTCTTGGTTTATGACATTAAGAGAAGCTGTCAAAACTCCAGAGTTTATACTGAATTGCTAGTGTTTCCCACTTTCCCTGCATTTCACAGTTATTACAATGAGTAGGCGTTGCTGCGTGGAAAATTGTCCAAGTAAAGAAGGAAGAAAATCTAAGTTGGGATTCTTTTCTATTCCGAAAGTTAATGTTCGCTCTAAAGCGAATTCTTCAGTTGCTGTCAAAACACAGCAAAAACGAAATAAGTGGCTTGCAGTTATCAACCCTTCAAACAGACTTGATCTATCATATGTGAATTTAGTTTGTTCGAACCATTTTGTCTCAGGTAAAGCCACCAAAAAGCATAGAAAAGCCAATGCTTTTCAGTTGTGGCTGCACTACGTGTTCAGAAATACCATGCCAAGATGGCAACCTCGAACCACTCTATAGCATTGATGTTCAATTCGTCAGGGGAGCAATGGCTATCTATCATAATTGTGAAATATTTATAAGTGTTTTTATAGTGTAATAAGTTTGAAAGCCGTAAAGTAGATTACATCAATATTTTGAATGGTTTAGATCTGAATATCAGCGGTAACGGGAAAACCGTATAACATAAATGTAGTAAATGAGTCCAACATTTAGAGACGCCGGGTTGAGACTGCTGTATTAAGTTTAGTCTATATCACTAAGAGTACTAGTGAGCCCTCTAGTGATGCCAATAGTTACTATACAACATCTTCCTTCTTTTAACGAACGAACAATTAAGATACAAATAATCATACTGATGACGACTGAGTGAATACACACGGTACAATCAAGATAATACAACAATTATTTGAGACAGGACAGCGTTAATTACTTGAGCAGTATGATCTGTAATAAGACAATCATAGAGAAGATACTCCATAAGAACGACCCGAGCGAGTTACCAGGCGATGAGAACGATCAGCCGATAGCGAACGATTTGCAGGAAGCCCAGGACTGGAAGTACTTGCATGATAAGCTGACCGAGATCTTTTAGGACGACCTCTTTGACGTGCCGGTTGAGAATTCAGCTCCATTTCTTCAAAGCCATGAAACGCTTCCATGAAATCTTCCGGGGCTTCAATCTCTGGAACACCAATTCCCACCACTGCCGGAGGTGATGGAGAAAAAACGCGTGTAGACGCTTGCCACTCCTCTAGAAAGTTGAGTTACTTCCGTACCGGAGGTGAACTTACAGCCGTAACAGGAGATGAGTGTATTAGGGAAACGTCTGGTCCCTGCTGTAATAGCTGACGACAACGAAATTTATCTACGTTTATTGCCTGTCGATTTCTTCGAAACAGGCGGCCACAGTTAGTAAAGAACACATAAGAATTTGGTTCAGAGCAAACGGACTGAACGATGCCAGGGATCCACTTGTGTGACACTCGATCACGAACCGGAACCCCCACTGATAACGGAGCCAGAAATTTTTTCCGACCAGCCGAATTAAAGAACTGAGTTGATTGGCGACTTAGTAATTTTTCTTTCACAAATGAATCACTAATATGTTTTGTTTGTAACTGTTGTGAATTGAATAACAGTCCACCGCGAAGATTTCTTTTTTTGTAAAATCACCGCTGGAGTAGGCAGCCCATTCCCAAGGGGTGTTGAACGTAAGACTTGTAAGGTGTCCAGCAAGGTTTTTCCGTCACTTTGCGATTTGATGAAAGATTCTTTCACAGTCTGAACCGTACGCTCCACCAGACCATTCGAACGCGGCCAAAAAACCTCGTTAGCTCCATAATAACTGACGCACTGGTGATGTTTTTGAGAACCACAGCGCACGGCCACTTGCTGAAATAATCCACTGCCAGCAGATAATGAACTCCGGCTATTTCATACAAATTGGCGGCTACCTTTTGGAACGGATAATCCGGAATCGGTACCGGAAAGGACGGCTGAGACGAATTTTGATGCCTGTGTAGTTGACAAACATCACAATCTTCTACCATATTGGTGATTTGATCAACATAATTGGGCCAATAAACAGTTAATTTGGCTCTTTCAATGCACTTAGAGATACCCAGGTGTCCAGCATGAATCTGACGAAGGACATCGGACTGCAACGACACAGGAACAACAATTTGTTCGCCTTTTAGCAGAAGACCGTCGCACTCACTAAAGTCACTTCGATGCTGCCAGAATAATTTTGTTGCTGGGCTACAGCTCTTGCGATGTTCGGGCCAGCCATTTCGAACGTGCGACAACACTGATTATAACGTCGGATCCTGTAAGGTTGCCGCAATGAACTTCTCATGAGACGTCGGCACTAAAACTGCTGACAAGACCAGCATGTTAAAATTTTCGTCACTGAACTGTGATCTATCGTCTACAAACTGTCGCACTTCCGGAGCTCTGCTGAGGGCGTCGGCTATGTGCAATTCCTTTCCAGGTTTATACACAAGCTGGAACTCGTACGCTTGCAATAACAATCGCATTCGCTGTATTTTCGGACTGCACAACGCGATTGCTTTATTCACTATGCCCATCAGAGGCTTGTGATATGTCTCCACTATCACTGTTTGTCCATAAACATATTGATGAAACCGCTGCAACCCAAATAAAACCGCCAATAGTTCTTTCTCAATTTGAGCGTATCGCCGTTGAGTTTCCGTTAGCGTTCGTGATGCAAACTCAATAGGCTGTCCGTTTTGTAATAAAACAGCTCCTACACCCAAGGGAGACGCGCCCACTGATAGCAAAACTGGAAGTGATGAATCAAATAAGCGTATCACTGGAAGATTAGTTATGCTGTTTTTTACTTTGTCAAACACTTGATCAGTGTTTGCATCCCATTGCCACTCAACACCAGACTTAAGTAATGAACGAAGAGGAGACACTATTTCAGACAAACTGCTACAAAACTTAGCCAAATAATTGACCATGCCGAGAAAACGTTGCAGATCTTGCTTACTCTCTGGACGTTGGAATGAGTTAATTGCCGATATTTTCTCAGGGTCTGGTTTAAGCGTTTGGTTGCCGATTATGTGTCCAATGTACTTTAGTTCCGGTTGAAGAAACTTACACTTGTTTTTGTTAAGCTTGAGGTTCACTTTGACACAACGCTGAAGCAAGGCTTCCAATCGAGAATTATGTTCTTCCACTGTTTCACCCCACACAAAAAAATCGTCGAAATAAATTTCGACACCGGGTAGATCGCCAAATAAGTCGACCATCATCTGCTGATACGCCTCAGGAATGAAGATAATCCAAAAGGAAGACGGAGAAATTTGTACCTTCCAAAAGGCGTAGCCATTGTGGTCAGAGAAGTAGATTCTTCAGCTAATGGCACCTGAAGAAATCCCGATGTTGCGTCCAAAGTTGAGAAATATTTGGCCTTCCCGATTCTTGAAAAAATTTCTTGCGCCGAAAGAATTTGATAGTGCTGACGCTTGATGGCCTTGTTGAGATCCGCTGGATCAATGCAGATCCGAATGTCACCATTTGACTTTCTGGCCACCACCATTGTGCTCACCCAATCTGTAGGATGACTCACTTTACTGATCAAACCCAGTTGCTCCATTTCGTTCAATTTGCTCAAAACTGGATCACTCAGTTTAAACGGAATTCGGCGAGCTGGACGACGGCAACCCCAAAACTGGAATATCAACATTTTCAGCCACGAAACAACTAAGATCAACTCGAACGTTATTAAATAAAACACCCAGTTGCTGCTGTCCTACTACATTTACTGGCTGACGATTATAAGCTGTCACTTTGGGACCAGGTTGCAAGTTTGGCATGTTAACCACTTTGTCAAAAATTTTTTTGGCAAAACGTTACACTGAGCCTTTGTGTCCACCTTGAACTTCACTGGGGAGCCGTCTATATATATAATCACATACCATGAATCCCGGGTCACAAAATTTTTTCGGGTCGGGCGCCCGGGTCATTTTTTTTACCCACGGGCGACCCGAACAAGTGGCGCCATTTAGTATTTTTAAAAATTTTGTTGATTATTTCCGTCTACCACACGTTTTTTTAACTCAAATCAACAAAAATTCTCAATTTCAGTTTTCAAAAACTCCCGCCGCACACAGTGGCGTATTTAACGCGAATGACTAACACAACGATGACAACGCTTGCGGCGGATGTTTTCGAAAACGGACTAGCTTTTTAATACATTTTTACTCCACTTCACCTTGCGGTGACTAAAACCCGCTAAAAATACCACTAAAACAAACATTTTAATATTTTTGAAGTTAGGATCTATTAAAAAAGCCATCCCTACAAGTCCCTACTCTGAATCGATACCTAGAGGGAAAAAATCGGGTCAAATTCGGGTCAAACCTGTTACGGTACGGTAGTACCTGCCCCCTTGCGTACGGTGTGTACGTAGAGCCATCTATTCCCCCTGGCAGTTTCCCTTGTGTCTTAATTGTGTAAGAGGGGTGTGTCGTCAAGAGGGCTGAAGGTGACGAGTTCGGGAAAGGGACGTCATTCCAGAACTTGAAGCTGAAGGCGGACGATATCAAAGTCAAGTGACGTGTGTAATTGTAATACAGTGTGTCGAAACCCAACTCGGTGTATTTAATCAAGGGGAGAAGGGAGAAGATGGGCTGATTGAAAGGTGCGCCCTAACACTTGGTGTCAGGAGTGTAGAGCAAAATTGCTCATGTACTTCACGTCTGTATCTGTATGTATCTATGCCATCCTTAAAGTTAAACATTTTTTTTTTCTCTCCTATCTTCTCTTATTGATTAGAATATTTCTATATCTTGTAAGTCACTGCTTGTTTATTCGTCGAATTAGCTGTCACTTTAGTCTCGTTGTCAAGTATACAGGTGTGTTTTGACGTGACAGTGCCTTTGGCGATGTCTGTAAGTGGTGCTGTGCATTATTTTGTATTCTTGTAGTATATGTCTGACGCTAATGCCAACGATGCCTCGAGATCTCGTATTCCACGGCCCCGTCCAACGCCTGTCCCATTTCAGATAAATGCTCGCAACACTAGATACACTGAGGGAGGTGGTTCGAGACGGCAGCCGGCATCAGCTATACCAGTAGCAGCTCTTATTAGCCGATCCCCAAACGGTCGACTAGAGATACAATTGCCAGACACCGCCACAGCTCAAGCTGGTGTTCAGCCACCAAACAACATTGCGAATGTCCAGGATTTGGTTGACGCTATTGCGTTACTGACAACCCAGTTCAGAGATCAGCAGGACCAGCAAAACACAAACAACACCGCTTTACAACAACAGCTTCAGCAGGCCCTCACAGCAACAAACGACCTAGTAACAGCTCTGGCTGGAGCTGGTGGAGGTGGTGGTGGAGCTGGAGGTGGTGGTGGAGCTGGTGGTGGTGGTGGTGGTGGAGGAGGTGGTGGTGGAGGCGGTGGTGGTGCAGTTCGTGTAAAAATTGATAATTGTATTATTGAGTCTATTCCAAAATTTACAGGTGGTCCAGACGAATCGCCAGATGAATTCGTTGCCAGAGTGGTTGCATTGGCGACAACGGAAGGATGGGACGATGGCCAGAGGATTCAGGTCGCTGTTCGACGATTAGGCCCAACCGTAGCAGATTGGCACGTTCGTGTTGGTAACACACACGCAGCATGGGACGACTGGTCAGCAGCATTCAGGACGGCGTTTGCAACAAAGATTTCTCTCACCGACTGGACGAGCAAGATGGTGGCCAGAGTGCAACAGCCAGGTGAATTTGTTATGCAATACGCAATGGCCAAAGAAAAGCTGTTGGCTATGGCTCCTGTTGCGTTGACCGTCCAGCAAATAGTGCAAGCGCTCACTGAACGCCTACGCTCATGGCAACATCAGGCGGCCGTTATGAGTACAAATCTAGCCAACGTCGCAGCATTCTACACGGCGTGCATTAATCTGCCTACTAGCTTGGCAGCACCAGCGGGGGAGACGCCCTCAAAATCGGCCAATCCAGTCGACCCATCAGCTGCACTAGAAGCTGTCGCAAATCGGTTGGTGAATGACTTGGCCTCCCGATTGGAAAAAATGGTCATTGGCAAGAGTGAAGGAGTCAGTGGCCGACCTCGTATGGGTGAGACAGCTGGACGAGGACGCGGCGGTGGAGGGACGGCAGCAGCACCAGGCGCGCGATTTGTTCCGGTGAGTGACCGAAAATGTTTCAATTGCGACGTTAAAGGTCATCTCGCTAAGGATTGTCCATCTCCAAAAAAGTAACATTGCCGCTGGGTGCGGGGCCGATTCTAACCGGATATCGTAAATCACCCCACAGTGTCCCCCTCCCAGTTATAAAAGTGTCTATTGAGGGTATAGGTGAAGTAGTAGCGTTGGTCGACTCTGGTGCAAGTTCGAGCGCCATCCGGCGCAGCCTTGCAAAAAAGTTGGACAAGTGTGTTGGACCTAGTGTAAATTTTCGCGGTTGGGACAACAGAACCGTTGAAATCGATTCATTTGTAAATATGTGTGTGACGTGGGAAGGTAGGAAAACCATGGTTGAACGAGTAGCAACAGTAAAACATCCTCCGTTTCCTGTCATACTGGGTGTAGACTGGATAATAGCCAGCAAGACGGATCTAATTGTACAAGAAGAAAAATTGGTGCCAGTTTCACAGCCGGAAACAGCTGAAGCGTTCACCACAGGGACAAGACCAGAGAAGAAAAGTATGGAATCCGTACGATTCGGTGAAGTGCGGGTGAAAGTTTTTGATCGAGAAAAGGCCGTCGTAGAATCGAAAGTCAGTGAACACGTCTATCAGTGTGGGGATGAGGAGGAACCTTGGGACATCACGGACGAGCTAATAGCCTCCTTTCAAGAGGAAAGAAGGTGTAAGAAAAGGGGTGGCCAGTCGGCAAAAATTTTGCGTCGCACGATAATCCCAGTAGATTCACTGAAGTTCGTAGCATGTAGAGTAGGCTCAAAACAAAGGGGAACTGTGTTAGTGCGTCCGATTCGTTGTTCCCTCCCTGGGAAGGAATTTTGTGTGCCCTCCTGTCTAGTCAGCATTGAGAAGGGAATAGTAAGTGTACCCGTCCTCAATCTTAGCACCGGAACACTTCATCTTAAAGCACGAGACTGGCTGACCAAGATCGAGTGTGCCTATGATGCTCAAGTTCAATTATTGGAAGACCAGGAGTCGTTGGAAGGTGAAGAGAAAGAAAAAACAACATCGAATGAGTCTCTAGTGTGTACAGCTGTACATTGGAAGGAGCGGTGGGACGCGATAAAAGAAGAAATTCAGTTAGGAAGCGGACTCAACGAAGAACAGCGCCGTAGAGTAGTGAACGTCGTATCCAAACATGTAAAATGTTTCCCCTCTGATGGTAAGCTGGGCTCTACATCACTAGTTGAGTTTTCGATCGACACCGGAGACGCGAAGCCGCAACGCTCAAACCCAATTCGAACGTCATACAGTGAACGGAAGGTCATCGCTCAAAAGGTAGAAGAGTATGTGCGTAAAGGTCTGGCCCGACCATCTACGAGCCCTTGGGCTGCTAGCGTCGTCCTTGTGAAGAAAAAGGATCAAGATTTCCGCTTCTGTGTGGATTACCGAAGAATCAATAGCGTGAGTAAAAGAGACGTTTACCCACTTCCGCGTATTGATGACGTCCTCGACCGATTGGCTGGAGCGAAATGGTTTGCCAGTATCGACCTCCTCAGTGGATACTACCAGATTCCGGTGGCAGAAAAAGATAAAGAGAAGACCGCATTTATCACACCGGACGGTCTGTATGAGTTTACGCAAATGCCGCAAGGAGTGCATAATGGTCCAGCGTGCTTCCAGCGCTTAATGGATAGAGTATTGCGGCATCTTAAGTGGTCCATGTGCCTTGTATATTTAGATGATTGTCTTGTTTTCGGTTCCAACTTCGACGAATTTTTAGAGCGACTTCATCTCGTTCTAACAGCCATTGGTGACGCCGGCCTCACTATCAATCCCAAGAAGTGTGTGTTCGCGACGGACAGTGTTTTTCATCTCGGCCACGTCATCGACGCCGAAGGTATACGGCCCAATCCTGAAAAAGTCAGTTCCCTCTCTAGAATGGTGGTGAAGAGCGTGAAAACGCTGCGCAGTTTTATTGGTGTGGCCTCGTTTTTTCGGAAGTTTGTTCCAGGTTTTTCTGTCGTCGCTCAACCTTTATTTAAATTGTTAAAGAAAAATGTGCCATGGAACTGGGGCGCCGAACAAGAAGAAGCAAAGAAGAAACTGGTCGAACTACTAACAACGGCTCCAGTCCTGGCTCATTATAATGAAGATGTAGAGGTGGTGGTTCAAACCGACGCGAGTCAAGAAGCAAGTGGATCCTCAACTCCGTTTATTTTTTTTATTGTGTAAAGCTAACAAACAAAAATTCTCAAAATATTTCTTCTTTCAAAATGGTGTATTGTATAGGAAGACAAAATTTGGCTTCTCTATGTGTGTCCCTAATACCCTTCGCAGTACTGTCTTATATTTTTGTCACGACGTTCCAGCTTCCGGTCATATGGGAGTAGAAAAGACTTTAGTGAGAGTGTTGCAAAGATATTGGTGGCCCCGATGTACGTAAATATGTTCTTTCCTGTCTCTTCTGTCAATTACATAAGCACCAGACCGGTACCCCGTTCGGCCTTCTTCAACCGATACCGCAACTACAAGTTGCGGACGCTTGCTTTAGTTTTGGCGGCGTATGTAAACACGGAACACAACGACTGGGACAAACATCTAAGAGAAGCAGCCTACGCAATCAATACTGCTCAACAAAGCACTACCGAGAAAATGCCATTCGAACTTGTGTTTGGTCGAGTGCCGAGAACGCCGTTGGAAAATTCTTTATCATGGCCAGCAGACCGTCCACAGTCGTTCGTTGAGTTCCAGTCGCGCGTGGAAGAATTGCGCAAAGAAGTGTATATACGTATCATCAGTAAACAATCGAAGACCAAAGCGCTCGTGGATTTACGTCGACGAGTTATGCAGCCACTTCAACCCGGAGAGTTTGTTCTAGTGCGTCGAAAGGCGAAAAAGAAGGGAAAGACCAGGAAATTTTTGCCTAAATTTACTGTACCTTTTCAAGTAGTGAAACAAGTGAAATCAGGTGACAACGTCTGTGAAACAACATATCTAGTTGAAGACCCCCCTGGAAGAAGAACAGCCAGGAAGTTCCGGCGATTTAATGCGCATGTGTCACAAATCAGGAAATTTCGGCCACGAGAAGTTGTCTTCGACGAGAGTGAAGATGATGAGGAGAATACGGAGGTAGAACAACAGCCCGAGGCCGTAATTCCGTAACGGAAAGGACGACGGAAATCGACGACGAATACGCGAGCGGATACCGTTCCAGACGAGCCGCAACCACCACCGTTGCGCCCATCATCGAGAGGTCGTCAGCGGAAGCGTCCAGATTATCTTAAAGATTACGTGACGGAATAACGGGTCGGTCTGGTAGGAGTGTAATTATTTCATTTCATTTTTCACTATCGTCCGTCTTCATATAGTCTCATTCCTCCCGTAAAGAAAGAAAAATGAAGCTATCTCTATTTTGCGTCCTCTCCTTCATAAAAGTAACTCGAATATTTTTTTTATCCATCCAAAACCAACCGTAAAATTCTATTTCTTTCTTTATTTCCGTTTTTTTGTTTGCTCAATCAGTCAAGTAAATTTTCCCATTTAAAACCAATTGTCTCTGTCGGAATAGAAGGAAAGCCGGTCCGTACATTATCCCGGCCTTTGTGTGCGCATTCCCTTTTGCAGTCAAAATTCCGCATTATTGGTCTTTTTGTTTTTGTTGTTTTCGGTTTATGTTTCTCGTTCCTCCATTTTGTCTTGTTGTCTCTTGTTCATTGCGCACTCGTGTGATGAGTTCAGTTTGTCAATGCGTATCATTGTTATTGTGTGTCCATAATCATTCATTATCATTAAAAAAAAACGGTGTTTCGATGTCCATGTAAGGACGATCGAGTCAGGAAAGGCCGAATGTTACGGTACGGTAGTACCTGCCCCCTTGCGTACGGTGTGTACGTAGAGCCATCTATTCCCCCTGGCAGTTTCCCTTGTGTCTTAATTGTGTAAGAGGGGTGTGTCGTCAAGAGGGCTGAAGGTGACGAGTTCGGGAAAGGGACGTCATTCCAGAACTTGAAGCTGAAGGCGGACGATATCAAAGTCAAGTGACGTGTGTTATTGTAATACAGTGTGTCGAAACCCAACTCGGTGTATTTAATCAAGGGGAGAAGGGAGAAGATGGGCTGATTGAAAGGTGCGCCCTAACAAACCGCAGCAGTAACAAAAGATCACAAAAAAATCAGCTGCCTTATGGGACCTTATAACACTGTGAGTTGGAACCATTATATCTACAACCATGGTTCTGGCAGGGTTGTAGAAGTGATGGTTTCCCAACTTGTATCCTTTTTTAACATGGGGCTCTGAAGACAGTTCTCTCTTGTGGATATGTGTATCTCCGCCTCTAACTCCTCCCGTTTTTGGTATACCATGAAGGCATTGACATCTATGAGTTAGAATAGACACTAAAATCTTGTTATCCACAAGGATTTGTCCATAGTCTTTCGAGATTTTGCTTATGATATGCAGCGATCGGTAGCTCAGTTGGTAGTGCGGTGGATTGGTAACCTGAAATTTTATGGTTCGATACTCTATGGGTGCTATTGCATTCCACTACTTTTTTTTACTTTTTTCTACTTTTTTTCATTTATTTAATTTTGTAATGCAAAACTGAATCTAATCGGATTAAAAAATAAAGTGTATTACTTATTTAAAACTTCAATTTATTCCTGGATTAAAACTTAAAAAAGTAACAGTAGTTGGAGTTTACCGCCTAAAAGGTTGAAATTATTCTCTTTTACACGCAACAGATGGCGCTGCCCTCATGGTATACTTATCTTCAGAGGCTTATGGAGAAAAAGGATACAAGTTGGGCAACCATCACTTCTACAACCCTGGTTCTGGATAGGAATTTTGTTTTTTTTGGGATGAAAATATCTTCAATGTTGCAACCCTGCCTGTCCTTAAGCTAAGTAGGGGCATTGTTTATGAAGTCTGTGTTTTAAAAAGATTCTTGAGTGTACTGAAGTATTTGTTTCGTATTATTTGCGGTTAGTTTTAAAATAAATTAGTAGAAATTTACATTTTCGAAACATATTTACAATGGCAGATTCTTTCGAAGTCAAACTTAAATCTACACCAGCAGACGGGTAAGAGCTGTTATTAGAAACAACGAAGTGCGACATAAGGTTATACAAAGTAAATTAATCTGCATCTTTTTATTGAAAATTTACAGAATTTCGGCTGTTCGTTTCTGCCCTAATTCCACACCATATCTTCTGGTTTCTTCTTGGGATGGTTCTGTCCGTTTGTATGATTGTTTCACAAATAATCAAAGGTTACGTTACAATCATGATCGTGCTGTTCTTGATGCATGCTTCCAGGTAAAGAATAAGTTTTAAATCACACAGAATTTTTTGTTTTATTTTTATTTATTATTTCAAAGTATTAAGCCACTACTCTTATGTTACATATATAGGATGCCACACATTCTTTAAGTGGGGGCCTAGATGGTGTTCTAAAAATGTGTGATCTGAATAGTAATTTAGGTATGTTTACTTTTTTTCATTCCCCCATTCATTTATTAAATTGTTTTAATTTCATCTGTTTAGAAACCATTTTGGGTATTCATCAGGATGCAATAAGATGTGTTGAATATTCAACAGCTGTGAACCAAGTGTTTAGTGGGAGCTGGTAAAATTACTGCATTGAATTATGGAAACCATTTACGATTATTTTAAATATTTTACCACATTATTACATCAAAAACAAATAGGGATGCTTCCATCAAGTCTTGGGATCCAAGATCAAAGGCTTGTATAGGCACACACATGCAAGGGGACAGTGTTTACACTATGGCTTTGAATGAAGAAAAATTGGTTGTAGGAACTGCTGGAAGAAGGACTTTGGTTTGGGATCTCAGAAACATGAGCACTGCTCTGCAAAAGAGGGAGTCAAGTCTAAAATACCAGACTAGATGTATTAAGTGTTTTCCTAGTAGACAAGGGTTTGTTTTAAGCAGTATTGAAGGTAAAGATATTGTTAAACAGTTTAATTTACATGAAGTTCAAAATGTTACTCTTTATTTCATATCACCATTGTTATTTTTTTAAACAAACGGAATAGGTCGAGTAGCAGTAGAATACTTCGATCCTAGCCCAGAAGTACAGAAGAAGAAATATGCTTTTAAGTGTCATCGGATTAAGGAAGGAGACATTGAGTGTTGTTACTCTGTTAATGCTATTAGGTTATTTATCAAAATTGTTATGTTTGGGATCAAAATGTATTTTTGAACTATTGTTTCATAGTTTCCATTGTGGCTTCAACACTTTTGCAACCGGAGGATCTGATGGTCATGTTAACATTTGGGTAAAGTTTTCAAAATCATACTTATTTTCAGTGTAATTCTTAGTTAATCCATCAACAACGATTAAATAATACTTTAGGACGGATTCAATAAAAAGAGACTTTGCCAGTACCGCAGATACCCTACATCTATTTCTTCGCTTTCATTTAGCTTTGATGGTTCACTTTTGGCTATTGCTAGTTCATACATGTATGAACAAGGAGAACCTTCATCCGGCAATCCAGAAGATGCAATTTATGTTCGCAAGGTAATCCCTTATTTATGATTTAATCCCAATATTAAAAATATAAATCTAAAACATTTCCTTCTCAGGTCCAAGAACATGAAGTTAAACCAAAATAGATTAATCGTCTAAATAATACCTCCAATTTTCTGCCTATTTGTTTGTTGTTTTTTTTTCACCATAGGCATCACCGAATTAAAGCAGATTGAATTTGAATACATGGTTTCTTATTAATTTTGTTGTTTCTCGCCAACACGCGGTTAAGCTATTCTCTAGTTATTATGTAATACGTATGGCCTATGGTTGAAAGACGGAAAAGAAGTTGAAAGAAGAAAAGACCCACCCATATCTTTTCGTCTATTCTTCTCTCGGGCGTTCTTCTGCTTTCGGTAAATCTTGTTCTTTCGTTCCGTTTACCAATAGCAATTTAGCAAAATACAATTTTGTTACATGGCTTTCATTGTTTTGATTAATTTTCTTTCTCTCCATTCTTTGATTAACAACCGCATCGCCCTCCATTTAAAATATATAAATTTTCCCCTGATTGTTTCGTTTTAGATTCATTATTCAAACTCATTCCCTCATCATACCGGCCGCGTTCAAATACTGATCGATAGAGGAGTTTTTGCAGATCGTTCACGATAGATCGATCAACGCCTTCAATCGAGATCGAAAATGGATTGATCAATTTGATCATCATACCACGATATAATAGGAAAGGTACACTCTCGCGCTATCCCAGTCTCTTGGAAGGAACGGCGGGTGTTCAGTACAGGGTCCCAAGATTCCCCGCCAGGTTCGCTAGTATAGGAGGCCCATCGCCTCTCGGGGGTATAGTAAAAATTGGGGTTTTTCGTTCATAAAATAGAAAATTACCAACCAATTCGTCCAGAAATTGATTTTATTTAAGCTTAATTCAATTCCCTATCCTTCAATTCCTAATTCGTCTAGTTGGATTGGTAACTTGAAGTACTATGTTTCGATACTCTGTGGGAGCAATTGCATTTCACTACTTTTTTTTAACTTTTTTTCATTTATTTAATTTTGTAATGCAAAACTGAATCTAATCGGATTAAAAAATATAACGTATTACTTATTTAAAACTTCAATTTATTCCTGGATTAAAACTTAGAAGTAACAGAAGTTGGAGTTTACCGCCTAAAAGTTTGAAAATATTCTCATCAACAGACTAACTACAATCAACAGATGGCGCTGCCCTCATGTTATAAAAATCTTCAGAGGCTTATGGAGAAAAAGGATACAAGTTGGGCAACCATCTCTTCTACACCCCTGCCATGGGGGAGAGCGGGGTTAGATGGGACATACATCGAAATCCTTTATATTATATAAAATTACGAAATTTTGTTTGCTGAATATGAAAGAAAATTCTTTCATCTTTTTTAACCTTTTTCTAGATTTAATTTATCTGTAATAAGCAGAGTTGCCGCGATCGATGAAGTGATCGAGATCGATTGATCGATCGATCGCATTTTTCGCGATCGAGATCAATTTATTGATCAAACCGATTTATCGAGATCGAGATCGAGATCGAAAGGGGCTGATCGAAATTGATATCGACTGTGGCGACACCTAGCGGTGGATGCAGAAAGTTTTTTAAACAGTCATTAATAAGACGACACAAAACTGTTTTAAAAGTTCAGATAGGATAGACAACATGTGTTTGATTGATATTTCCTACAATATTGAAGTTCAAACTTCAAAGCAATCAAACATTACAATTTACAAGAGGAGTTCGCTAGTTCTAAATGAAAAAATATTTTTCACTCGTAATTTATCAATAAAAATAAATAAATAATGGTAGAGTCTATTCGTCCGTCGGACGGAAATATAGCACCGGGGCTATTCTTCCGTCCGACGGACGAATAGTGCCATTCCTTTCCAGGGCTATTCGTCCGTCGTAAAGAAAATTGGATATGCTTTAAATAGGGGAGATTTTACAAAACTATCTCCGCAAGTTAAGTCTAGTTATGGGAACTCTCAATAAAAAGTATGTAAGAATGAAGAACATAGAATAAAAATAAAAGATAACTATTTTTTTTTCGTGAATACCAAGATCAATTATAGATTAAATGTCTTTAAAAAATCAAAAGTAACTTTTTTTGAAGTAGGGTACTAGAATTCAGGGCAAGGAACGGAAGTCTTTACGTATATAACGTAATTCGGTTTAAGCAACCTTCTTTTGGAATGTGAACAATTTTTTTGATTCGTAAAACCGTTTAAAAACTGATATCATTTTACGCAACACTAAAAAAGCCTGAAGTCTGTATGTTTAAAACCATATGTTGCTTAAACCTAATGACGTTATACGTAACGCAAGAAAGGTAAATTTTTTAGAACACTTAAATTTTCTTGTTTGAACGTAACTCTATATTTTATATTGAAAAACAATATTGTCTGACTGAGGAATAGATTTTATCATCGTAAAATTAATTACTTATAGATCTTATTGTATTTATAAGTGCGCAGCTTACTCCAATGAGCACCAATGTGGCCTATAGTGGAACTAAACATTGCTTTATGCTTGACTACTACTTGATAGCAAATGCATTGTTCGGTTGGTATACACCCACTTAGTTACCAAGTAATAGTCATACATACATAAAAGTGATAAGACTCATACATAAAAAAATTTTTAGACTGCAGTGGTGCGCATTGCTGTAAGCTGCGCACCACTTTTGCTTTACGTGTACTTATAACTACAATAAGATCTATAGCTGAAAAAAACCGACGGTGGACATTACTTTTAATTTTTTAAAGACATTAAATTTATAATTGATCTTGTTCTATACGAAAAAAAAATTATCCTTTATTTTTATTTTCTATGTATTCTTTATTCTTACATACTTAAATGTGTCTTTGAATTATCTTTTAGTGTCTCTTTATTGAGATTTCTATAGAACTAGGCTTAACTTGTGGAAATAGTTTTGTAAAATCTCCCCTTTTTAAAGCATATGCAATTTCCTTCACGACGGACGAATAGCCCTGGAAAGGAATAGCACTATTCGTCCGTCGGACGGAAGAATAGCCCCGGTGCTATATTTCCGTCCGACGGACGAATAGATTTTACCATAAATAATATATGTATGAGCATTTGAGCAAGAACTTCAGATATATTAAGGTTTATTATAAATTTTAGGGTTATTTATAAGTTCACCTCACTTATAAATCAACCAGATGTTGGGAAAACGATCCAAAAACCAAAACATTGATTTGATTCAAATGTGAAAATCTTCTAAATGTTTTGCTTCTTTATTTATATATTCTAACGGCTATTTTATTGGTTTCTAAAACTAATCCTACGAATAGAACTGAATACATTCAGTCACCAACTAAAAAAATAAGACGAATTATGCTGTCAGCGTCCCACCTGAATACTTTAAGAAGATGATTAGTACAGAAAACTCAATGCAGCAGTTTATAATTTTCAAATAAACCTTAATATATCCGTTCTTGCTCATAGGCTACATACATCATTAATTTATTTTTATTTATGTTTCCATTAGGCAGTATAATAGTGGATTAGTGGCCTTCTTCCACAGATTGTGAGAGATAATTCAGCACAGCAGGGTTAATTTTCACTTCTATAAGATGCAATAGGCCTATATCGGAATTTAATTTCAATATGTTGCTGCATGTTTTTGAAGTCAAATGGGTCCTGATGTCGTAAGTGGGACAAAAACCCCTCAAAAGCGTCTGAGAACCCCACTTAATAATGCTGTTTAATTGCTTGAAAGATTCATTCAGATATACAACATTGGTAAAAATTAAACGCGATCGATGCGATCGATTTCGATGATCGATCGATCGTTTCATTTTTGATCAATCGAAACGATTGAATCGATCGAAAATTTTGATGATCGAGATCGAGATCAATCGATCGCGAACTGGCGATCGAACGGCAACTCTGGTAATAAGGCATTCACAGGAATGTTTAGAGTGAAGTGACTTCAATTCTAAAATCACTTTTTACATGGGGTTACTTGTGAAATGTGACACTGCCTAAATAATGTTTTTTTTCAGAGTTGCCGTAAGATCCCCATTTTGTAATCAGTGATCACAATGTCGCTAACTAAAAATTTTTTATCAATCGATCCTCATTCACTCAGGCATTTAAAATTGATCAATCGATAATTGGATTTCGATCAATTGATCGCATACTTTTTTCCTCCTTTGCATTTCCAGTGTGCGTGTTTACAAAACCAGAGCCATGAAAGGGGAGCTCTGTCAACTCCATAAGGCAACGGCACAGAGACAGCTACAACGACACTACTGCCTCCTGTGGGTGTGTGGTGAAGTGTTGGTTTTCTACGTTTTTTTTCCAAGTCCCGTGTCAAAATTAAAATCCCCTAAATTCCACCAAAAAACTTCAAAAAAATACATTTCTTGACAGAATAATGTGATTAATCAGTATTATTGCATTAAAAATTCAAAAAAAAGAAAAAAATTTTTAAAAAATCATAGTACGAAACAGCAGCTACAGAGTACCGAACCTTCGAACCATAATTGTCCACATCCAATCCATCCATCACTCTACCAACTTAGCTACGATTTTAAATATATGTTCAAAATTTCAATATATGAATTGCAACTTGAATGAATTGGCCACTTTTACGCGTAGAAGTGGCTAGATGGCAGCACTGTCGTTGTAGCTGTTCCCAAAAGTAGCGAGGATGGGAAAGGATGGGAAAGAGAGCATGCTCGGAAAAACCGTGCCGCAGCCCAAGGGAAATTTTCTTATGGAGTTGACAGACCTCCCCTTTCATGGCTCTGACAAAACAATTACACAGATAATACTATAATAGTAACAGTCACATTACATTTTCTTCTTTAGTTTTCCCGACAACTACTCATAAATTCAACTCAATCATTTTGAATGGTGACACATAGTGATTGAATGAAGCTTTCGGGGAAGTTTTAAACTTTTAGAGACAGATTCAAGATAACGTTGAAGTTAGTTGTTTGTACTTGTGGAAGAATTTGACGGTAGAACCACCCACTCAGTACATCAAGAACCGTTAAGATAAAATAAACAAACAAACATATCGAAATTTAAATCAGAAATAGGTTCAATCGCTCACAAACGGCGGAAGATGGTAGACCAAAAGATAAGGAGATGGCTCACTCTGTCGAAAGTCCAGTAGGGGAGACTAGAGTAAGCCGGGACACCGCGTCAAGAGGAACAGTCGAGAGGAACAGTCATCGGGAAAAATAGAAAATACTAATTAATTTAAACAATATTTTAGTGCAACATGTAAAAACATGTTATCTTGTTGGGGTTGAAGTTTGGTGTGTTTTTGCCAATAACTGTAGGAGTTATTGACAAAATAAAAAAACGGCTTTTCGCTAGGTGTCCCACCCTAGTGTCCTAATTTACCCTTCAGTACAGGCTCCTCCCACAATTTTTAGGAAACTTTGGTTGTCTCCTACGGGTAAACGGTTTACTCTAAAATTAAATAAAAAATATGGGGGGGAGGTACCTTTAAGTGTGAAATACTTAAAAATGTAAAAAAAAATAAATTGGGTGTATTAAATTGGGAGATATGAGAGAAAAAAGAAAACTGTCCCGCGTTACTCCAGTATACCCTAGTCTTTTTTCCCTTCCCTCTCCTCAGAAGACGAATTCGACTGTAGTGCCTCTATCGGCGAGCTCCGGAAGCCTTGTTTTACGTGGCAGCGGTGTGTGTGTAGAGGAAAGGGGGGTCAGAAAGGGGGAAAAACAAAATGGGACACACACACGGTGAAAACCACTGGTACGAAATATTCACTGAAGGCAGGTACGAGGGCGAGGGCCACATTTATTAATACCGGCTGTGACAGACTGCTGTCCGCTGAGGATAATTATGCACGAACACCGTGCTCAGCGAAGAATGGGTATTCTCGATATGAAATCACAGCAAAGGGGAGCACGCTCTCTTTACAATCGATAGATTAAACCAAGCAAAACACAAAAAATCTCCCGATTTGCCAGTTGGTTCCGGCCCCGTTGAAATCTCTCGATCGACTTTCTGGCCGCTTTCACTTCTCCTACCCCGACACGGTTGCCATATCGCGATTTCTTTCTTTACCTGTGTTGATGCAACAGTCCCGCTCTCATTCATGATGATCACTCGGTTGCCAACGCGGAGCGAGAGGATTGCTTGATTATTTATTCCAATCGATTAGGTTTGGAACATATTCTGGCATCCATCTGCGCCAATACTGATTCACAATGAACTGTGACTGCCTGTAGCCTCGTCTGGTCAAACCACAAAATTCTTCTTCGACACCCGTCGGATAATGGGCATGGTGGCAGCCGAGAATAAAGTGATTTGGCGTTAACGGTTCTGGTTCGGACGGATCGGTTGAAACATGCGTGAGAGGGCGAGTGTTAAGAAGTGACGCAACTTCCTTTAAGCAACACTTTTCATATTAGCAACACCTCGTCATTAACGCTGAGCTCTTCCAGAACAGCACACAAAAGATTTATTGTTGGAGCCGACAAGGCGCTCCCACGAACCACAAAAATGCGGGCCTGATGGCGGCGAAAATTTGCAATTGATTCCCCGATCGATTATATCCTCGGTCACCAGTTTTCAATTGAGGTTCGCAATTCCTTCACGTAGTTCCTTCTCTCCCGCAACCAGATTGGTCCCATTGTCCGAATAAATGGTTGTGGTATGGCCACGATCAGAAATTAATCACCGCAGCGCCATCAGAAAGGAGTAGGCGGAGAGAGAGTACACTAGCTCCGGTGTACAGCACGGGTTGAAAAACACGTGATGAGAAGACCATAACGATTTTCAGTGCGCCGACCAATCACGGTGTTAAAAGGTCCGAATAAGTCGAGACTAGATGTTGAAAGTGTCAAAAGAACGGTAACAGTCTTTCCTTAGGAAGACTGGCCACGATGGGTGGCTGGGGCTGTGCACATCTACGTCGACATTTTACGCAACGCGCCAAGGTTTTCCGAATACACCCTCGGCCTTTAGTGAAATAGTACCTCCTTCTGATAACTGAAAGAGTGTGTTCTAATGCCGCAAGATTAATTTCATCATGAGCATCGGCAAAAATCAATGACGATGATCTGAGGGAAGAATAACGGGTTGTCGCACGTGCTCTGACAAGGCATGCTTGATACGGCCATCCATCTTCATTAGCCCGTCTGTAGGATTGATCTTAGGACTCACATTGCGAAGAACGGAAACTCTCGGAATTAGCTTCCCACTTCTGAGAGCGATGATTTCCTTCTGAAACACCTCCTCGGTGGTGACAATAATGCACGTCCGCATTGCTTGCTTCAATTCTTCGTCAGTGATAGGCAAATCCCGATCGGTTTCTTCGTGCAGTGACAGGGCTACATCGCGTTTTAATCTAGCAAGATCATTTTGACTATCCGCAATCAATTTTGAAACGGCTGATGATGAGGTTTTAAAGGCAAGGAAAGAAACATGTAGAGCACGCACTGACAGTGCTATCAATGGGTCAGGATCTCCTGCTTGACTAAGCGACGCAGCGACAACTGCAACTGGGTAGACGGAGAAACTACTAGAGTGACGGAGAATTTCGCCAATTCGATTGGGTACGAAAGTTGGATGCTTGTGATATGAAGAATTTATCTGGTGAAGCACATTTTCAGAGTAAGTTCGGTATTCGATAGATGATTTGGGGATGCCTGGGATGCGCATTTTTCTTATGATGGATTGCGTCATTCTGGTCGCTAGTACCGCTGCTTGCAGCTCCAGTCTGGGAGTGCTTAGGATGCTAATGGGTGCAATGTGACCCTTTGCCATATTGAAGCCGAGGTGCATTTTGCCGTGACAAGATGTCTTTAGGTAAGTGACAGTTCCGAACGCAAGGAGAGATGATTCCGAAAAAACGATGAGGTCAAATGCAATCTGCAAACTTCTCGTCACTCGACCGAAAACATCGCCTAATGGAAATTTGAGAGAGGGACAACAATGAGCCGGCCCATATATTCCACTTTTCCAGAAAGCACCCTGGCAAAGGCTCATACCACCCAATCGGCTTCTTATAGGGGGTATCTTTGTCCCGTTGTCCGTAGCTTGCACGTTTCTTGGAAGAGTAGCTTTGCATACGTAATGCCCGTAAGGCAAATTACTAACGGGTCAAATTAAAAGAAAAAAAAAACAAAGTTAGTCCGCTCCAATCAGTACACCGACTTGAGAAGAGTCTATTGCCAGCAAATTTAGATCTGTGAGATTAGCCCAGTTTTTCTTCAGTTTTGGCCAATCGTGACAGTTGTGGGCCAATTTGACGATTATTTAGGATTTGATCAAATCTTCAAATATAAAAAGAATTTCAAATCCAAATCAAATCAAATCTCGAAAAATTCATTAATAATTGTACAATAAATCTAAATAATTCATTACCATTAAAAAAAAACTAAAATCAGAAAGAAAATTAGTCAATTGCTTTAATAGATAAAGATGAAATTGATATATGTAAAAGAAAAATGGATTTTTTTTGTGAAGAGGAGCATTTGAAATAGGGGTGCTTTGATTTTGTTCCCTTTAGCTGACTTTATATCCTTTTCAGGTAACATTTGACTTGGCGAATACACACCTTTATATATACATACTTTTTCTTCCTTGATATAGCTGTGCTAAAAGCACAGTAAGCTCGATGTTAGCTGACGAAGCTGGAACTGCCTGGGGGATGTGGGGTGTAGTGGACTAGAGCGTCATGGCTCTGAAATAAGGGCTATGAGGCTTTGGTTTCAAACCCCAACTGAACCCCTCTTAAAACTGTAAGAAGCGCCCTTTGCAGGCAGCATGCATAACACAGGATTCTTGATTGCTTTCAAGAATACGACGTTAAATATACTGTGATGTGTACATCGCATCTTGAATAAACTGATGGCGCCTTTAACCATGTAATGAAAAAGGCGCCTTATAAATATTGATAATAATAATAATAATATCATTAAAGTTCCTTGCTATGGGTGCAAGTGTTCAAAAACTATGTTTTTTTATTTTCCAGTACTGAAATGGGCTGAATGACAAATCAACATCCTCTGCTTGATTTGTTACAAGTGGTTTTTTTACATAAGCATTGAGTTCATTTTCTTCAGCTTACGTGCTTTGCCTTTTAGTTTTGATGGAAAAGATTGCCGCCCGTTGATGACGATCCCAGTCGTCATGTTCAACATTTACGTAGGCTGACAACGCATGAGTCATCGTCCTATCGACGTGTTCAACTAGTCCAGACGTCTAGGGTGCTCTGTCGTCGTAAATACATGTTCGGTTCGCCACTCGTTTACTTTATATTTCCTCAGATGAGATGAGAACGCCGTACTTTGATGATCCTATAGTCGTACCACCATGACGAAAGTTGAATTTATCTTTGCTGAATTCTGCCACTAATGCGGTTGACGTCACTGCCACGTTATATAATCTATGCTTTGTAAGAAAATCGATCGCCATCTGGATGTGCTTTTCCCATCAGACGTTGCTTTAAAAAGTCCAAGATGATCAATACCAAATGGTTGGCAATTGGTGATAGGGGGGTTGAATTGGTTGGAATTGATCAGCGGGGAAATTTGGGATACATTTGTGAAATTGGCAATAATTACACGAAAAAACATTTGCGAACACTGGCCCGTAATTTTGGCCACCAGTAACGTTCAGAGACACGGACAACCGTTTTTTTCTATTCCCATATGACTGGAGGAGGGATCAAATTCACATCCGTGAACTGCTCGTAGAACCGTCGTCTTGAATTAATTATACTTTTGTTCTTAGCCAAAATCGTATAAAAATTTATTCCCGTTGGGGACTAACTTTACACAACGTTTATCTCCATCGGTGTGGTATAAACTAATCGAGGAAAGGGTCCATAAAGTGGGGGAACCAGAGATCACGTACGCAGTAGAAAAATCTCGTTTGCTTAATCTTTCCCCCATGTCTTGACCAATGCACAGAAGGTTTCGTATCTGATAGGTGGGCTGGAAAATTGGCAGCACGTGACGACCATGGTGAATGACACGCCAGCAGACATCGACGAGTTCATGACGAGGTTAAGAAACTCGAGACGTTTTTCTCTACATCACGGCCAAATGTGTTTCCCTTCCCCCCACCCAAATAATCTGTTTTTCAGCCGTCTACGTTGCCACCAGTGCGAAGCATCCACCACCGGCTAGAACATCCCTCTCTCCCACAGCACCACACATTGATGTCCGATCGGCACTGCTGTCAATGGGAAACCATATCGCTGGATTGACGGAACGACTGAATGGATTGATGCTAGGAGGACGCCAGCGCCAAATTTAGCACCAGCCGAATAATCATGGCTGCTTTCAGTGTGGAGCGAACGGGCACATCAAGAGAAATTACCATCGTGGAGTGGGAAACGGCCAGGTCCCGTCGGCTGGATCAGACTGGCACTGACGGGAAACCCATGTCTAAAGGCCAGAGTCCCATTGTTGAATTTGGAATCAAAGCCGGTAAAAATAAGGCGGAGAAATTGTGTAATTTTCATTGATTTTGATTTACAGTAGGTACCAAGAGTATAAGCGGCCGTGTAAATGTCACGCTGAATTGCGCGATAATTAGAGGGGCTAGATTTTTTTTTATTTTGTCAGAAACTTTGATTAATAGGCTCCGAATAAAAAAATACTCGTCGTTGTAGAAGCCTCCGCCTCCGATACTGTCGAGACTAGTTAGCCAAAAAAGGAGCTAGGTAATTACTAATTAAAGATGTGTAGTAATTTCCGTTCATTTTAGTTATTCATTAATGTTCTGTTACATAAGGTGTTTTGCGACGAATGGTATGGCCTCCCGAAAGTTTTGACTTGAATCCCATCGAGAAGGTATGGGACCTTATGGATTCAAAAATTGTCAAACGCAAAAAACGTCCATAGCAGCATTATGACGATCAATGGAACAAGCCTGGGCCAAAATTTCAGTTGAAGAACTCCGAAAATACATAAATACCATGCCAGCGCTATGTCACGCCGTAATTTCTGCTAAGGGAGGACACACGTGCTATTGAATAAATTTTATTTTTCAAAAGATTATGGCTGTCTTTTTATTTGTCTCCATATGTGCTGTGTTTTGTAGCCTTACATTAAGTGAACGGTAATCGATCAATAATGCTAGGGTGTAAGTTATAAAATTAACAAATGAATCCCGATTTCCGTAGTATATGAAATTGCCGCGCTCATATTCAGCCAAGACAAAAATAGCGCGACCCTAGTGGGGAAAAATTTATCCTCTTAGGCTTGAGTGTCGGCGTACTCACCTTCTATCTCCGTGAATGGAATGCGCAATTTTTCCTGGGCGAATAAAAAAAGGGGGTTGATGAGACACGATAAGACCCCTTACACGGACTAAAATACCCGAAGGCCGATCCGTAAAAAAAAACAGTTCGATATCTTGATTCGAACAAAAGATTTAGACGCCGAAAAAAACTGATCCCGCCATATGAAAAGCACAGAGAAAAATAATTAGCTAATACTCATGGAAGGAAGAGGTAAAACCGGTTGCGTTTCTTAGCAGAGTCTGGAGCTGAATCCAGGTATCATGAAATGAGCTAGAAGGCTTGGTCTTGGTATGGGCATTGGAAAAATTTCGGTGTTATGTGTATGGACGGCCTTTTAACGTCCGTACAGACAACTCCACAGTAAAATGGTTGTGGGACAAGAAAGAGTTGTCGGGAAAATTTTCAAGGTGGATTTTGAGCATTCAAGAATATGATTTTAAAATTTATCATTTTAAAGGTCAAAAAGAATGTTGTCGCTGATTCTCTCTCGAGAAATTAATCACGATATAATAGGAAAGGTACACACTCGCGCTATCCCAGTCTCTTGGAAGGAACGGCGGGTGTTCAGTACAGAGTCCCAAGATTCCCCGCCAGGTTCGCTAGTATAGGAGGCCCATCGCCCCTCGGGGGTATAGTAAAAATTAGGGTTTTTCGTTCATAAAATAGAAAATTACCAACTAATTCGTCCAGAAATTGATTTTATTTAAGCTTAATTTAATTCCCTATCCTTCAATACCTAATTCATCTAGTTTAGGCAATTTTTTCATTGTTAAATTTATGATTGAAAATCGCAATTTTTTCGAAAATTGCGCCTTTTGCAACATTGCCTATTTTTCAATGTCACGTTTGTAATCTCTACCAATATCAATGATAAAAAACTTCTTGTAAAAAAAAAACGCTGTATATTTAACCTCAGCCGGAATTATAAAACACTTCCTACCACGAAGTCACTGGTTTTCTAGAAGAAAACCGGGATATTGAGAAATTGGCAATTTCACTTTCTCTTCAATTTCTAATTTCACAAAAATCTGTCTGCTACAATAAGCACCGCCTTAAAATTCCCTCCCTTAAAAATTCCCTTCTTTTCTTCAATTTTTTCTTATTTTATTAATTCTATTTCTTTGTTTTCATAATTATGAAACATATCGATAAATTTAGATAGAAAATGCTACTTTGATTCGATTGGTGCATTTATATATCCAAAAAACTAACTAAAAAGCTTGAAATAAATGATTTTTAAGCTGTAGATTTGTAGAGTTTAGCCCTCAGGGAGGGAGGCTATTTTGTACAAACAAAGAAAACTACTAGTCATCAACACATTTTCAAATTTGAGCTTTAAAGATGAAGGAAAGGGCTACAAAATAGTACTTTGATAATTAAGTTTATTTTCGAGAATTAAAAGATATTTTAACTCTAACAAAGTCTTTGCGATTTTGTTTAGAATAGCCCAGCTCTCCCCTACATCAATGTTTTCATCAAAATGTGCCAGCACTGGAATGAAGTCGAACTAATTTGGCAAGATCAGTGTAATCCACATGAGCAAAATTAGGCATCAGTCTACACGAAGCCTGACTGAATCCACACTAGTCATTCCAAGCACCTATGCCGACACCAAGCGGTTTACAAGTTCAGTCTTGGCAAACTCTTGATCGTCCTTCCACCTCCATGCGGAGTTGTTTTTCAAAAATACGTGCAACGGATGAGCTACTGAGGCCAAATCTGGGACGAAACGACGATCAAAAGACGCAAGGCGAATTAAGACTTAAGAGATTTAATGTTTTTGATTTTAAAATTCAGAAGGTCGCTGATCTATTCAGGGTCGGACTGGATGCCATTTTCATCGATGATGTGAACCATATATGAAAGATTCTATTGGTCGCAAAAATAAGTTTAGACACATTAAGCGTTAGACCGACCTTCTCCAAGACAATCAACAAACATTCAAGTATCTTCTGGTATTCAACAAACTTTTTTTTTCAAAAACTAACAAGTCATCCAGATAAACCAGACACATTTGTCGCTTAAAATGGGCAAGAACTCCATCAGCTATCCACCAACTATCCATCAGTCTTTGCAACGGAGATGGTGCGTTATTTTAAGTGAATGACAATCGAAGGAACTCGTAAAAACCGTCGGGGGTGATGAAAGCAGTGTTGTTCCTATCAGCCTCGGGTACTTATAGAAACGGGCCAGTATCCATTAATCAAATCCAGGCTTGAAATGAATTTCGCGTCAGCAAAACGATCGAAATAATCAACCATACGAGGCAGCAAATAGACATCTATTTTCGTTACGAGTGTCGTATACAAGTGTTTCGTATAAGAGTGATTACACTGTGTGGACATAAATGTGTGTATCTACTTGTTCAACTTAATTATAATTATTATTTTATTTACAAATCCCAACACATTGTTTAAGTTATGTTCTTTTCTCAGGAGGGGGGCCATTAGGAAGCACTGGAGGGTTATCTCCCCATTTCCACAAATACTACGAACAAATTCTGGGCCTTGATAATCCAACGTTGGCTGATATTGCTATTCCTACTACCTAATATTTACAACAGGGAACTATTGATACTTACGATCAACTAATAAGTAATGAGAACAATCAACTTGCAATTGTGAAGCACTTGCTTGGAAGACCTGCTACATCCAACACCGTTTCCCCTGGATATCTAATAGTGGGGAAAAGTTCACAAGAGGTTGAAGCAACTAGAATCTCCAACTTAACAGAAGTTCACTATAATGAGTAACGTTATTTCATCTAACTTATTGTACCATTTATTTATACGAATTATTTTAGATATCAGGACGAAATTTCACTGGATGAAGATCTGAGAGAAGGAACATCACATTAAACAACGCCTATGCCTGACCAGCCGTTAGCCATTGAAAATTTCATTTTGTTAAATCAACTATCAGAATTGAACCCCACATTCGCCAATTTTTTGTCGTCTTTCTTCGACTAGACGGTGCCATTCACTGAAATTTAGACGTGGCGATAAATTTGCGATGAAAGCGCAATGTGAACACTCATTACAGCATACACATGTCTCGCATGAATATTCCAATCCAATGCTGGCTTTAGGAGTCTTCTCACAACTACTTTAATTCGCTGCAAACCTGTCCAATTCTCAACAACGGTCACTCTTTCCACAATTTCAACAAAATCTCGAGGAAAATCTTTTAACGCACCTTCAAAATGTGGAATCGATTCACATCGGTGGCTGAGATACGAGGCATTACTTTTGCGGATGGGCCTCCCACACCAACTAATGCTTGCGCTGCTGGATGCGTGTTTATTGCCATGACAAGTGCTGCTGTCTGCTGCGTTTGCTGGTCCATAGCCACCATGAACTGTTCTGCTTGATTTTGGGCCACTTGTCTGTCATTGCGTATTCGCCATGCGCGTTAGAGCATCAACTAGATCCTCTGCCATCTCTGTCTCTCCGTCTCTTACTCTTGCGAATGCTGTTGCACCCTCGGGAAACTGAAAGGTAATTCTGCTAGAGCCACGTGTCGATAAACGTGAAGAAGTTGTTGTGATTTGAAGGTGCCGCCAGATCAGTAAAACCGGTATGTCTTTCTCCCCCTACAGGAGGACTCAGTAAGTTTCTAGCAGCAGCATGCGTCGTTGTCTGAAACGGGAGGGTCGTTTCCACTCCTCTACGCCGCATATAACACCGGCTTTGTACTGAAAAACACCTGAAAAACACGCGCCAAAAAAATTTGGCAATCGCCCAAGCAAAAATAAAAAATAGGTATATCAGACTAAGCAACCACAGTGATGAAATTTTAACGCCTCTGCCGTTAATAGAAATACAAAAAAAGAAGTGGGAGGATACGTAAAAGGAGTACGTAAGGAGTACGTAAATGGACAAGGACGGTTGGGTGGGGGGGGGGGGGGGGGGGGGGGTATTGCGTGCGGGCACAAATAAAGAAATACGGTTGAGGGATGAATGGCGACGAGAAAAGAACAAATAATCTCGCCACGAGAGAAAAAAAAACAGAAGATTTATGATGGTCAATTCATGACGGGTAATTCTAGAAAAACCCAAAAAGCAAACAAGAAGAATCATACAGAAACGAGAATTATTCGATGGCCCGTGCCTCACTTCTGAAACCACATGTTGCAATGTGCTAAACAGCGAAAGGATTTGGCCGAACACTGGAACTAGTAAATGAATAAATAATAAAATGAAACACAATAGATAAGGGGTTACCCACATTTATTTGACACTACACGCGAAAGTGGCCAGGCAAGAGACCTGGCGACAGCCCTTTCTTAGACGACTCAACGAGTCTTTTACAGGTGTACAGCACACACTCCCCCGACAGAAGACTGACTACCCCACATTCCGGCCAGCTAACGAAACCCTGAAGCCCTCCGTCAGAAATCACTGCATGGGCCCTCAGGAAACACACACAACAACACACATACACACAGATAGATGGGGTGGGGAGACGGAAGTAAATAGGGCTGCCGAGACGGGCTAGGTTGTTTCGTTTTTACTTTTATTTTTTGATCACTACGAACTTCTGTTTTGGTATGTAAATTGGATCGAGAAATCATTATACTAAGTTTGAGGTGCCAAAAAAAATTTCATCCCCACACATCGATGAAAACCAAAAAATTATGCAAAAAGTTTGATAAATAATTATATTCATTAACCGTTTATAATTTGAAAGCGAACCAAATTCATTTTATAGAACATAATTTCTTCTATATGTTTATATCACGCTAGTCAATATTAAATCTCCCACTTTTAGAAATAAGTAATGGCCGCCCCCCCCCGCTTTGCCTTTAGTAATAGGCGTCAGATGTAGTGAGCTACATGGGTTTTTTAATAGTGTGACCAGTCATTCTACGTGCAGTTACACACGTTTTTTAATTTAATCGATTTTTCAAGTAAATCAAATTTAATTGGTGCTAAACATGTCTGAAAAAATTGGAAGTGCAACGCGGCATAGTAGTGATTGGTTGCTCGGGGTCTTAGTAAGTCTGTCTTAGTATAGTCCAAAAACGTGTGTCGTCAGGATCCAAAAAAATTCCACTCAATCTCCTAGTTATTGAAGATTTCTATTTAGACGACATGAAAACAACCAAATAGTTACTGGAAATGCATTAAAAATAATATTTCAAGAACTCAAAAGAATTTGGCACAGAGCTTATCTGGCCAATGAAAACCGAGAATAAATTTTTGGACCAGCTAGTATCTTTACACAAAGAGTGTACAGCAGCGCAATAGTGCTGAAAATTCAATTTTTCAGAACCCTGTTGTGCATACTTAATTCGCGAAGTACTTTTATTTGTATGCTGGAAATTCAGTAAAAACCTTGTTTTGGTGCTGAAAATGCAATGTCTATGTCTCATAATTGGAAGTACTATACATGGAAATAAGCACCACATTTTCAGTATAAGCATGCACTTTTAATTTTCAGCACCCTCAATACTTTTTTCAACAATCACTTTTTTCAACAGTCCATGCTTATTTTCTGTAAGGTGCTTAATTTAGAAAGGGCTTTTCAATTTTTAGACACCTTGGTGAAATTTCACTATGATGCCATTTCCCTTATGATCCAGTTTCTAAGCGATACGTAGCAGGCGATAGTTCAGTAAGTTTAAGTTGAGATGGATGAATCTTTCGAATTTCAGTGTGCTATGTGTGACCGGTATGTTGCAACAACGAATATCCAAATAGTATTTAACCATGTAAGAGAAAAACATCAGTTGACCCCGTCCTGTTATGCAAAGGGCTAAAGTCTATTTTACCTGACCAAGATTTAGTAAACTGATATTTAACTAATACTTTACTAAACTTGTTTTAATTTTTCTGTTTCTTAACTTAACATTGTTACATTTTGTAAGTAATTGCTGTGAAATAAATGTTTTTGTGATTTTCTATAAGTTGTCAATAATTCAGTTTGCAGCATTGTCTAATAGATAAATGAAACATGTTTAAGGGTTTATTAGGATAGTATTGTAGTACGTAGTAATCTCTACTATACTTTAATTTACACTATACTGTACTTATTACTATACTATATTTATACACTATACTATACTGATGAACTTTACTATACCATACTTATACACGTTTATTAATTTATTAGTTTTGATTTTGTTGCAACTGTCAGTAGTCGGGAGCTTAGATGGCAGAGTGATAGCAAGGTACGGCAGAAGATAACGGTTCAAACCTCATTAAAACCTATATAGATTTTATTGAAATCGACGATTTGTTAAACCTTTTTCTTTAATTTAAGTTTAGTTCTCTGAAATATTTCTCTATCGCCTTGTTACTGTTACTTAACTAATACTTCTTTAAATAAAATTTCCTCAAATAAGTGATAAGTATAGTATAGTTTTGTTTTTAAAAGCTAAGTGAGGGATAAATAATAATAAATTTTTCTTGCTTCACAACAAGATTCCTTCGGTAATGTCCTTCGGGGATTTTTAGTTAGTCGATAAGATACCAAATTTATTTATCCACATAATTTATATTCCATGTTAAGTCGACTGGAAAACATGCAAAATGTAAGGCAAATGCTGGTAAACTATGATGGCTAGTCGAACAAATAGCTTGATGAATTTTTTTTTTCAAGAACTTTATGGCTAAGTGAAATTTAAAATGCCTGTTTGATGCCGTTTGATACAAGTGTTTTACACCGGTGTTACATCCAATTTTTTGCGTGACAGGACAGGTTTTTATATGGGAATTTATAACTATTTTATTTTAGTAGTTTTTGGTTTGTTACACTGGTTTAATTCCAGAGTTTTGCACTTCCTCGAGTTACGCCATTCTCGTATTAATTTCATTTTTTTATTTTCTTTTATTGTGCTATTAAAGTTAATATCTTTTACCATGTTCCGATTAATTTAATCGCAACTCGCGATTTATTACATTATTTTTTATTGTTTTAATCCCGCCGTATTAATTTTTTAATGTGAATTGGAATGTTCCGTCATTCATCATTATTTTCTGAATATCTGATATATTGAGAATTTATAACATAATAATGTCAATTGATCATATGACTTGTCTTAATCACGATTGTCATAGATACACGCAAAATTCAATATTTATTATTTAAAATTCAAAATTCACCTGGTTTCGCCACTAGATACATAGTTTCCTTATTTAAAAACATGGCTAACGAAAGTAAAGCATTTCGTTCGCTTTTTAAGATAGCATATTATTAAATTATTTAGAATATTTTTGCATTAATAATCTCGAAATAAACTAGTTTATAAAGTTCATTTTTCAAATAGATGATATAATGTAGTTGTTTTGGTAAAACTATATTTTGGTCTGAGGACTAATTGATTTTATTCATTTTAGCAACTGATTTTGTTGACAAAAACGAAGGTATGCAAATAAAAGTGACAAAACTTTCACTACTCAGCAACCAAACAGATAACGACTCGTTATCTCGTTGTAAAATTCTATCTAGGGTCTTAGCTGGTTAAAAGATTCTGATCTATTACCTTGTACCGATTTATTTAATTGGAACCCTTGTTTTACTACATTGTTCTTATTTGTTAAATTCTGATAATTAACTATTTTATATAACGAATTTGAATGATGCATTATTCATCATCATTTTTTCTTAATGCCAGACATATGGATTATTGCATCAATACAATATCATTTTATAACATGATATCTTTTAATCATACTTATCAATTGTCATGGGTGAGAGTAAATCCAATAATGAAAAAGTTTAACCACTACATATATAGTTTTCTTAATGAAAAATATGGCTGACGAAAGCAAAGCATTTCTTTCGTTTTTTAAGATAACATATTTTTACCGTATTCACAATATTTTGCATTAATAATCTCGAAATAAACTAGTTTATAAAGTTCATTTCTCAAAAAAATGATATAGTTTAGTTGTTTTGGTAAAACTATATTTTGGTCTAAGGACTAATTGATATCATTCATTCTGGCAACTAATTTTGTTGACAGAAACGAGGTTATGCAAATAAAAGCAACAACAATTTCACTTACTAGGATTCGGCAACCAACTAGATAACCAGTACGCAAATGAAATAAAGTAACTGTCATAAAAACAAACTGAAAATACGACGGTGACCTCCGCAAAATTATGATAGAATTTCGTACAAAATTTGGCGACGATTAGTCAAGCAGGGAAAAAACGTATACCAACAAACATATTGGACTTTTTTGTGCACAATAAACCCTCTGAATTCTACCCTAATACCCTACCCTCTACCCTATACCCTACCCCCTGTACTATATATTCTTTAAGGACCTTCGTATATAAATATACCTCAGGGATAAGTGTTTTAATAGTATAGTATATGTTAGGTTTTAGTATAGTTTTGCTAAAGTATAGTATGGGCGCGTTGATGTCAAATTTATAGTTTATGATGTTTTGAAGAAAAAGGGGGGGTTGGGGGGGTCCCCCCCCCCCCCCCAGAAGAAAAATATTAATAGCCCCTAATTCATTTATTTAATATATAAAAAAAAACATTTTATAGTAAATTACCATCATTTATATACTATATTTTACTTCTTCGCTATTCTGTACCATACTTACAGTAATACTATACTATTCGGTTTAGTAAAGTAATAGAATAGTACTAATAGTAATAACAGGAACAGGAAACTGTATGTTAATCAAAGTAAAAATTGAAATAAGGATTTTTATCGTTTATAAATGATTTCGACATTGATTCATGGTTTTTTAGTCAATATATATACATATTAATTAGTTAAAATAAGAGACATCGCACCAGAAGAGGGCGTTTTAATCGGTGAGCATCTGTAGCAGACAACTAATTTTAGTCTTTCAATAATTTTATGGAGTTCAGACGTCTGAAAATTTAGTTCATTAATTTTAGTGAAATTGGATTATTATCTTTTCAAGTAAGTTTAAACAATTATACTGCTACTGTTACGATGTTAGGTTTTTTTTGTGTTATCTAAAACTAATTGGACTAAGTTAGTTAAGTCGATGCTGAGTTAAATGAGTACCTAACTTATACTTAACTTAACTAGAAAAGTATAGTAAACTGATAGTTAAGTATTGAAACCAAACGGGATTAACCAGAAAGAAACGAGGAGTCACAAGTAAATTGAAGTATAAGTATAGTATAGATTAGTAAAGTTTAGTAATCAAATAACTTATACTAAACTGAACTCAATACTTTACTACTTTATACTATACTTTTCTCTGGTTAATCCCGCTTGGTTTCCTTACTTAACTATTAGTTTAGTATACTAGTCTAGTTAAGTTAAGTATAAGTTAGGTATAAGTAAATCTTGGTCAGGTAAAATAGACTTTTACCGGTAAACATTATCGCTTGCCCAATCGTTAAAAAGACGAAAAAAAAATTTATGAATTAAAAAAAAAAACTCCAAGAGGGACCTGCCGCCACACCGGCACCTCCTGGTTAGAGCCAGTATGGTTTATCTGCCACCGGGAAGCGACAACTGTTACGCTTCCAGGACTTACGGTCTTATAGTAAGCAATCGTCTGGGTAAAACATGACGAATCTAAAATTAGGTAGTTTTGGAAGGTAAAGTAACATAGAATTATAGAGAATAAAGTACACGAACAAAACGGACGTTCCGTTACAGTTTTAAACTAACTTTCTTCCACTATTGGTGAGCTTTGAGCTTTTGAAGATTTTGATCGCGGTGTTTTATTGATGGTGTCGCAGGCGCACCCATGATGAGCGTCATTTATGAAAGCGCTTCATAAATACAATTAAAATGAAATTTAACGCCTTAATATTTATTTTGTAATATATGCATTATCTAATTAATCCTAAGGCTCGTAAAAACGTAGATATTATGCTTAAAAACGCGAAAAATTAATTAAAACAATGCGTTTTTATAGGGAAGCGCATATTTCTCCCTGAGATTCTATGACTGTCCGGAGTAGGTAGCGTTCCAAGCGGCAAAATTGTCCCGCAGAAATAGCAGACAAAACGCCAAAAAGCAGACGACAGTTCGTAGACCTTCAATTAATAGATTACCTATGACTGGTAATTCTATTCAGATTTGATTTGAATGACATTTTAAAGTGATTCGGGTGATCACTGATGACAAGTTTTATTTATCCATCTTTTTTTGCAATTAACATTTTTCATGCTACAACCCGTCGTGTGTAGAGGGAAAGGGGGGTAGAGGGGGGAAAAGGGGGAAAACCAAAGAGGACAAACACACCTGCCACGAAAGCATGGCCTACTTAACTAACGGCCACAAGGCATAGATCTCCCCTGTAGTTCAAAGAAAGTCGATTCTCCCAACCACCCTCAGTAGCCGGAGGGCTTGCGGCTTGCCATACCAAGCATCCATCTTTTTTACATTTTTCGGTGTGTTCAAATACACTGTCATCTCCTTTATTGGTATAATAATAATAAAGTATAATTAAGATATAATAAATTAATAATAAATTATCATAACTTCATTTCATCGTTCTATTCATTACATAAAAGATGAAAAAGTTAAAAAGTCAGAGTTCACCGAGGGTTAAACTCGGATAGAAAGATTCACAGTTCCGAGTGCTAACCATTACACCACACTTACTAATCTTATACAGAGTTGACAGTGTATTTGAACACACCGAAAAATGTAAAAAAGATGGATGCTTGGTATGGCAAGCCCTCCGGCTACCCCTCCAGCAGCACATCTTTATACTATATAGTAGGTATATATATATATACGCATCCCAGAAAGAAGAAAACTCATTATATTATATTGATATAGGTAACAAAAGTTGATTCAGTTGCTGGGCCATCGACGTGAAACGTCTCTTTCTTATTCTCTCGTCTCCTTTCTCTCTTGACTCGTCTCTTGATGATCTCTCTTTTCTCTGTTTTCAAGAAACCACTTCATGGATACTAGATGGTATGAGAGGCCGGAGGGGGAGAGAAAGTGGAGGACGCAGTAGCAGCAGAAGCAGGCAGTCTTCGGTGTAGTAGCAGCAGACGGAGCCAAGCTAAACTCGATCAAGCAGGATGCTCTTCCATGGGTCGCCCCCATTAGGAGCTGCCGCTATACACTATATCAGTCCCGATGTTCGTCTTTCTTTATTTTCTCTCTCTCGTCTCTCTCTCGACTGCGAACAAGTGAAGCGAAATAAATATCAGAAGAACCTACACACAGTGTCAGGGAGCAAAAAATAAAAAAGAGTTACCTCTCTTTTTTTTCGCTTGCGCTTTTTTTTATTTTTGGTATGAAGTCAGGCTTTCAACGGTAGCAGACAACTACCACATTTTTTCAACATTATTTTTACATTTTTTCACATTTATTCTTTCTTACTACAGTTTATTGTACAAACATCCTTAAATAATAAAGAATAAATGTGAAAAAATGTAAAAATAATGTTGAAAAAATGTGGTAGTTGTCTGCTACCGTTGAAAGCCTGACTTCATACCACATCCCACAAACAAAAAAAGAAGCGGCTGTTCACGGCACCCCTTCACACTACAACGCGCCGCTAGAGGGGTTGGCTTGACTCATACCTATAGAACGCAATAAGATCTATCCCCCCTAAAAAATTTCTTTTGTGACATAACCTTCACTTTTTTTGTCTTTTTTGTTTCACTTTTTTGAGTTGGCGTGGCGCCCCCTCAAAAAAACGACTTAAGACTGCACACACTCAACTTGACAGACGAGCTGTCATTGATCAGGAATCGAGTCAAGATCATTCGAGACATATTTTTATCGCCGTTGTTCCTATTGTTGTCGTTTTCTATCATCATCGAGTTTGATGCGAAATTTAATAAATGATTAGTATTACTACAGAAAATGAAACGGCTATTATTTCATTAAATAAATTAATTCTACAACTAGAGACAACATCATCTCTCTATTTCTAATAATACATACGCGCTCAGCAGTACAAATATACCAAATTGCCAAATTGGGTATGCGCATTGCAATGAGAAATGTAAGTGTCTTACCAGACCAGGAATGCGGTTTAGCTTCTACTCCACCGACGATTCGATTCTGTTCTAATACGATGGACGATTTGCAGATCTTGCACCGCTATCGATTGTCTGCTTGAGTCACTGATGGCGTTCTTGTGATATTGTTACACTAGCTGAGGTTAATGAATGTTCAAAAACCATTCAACAAGGACAAGGACTTTAGTAACAAGGACATAAGCACCACTGCATTAGTGTTCGTAGGGAGCACCCGGGTTTGAACCGGGGACAATCCGATCTGCAGTCGGATGCTCTACCACTGAGCTATGCCCCCATATTGAAGCGGGAAAACGACGTTAAAAAATGAAATTAAAAGGAATATGTTAATACTGTTGGATCGATTGATGACGCAATAACTTTTACTCAGCTGGAGGAATGCGTCCTCAAAACGGAAGAGGATAGATTCCACAAGACGGTTGAACGATCTCGTATTGATCTCTCCGGATTCAAACAAAGTGGAGAATTAACATGACATCACCTGTCTTCTGTCTTGATTATCATTGTGGTAAATGTTGTACGTGATCGTGGCTCTTGTTTTCATCATATAATTATTCGACTGAGGCAAATTCAAATTTGGATGTAAACCAAAATGTCTTATTCCTTCTGTTGTTTTCTTAACGCCACCGTTGGACTAGACAAAATGCAAACAGAACCTGCTTGACTGCTTCCCGTCACACGTTTAAACATTTAACACAGCAGCAGGAGTTTCTCATCGTTCGGAGTTTCAATCCTACGATATTTTCGATAAAGAAGGAACTTCATAGAACGGGTTCATTTACTACGCTTCAATCAAACCCATCAAACCACAGGGAAAGATAAGTTCTAAAAAGTGAATAAGGCTAGTGGATTGAACTTCAATTAAGAAGGAATTGTCCGTTTTGAAGACTACATTACTGACCACCGAGCTGACCACTTTGGAAAACCACAGGAGAAAAGAATAAATTGAAACGAAGTAACGAACTGGAAGTTTGAAACTGACGAAACTGTGATGGAGATGGAGTTGAAAAGAACGACACACCCCCAGAGAGTAAAAGAACATAAGGACTGTAGTAAATGAGTCCAACACTTAGAGACGCCGGGTTGAGACTGCTGTATTAAGTTTAGTCCGCCTATCACTAAGAGTACTAGTGAGCCCTCTAGTGATGCCAATAGTTACTATACAACATCTTCCTTCTTTTAACGAACGAACAATTAAGATACAAATAATCATACTGATGACAACTGAGTAAATACTCACGGTACAATCAAGACAATACAAAAATTATTTGAGACAGGACAGCGTTAATTACTTGAGCAGTATAATCTGTAATAAGACAATTATAGAGAAGATACTCCATAAGAACGACCCGAGCGAGTTACCAGGCGATGAGAACGATCAGCCGATAGCGAACGATTTGCAGGAAGCCCAGGAATGGAAGTACTTGCATGATGAGCTGACCGAGACCTTTTAGGACGACCTCTTCGACGTGCCGGTTGAGGATTCAGCTCCATTTCTTCAAAGCCATGAAACGCTTCCATGAAATCTTCCGGGGCTTCAATCGCTGGAACACCAATTCCCACCACTGCAGGATGCGCTAGGGGTGGTGGAGGAACAACGGGCGCTTGCCACTCCTCTAGAAAGTTGAGTGACTTCCGTGCCGGAAGTGAATTTACAGGTGTAGCAGGAGATGAGGGTATTAGGGAAACGTCTGGTCCCTGCTGTAATAGTTGACGACAACGAAATTTATCCACGTTTATTGCCTGTCGATTTCTTCGAAACAGGCGACCACAGTTAGTAAAGATCACATAAGAATTTGGTTCAGAGCAAACGGACTGAACGATGCCAGGGATCCACTTGTGTGACACTCGAACACGAACCGGAACTCCCACTGATAACGGAGCCAGACATTTTTTTCGACCAGCTGAATTGAAGAACTGAGTTGCTTGGCGACTTAGCAATTTTTCTTTCACAAATGAGTCACTAATGTGTTTGGTTTGTAGCTGTTGTGACGTGAATAACAGGCCACCGCGAAGATTTCTTCTTTGTAATATCACAGCTGGAGTAGGCAACCCATTTCCAAGGGGAGTTGAACGTAAGACTTGCAAGGTGTCCAGCAAGGTTTTTCCGTCACTTTGCGATTTGATGAAAGACTCTTTCACAGTCTGAACCGTACGCTCCACCAGACCATTCGAACGCGGATATTCAGGGCTGGATGTCGTTTGACGAATGTTGAAGCGATGACAGAATTGACGAAACTCAGCAGAGTCAAATTGTTTTCCATTGTCAGACACCAATTGTTCCGGAATCCCGAAATCGATGAAAAACCTCGTTAGCTCCGCAATAACTGACGCACTGGTGATGTTTTTTAGAACCACTGCACACGGCCACTTGCTGAAATAATCCACTGCCAGTAGATAATGAACTCCGGCTATTTCATACAAATCGGCGGCTACTTTTTGAAACGGATAATCCGGAATCGGTACCGGAAAGGACGGCTGAGACGAATTTTGATGCCTGTGTAGTTGACAAACATCACAACCTTCTACCATATTGGTGATTTGATCAACATAATTGGGCCAATAAACAGTTAATTTGGCTCTTTCAATGCACTTAGAGATACCCAGGTGTCCGGCATGAATCTGACGAAGGACATCGGACTGTAGCGACACAGGAACGACAATTTGTTCGCCTTTTAGCAGAAGACCGTCGCACTCACTAAAGTCACTTCGATGCTGCCAGAATAATTTTGTTGCTGGGCTACAGCTCTTGCGATGTTCGGGCCAGCCATTCCGAACGTGCAACAACACTGCTTGTAATGTCGGATCCTGTAAGGTTGCCGCAATGAACTTTTCGTGAGACGTCGGCACTAAAACTGCTGACAAGACCAGCATGTTAACATTTTCGTCACTGAACTGTGAGCTATCGTCTACAAACTGTCGCACTTCCGGAGCTCTGCTGAGGGCGTCTGCTATGTGCAATTCCTTTCCAGGTTTATACACAAGCTGAAACTCGTACATTTGCAATAACAATCGCATCCGCTGTATTCTCGGACTGCACAACGCGATTGCTTTATTCACTATGCCCAGCAAAGGCTTGTGATCTGTCTCCACTATCACTGTTTGTCCATAAACATATTGATGAAACCGCTGCAACCCAAATAAAACCGCCAATAGTTCTTTCTCAATTTGAGCGTATCGCTGTTGAGTTTCCGTTAGCGTTCGTGATGCAAACTCAATAGGCTGTCCATTTTGTAATAAAACAGCTCCTACACCCAAGGGAGACGCATCCACTGATAGCAAAACTGGAAGTGATGAATCAAATAAACGTAGCACTGGAAGATTAGTTATGCTGTTTTTCACTTTATGATGCAAACTCAATAGGCTGTCCATTTTGTAATAAAACAGCTCCTACACCCAAGGGAGACGCATCCACTGATAGCAAAACTGGAAGTGATGAATCAAATAAACGTAGCACTGGAAGATTAGTTATGCTGTTTTTCACTTTATCAAATACTTGATCAGTGTTCGCATCCCATTGCCACTCAACACCAGACTTTAATAATGAACGAAGAGGAGACACTATTTCCGACAAACTGCTACAAAACTTAGCCAAATAATTGACCATGCCGAGAAAACGTTGCAGATCTTGCTTACTCTCTGGACGTTGAAATGAGTTAATTGCCGATATTTTCTCAGGGTCTGGTTTAAGCGTTTGGTTGCCGATTATGTGTCCAATGTACTTTAGTTCCGGTTGAAGAAACTTACACTTGTTTTTGTTAAGCTTGAGGTTCACTTTAACACAACGCTGAAACAAGGCTTCCAATCGAGAATTGTGTTCTTCCACTGTTTCACCCCACACAAAAAAATCGTCGAAATAAATTTCGACACCGGGTAGATCGCCAAATAAGTCGACCATCATCTGCTGATACGCCTCAGGACTTGAAGATAATCCAAAAGGAAGACGGAGAAACTTGTACCTTCCAAAAGGCGTAGCCATTGTGGTCAGAGAGGTAGATTCTTCAGCTAAAGGTACCTGAAGAAACCCTGATGTTGCGTCCAAAGTTGAGAAATACTTGGCCTTCCCGATTCTTGAAAAAATTTCTTGCGCCGAAGGAATTTGATAGTGCTGACGCTTGATGGCCTTGTTGAGATCCGCTGGATCAAGGCAGATCCGAATGTCACCATTTGACTTTCTGGCCACCACCATTGTACTCACCCAATCTGTAGGATGACTCACTTTACTGATCAAACCCAGTTGCTCCATTTCGTTCAATTTGGTCAAGACTGGATCACTCAGTTTAAACGGAATTCGGCGAGCTGGACGAACTACCGGAACAGTAGAATCTTGAATTAATATACGGTGCTCAACCGGAAGTCGCCCAATTCCGGTGAACACTGATTCATACTTGCTAACTAAATTAGCCACTGATGTTTCTGTCAACGCACTGCTCAATGTTCCCACATGTAACGAATCAACAAGTTTCACCACATTAAGAGCTTTACACGACGGTAACCCCAAAACTGGCATATCAACATTTTCAGCCACGACACAACTGAGATCAACTCGAACGTTATTAAACAAAACTTTAAGTTGTTGTTGACCAACTACAGTTACCGGCTGACGATTATAAGCTGTCACTCTGGGACCAGGTTGCAAGTTTGGCATCTTAACCACTTTGTCAAAAATTTGTTTTGGCAAAACGTTACACTGAGCCCCTGTGTCCACCTTGAACTTCACTGGGGAGGCGTCTATATATATAATCACATACCATGAATCATCTTTATGTGAAATGCCAATTGATGAGATAAGAAATTCCTCCGTATTTACCTCAGACTCCGTTTGTAGGGATGAACAATTTTTTGTCTGATTGGTATGCTGCTGATTGTTCTTGGTGCGTGTGTCAAAACGTTTGTACAATCCCTGCTGAGATTGTTGCTGTGCTGACTGCTCGCAGACTTTGGAAAAATGATTCAACGCACCACATTTTGCACACGATTTTCCATACGCAGGGCACTTTCCCCGAGGGTGTTGTCCACCACAAAAACGACAAGATTTTATGACGCCATTTTCCATGCCATTGTTCCACTTTGTTGAATTCGACGATGGCCTGGACGCATTCAATAAGTTGATTAACATTTGTCGTTGACCAGTTTCAGAAACGGACTGCATTAGAGCAGCATGCTTGTGTGCTGACTCACGGGCACGACAGATTTCCACAGCTTTTTTCAAGTCCAATGTCGCCTGAGACAATAACTGTTCGCGAGTGTCATTATCAAAAATGCCAACAACTATCTGATCTCTCAACAACGAATCACGTTGAGTATCATAGTTGCACGTTGAAATCAATCCCTTGAGAGCTAGCAAATATTTATCAAAAGTTTCGTCCAAAGCCTGTTTACGCGAAACAAACTTAAATCTCTCAAAGGTTTCACTTTTTTGGGGTCTGAAATGCCCATCAAATTGAGCCAACACTGGTTGAATTTTTAGTTTGTCAGCTTGATCCGCAAAGACGAACGAGTCATAAATTCGGGCCCCTTCAAGTCCCAAACACGTGATAAGCACACTTACTTGCACTACCTCGTCCTCCTTGTCCTTCTTCGTAGCTTTCAAAAACCAATTAAATTGATTTTTCCAGGCATCCCACTGCGCTGCAGGATCACCATCTTCAAAATTAAACGCTGCTGGAGGTTTCAGTCCGAATTCTGCCATGATTGCATGGATATTCTCAGATTAACTTCTGACACCATGTAGTAAATGAGTCCAACACTTAGAGACGCCGGGTTGAGACTGCTGTATTAAGTTTAGTCCGCCTATCACTAAGAGTACTAGTGAGCCCTCTAGTGATGCCAATAGTTACTATACAACAAGGACGATGGATTATAGTTAAGAACATGGCGTCATTTTTGTTCCAACTTTCAAGGGAGAGGTAACTATTTTTGTTTTCGCTAAAGGGATGGGTGAAGATCAGACAGCACTGAGCCACTGACACTGCTGTGTCCGCTTCTCTTCCACGATTGTTAATACAATTGGCAAGCGAAATCCTAATTTGATGTTTCGTCGTGTATTTTTAAAATCTCGTATGAACAATCTTTTAATACGTTTTACCCTTAAATGTTTGATAACCTTAAATATAAGTTTAAAAATGAATTGAGATGACAAGTTTGATTTTGATTGAACATTTTTTTGTATTGAAATTACAGGTGTTTGGTTTCTTGCTGGACATCCGGTTAGTTCTCATCGGGTTTTTCATCAATAACGTCGTGTCCATCCGCCAATTTCTCATAATTCGGTTCCGGTTTCGTAGGATGTAAAATCGGATCCACCACGGAATGCCACATTCGACTAACCAATCCAGGATGGGCGGATGCTGCTGCGTCAGTGCTGATCTCTGCCGTCGGTTGGACTTGAACGGCAGGATCGTCTGCTGTTGGGTCCGGTTGAGGATGAACGACAACCGGTAAGACCTCAGCGACGGCAACATTTTTCCGGTTCTGGAGTGATGACTTTTCTAGCGGATTCGCCATTGACCGGATGCAAAATTGGGTCGACCACCGAATGCCACGCACGACTGACCAGTCCAGGACGAGCAATGGGTTCCAGTGTTTTCTTGGCCATTGCAGTCGTCTTGACTTTCACCTTAGTGGACGAAACGGGTGGCAAAGGCGCGTCGTAGTGACTGCGAGGAACGGGTCTGGCCTTGAAAGGTTTCGGTTCCGCCACGACCTTTTCCTTGACGCTGATCAATTCCGGTTTCGAGGAAGAATTCCAATCGCGTGGATGGATTTTCTTGTCCCGTTGATCTGCCAATGGACTGATTTCGTGTTTTGGAATGGCGGCCGTGATAGAAGTGGTGGCTTGTAAACGGGATCAATAAAATAACATGGAAATAAAATAATATGCTCGTATACGTAAACGCATGATCCTGGTTCAGTGGCGCAGAGCATACTTCTTGTGCGATTGCAAAACAATTATGCCATATTTTAAATAAAATGTATTATTATATTAAAGTATATTGCATTTTACAAGATGTTGGTATTTAAATAACGTAATCGAGCATTTTCAAAACGGTGTTGCAGACATTCGCGGACATTCGTGATGGCGGTTACTTAATTCTATGTCCATTCGTAAGCCACGGATTTCGATTGTCGACTCGTTGAAAACGGATCGTTTTTACGTACGCCGATCCGCTAGTTTGTTGATCGTTGCTGACGGGCTAGATCCAGTGTGCGTGCTGAGAAACACTTTGACGGGCACCGTCACGAGTAATCCGAGAAATCGGAAGAGATTTTCCGTCTCGGTCTCGACGTTCGAAGTTAAATCTTCAAATTTCAACAGGTAAAAACGATCAGGAAACTGATTTTGAAGTTGTTTCATCACCTCCGCATCTTCCTGGGCGTCGGCGCACAAGCGATGAACACCGCAAGCAGGATCGGGTTTGCACCACGTTAAATTGGCTCTTGACCAGTGTTGTCAAAATCATTTGAAAAAAAGATTTCAATCAAAATCAAAATCATTTCGAAAAAATCGCTTAAATCAAAATCATAAATCAAATCAAATCATTTTTAAAAAAAGATTTAAATCGAAATTTAAATCATAAATCAAATCATCGAAAAAACGATTTAAATAGCGATTTAAATCATTTTTTAAATCAAATCAAATCAAATCGTTTACATTTTTTATTCATCACTCCAAGCGTTAGGTGTAAGACGCACGGTGTTAAATTTAGACAACACCGAAATTAATTGATCTTTAAATCGATTAATAATTTTAATCGAAAATATTCAAAACTATCTTGTGAAATTGCAGTTTGCAGTCAAATATCCTAAAATGTCTTCAAGGTTTTCAAATATTCATTGAAAAATGATTTTGATTTAAAAAATGATTTATTTTCGAAATAAATCAAATCAAAATCGCAAAATTTCAAAATGATTGAAATCAAAATCACTAAAAAATGATTTAAATCGTGATTTAAATCACATAAGATTTAAATCGTGATTTAAATCACATAAGATTTAAATCGCCAATGATTTTGACAACACTGCTCTTGACGCCATCACACCGCGAAGATCCCTCGCCAAGTAAACGATTTTCCATTTCAAATCGTCACCTTCTTTCTAAATTCCCGCCAGTTCTCTGACTCGCAGCCGGACCACCCACTTTGATCAACTGGATGGGAAAGTAGGTGCACAATCGTCTGACGAACTCGGAGCGATGGCAAAGAGAAGGATCGTGATTGCAGACTTCCCATACGCGTCGATTGCGCCGCATGAAATCCTGTCCACCTTCCGTCAATCCGCTGATGTGCCGGAGATAATCGGAGGGGAATGTGCACTGGAAAATGGACCGGATGAGATCCTCTTTCGATCCGCTATCTCTGTCGAAGAAATGAAGTGGCTCGTACGAGTAAAAGACGCCCGGGACACTTTGAATCAACTCGCCGAGGGAAGACGATCCCGTTCGCGACGTAGGGACGATCAGAATCCGTTTCATTGCGGGAGTAAGAGTTTCGTTATTATCAACGTCGATCAAGGGATTCAAAAGTGGCGGGATTTTGCGTTCCGCCATGGCCTGCTCAATTCGAATAGCTGGAACACCTTGTCGAAATTGAATGAATCTTCATCCACCTGATGTGTCGTTTCATTTTCTTTAAAAAGGTTCACTTAATTCAGATAATAAATACAAAAGTCATCACAATAAAACACAAAGTTAACTTATTCAAAATTGATGTGTAAACCTAATGCGTTCCAAGACGAATGTCTGCCGACGACGACGAGTTCGAGTCAATACGATCAGAAAACCACAGATGACATGGAATATTTGGCCGCCGATTTCATCTTAGTATTCGAGTTCAATATTGATAAAATCTATCAACTACCTTTGATAACAAAAATAAAAATAAAAGTGAACGTCGATCCCAATACGGAAATCTCAGACTTGTCCTGGTAAAGAATCACACTCTATAGCTGATTTTTTTTGGCCGTTCTAGTGTCGCAAGGGCCGTTCTAGTGTCAATAAAATTTGGACGTTCTTGTGTCGCGTTCTAGTGTCATCTTCGAAAATTCTTGTGGTATTCCGTCCCACTGTCGCCATCCCCTTGGCTTATATTAATAATAATATCCGCTTGGCAAGGATGATTACAATGATGAAAAAAGTTTCTGAGAGGCGATCGGCCTACCCCACTAGCGAACCTGGTGGGGAATCTAGGTACCGCTTGTAAGACACAGGCCGTTTATCCCACGATTCCCACCACAGCCAGGGATAGGGCGAAGTGGCGAACGTTTTCCTTTCTTATTATATCGTTTTGGAACCTTGATTGCTTCATGGCAATTTAACAATTTCCTATTATTAAAAATTGCGTTTTTCACTTTTGTCATTCTTGTTCGCCTCATTCACTTCAGTCTTACCCGTCCCCTAAAATAGTAAAATATTCGTAGTTCTGCGTCCTGCTAAGTGCCAAATAAAAAATGGCTCCTTCTGCAAATTCAGAGGATGCTCTTTCAAATACACTTGATTCTTGTGTTGCTGATACAATTATCAAAATAGGTACGTTTGAAAAATGTGTTCTTACATTTAGTAAATCCCAATTGATAATCTTTTTTTAATAGGAGGAGGAATAGCCACTGGTGCACTGTTCTCTTTGTTTTTGTTTAAACGTAAGCCAGAATTTTAGTTTGCTGTATACATTACATTGTATTCAGTATTCACTCTTGTTTTTTTTTCTTAATTAGGGAAATCATGGCCAATTGTGTTTGGTGTTGGAATTGGAGCAGGGATGGGCACTTCTGACTGCCAATACAAGTTGAGTTTGCCTTATTTAGTTAGGGCATCTGATCAAATCAAGGTAAACATTTTTTTTTCTTAAGATGCCTCAACTTAAAAATTTTCCATATAGGCTCAAATGGGAACAATGCCTAATCCCAACAATGTAAAGGATCCAACTGAAATTCCTCTTTAAGTTTCCCAATGCTTTATTAAATAGTTTCGTGACGGAAAATATACGGAGTTGTAGTTCCTGATTTAACCTGTTATCTATGTCTTGTAATTAGAATGTAATTAGTAAGAAATAAACACTGGTTACTTCCATTTTAAAAAGGCTTATCATTCCACACAAAAGTATTTGAAAAAATGTCTAATTCTAAACAGTTGTAGTGGTATCAAATGTGGTAAGAGGATAAGATTCAATATGATGCACTTGTAATATTATTGACTAGGGAGGACAAGCAAATAAAACCCAAAAATCACAATCTAGAAATTTCCGAAATCTGGCCAATAGTTTATACTATAACGCTGGGTTGTGCCTTCAAAAAGACGATCTAGCCAATTAGAGAGTCCGTCTAAAGCAAATTCTGTCGAAGCTCGTTTAGCTCGCAATCTCAATCCATTCATTATCAATGGTTCCTGAAAACCCAAAAAATCTTTTACATAAATGCCTTAGTAAAACAATAATCTGAATACCTCATCATCCAGTGGTTTCATACAATCACCCTTTTCAATATCAGAGTTTTCTGAATCTTCTAATGACGTATCATCGAATCCCATAAACGATGCACTGGCATCATTAATAGAATGGGTTGATTTAGTTAAACGTCTGGCCATGCTTTGCATTCTCTTTTTCCAGAAAATTTATATTTTAAAAAAAACACCACATATCATCAAATCTAAAAAAATTTACCTTCCCTCCACTATCCGAAACGCATTCTGGATGACGAGCGTGATAGATGCAAAAGTATCGTCTGTGTCCGTTAAGAGAAATAACAGTCCCAACACAGTTTTTCGACTTGACGAGATTTGAATCAAGCGCAATGTCTGTGAAAATTGGTTAATATTGAACTGCCTACAGAAATAAAATAAAGACTTACCAGTTCCTTCATCCTCTTCAACATTCTTCAAAGCTAAATTCAGCAATCGGCTGTACCATTGCAGGCCGCGGTCGATATTCATCCACCCAAACAACAAACTTTTATTTCTGCAAAATAAAAAAATAAATTATAAACGCTGAGGAATTAACTACCAAATGTTCCTGGAGATTTTACTTGCGATATGGCCATACTGCTTTATGAAACTTGGGAATTAAGACGTCCATTGATTGGTTATTCAGTAACAAAACAATAGTTCGACAACCGGGTTTTAGCAGTCTAACCATTCCGTTGTATGTTTCGGAACGTAGTTCATGCAGTTTTAGTTCCATTTTAGTTTGCCGAGGGGTTTGAATTATCCCTTTGTTTTTCTTTTGAATTGTTTCTTCTTCCAATCGTCTAACAATCATCCGCATATTAACAATTTATAACTTAGAAGATAGATCATTGTTCAACAATAAATTATAAAATTAAAATTACACGAGATAAGTCATGACATATCCCACTGCTGCGATAAAGAGAACTGAAAATAAATGAATATAATGAAATAATCCAAATTAGTAGAACGAAAGAAAAATGTTTAAAAATTTTTTATCATTGTTACAAACCGGTTCCAACAACTGAGCCGACAGCAAGAAGTTCTTGACGAGTGATATGATCTCCGAGAACTTCAGCCGCTGTCACAAGACGTGCAGTAATTCGCCCCAAGATACCTTGAGCGTGTTCATCAACGAGTTCCTAAATGTTTAAATGAACACTCCCCACCAATGAGGCTTGTAAATAAAAAACATTCTAATTTTATAGTATACCTTCACGATTGTTTGGTGGGCTAAGGGTTGTGCAGTACCCATAATTTTGGTTAAAGTGCGTTGGAGGTTTTCAATGCTGGAGTTCCAATTGTCGAAACCAGAAACAAAAGGCTGCGAAAGCCAACTATAGCTTAGACGTCGAATATCTTGACGCCAAACAATAACTAAATGAGTAGTTGCCTCAGTCAGAGATTTTCCACCTGACGTGTTACAAAATTAAAATTTTTATTGAGAAAAACGGAATGAGTAAATTGTTTAAACCTTCTAGTAATGCGCGAAGGAATTCTGTCTGTTTTTCCCTAAACACATAGCTGAAAGCAATCCGATCTCGGCTAAATTTAAACTGGCGAGTAAACTGTCGAAGTTGTTCTCGCGCTTCTTCATCCTCTTCTCGGTCATCTGTCACAAGAATTGCACACAAGCGTCGGCGGACATTTGAACTCTCGGGAGGGCAGAGTGAATCGAGCATGGTCTAATATTAGAGCTCGGACGAATTATTTTGTTCATTTTACTTTAATTTAAAAAAAAAAAACCTACTTGAGAAGAAAGCCTTGGCAACTGAAGATATTTGTTGGTTTCGATCACGTCCTTTAAAGTTGAGTATGGTAGATCCGCCATACTTAATCTTGCAACCGGTTTGTCACGGTCTTCATGAAATAGTAGTAGCGAATCTAACTTTGAAGGGATGTCAAATTTTTCGGAAAGAGTTTGTGTTGCCTCTACATTTAACTGTACGTAACTGCAGCAATCGAAATACATATAAAAATATTTGATGATGAGAATGAATTTGTTAATTTGGAATAAAGCGCAAATGCAATAATAGAAATAATAGCCTATATAACTTGAGCGTACCCAAAAACGGCATGTGATCTATACTTGAAAGCCAAAGTCAAGTATCGCAGGCGTACCAGTTCTAATTTTCCGAACAAAAGCACGCGAACTTTATTATCTTTCCAACCACTTATAAACTGATCTGAATTCTGATCATAAACCGCAGTTATCAGATTACGGGAAAACCGGCTCCTGATGAATTCTGTTAATTAAGGATTATAATAGTAAGACAATCATATGATATGGATAAAAAAAAATTATACCTATAACTTTGACAGTACTAAATTCTTCATCCTTGTAGCAAGAGATTTTAGATTCCATGACTAGCACAATATGTGGAAGTTCTCCCCTTTTCCCCCCAAGCTTGTGAGCTAACTCAGTTTCTTGGTCAAAGTGAACTGTAGCCAAGTTTATACCGATAGGATTCAAATCTTCTACCAATCGTTGCCACATGGGCAACACATGAACACACATCAGACACCATTCAGAATAAACAAAAATTAAATAAGGTTGATTCTGACTTTGTGGAGAAATAAGATTTTCATAAGCCCTACACAAAAACAATAGTTTCAGCATCATACTAAAGTGTTATAAAACAAAGGGACTCTGTACTACCTCATTGTAATCCTATGCTGATGAAATGCAGTCATTTCAGACATTTTAAACTGAAATCTAAATCCACCATGTTCTGAGAAAAATGATGCTCTATCTCCAAAGCCAGTATTAGGATTGTGCATGTTCTTATTAAGGCTATCATCAACAACTCCTTTCTGATCATACAGTTTCCTTCGTAAGGGGTCTGATAACAACTGTAAATCACAGATGTTATACATCATAACTATATTTTATTTACTAGAATAAAGATTTAAAAAAAATTGTAGCCTATAAGCCTACCTCATATGCTTTATTTACTTCCACAAACTTTGATTCAGCATTTTCATTTTTGTTTTTATCTGGATGCCTAAAAATAAAGAAAATTTTTATTCATATGCTATGCTAATAATAACCGCCCCATAAATATGAAAATATCTAGAGCTGAGCTTAACAGCAAGTTTTTGCAAAATATTACCATTCTCTCGCATATTGTTTGTATGCTCTACGGATGTCTGTAGTTGATGCTCCTCTTTTCAGACCTAACACTTCGTATGGGTCCCAACAGCGAACAGCAATCACACAAACACTAATGAAAAAAATTAACCTAAGTGTCTTTGAGAGAAGCATTTCAGATTGTTTTGTTGTTGTTGTTTTAGAAATATCTTTCTGTGGGAGCCTTGGGCTACAATAACATGACAACTCTACCAACTAAATTGCATTGTCAATACAACTTAACAAAAATGAATAAGAATATGCATCCAGAACATCAGCGACTGCTAGTGGTTAGCGAAAGAACTTTGTCTCTGACCACTAAATTTGATGCGCGCATAGCCTCTGCGCATAGCCGGCCGGAATGGCGGAATAAGGATCAATAGTTTGGATACAGACCTTTTCGGCGGAAAATGAGCGCACTTTCGTGCGGCACATGCCCGGAGAAAACGTTCTTTTATGCCACTTTTTCCTTTAATAAGGTATCATGGTAACCCATGCTGGTAACGTATTCGTTTTACCACACCAACTTACTCTCTTCATTAATCGGCATCAGCCGCGTGTTAGCTCGCTAAATAGAGAAACAATCAATTTTGAATAAATATCTATAAATAACTAACGTGAGTGATGTCGTATCCACTAACCAGCATTCAACCCTCTAGGTAATTTTTACGCATTTAAAGTGACTAACACCATTAAAATTTTCCAGTTCTAGGAATTTTTGTCTAGATCAATTTGCTTCATTCGTTGACGAATCTGAAACGCCAGAAATTATTTTCTAAAATCTTTGTTAGTCATGTCTCATGTGGGTCACGTGCTGTTGTTTTCTACAGCGAAAACAATGCATGGATGCGTTAAGTTCGGAATAAAAATAGATATAGAATAAATAAACTACCATTTCATTTGAATATCTTTTAGAAAATTGTGCTCACGGACTGAAGATATTCTTACAACATTATATTGTGTAGTAGGTACATATTAGAAATTAAATAAATTTAACGATTGGAAAACCACACTGTATTTGGCACTACACATGAAGCAATGCGTACAACAACTGCCAAATATGCTCTATGTACACTCAAATAATACGTTGCAAATAAAACAATAAAATCCTCAAGGTGAGCAAGTGAAGACAAAATGAAAGCTATACACAAATCGTTGGAGAACTGAATTTGCACACATTTTAAAAGACACTGATGAACTAACAGAAACTAACGAAATTATTATGTTACTGAAGAGGTAAATTATTTGTTCACGAGAATTCAAAACGACGAAAACACAGCATTGTTAAGTTTGGATAACATTCAAAATTATCTGTTCTAATTGCGTCACGTTATTGCTAAACAGACGACACTTGTTCTCATTCTCATTTTGTTAGCAAACTTCCCAACCATGCAGATATTTAGTATTTTATATATACTCTTCATTTGCTTTGGGACATACGACCATACGTGAAGAGACATTGTTCCTTCCATTGCAGTCTGGTAATTCTGCAATGTCTTTGAATACACCTACCAAGCTCTCAAAGTTTGGCCCCCAATTTAAAAGGTAATCCCATCCTAGTGATGATCCATTTGGAGGTTTGTAAGCACTAATGTTGGAAAGGTCGTCATCAGATGCGACGAGAGTGCTTAGTGAGCCTCGGAAAGAATCAAAACCATCGTAATGTTTGCCAGACTCGTTGTCGTGTTCATTTTCGTTATCGACTTCAGCAAGCTTTGAGAAAATCATGTTTCCTGGACCAAAATCCCGGGATACTTTCTCGTAGTTGTTCTCATATTCGAACTCGGAGCAAGTAAACGAATCATTGCCACTCTCATCCGTGGAACTCTCTGCTGTTTCCAATAACTCTGTGTTTGTTTCCATCAATTCAGCCAATTTTTCTTTATTTCTCGGTCGGTCATCACTGGAACTTGAAACTGCATCAAGTGTACTAACCAAGCTGGAATTACGAGGCCTAGAATTGAGACGTTCAATTTCTTCCGCTGTCAAGCCTAGCCCTACACCCATTTCACTTCCTGTTTTCTTTTTCTTTTTAGTGGCTTGCGATGAATTTCGTATCGAGCTTGTACTCTGACTCAACTGACTGACAGGGCTATTGAGGCTCCTTTCGCTAGTGCTCATTACATCCTTGACACCTCCTACTTGCGACGTAGCTAAAAGAGCCGTTTGAAGCGGTTTTCCACTTAGATCTTGCAGAGTCAGAATGCGAGGAGTTTGTTGCGAGAGCTCAGAGCTGGGGCTTAGCCGAGCAAGAGGTGTGCTTTGCATTTTCAATACTCCCGGAGATTCACGAGGAGGAGCCACTGGTGGTCCACCAGGCAGTCCGGGAGCTGGACTCGATCGCAAAATGTTTCTGGGCGATTCGCGATGAGTAGGGCTGGCAAAGCTATGTGGTGAATGACGATGACTGTGCTTGTGGTAACTTGGAACATGAGGGTTGGTCTTGTATTTGCGGACATTGCCATCACGATAGCCCTTGTAATGGTAAACAATGTCGATGTCAGAAGGGGCAATAGAACTAGCATTTTCCAAATCATAATGCTCGGGTCCTTCGCAGTCACCTAAACCGCCGAGACCAGTCATAGAACTGTGATCTCCTAAATGCGAATCCTCAACCCTTAATGGTACACCTGGAGACTTGTTTACCACTTCACGTTCAATTATGTCCGGACGCTGTGGTCTGTCTCGTTCGCGATGGTCAGCTACTTCACGCTCGCGAAATTTTTTCGACGCCATATCTTGAGTTAAACGGGGACGGACACATCCATCCTCACTGACGTCAGAAGTTTCAACGTATCCTGATTCGGCCAAGGTTCGGGATGGATCATTTATCGTCCCACCTCCCATCATGGCACCTCCATTATGCTTGTTGATCTGCAATCCCGCTTTTTTATCACGCTGCTGTCGGCGAACGCGTACAACTACAAAACTGATCAAAATGGCTACTAGCAGGATGACGAAGAAAACGATGACAAGGGTAATGCCGATGCTTAGAGGATCAGGTGCAGTTGATGCGCCAGCGATACTGTTGCTGCATCCACCCAAAATGCGACCATGGTGAACTACTCTGTCAAATATTCCACCAGAACCGTTTAGGGGCTGGATCTCATTGTTGACGGTAAAATTAGCCAGGCAACCTTCAAATTCTGAAACAAAAAAGAATAACGAAATATGTAATAAGAAACAAATCGGCAATCACTACAAGTTGTAATAGACGCTTACCAAATAAATTCGTGTTGATGTCATGTATATCTTTATTTGCGGCTCCAAGGATGACAGAAGTTAGATAAGGATCCATGAAGTCGTGGACAATGGACATGTCAAGTTCATCTCCAACTTCGACGCCATCCAAAAATAAACGTAAGGTGCGGAACTTCGACGTCAATGTAACATTGTGCCACGATCCATCCGTTAACACTGTATCTTCAACCGTCATGTTGACCATAGCTCCAGATCCGTATCGCGAAGCATATTGTAGAAAGCCATCTTGCAGCTACAAAAAAGAATAACAGGATATTTCATTTTTTTTTTTTAATTTTATTTTAAATTCCATTTTGGTGGGATTGACATTAAAGTCAAATTTTGGGGTTCGTTGCACTTACCCTTAACGCTGTAAAGTCTTTATTTGTAGCGGCAAAGAATATGTAGCCATTTTTCGCTACCGTCCTAAAACTGATGGAGACTGAATTGTGAAGAGAGGTGGATTCTCCAATTTCCCGCCGATTTCGGTTTCGGCTAAAGCGTCCATTTGTAGGGCGACTTTCTTGGAAAAGGGATGTTGTTTCCCTTTTCCATTTCTGGCCACTGGAATAGAGGGCGCGAAGAATTTGGCGTCTTCGATGGCGTTCAGAGATATGAAACTCTGCGTAACTGCCCTGAGTAAATGACAGAGGTTCCAAGGCCGCAAAACAGTTAGGAGCTTGAAGACCTCCCTGACAAACGCAGGTAACGTTACTCCAGCCGTCAACACATGTGCCACCCACTCCACAAGTAGAAGCACGGCCATTACAAAGTTCTCGGCGACGATGACAAGTGCTGGTTACTCCTCTCGATTTCAATGGGTTTGAAAGATTCAACGAGCGACCGTTGACCGACACACTTTGGAAGCAACCAATGAAATCGTCACTGTGCACTTGACCTGGCCGATCCTGAATTGACTCGATAGTGGCAACTCCTCCTAAATACATTGGCTGGTTGCTAAAGTTCAGAGTCCTACATGCACACGGGGGAAATAAAACCAGATCATCATAATCAATTATATTATGTATCAGAAGTAACAAGTGAAATCAAATAATTTAAAAGTAAGTCTCAAAGTAATTTTTACCCTGTAGGTCCGGTGTAATCGGCAGAACAAGTTCTATCGCCTGATCTGCAATCACGACAGCTTTCACCAGTTTGGGAACATTCTCCAACGCTAAGAGATCCAATGCGGCCATTTCGAGTTGCAGTTACTCGGTACCATTTGCCATCAGACACTATCTTTGGAACACTAATGGAAGCGATTGCTGTTTGGGAACCGCCGAACATAAAGCGTGCCTTTTGTTGGTGAATCTCCAGTGCTACAAAATCTGAACGGCCGCCAGTCTGTTGACCAAAGTTGTAGGCCAAAAGTGCACCATCCATGTTCGTAGAGAAAACAATGGAAATGTCATTGGTACTAGCTTCCAGAGGCGGAAACATCATGTAAGACAACTCTGAGAATCCAAAAGACGACCTCTCGCAATGAGTACCAAAGTAATTGTCGGAACATAGACAACGATAACCTGGTTTGCGGTTCTCGCAAATTCCTCCGTTTAAGCAAGGATTTGGTCTACATGAATCTGATGTCAATTCACACTGGTTTCCTCGATAGCCAGGACGACACAGGCAAAAGTAAGCACCCTCTGGTGTCTCTTGACATGAACCGCCATTACGGCATGGTGTTGGAGTATGTTCACAAGCTCGGCTGCGTTCTTGGTCGCATTGTTTGCCTTGGAAGCCAATTGCACAGCTGCATTGGAAATCGGAGCCTTGACGAGTGCAAACACCTCCATTACGGCACGGCGTCGGTGTGCACGGGTCTTGACGTAGTTCACATCTTGATCCACTGAAGCCGTTTTTACAACTGCAAATGTACTGATGCTCCAGTCGCGGAGAGGTGAAAATCATAATATGAGAATCAACTGTCTCTAGTTCTTCAGACATTCTCAGATTGGAAGTACAAACACCTCCGTTCTCACATGGCATATTCTGGCATGGAGTGAAGTTAGAGACGAATCTTGTAGATGGAGTCAGAGCTTTCTGTATGAGATCCTTAGCCGTGTCAAGGAACGTAGCCACGCTTTCTTGATCCCAGTAATCGCCTTGCGGTTTGTGTACTGCCAAAGTGAGATCAACATGATCGCCTTCCGGATGGATGCTGTAAATATGAACAGTGCCCAAAGAGACGCTGGTCTGTAGGGCATCAAGCAGTGGTTTCCAGTGGTTTGATAACAAGTGCTCGGTGGACGTATTCAATAGGCGAAGTGTAACACTATGTTGCAATGTCTTATTGTCAAAAGATGCAAATGATATTGATAATGAGGACGTGACATCAGGGTGGACGCCATCGTTACCTGATATTTTCAAATTGTAATCGGAGGGTTTGTGAATACGTGAAGCATGCAAGTTACAGCCTCTGGGTATACTAAAGAGATTGGTGGCACTGCCAGATTGACCACTAACAATACGGCACTGGTATTGACCTGCGATGTCCAAATCATTGGGTCTCACGTCTGCTATTTTGCCACCGGTGAACGTCTCTGTATAGATATTCACTACTAGTCGGACTGTGCGAGCCGTGCTAGGATTGTCGTTCCTGTCTAACACGTTGATGATGACAGGAAATTGTGACTTGAGACGAGGAGTTCCACCGTCAGCTATTTCCACGAGGATTGTCATTTGTGGAGCCTCTTCTCGATCAAGAATGTTGGTTGTTCGTAGAACACCCGTATCTTTATCAACGACAAAATAATCTTTATGTTCGCCTCCAACTATCGTGTAAGTAAAAGGTTCGGCGTTTGGAGCTTGATCTGCGTCAGTTGCACTCAGAATCATAACGCTTGTTCCTGGGGGTTCGTTTTCAAAGACCGAACCAACTGGTTGCACTGGATCAAATATTGGACCATTGTCATTAATATCTTGAATGACAATATACACTTCAGTGGTGCCTGTTTGTGGTGGAACGCCTCTATCGATGGCACCCACTGTGACGTTGTAAACGGCCTGACGTTCACGGTCTAACAGAGAAACCGTTTCAATAACACCACTGCGAGGGTCAATTTTGAAAGCTTTACTGCCTTCACCACCCAGGATTGAGTAGGTGAATTCGTTATTTGGTGGCCGGACATCTTTGTCAACAGCTTCAACAGCTACAACTTTGGTTCCTATAGGAGCCGATTCGACAAGCTGATGTACATGATAAATTGACTGGACAAAGACCGGCGGATCATTGCCATCCTGAATTGAAATGATGACTTGTGCCTCGTCGGTATCATTGCCACGAATGCCGCCTCTGTTCTTGGCCATAACTGACAGTACAATGCGAGCGTGATCTACTGGGCTCACCATATAGTCTACGGATGATAGGTCTTGGTTGTTCAGCTCGGCATGGCTGCCACGCTGTGCGCTAGCCATCGGCGATTGTTCTTTCAAGATACTAACAAAATGAAGGTTTGACTCACGATCCAGTGGGCGAGCCACGGTGATGACTCCCGTTTCTGGAGTAATGTGAAATCCTCGGTCGTTACTGGATCCAACGAAAAGATAAAACACTTGTCCGTCTTCTCCATTATCTCTATCAGTTGCCTGTATAATACCAACGCTGGCCCCTACTGGCACCGATTCGGAGACGGTGAATTGAAAAAACGGGTTGGACGAATTTTGGGAAGAACTCATTGCGGCCAGTGATGTGAATACGCACGACTGTTGAACCAAACATGGATGAGTCTGGATTGGATGCTAATACATCCAGTTCGTAATAACTTTTCTCTTCGAAATCAAAGGAGCTCTTTGTGGTTACGACTCCCGTCTCAGAGTCAATGGTGAAAGAGTCTTTACCATTGCCACCGATAATGGAATATTGAATAACCCCATTTTTGGCCGAATCGGCATCAACCGCTTCTAAATCCATGACCAGCGTGTCGGGAGGCAAATTTTCACGGACAAATCCGTCGTAGTGAGACTGATTGAATCGTGGTGGATTGTCGTTGACGTCCGTCAATAGCACAGTCAAAGTGGCAGTAGCAAGTTTAGGTTCAAAACCCATATCAGTAGCAGTGATGTTCAACGTGAATTTGGGTAATGTATCAAAATCCAAAGTATTGGCAACACTGATGTCTCCCGTGTTGGCATCGATTAAAAACTTGTTATCTTCGTTACCACTTACGATGGCGTAATGGACAACACCATTTGGGCCGCTGTCGTTGTCTGATGCCGTGACGCTGACAACGATTGAACCCAACGGCTCGTTCTCTTGCACGATGATTTGATAACTCAACGCTGTGAAGATGGGAGTATGACGATTTTCTCCCGTCACCACGAGACGTACGAGCGTTTCGTCATGAGTTGATGGAGCTCCTGTGCTGTAGGCACGGACAACCAGTATAAACTCCATATCTCTGCGGCCAAAGAGTGGCCCTGTTACCGTCACCCATCCAGTTTCTTTTTCCACATTGAAGAAGTCGGATCCATTCCCACCGGCTTTGGCAAACTCGATCGAATCCGTTTGAATAATGCCACCACCAATTGTATCTGGTTGACCCCGTTCAGCCATTAATTGCAAGATATTCTGTCCCAATACAGCACTATCTGGAACAGGTGAGAAGAAGACAGGCTTCTCGAAACGAGGCGCATAACTGTTGGCATTGATGACATTGATGCTGACGAGGCATTCTGATGAAAGTGGTGGCTTGCCATTGTCTGTCGCCACTACCCATAGTGTGTACATATTCTCCGGTGACGATCCCTTGCTTGTGTGCTTGTAGCGGACCGTTTGCTTGGAGAGAATCTCTCCACTAGTCAAATCAATCGAGAAGAATTCTGATGGATGTTTTATCGAGTAAGTAATCATAGCGTTAGGACCCTGTTTGTCCCGATCTGCTGCTGTCACTTGTCCCACAAAGGCTATATTGCGCTGTAGCTCGGCAAAATTAAAGCTGTAGAAGCTGTGCTCGAACTCAGGGGCGTTGTCATTTTGATCCTGAACGGTAATGGTGAGTGGAGTTTCGGCACGCCAAGAGCCATCAACAGCCGATACTTTGAGCAAATATTCTTCTTTTGATTCGCGATCGATGACACCGGCAACAGTGACATTGCCGCTGACTGGATCAATTCGAAATTTTCCAGTTGGATTTTCAGTAAAGCTATAGGTGGCGTTGGCGTTGACCCCGATATCACGGTCTGAACTTGTAACTTGAATGACAAAAGTGCCGATGGCAGCATTTTCTGTCACATTGACGCTGAAAAGACGTGTAAAACGAGGCGGATTGTCGTTTTTATCAGCAACTGTAACCGAGACAGTGGCAGTACCCGACCGCTGTGGAGCTCCTTGGTCGACAGCTTCCACAATCAACACATAATGACCCACATCTTCTCTGTCGAGTTTTACATTTGTGTAAATTTTTCCTGACTCGGCGTCAACGCTAAAAGCATTGTCTAAGTCACCACTATTTCGTAATTGGTAGCGAACAAGACCATTGCGTCCGGAATCTAAGTCGGTCGCGTGCACTGTCAGCACCACTTTATCGGTTGAATTTTGGCCTCGGCTACGATCGATTTGGTTATTAGGAAAGTTCTCGTGCCCTGCACAATAATTGAGGCAATTAATTAAACTAGAAGTTGACACTGACAGGGCAACACTTTTTCATCACAATTCAATAAAATATCATAAAGAAAAAAATTATATTTCCAAATTGCTATAAAAGGATTTCCATATTATAGTACTGATATCATAATCATAGTTGGAAATTGTAACTCACCGATTGTAGAATGGTGCGAACCACTGTTCGTAAATCCTAAACTAGCTTTGGCGTCCTATATTCCAAGAAAACCAAAATATTTAATACATTATACACTATCAGAAGCTAAAAATTGGAATGACGTAAATTCTGGCAACAATAAAATACCTGAAGTTTAATCTTGTTTTCCCAGGAACCAGAGTCAGCTCCTCCACGATGAGAAGATATCAGGGGAGATGGAGGGAATTGTTCTTCGAGAATAGTTGCATAATAGATGGCATGATCGAATATGGGAGAATTATCGTTGAAATCTGTCACATTGATCAGAAGACGAGTGACACTGGCTAATGAGGTGTCATCCGAGTCCCGAGCTTCAATCCATAGTTCGTATTGAGTTGAGATTTCATAGTCTAGCCCCGTGCCAATTGACACTTCGCCAGTTTTGCTGTTGATTTGGAAGACTTCCCCCGTATTGCCGCCTGCTATACCGTAACGAATTTCTCCTGCAGCCCCAGTTTTAGGCGACGTAGCAATAACGGTAGTAAAAACTCGATTTTCTATCTGCTCGCTAAACGTAAAAGACTTGGCATCACTGCGAATTATGGGAAATTGGTCAGCGGGACGCGATTGGATTTCAACCGTGGTGGTCGACGACAAGGAGTTTAATCCGCTATCGGAAGCGCGTATCTCCAATTTGAAATTAGCTGCTTTAGAAAGCGAAGAAGTCAGGACAGTTGATGCTTTGATGACACCCGTGTCTTGATTGACAGTGAACTTGCTAGCATCGTCACCAAACAAATGATAAACGATTTTTCCGTTCAGTCCTACGTCGGCATCGACTGCGTTCGCACCCAGTACAAACTGCCCAGATTGGATATTATCGGGAATGTAGATAGTATCAATCATCTCTCTGAAAATTGGTGCATGGTCGTTGACGTCATTAACAAAGAGAATGACGTTGACTTCAGTAGTTCGGGTATTTGTTAAGCTGGAGTCAGAGGCTACGACCACTAGTTCATACTTGGAACGCTCTTCGCGATCTAACTTTGCTTGTGTCAAAATTTCTCCAGTGCTGGAATCGATTCGAAACTTATCCTTATCGTTCTTCAGTTGGTACCTGGAAGAAGATGTAATAGAAAATAAGTTTTCTTTCTTTTTGTTTCATAAATAGGATAGGCAGATTCTGTTTTTTATGTATTAACGCTGCACATACCTATCGCCAATTAAAAAACGGCATGCTACTTAAAATATTTTGCAAAATAATGTAGTGATTACCTGATAAGCGCGTTTTCTCCAGAATCATTGTCAAACGCAGACACCTTGGTCACCGACAAACCAATGGGTCCGTTTTCTATGACATCACTTCTATATTGGCTCTGAGAAAATTCTGGGCTGTGATCGTTGATATCCTCGACGAAAATTAATACGGTTCCTGTACCAGTCAATACTGGAACACCTACAACGAAAACAAAAGTTTAATCGTCGATTCAATTAGAATTTTGAAGTATTTAAAATATTAAATTTTAAAAAGAAAAAGGGTTGAAAAAATTTTTTTCACGAAAAAGGTTTCTTTTTGACAGGAATGATACTCAAATCACTTGAAATTCTAATCATATTCATCCTCGAGGCCAGCTTGCAGCTTGCTATTGAGAAATAGATACTATGGCTGTTGTGCCTTGCCAGAAAGCCAGACGAATGACATTAAAAGATTTCACGGGAAATAAGTAGAGAGGAGAAGGGCAGGTGAATAAGGAATGAAAAAAAAAAATGGATTTTCGATTCCGGTTCCTCATCCATCAAATAACGGCCTTGGAGCTGTCTCAACTCGCATATATGAGCAATCAACTCCAAAGCAATTTACAGCATATTGACGAATCATAGTTTTGAACATTCAACAAGGATAAGTAGTAAAGTTTTTTTGAGTTATTAAAAGAAAAAACCCTGGCCCTAAATAGACCTAATATATGATTAAGAGCTCTCTGCTACTTTTTGACCGTCAACAAAACGTGATAGAATACCGGGACGATTGTAACACAAGTAAAGAAATATTTATATTTTATCTGTCTTTTGTTTTTAACTACTGATGCGAGGGGGCTCGTTTTATTATTTTTGGAAGAACGTGAAACTATGAATATTTATAAGGTATTCAAATGAATAGTAAGAGCTTAGTTAAAGAAAGTTATGTCTCAATATGTAAAAGTCGATACCTAAACACACTCAAACGGATAATTGACCTTAAGTGAATAATAGAAAAAAAAATATATATTGTTTAAAACTTACCAGAATCCATGGCGACAACAATAATCTCGTAGCGTGATTGAGATTCCCGATCAAGTGTACGCATTACAGATATTTCTCCTGTGGTGCCATTGACGCTGAAAAGTCCTTTATCACCATCTTTAATCAAGTACCGAACTCTATTGTAGGGTGGAGAATCGGCGTCGTGAGCTTGAACGGTTATAACGGAAACAGGCAATCGATTGTTTTCCTCCATAACGTAAGCAATGTAGGGGGAATCCAAGAATACTGGCGCGTTATCGTTGATGTCCATAATTGCAATGGTAGCCGTAGCAGTGTCATATCGGACGTCATTACCCGAATCCTCAACTTGAATCGTTAAGACATACTGCGACCTTCGTTCAAAATTCAAGTTTTTGGCAACACGAATGATGCCGGAATCTTCGCCGATATGAAAATCGAAATTGATGTCGCCACCAACAATTGTGTATCGAACTCGACCGTTGAGGCCTTCGTCCAAATCGGTAGCCGAAACCTGCAACACACTCAGTCCGATGGTAGCATTCTCTGAAACACTGGCACTGTATACTTTGGGATCGAAAAGAGGGCTATTGTCATTTTCGTCCAAAACGCGCACCAGAACGTCAAGAGACTGCGAGCGTGAGGGCAAACCTCTATCGTAAGCCAAAACGTGAAGCGTGTAATTTGCACGATTCTCACGATCCAGCAAAGCCGAAACTCGCAGCAATCCATCAACAGGGCCAAGCGTAAAACAGCCGTCGTCAATTGGTGCCAGAGAGTATTCGATGTAACTATTACGCCCTTCGTCTCTGTCGATGGCCTTGATAGCCATCACTACTGTATTAATGGGGATATTTTCCATCACTGCAGTTTCATTTGATGAAACAAATTCTGGTGCCATGTCGTTGACGTCCTTTAGAATTATAGTCACCTATTGAAAGATGGAAAATTAGTACGTGTACACTAGAAAATGTTTCCGATTTTGATTCATGAAAAATGTTGGCAATTGGAGTTTGTGGAACTTACTTGTACAGTAGATGAGAGACGTTTTTCGGGTGGTTTCGCTTGATCGGTAGCCATTATCACAAGATTGTACAGTGATTGCGTTTCACGGTCAAGAGATTGCGATGTCATAATAGTTCCATTTTGTGTTATGAGGAATTGTTCATTCTCGTTTCCACCTATGATGCTGTACACCAATTTTCCATTATCACCTAAATTGGTTTTACATTTAAAAAATCATTAGTTATATTATTATAGAAACACGTTTGTAAGAATAGTAGACATTGTCTTACCGGAATCTTGATCTGTGGCACTCACAGTAATGACACTAGATCCAATGGTAATGTTTTCATACAATTCATCGCTATAGCTCATGGGATCGAAGAGAGGTGCATTATCATTTAAATCAAGGACATTGAAATAGACAGTCACGGTTGAAGACAGACTAGGACGCCCCGTGTCTTGGGCTTGAACTACAAAGATGTAGTGTTGCACCTGTAAGAAAATGATTATCAGACTCAATATTCATTTCAGACCAGCATTTGAATATCACGCTTCACGCGTAATACGTAAAATAAAACATAAATATAAACAAGCAAGAATAGTCCAGCAAAATTTGGCATTTTTGTTATTACTTGTTCGTAGTCCAACCTCGAAGTCAAAGTAAAAACACCAGACTGAGGATTGAGAGAAAAGACATCGTTGCCCCAATCCGATAAAACAGTGTAGGATACTTGAGCATTGATTCCTTCGTCCATGTCATTAGCTACTACGGCGCCAACAAATGCTCCCCGTCCAGTGTCTTCGGGTATGTCAAATGAATAAGCTGCCTCGCTAAAAGTTGGAGAATTGTCGTTTGTGTCGATCACCTGATTTTTTTTTTTTTTTTTAAGTAAACATTCACATGGTTATTTAGTGAACCCAAAATATAAAATTTTCAAATATGTATGTCTTACTTTGATGATTACGGCGGTTTCAGTAAACTGTTCACCATCGTCAGCTTTAATAGTCAACTTGTATTGGCTTTGAAATTCTCTATCAAGAGTATCCCGAAGAGTCAGGATTCCTTTAGCGGAATCCAGTGTAAATTTGCCAGCATCGCCAGAGGCCAGGGTGTAAACAACGGTCCCCGTCTTGTCAAGATCAGTGGCTGTTACGGTCGTAATAGGTTGTCCAATAATTAAATCTTCAGAAACCGAAATAATAGCATTGTCATCACGAAACACAGGTGGACTATCGTTTTTGTCAATAATTTTGACTCGCGCCTGGAATAGCAAATGAAACAAAAATAAATGATTTTATTTCACGATATATCACAATTAATGTCAATATATCCGATACAAAGATCCAGTCAAATTTCTGTTTGAAAACATTTTTCACTAAAAGAAATATAGATAGTTTTTTCGTTCCTCTATTGCGAATATGAATGCGTTTTTTTTTCATCGACTACAATTTTTGTTATGCAATTATTTCCAAACCATAAGTAGGCTAAGGCTAAAATAGAAATAGGTAGCTTTCATGTCAAACTGTCCCAATTGCCGCCTTTTTTTGTCAGCAATATAGGATACAGTAATTGTTTCCTAGCTAAATACAACTTAGGATAATGATATTTCACTTCTGACGATCATGATTCACGAAAAAGAAAAAAAGAAACAAAAACCCAATCCCCTTCCACAAAAAAACTGCCAAAGTTTGTAGTCCAGACTGTGAACTGTTTTCTTTTGAGTGTTTGCTGCTTTGATTCGCATAATTAACATCTGTATTTTGAGGAATAAGAATAGAGTAACTCATACTGAAATAGACATGAGAATTACGTAATGACTGAGCATCTAAGAAGGTGACGTTGTAGGTACAAATGGCAGATAAAAAAAACCTCCATACTGAATCGGAAAAGAGCACATATGGAGAAGAATGTAAGACCTTTAGGCGTGGGAACATGTTTCAGATGAAAACGCCTAAGGCACGCATCTTGATCTGACTCTTGACTAGAGTGAACTAAATCACAGAGACATTGAAAACTACCTTATTTTCATCAAGAGGGAAAGAATATGAAATCTTTCTTATTAAGCAGTGGATCAGCTGGGCCGTGTTGGATGAACTTTTTTTAAAAAAGAATCGACCGATTCTGAACGTAAATTCGGTTAGAAAATCGGGCAATTTTAGAACTACAGCCCACCGAATAGAATAAGTTTCATTTTTTACTGCCTTGGCCTCTGTTGCCATAGGGCAACCAACAAACAGTCAAAAAAAAAGTAGAGTGATGAAGAAACGGAGAAAAACTTATCAGGATATAAAAAGGTGAATAAACTAAATAAAAACTCACTCGTTGGAGTCAATTACTGTTACATTCAAGTACTTAAAGTGTCTTTTAATCAATAAATCGAGAACACTAAAAAAATCCATAAGGTTAAAATTAAACGTTCCCACCATGTAAAACTACCTAGGCTATTTTATTTCTTTTATTTTTTCATATTTCATAAATGTGGGATCAGGTTGGTTGGTTGGTTGGGTTGTTTTCTGGCGAGTTTTAGACTTTTAGTCTATTTCCGCCAGGGACCTTGCTGCGATCCGAGATCATATTCGACCCTCCGTCTGTTTCTCATATTTAAAAACCTTCTCTCTCCCCCTCCCGTCTATTTTCCCTTCGTTTTACCTGTTTTATATTCATTCCCCGTTCTTCCACAGTTATTCTTTTGTTGTTTCTTGGAGAATGCCTGAAAGCCTATCTCTCAACCAAGCTCCACATGACCTTGGCTTGGGAGTTCTCTGTTTCTATGGGGAGCTGAATGACCTTGGAAAAAAGTATATGACTGTAAATTAAACCTATTTGCATGCAGACTTCAGACAATGCTTGTAGTAGCCGACACGTTTGGCTTACAGAATTGAACTAAAAATCCGCTAATGTAGAATACGATAGCGGCCATATTACACGAATATGTACGTGTGCACTATCTGAGCTTACAACTGTAAGAAAAATCTTGAAATAAAAAAAAAATGATTTCGTGTTCAACATTGTTTTCACATTCTGTTAATTGCCAAAGAAAAAGCAGTGGTCGCGCCACTAACATTTGTTCCGCAATGAGCCAATAATAGAACAATTTAATAAAAAATTGCTGATTCAACCACCAATATTGTTCGCGGGGTGAAACCTGTAATTTTCCTGACCATGTACAATATTGTACAATATTTCCGAAAAAAATCAATACTCGGTTACGATTATGACCGATATGTTGGTTGCTCTATTGAAGAAAGCCACTAGACTTGTTCTTGAAATGAAGCTTGTTATTATCTAGTTAATACGGAAAATCCTACGCCCTAACAACAATGTTTGTTTTAAAAAAATAGTCGATCACAAAAATGGCAGACTCAAGTATTATCTAGTGATGATGAATGTTGAGAAAATCGCCTTACTAACTGTTAAGAGATTGATAATTTGGTCTTGTACCTTGCAAACGCTGGTTTGTGGCGAAGGAGTTCCCCTGGTTACAGCAATGATGTCAAGTTCATATTCCTCTGCGTTTGCTTCGCGATCCAGTATGCCCGATGTTGATATCACACCACTATCCGAATCAATTTCAAAAACTAATGGTACGCCACGATTGTTTGCTGTGACGTTGTATATAAAGTACTCGACGTCAGCCAACGGATTGCCGGTGTAGCGTGCGTTGACAGTGAGTACGTTAGTACCAGCGGGCTCATTCTCCGAAACAGAACCCGTGTAAACTTTCTTCGAGAAAAGAGGACCAGTACTATCCTCTGCCACACTGATTACAGTGATGTGCAATCCGGTTGATTTGCGTTGCGAATGAACAGCTTCGTCTGTCGCTCTTACGCTCAAGTGATACGTGATTTCAGGGGTAGTTATGTCTCTACGCAGTGTCAACTTTCCACTCGATCGTTCCAAAGAGAAGAGTTCCGCATCACCAGACACCATTTCGTAAGTAACTAATCCGTTGGTATTGGCATCTGCATCAGCTGCATGAATTTGCAAAATTTCATGTCCATGCTCAGCGCCTTTAGGTAAAAGTCCGGCACTAACTGACGTGAAGATGGGCGCATTGTCATTGATGTCTTCAACGATGACTGTCACCAATTTCTCAGCTGATATGCGATTACTAGCTGGCTCAGCTTGGTCTGTTGCTACCACAGTCAATCGAAATGTATCGGCAAATTCTCGATCGATGGGTCGTACCACATAAATGACGCCTGTATCCGGACGGATGGAAAAATGTGGACCAGATCCGCCACGCAAAGAAGAGCCGATTAACACAGACGGCTCCTGTTGAATCAACGAATAGCGTATACGGCTGTTAAGCCCTGAATCCGGATCTTCGGCTGTAACGGTAACGATTGGCGTGTTCAATGGAATTCCTTCCTGGATTTGCCTGACAATTGCCGTGCTGAAAAGAATAATAATAATAATGAATAAAAATAAAAGTAGTTGAATATGTTGGGTAGAGTTCATACCTTGGAAAAACAGGTGCATTATCATTTGCATCTTCTACTGTGATGACAAAACTGATGCTGGAGACGAGAGAAGGGTTACCTTGGTCACTCGCCGTGATGTTCAGATGATATGAGCGCTGCATTTCAAAGTCTAGTGGTTTCTCTAGAAAGAGCGTACCCATCTGAGGGTCTATGCGAAAGGTGTCGTGCATGTTTCCCGCCCCGATGCTAAATGCGATTTCACTGTTGATGCCCAAATCAGCATCCGTAGCCTGAAACGTTACCAACTCTGAACCAACCGACAAAGTTTCCAATGCCGAAATTTTAGCTTCACTGTGCATAAATTCGGGTGCATTGTCGTTCTCATCTAAAACGTCGATGATGACCGTAGTAGAAGTGCTCAAGTTGGGTATACCAGCATCCCTCGCTCCAACTGTCAAAGTGTAGCGATCCGTCGTTTCTCGATCAAGCGCTCGATTCAGAATGAGCTGACCGCTTGCTTCGTCAATACGAAATTTGTGATCGACATTACCTTCCGTGATGTAATAAAATATACCACCATTGAGCTGATCATCGGCATCGGTTGCCACCACACGGAAAACTTGGGTATCTATCGCGGCTCCTTCAGAAACTTGAGTCTTGTAAGGAACCCGGGAAAAGGATGGTGCGTTATCATTAACATCAATAATGAAAACATGAATTCGAGCTCTATCTCGCAATCGTATCACCCCATTGTCCGAGACGACAGCCTCCAAAACAATATAATCTTGGCCAGTAGTTTGAAGCAACCGCTCACGATCAAAGTAACGTAAAGTTTTAATAAATCCACTCTTAGGATCTATGCTAAAATCACTTTGAGATGTGGCAATAGAAAAGGTCAATTCGGCGTTACGACCAACGTCTCGATCAGTAGCCGTCAGACGACCGACATACGAATCTGGAGATTCGTTTTCTGGTATATAAAAAGAGAAGGTTTCATTGTTGAATTTCGGTGGGTTGTCGTTCTCGTCGATGATGTGGATCGTGACGGAGACGGACGAACTCCTTGGAGGCATCCCTCCATCTTCAGCCACAACAGTCAATGCATAATAATCTTTGGCTTCTCGATCCAGTGGACTTTTAACGTAAAGCATTCCATCAGGAAAGATTCCGAATTTAACGGCTTCATTCCCTTCGCTGATGAAATAGGAAACACGACCGTTCATTCCCTTATCCCGGTCAATTGCTGATAATGCGAAAAATCGCTCATTGACTGAAAAAAAAAAAAAATAATAATAATAATAATAATAAATAGAACAAAATTTGGAACAAGAAATTTAAAAAATAAAATAAAACAAAACTACCAATAAGCCTTACCTGATATGGTTTCCAAAAGAGATGTTTCATAGGACGAATACTCGAAGATGGGTGTATGGTCGTTGACATCTTCTAGAATTAGAGTCACCAGCTGACGGGAAGATAAAGGCGGCGAACCATCATCGGTAGCTGTAACTTCTAACGTTAACGAATTCTCAAAGTAGGATTGTTCATGTTGCAACGGTCGATTGAGATAGATCATGCCGAGTGTTGAGGATATGGTGAAGAGTTCGTGAGGATTCAAACTGAGGCTGTAAGTTATTCGACTGTTATTGGCCGTGTCTAAATCTTCGGCTTTAGCCAAGTAGATTTCGTGATTAGATGGCCAGTTTTCAACAACTTTGGCAACTGCACGAGTTTTTTTCAAACCGAGGTGGATTGTCATTGACGTCCTGAACGGTAACATTGACCGAAACCATTCCGTAAGAAAATCCAGAACGAGCAACAACTACCAATTCATAGTGAGACTGTTTCTCTCGATCAATGCGTTTGGCTGTCGTCAACACACCGGTAATTTCATCAATTTGGAACACTTTGAACTGATCGCCACCAATGATGGAGTATTTGGGACTGGACTGCACTTGTTTGTTGTTAACACTAAGACGACCAACTTCACGACCAATAGCTGGTTCTTTCTTACCAGGATCTTCGACGACTACAAAGTGATAGCTACTACTGCCGAAATCTAGATAATTTGATGGACTATTTTCGACCAAAATTTCCACGACTGCATCCTCAACTGCTTTGCGATCGCCTCTATCCTTAGCGGCAACTTTTAATTTGTACTGAGCTTTACGAGCACTATTGAGTAGACTTCGTAAGCGAATAACGCCAGTTTGCTCCTCAATGTCAAAAACACCATCTGCTCCGCTTTTGATACTATACGTTACTTGAGCATTTTCGTCTTCGTCCTCGTCCATAGCAGTAACTGTTGCAATTACCTGTTATAAAAAACAGAGCACCAGTCAATATTATGATTATGTCTATCTATGTATATATAATGATCTTATTTTGGAAATGGTTTTATAACTTGTTATTATTTGTCATTTAATATTTCTACATTTTCATAAGGAATTCAAAAAATAGTTGTTATAAAAACAATATCCTTTTTGACTTTTTCTGTATACGTAAAAGTATAAAACTACTTGACATTCGTCTTATTGTGATGAGTCTATATGACATTTTTTCTTAATAGATATAAAATAAAATATGCTGGACTTAATAATGATCAAAATGAATGCTGTTGGACTTGCCTCTCCCACTTGTAGAGTCTCGGAGACAGTCACCAAATACTGTTGAGGATAGAATTCCGGACTATTATCATTAGCATCAAGTACGCGCAGGATGATGGTTGCAGTGGAAGAAAGTGGTGGATTGCCTTGATCACGTGCGACGACCTTAATCTCATATTCAGGAATCACTTCTCGGTCTAGTTTGGTTCTGGTCGTCACTCGTCCCGTACTGGCATCGATGGCGAAGATCCCTGGATAGCGTTGATCCATTTCGCTGTCAAACATGTAAGAGACGGAGCCGTTGGTGCCTTGGTCGTGATCAACAGCTGTCAAAAGTGCCACCAATGTGTTGGGAGGTGTATTCTCAGACAAGTTGACTTGCTTCAGACTCTGTTGCACAAATTGTGGATGTTCGTCATTCTCGTCCAAAATATTGATTTTGATGTGCGTGTAGGCCCATCGCGGATTCGGTCCACCATCCCTGGCCGAAATCCGTAATTCTACCGTGTCTTGCTGCTCACGATCCAATTGACTCTGAGTGGTGATGAGTCCACTCACCATATCAATATCGAACCATTGCTGATCGTTACCCGAAACAATTGCATAAAAGATATTCGAGTTGATGCCAGTGTCTTCATCGGTGGCCGTGATGCCGGCAACGTAAGATCCTACGGAAACTAATTCACTGAGCACAGCTGAATATTCACTTTTTTCAAAAATGGGTTCGTGATCGTTAACATCATTGACGTGTATAATAAGAAATGCCATGGCTTTTCTTGCTGGACTGCCGCTGTCTGTAGCCACTATCGTTAAATTGTACTTGCTAATCTTTTCACGATCAAGGACGCCGTTGACCCGAACGATATGAAAACTGGGCGTCTCCTCGAGACGAAAATGGACCAGTTCGTTGCCTGTTTTGATTTCAACTGTCGTCTCGCCGTTGGCTCCTTCATCGAAATCAATGACCGATACAGCTGCAACAACGGATCCATTTTGAGCATTTTCATCGACTGTTGCGAAATCAGCTGTTGCCGGAAAATATCGGAAACGAATAATTGGATCGTGATCATTTGCGTCAAGTAAGTTAACCGTGACGTAAGTGCGCCCATCCTGTCGTGGATTGCCGTGATCGCGAGCAAAGACGGTGAAAACGCAACTCTTGTTGCACGACACCAACTGTGGGCAACTACGCTGGCAATTTAGTTGTTCTGTGGTGGTAATGACACCTGTTTCTGGATCGACCGCAAATTGCGTTTCGCTCTCCGAAATGTAATAGGTGACGCGAGCGTTTTCGCCCGCATCGTTGTCCGTGGCCGTCACCTACACCACGCAAACACATCATTGATCAGTTTTTTTTTTTTTACCTCAACACGTTTTAGTACAAGTTACATTTTCTTATTGTAATGAAATAAAAGCAACATGCAACCAAAAAACAAAGACACTTGAAAAGCTATCAGCTATAAAAATATGAACCATCATTTTAGTATAGTAACTTGCCTGCATGACGTGGGTGCCAGGAGGAACACTTTCGTTCAATGAGACGACATAGTCGCTGTGATCAAAAATGGGCGGATTATCGTTGACATCGACAATGGTGATGTTGACGATGAGATAGCCAAAGAGTGGAGGTTGTCCGCCGTCTTGTGCTGATATATTGAGCCAGTAGTGGTTTTGAGTTTCGCGATCCAACTTGCCTGTCGTCTCCAGATGCAAATAAGGCGTTTCTCCACTTGGATTGGTGGTGACAGCAAGTTTAAACTTGAGATCGTCGTTGCCACCCACAATTTCGTAGTTGGTTGTGACGTCGTTTTCTCCAGCGTCGCCGTCAGTCGCAGTGTCCAAGATAACACGCGTACCAGTGTTGGCACTCTCAGAGAAGGAAACTTCGATGGTTGTTTCAGGAAAAGCCGGTGCATTATCATTGATATCCACCACCAGAATGCGCACTTCGATTGGATACGTCGGCTGACTCGATAGAATTACTAAATCGAAACGATCCGAAGGAAGAGCCTCTCGATCAAGTATGACGGCTGTCACGATTTCGCCAGTCGTTCCGTTTAGCCGGAATTCACGTGGATTCTCATTGAAACGATACGTGAAACCGGCTTTTGTAGGTATGACACCGACCACTGTGCCAGCCGGTCTTTCCTCCGCCACTTCCAACTGGATTCTCATATCCACAGCCCTCGACTGCATCAACTGATCAGGCATTATATTTGTCTGATTGGCAGCATATTTGCTCAAACGATCGATCGATTTTCGACCAGGACCTGGTCCAGGGCCTTGACCATGAACTAGCAGGGCTTGTAAAAAGAGAACTATAGTGCAATACCACAATGCCATTGTTGGATTCTTGCGACGATGAGCATGCCTCGTTTTCCGACTTGTAATTTCACTTGAATTGGACGAACAACACGATTGTTCTGATGAAGAAAGTCTACATTGCATCTTGTACAAAGATTGCAGTCGTAAAGGCAAGAGGCTAGTTGAATTGTTACGCATGTTTGTTTGCAACCTTGAATCTTTCAACGTTTCGACACTAGAGACTCTACCAGGAGTTGCTCATTTAATGTTGGACTTGTCGAAACATTCTAAGCAGCACCGAATCAAACAACTGAAATAACACACAAGATGCTGTGTGCAAATAAGTCCTTTAAAAAAAAAAAAGAATCTGGATTTTTGTTTTCAAAGTGAGCGTGCATCCAGTTTTCATTCAATAACAGACGTTTGCTTGGTAGGGAAAATCTCATGCAGTTCTATAGCATAGCATCAGTGCTGCATTCCTGGAAAAGGGATGGACTAAAGGTAATAGGTTGGAATAGGGCTAGGAAGAAGCGGCTGCGCCAAGCTACAGTTGGTGTCTAGCCTGGATATCCAGCAAATGAAATAAGATACCCCGAGGCATGGCTGCAGATCAAAAGAGACCGAAAAGTAACAGCAGCAGCGGCACGTATTTCGCCTCAAACTGGCGAGCAACAACAAACAGAAGCGCAAAGAAGAGACAACACATACGGTTTTCGTTGGATATTTGATAACAAATTCGAATTCCTGATGATGATGATTTCACTGTTAGTCTTAAAACAAAAACAAAAACAAAATACACGAAAAACACAGTGGAATGTGGGAAGACGCACAACTGGTGGATCAGAACGCTTGCACTTGAGAATGAAATGATTTATCCAAGAAAGAGTTAATAAGGGCCATCATTGATGTAATAACACAATTAATCCTCACAAGAAAGAGAAACAATCGAAATGACGAAGAACAATTGTGTGTAAACTCTTGGAAAGCACTAGTCGTGTTAGCAGAGAGGTAGGACACGTACGGACAATCGCCAATGCGTCCCATCAAGAACTGAAGTAACTTATCTTGTTCTTCCTCTATCACAAGGCCCTCTGGCTAAGACAGCAGAAGCTAGCTAGCTAGCTAGAGCCCGAGAATGGCGCGAGGAAACAGGTAAATGAACCAACCTCAAATCCTCCTCAGCGGCTGGAGCTGAGGGGCATGGTCAGGTAGACGAGTCAAAAAGGACAGAGGTATGAGGAGGGGGAAAAGAAGGGGCGAGAAGGTGATAGAGAGAGAATAACGAAGAATCAGTGGGGGGAATAGAAGGAGGAAATCTTTTCTTCTTCTTATTATTATTCGACTTCTTCTTCTACTTTTCTTTCTTTCTTTCTTCCTCTCTTTTCTTCTCCTCCTCTTTTCTTAGCCTTCAGGTTGTGGCCTGCGCCTGCCTTTAACTGAAGATAACAGTGCCAACCAAAATGCTTCAAGGCTATATAGACTCATGATGCAGAGGGGAAGCCAAGGCAAGCCTTTTGTTCAACCCAATACAGGTAGGTAGGGACAAGGAAGCATCCAAACCATCTATCTTTTACCTTCATTCCTCAACAGTGTAAGAGAGCAAGGATGGTGATGGGGGGGGGGGGGAATGAGGTAGGTAGACGTTCTTCGGCGCCATGCACAACGCCGTGCGCTTTTCACCAGAATCAGTCGATTCCCTTTTAGTGGTGAGGTGACTTGCAGTATAATGCATACCTGCTGCAACTTCATGTTTAGAAACGTAGAAAAATGTTCATTTGTTTCCTAAGTATACCGATTTCAAAAAAAAAAAAACCAAAGCAACAACAAAAAACAAAAAAAACAAATACGCGCTTCCCGTTTAATATGCATTGGAGATCAAAGTGTATAGCAGAAGCATTTGATAATGAGCTGGGGGGGAGAGCTAGCCATATTTTAAAAAAAAGGTTTTTACTTTTACATTCGTTGACGATCAGAGATTCAGGGGTGTCCAATCATCTGGAATTCACACTTGCCTCAGGGCTCAGGCAACTTCCAGTCACCTCTCCTTGTAGTACACAAGCTTTGCGTATATTGGTACCCGTGTTGGTGTTGGCGTGTGCTTTCTCACAAACAAAAGAACCAGAAGCGGGAGTTTTGAAATAAAGTAAAACAACCAGCGAATATATTTGAACGAAAACAATTTTCTAGTAAAGCTTTCTTTTCTTATTCTTTGTTTACAAAATTTGTGTGACTACCCAAGAACGAGCAGTTTTTTCGGCAACAAAATTTAGTTTCATAAATATATCAACCACGCTGCTGTTAGGCTTTAAGGTAAACTTGTAAAATTACAGCCTCACACCATGCAAACTTTTTATAGTGATTCTAATAATAATATCGAGAGATGTAAGAACTTTCCAAGGGAAAATATTGAAGTTTTATCAGTCGGATATGATACAAAACATACTGCTTAATAGTAAAAAGGGTAAATTATTTCAGATGATTTGAACACTTATTTTTGGAAGGTGTTATGATTCTACAATCATTTCGCCTCTTCATTTAACCACTATAAGATCGATTTGATAACTATACGTATTCATTGATTTGATTATTCAAATATTTAGACTCTTCATGCTGGGAAATTTATTCAAAATATGGTGCAGTACAAAATCAGGAAATAACGCTCGTTATTTGTTTAATTTTTTGTTTTTTTTTCATTATCGTCTCTACATTGTTTACTATTTTGCACTGTTTCAAATGCACTGATGATTATGTATTATAATAGAAAATATAGACCAAACAAAGGAAGAATTAGGGAAATAATGTAAAAATAAAAATCGACAGAACAAAGCTTGAAAATGACAAACGAATATAAAATAACCTTTGAATCATTCACAAACTTCAGTATTGGTTGTTGGTTGCAATCATGGTCATGGACATGTCGCCATGTCGGCCTCTATTATTAGCGAAACCTGGTGGAGAATCTAGGAACCGCATCTTTAGGCACTGCCGCACTGGCACTGGCAGTATGCCCGTATCCCATATCCCACTCAGTCCCCACAGCCTGAGATAGGGTGAACGTGCACCTTTCTCTATTATTTCGTGATTTCACTTTCATTAATGTAAGTTACGTTGTTGATAACGGAAAGGGGAGAAACAACTTCTTTCTGTTCCTAGATTGTATAAATAGTTTTTTGCTAATCAGGAAAATGGAGAACCCTTCTACGTATTCGGATTTAGAATTGTTTACTCGGGAATTGACGTGGGATACTCGCACAACCATTTCGAAATTGTACAGTCCTTCTTTTTTTGGTGCACTTGGCTTTGGCATTGCATTGGCTACAAATTACTTCCAGAGAAGGCCCATAATGAGTGGTAATTTAAAAAACCTCATCTTTTAGGGTGCAATAATATGCTAGCACATTTAGATTATAGTTTTGATGAAGCAACATAATATTTTATCTCAGTTATCTTTCCTCTTAATTTTTAACATTTATAACTAGACATAACATAAAATGTTAGAACTGAATAAGTTTTAAATTGTTTGACTTCCTTTATAATTAGGTATTCAGCGATATATTGCATTTGTAGCTGTTGGTGTTCCAGGTATTCATTTTAAAACTGCTGGAATAATTGATTAAATATATTTTTTTTCATTACCATTTTTAAATATTATATATTTATAGTTGGAATATATGCCGATCAAGCCTTGGAAAATAGGCTTGCTAGGAAAGATGCCGTCTTAGTCCACTACATGAGAAATCATCCTGAAGATTTTCCTGAAACGGGTGTGTGTAAAAATCTATTGATATTTAAATTTTTCTTGAATTTTATTAAATAACCTTATTAGTTGAGTTAAATTTTAAAGATCTTGTAAAACCGAACGTATTTTGTGTAAGGACAAAAATCTGTTGTAGTTCATTGCTTGGATAATTTAGTTTTGTTGGCAAATTTTCTGGCAAGCCCACGTTCATCTCTTTTAAGGAAAATGTGAAAATAAAAGTGGTGGTAATTTTAATGGTAAACGGTTAAGTTAGGGTTAAGGTAATGCTTTAAAAACAGCAAAAATATATAATTCGACGTAATTGTAACTTCTTTATACTATTTGTAATATAATAATAACTAATAATGAATAGGCATTTTGAATTTAAATTATTTTTTCAATACCATCACAATGTTTCATATTTCACACCCAGCTATTTTTGTGTTCATAATTTAAATGTTTATCATTAATATTGTCAGTATTACTTTGACTATTGACTTAGTTGTTTGCTATTAAAATTAGCATCACTCTTACTTTAAGATTTCCACAGAAAAGCGGAACAAACAGCTAACAAGATTTACAGATATCGTTTTTTTTCAGACCGTTAGAACTATTAAATTTCTTTACATCAATCTTTTTACTTTATTTATCTATCACTAAAGATTTTTAATGAAATTTTTTATAGAAAGGATTAAGTACAAGGATGTATTGGAGAAATGGCTTCCTAGACGTTAGATGATTCTCTCCACCGCTGTGAAATCTGGTAGTGTTTAAAAGTGTATTTACTAAAAATGTTCATGCAATAATACATTATTTTGCATGTTTTCCTTTTCTTTAAGTCATCTTCAAGTCAAGCCTTTCATCTGTTAGAATTATTTCCCCTAAAGACTGGGGTTTTCTGATTTGTAAACGTCTTTTACTGATAACCCAGCACCCCTTGCGTCCCCTAGCCTGAAAATAAAACAATTTTAAACTTATAAAGGTACAAAACATTACAATATAACCAAGTGATTACCAAGGATAAACTTTTGGACAAGTAAAACATGTTGCCATGTATCTAAGAAGAAACAATATCATGATTATTCATTTTAGGAATTCTAAAATGAGAAATTTAGCTACCTTGTTTCTGTGACATTTTCACCTTTGAAGGATAGAGGACAACTGTTTGCTAAATTGCATGGTTGTGGAGGCACAAGGCGTTCCTTGCAATCCCAAGGCTGATAAATGCTTCCCATCTCTTTGATTGTTTTCGGTTCTGTTATCCAGAATAAAGCTAAAAGAATTTTGTAAATATTAGTTATAAGTTTATTAGTTTACAGTAATCATCTTTGTGATACCTTGAGTATGGGACACGAACCACACATCCGGCCTAAAGTAATTGTGAATTTTAATATTTGAAATGAAATCAAAATAAAATTTACGCACGTTTTAATCAGCCAATCCATAAAGAGGTGAAGTCCACGAACAAGCGTTTTATGTTGAAACCATCTAAAAAGGTGAAGCGAAACATAATAAAAACCCTATTTGGGAAACAGATGCATTTCGGAATTTCACGTAATTACGTGAAATTCTGCATGTCACAATAAATTATATAGTTTTGATGGTGGGTAGCATAGCAGTAGCCCCCTAGAATTTTGGATGTCCGACGTACGGGCCCAACTATACGGGCCCCGCCGTACGGGCCTAAATTTAGCAACGTACACAGGCCCAATTAAAAAATTTTTAAATAACAACAAATAAATAGTTGTTTTTTTAGATAGAAATGTTCCTAGAAAGAAGATTTATATCTATACAATAAACAAATTTGTCCATATAGCGTCAGGGAGAAGTTCCATCACTATTGGCATCGTGTAGATCATGGCCTACTCTAGATGAGAGTGAGAAATAGTAACCAATTGAAGTATCCGTTCAAAATTGGATGATATTTAGATCTTTAAAAAATCTGATTTTATGAAGAATAAGATAAATGTTTAGCAAAATGTTTCTCTATTATCTTATTTCGTTTGTGTCAGTTCAAAATCGACTGAAGTTTCAATCTTTTAAAATTTGATATGATGAAGACTATAAGCGTTGCTAAATTTAGCAAAATGTTTCTCTATTGTCTTATTTCTTGTGTGTCAGTTCAAATTCGACTGAAGGAGTGAATGTGTTACTAAATTTAGTAACAATTTTTTCTCTGTTTGTTTGGAGAAGTTAAAAATTATGTTTATTCTTTCATTAGTCTTCGATGTTCTAGAGAGTAGAGGCACATTAAAAAAAAGAAAGAACCGGTATCGGAACATTAATTTTACTAATGCTATCGTAGTATATATGCTAGCTAATTGATCAATAAGACATGATCGTACGAAAAGATCGTAGGAAAGTTCGTAGTTATAAAAACAAGTATTAAGTAGGGGCCGTATGACGTGGGGTGTCTGCCTTACGGGCCAAATTTTGCGACGTACGGGCCCACAAAAAAATTTTAAAACTCGGGCCCGTAAGACGGGGACCGTATGGCAGCCGTCGGACATCCAGAATTTTTAGCACGAACAAATAAAAAGTAATATAATAGATACTCACGATGTATGGAAAGCCATGAGATACGGTGCTCGATTTCCATCGTAATACCGGAGAAAGTCTTCCTTCAGCCACGCTAAAATATCCTACAAACAATATGAACATGAAAAAAACAAAATATATAAATAATGAAATAATAGTTTAGTATACATTTTCGTCCAGATTATGAAGTACACATTGGTCCATAAATGGACAGTATCCGCCGTCAAAAGAGTTAACGTAGTGAGAATTAAGAGGGAATTCCCATATTCCTATAAAATCAATTGGGAATAATATCGAAATAACCTAATTACTAGGAATATTAATCTTAATTTATTAAAGAAATGTTTAACGTATGCAGTGACATGCCTACCAGGAAATGATCGAGTTGGGCATGTTCCAGACCGACATTCATGAGGAATTGCGTAGTCCAATGTATACTATAAATTATTATTGAGTAGTATTTTATATTGTAGTTCCTTTAAAATAATTTTATTAATATGAAAAAAATATATACCGGCCAGACTGGAACTTTCAGTGGCGGTACAGATGCTGACGAGTCCCACACATATCCGTAGTCAACCAATACCTCGTATTGCGTATTCCAGCCGGGTTTTAAATGTGGACTCCTCATTCCAAAAATATCCAGTTTTGAAATGTTTGCGAAATTCTAAAATACACATTACGTCAAATGATTTTTTAAGCCAAGTAACATCGAATAATTTAATGAGTGGGTTAAACCTGTAATATTTCCCTCATTCCAATTTGCTCTTGTACCCATTCTTCATACACCAAATCGTCAAAATTTTTCCTGTGGCTTAGTTACAACGGAAGTAATAACACTGTTATTTAACTTATATTTAATTGATAACACATAAGTTCCCACTAACCTAATACTGTATGTAGCGATTTCGTGTCCTTTATATGCAAAATGTTTATAAAATTATTGTTCGTGGAAAAAAAGTTAAAATTAAAATAACCTTCGTAGTGTAGTTGTTGAATATTTTGATAATTTGAAAATTCTAATAGATATTTAGAATTTATTTTATAATATGAAAGTAATAAAAATTGTAATTCATTATTTTGTATTACCGTGTGCAACAAAAAAAGTCCCTATAATGGGACAACCATTTGGATTCAGGCGTCCTTCGAAAACCTAATTTTACAAACGGTAAAAAACAATGTACCAGCAAATGTATGTTTAGCAGATCACCTTTTGAAAATCAAAAAAATTGTTGGCGTTAACTGTGTCACTCATACTAATTAACACCATTTGGGGGATCTAAAATATAGAAAAATAATTGTAGATAGCAATAATTACTTAACTGAAATTTAAATTATCCATACTTCTTTAGGATTTAATCCACCAGGTATAAGGGTCCTGCAGAGAAATAAACGTTGAATAATAAAATAATACAAACAACATTTACTAAACATACGTTCATATGTATTTACTCTGTATTTAGTATTTACTTCACTCGTTTGTTATTAACTCTGCTATAGCAGAAAATTTATCAGTCATATAATAGTTAATCGAATCATATTCAAGTTGAATCATTTCCAATGCCTATTAAGCATTATCTCTCATCTCTATTATCTCTCATTCAAAAGCAGATTTAACTTTGAAAGAGAAATTTAAAAAAAATTACCCGTCTCTTGAACAGAAGCAGTTCGGTAATAGGCATTTCGAAGAATCACATTTGAGAGCTCGGTCTCCTTCATCAACGATTACCGGGGGTGGAGCTGTTTGAAGATAATATATTATTTTGTATTATTTTCATTACTTTTTTTGTAGTTCCAAAAATGTATCGTTTGTTATGGAAGCATTTTTACTACATTGATGCACAGTCAAACGAATTCCACTAATACAAATGCAATGTAACATTACCGCAGAAATTTTTTCGCACAACAAATAATTCATTAATCTTGAAAAAACGATAAAATTTTGGACCCATCATTTAAATTTTTGGAACATGCCATACTTATAGGAACTGGACCACAAACGGCTTCACTTTTGAATGTGCAGAGTTTTTGTATGTCGTCAAAAAAGAGAGAGGAAGGACAGCGACTGAGAAATGGATGACCTTCTACACACTGTAATCAATTGTTGCAAAAATAAAAAAAGAATTATAATTTTGAAACGTTGGGACTTGGGAAAAATCGTGTGCATAGTCTCAATAACTAGCAGCCACACGAAATAAATATAATTGCAGCGCGTGCTTTGCTTGCAGCACACGTTCTTGATACACAAATTCGTCGTGTTTACTGAACGAAACTAATTGAAACTATAAACCAACTGAACGGACTGAACGCCTTTTACTCGTTAGAAAAGTCAGGTTTATGTGGGTCAATTATAATGACTGTACAATGATTTTCTTTCTTCTAAGAACTGTTGATATTGCCAAAAAATAAGAGGAAGTGTCCTAATAATCCAACTATGATAATAGTAGTTTTGAAATGCGTGGCCCTCATATAACACAGTACCAATAGTACAAGTTGACCTTAGCTTTTGGTGCGAACAAGAAAGTTAACATGGAAATGCGTCACAAAGTCTAGGCATTTTCGGGGATAAGAAATAAATCAAGGTTTGTACAACAATTGAGATTACGAAGGTTTCTTCTTTTTGGTTTAATCTTCGAACCTGGGAGGGTAATTTATCGGAACTATTTCCGAGTACATTCAGTCAAAGCACAGTGTCAAAGTAAATAAAGAAAATACCGAACTAGGAGGTCACCATATTGAACAATGGGGAAATCTCCGTATTTACTGAGTAATTATGTAGATATATATATGTACTGGAATGGATTAAATACCTGATAAAATCTGCGGCAGGATTTCGGATCAGCAAAATTTCCGCTTCCAGGACATACAAAATCCTCGCTTTGACGTCTTCTTCTTTTCATTTCACATTCGCCAGCTGTTATTTAGAAAGTATTGTTAACATATAAAAGATAAGTCGATTTTTTGAATCAATAAGCCATTTTCATCGATAATAATAACGATTTAAGACATTTTGTTGTTTTCATTTTGTAGCCAACGAATAAGGTGTTTAGTATAAAAATATCTATGATTAGATCTATAGAAATTTTGAGAAGATTAACAACTCATCGCGCGGTTGATTCTTAAAAAATCGGAAAGTGAGAAAACTAGTTTCTAGGAACAGGCCAAAAATATTTGGACTTGTGACCTCCTTTCTACGATTTTCTTCCCAAGCATACTATATAAATATTTTCCCTTAAATGAGAATAATATAATATTGAGGATTGTTTACAGCATTACAGGTACGGCAATCGTAAATCCTACTCAATTAACGGCTCGAAATTTTGAACACGTTTTAATACTTACTATTTAATCCGATGAAGAAGACGCATATGATGACCAAGACTTTCATTTTTAGTTTGCAAGGTCACTTAATTTTCGGTTCTGTATTATTACTAGAGATGAATTTTTTAATTATTTCACTTCAAGTCAATCTAGACGCTCAAGCGTTTTAATGGGTTGAACACGGTCGACAACACTCTTAACAGCCCTCTTAAGCAGTTAAGAAGTGAAAAAGCACAGAATCAGCAGTTACTTCACGTTCACACACCTGCTGCTGTTCAATTCTAATAAAATTAAGAAACTACCTCAAGAATAGACCCTGAGCGGATGCTGAGTTGCAAGTTCTCGCAATGTTCCCAATTGCGTATTGACGGACGCTTGCTATCTTGCCCTCTCGTCAAAACCGGTATTTTATTTCCTGTATTTTTACTATGTTAATTTGGTACCTTATTTTAATTTCAAAGTGTAAATTGAATTTTTTCTGATTTAATACAACCATTTTCAACCAACATCTTTGTTTATTTTCTCTTAAATTAATTTTGGAAGAATGGTGTTTACATGTAGAAGCAGACGCTTTGTCAATTTTTTCCGTTTGTTTGAGTAAATGTCAGTTCTTAAGTTGCAAATTTTTGATATTTTCATCATTGTTGGTGATGTTTTATGTGTTTAACAATGTATTTTGGGGTATGATAAGACTTAAATTTATATTTATTCACTGAAGGCTAAAGTTTTATTTAAAATATTCCTTAACCTAATTTTTATTTACGGGGAAGAGTATTGAAGCCCTGAAGACAGTCCTTAGGAATGCTCCTATTTCTTCACACAATCAGGTGGTAAGCCCAGATAATGTTAAGAAATTGTATTTTCTATCTCAGCTTATTATATTATTGAACCTGTAGGATGCAGCCTTGAATATTTTAATCCAATTGCTTCTCTCTGCATGTCAGCCCAGATAGAGGAGGCTGCTAATGCTCTTGACCGTGATCAGCTGGACATCCTAATGAAATATATCTACAGGGGTTTTGAAACTCCTTCTGAAGGCTCTAGTGGACAGTTGTTGCCGTGGCACAAAAAAATTCATGCAGTTGCCAGAGTTGGCTGCATTGTCCGAGTCTTGACTGATAAAAAGTGTCTGAACAAAATCATTCTTTCCTGTGTCTCTGTATGTAAAGCATTTTAATACATGTTCATCCTCCTTAATCCAACAGCAGTTTTCCTCATTTCGTAAGCAGTGTAAAGTAGATGATAAACAATTAAGGTTTGTAATTGGAAAAAGGTGTATTTTGAAAAGCTATCTAGAGAAGCCGGAATATGCAACAAATACAAAATGAATTGATGTATAAATATATTGGCATTTGGTTGGCCAAATGTAGGGGGAAAGTAGAAGAAAGAAACGAGTCAAACGACCACTCAACCCTGTTTTAGATTTTGGTAGGAAAAATGTTATCCTATCCTATCATTATCATGTTATTCTAAATGTAAGTCTTATATTATAGCTCAAAATACATTGTTAAACACATGAAACATCACCACAATGATGAAAATGGTCACGCCTATTGGGCGTTCCTAAACTGCGAAGGCGAAACGCGAAATGCGAAACGCCTAAAATGCGAAACAGCGGTGCGAAACGGTCCCAAAATGGTTAGGTTAGGTTAAGTTAGGTTAGGTTAGGTTAGGTTAGGTTAGGTTAGGTTAGGTTAGGTTTGGTTAGGTTAGATTAGGTTAGAAATAGGCCGTTTCGCACCGCTATTTCGCATTTTAGGCGTTTCGCATTTCGCGTTTCGCCTTCGCAGTTTAGGGACACCCACGCCTATTGCACTCCGGAGTCCGGAGCGCTCTAGTGTCAAAAGTGGCTATTGCACTCCGGAGTCCGGAGTCCTCTAGCGTCAAAAGTGGCTATTGCACTCCGGAAAGGAAATAGGAAGTACTTTCATTTAGCGACGAATGGGAAATAACGACTGATAGATATATAGGTGGAACTTGGAACAATACTGAAAGATAAACTGAAAAATAACTTGAAAAATAAACTAATAAAATCAGAAATTGAACTTCAAGTTCCAAGTTCCATCTTATATACTGGCTATTTGTATTTATTAGTGAAATTCAAATATATATGTAAGTACATTTCAAATGCATTTCTTACATTTGATTGAATTTTTAATGAATTCAACATCATTTAAAACACATAATCAGTCGTTTTTTCCCATTCGTCGTTAAATTAAAGTACTTCATATTTCCTTTCCGTAGTGCAATAGCCCCTTTTGACGCTAGAGGACTCTGGACTCCGGAGTGCAATAGCCACTTTTGACACTAGAGCGCTCCGGACTCCGGAGTGCAATAGATTTTACCGATGAAAATATCAAAAATTTGCAACTTAAGAACTGACATTTACTCAAACAAACGGAAAAAATTGACAAAGCGTCTGCTTCTACATGTAAACACCATTCTTCCAAAATTAATTTAAGAGAAAATAAACAAAGATGTTGGTTGAAAATGGTTGTATTAAATCAGAAAAAATTCAATTTACACTTTGAAATTAAAATAAGGTACCAAATTAACATAGTAAAAATACAGGAAATAAAATACCGGTTTTGACGAGAGGGCAAGATAGCAAGCGTCCGTCAATACGCAATTGGGAACATTGCGAGAACTTGCAACTCAGCATCCGCTCAGGGTCTATTACCTTGTCTTAAAGTTCTATGCGAGTCACACGCAGCGTTGTCGACAACTCAATAAATTTTTAAAGGCGCGTTTTGGCGCCAACCTGGTTGAGTTCAACTTGGTTGGAGTTGTGATCAACCGTATTTTGGTGCCAACCTGGTTGAACTCAACTAATATTTTGGCGCCAACTGAGATTTTTGTTCTCGGTTGAGGTTCAACCTCAACCGACAGACTACATGGCCGAGTTCTACCATGCTCAGGGAGCATGGTAGAACCAGAACCGAAGCAGACGACTCAACCCATTATCTATCCGGAATGAATTTTGAATATGGCAACATAGCCTTCACTAATAATTTCTATAAACCAGCCAACTAGCAGACAAAAAAAGTATTTTATGTTTTCAGAATTAAGATGGCCGACATTTTTTCTGTTATTATTACTATTTGTACTAGTAAGAATATATTTTTAACTTTTTTTTAGATAAGTGAATAAGTAATACAAAAAGTCGACGATGAAATCAGATGATTTTTTAAAGATTTAATTTATTTTCATTTTTAAAAATATTTCCCCTATTTGTAGCAAAAAAATTGATTTATTATTTTTAGAAAATATTTTTAGCAAAAAATAGGGAAGTTCACTACAGATTTAAGGAAAAATGTGTTTTCGCCCATTGATGAAGTGATGGGCGTGACTTGAGCTCAACTTCCATTTTGGCGTCAACTGAAATGGGAACTCAGTTGGTCCAACTTCGACCAACCGAGTTAAGCTAAAATCCATTTTTGCGTCAACTTTATGGTTGAGTTGAACTCAACCAGGTTGGCGCCAAAACGCGCCTTAAGCTTCAACCAGAGCACCAGAGCCCATTGTTGTAGATATAATGGTTCCCAGTCACAGTGTTATAAGCAGTGTTGTCAAAATCATTAGTGATTTAAATCATTTTTTAGTGATTTTGATTTAAATTTTGCGATTTTGATTTGATTTATTTCGAAAATAAATCATTTTTTAAAATCAAAATCATTTTTCAATGAATATTTGAAAACCTTGAAGACATTTTAGGATATTTGACTGCAAACTGTAATTTCACAAGATATTTTGAATATTTTCGATTAAAATTATTAGTCGATTTAAAGATCAATTAATTTCGGTGTTGTCTAAATTTAACACCGTGCGTCTTACACTGACGCTTGGAGTGATGAATAAAAAATGTAAACGATTTGATTTGATTTAAAAAATGATTTAAATCGCGATTTAAATCGTTTTTACGATGATTTGATTTATGATTTAAATTTCGATTTAAATATTTTTTTAAAAATGATTTGATTTGATTTATGATTTTGATTTAAGCGATTTTTTCGAAATGATTTTGATTTTGATTGAAATCTATTTTTCAAATGATTTTGACAACACTGTACCTTTCTATCAGCTATAATTGTTACCATTCTATCAATAATGGTTATGGCGTCTATCTTTAGATCTCGGGTTCCGTGGTTCGATTCCTATCAAAGTCCATTTTTTGACCAATATACATAATAGTATAATTAAATTTATTTTTTTTTCATCTGAAATAAATCAATTAGAAATCCTAAATCAATCTGTTTTACGCATATTTATCAAGCCCTACAAATTTTTTTTTGTTTACGAGCCATACGAGGGACTTAGAAAATTTCAGCGTTGTTTCAGTATTAGCTTTCATCCTTCCAACACCAGGTGGCGGGGTTGTCAAAGTTACCAAAGATCACAAAAAAATCAGCTGCCTTATGGGACCTTATAACACTGTGACTGGGAACCATTATATCTACAACCATGGCCCTACCAGAGTAATAGAGATGGTGGCGAAATATGCAAATATTAATGCCATACGTTATGTAGATACATACGAGATACGAATGATTCCTTTCAAAAATATGCAATTCGGTTGAATTTGAAATAATTAAATATAAAAAATAAAATACTTTCATGCATCTTACGACAAAGATTTTTACACCAAAAAATTCAGAATCAAATTCTGATCAGAAAACATGTAAATAAAAAAAAAATTCGTTTTACGAAAGATTTTGGTTTTTGTGTGCAAAGATTTCGAGAAACGAAATCATTAAATCAAGCCTGCACTTGTATGGAAAGTAGGCGACTTTACGGTGAAAGAAAATTTGTTCCATAACTTCCTGTTGGTCCTGTAATCAACCGATTTTTATGAATTTTTGGATTCTAATGCTATTTTGTATGCTCTCTTCTATTCTATTAAAATTAGTTTGATTTCTCTTAAAATAATCGAACCAGCGCTTCTACGGAAAGCGGGCGGATTTGCGCTGGAAGAAAATTTGTTCCATTACATCCTATGGTTTTATACTGTAATCAATATTTTAATGAAAGGAACTTAAGTATTATTATTTATGCTCTCTTTATTTCTATTTTCTTCTAGAGTAGTTAATACTTAAGGGAAATACGGGTTTTCTCAAATGGTAAAGATAATACGATAAGAACGTATTAAAAGAACTTGGTAACAGTGAAAAATTGTAAACAAACATTTTCATTCATCGTCTGCACCCATATTCTGACATTTACGAGGGTCGACCCTATTGCCATTTCGGCTCGCAATGGCAATAGCCATAGAGGGCTATTGCCATTTCAGTGCTAAAACTCCATCTATCGGCGTTGGCCGTAGATAGCCATGGAATGACTGCACATTGCCGTTGGTGGCAACACCTTCCTTGCTTATTTGTTTGTTTATTATTTTCAAATTTGAAATTTGATGGGGAAATTTCCTCCCCAATGCAAATTCATCCCTTCCTTGCTTATTTGTTTGTTTATTATTTACAAATTTTGAAATTTCCTTCCCATTGCAAATTCATAATCTAAGGTATACAGAACTTACTTATTGTTACAAATGTATTCAAATTCAGGTGTTTATTCTCTAATAGACTATGCTTTCTGACACATTACACTCATATTTTGTTTAATAATGATGATGACTAACTTAGGTTATTAGCTTCCGTGTGAGTTCATGCTTCATACTTCAGGCTTTCTTCCCAATGAATAAATCAACTAAACAAATGTTTGCTTCAGTTGACTATCCAGATCACTGACCCAACTTCTTTTTACTTTTGCCTCTTTCAATATCTTGGTAAGCTTGTGTTATTCTTATTTCATTTACAAGGCTGTAATTTATATAATCTATTGTTTTTCATTGGTTGGGTTAACTGATTTGGACAGGTAAACTACTAGACATTGTTGTTGGTGCCTACATCGCAAACTTGCCGTGTTCATCGCTTGCCGTGTTCATCGTGAGTTCATCGTGAGTAATTACTGATCACCCTACTGTAACCTGTTGGCTAACATGAAATTTTATTGACCTTGTTGGCAATCAGTCTTAAAGTGAATCTTAATCTAAAGCAATCATTTCTCCTCGATGTATTTACATTTTAAATCTTTAACTCGGGGTCTTTGATAGTCTCTACCCGTTTATCCCTGAGGGTATATATATATACGAAGGTCCTTAAAGAATATGTATAGGGGTAGGGTATAGGGGGTAGGGTATTAGGGTAGAATTCAGAGGGTTTATTGTGCACAAAAAAGTCCAATATGTTTGTTGGTATACGTTTTTTCCCTGCTTGACTAATCGTCACCAAATTTTGTACGAAATTCTGTCATAATTTAGCGGAGGTCACCGTCGTATTTTCAGTTTGTTTTTATGACAGTTACTTTATTTCATTTGCGTACTGGTTATCTAGTTGGTTGCCGAATCCTAGTAAATGAAATTCTTGTTGCATTTATTTGCATAACCTCGTTTCTGTCAACAAAATTAGTTGCCAGAATGAATGATATTAATTAGTGTTCAGACCAAAATAGAGTTTTACTAAAACAACTACATTATATCATCTATTTGACAAATGAACTTTAAAAACTAGTTTATTTCGAGATTATTAATGCAAAAATATTCAAAATAAGTTAATGATATGCTATCTCAAAAAGCGAACGAAATGCTTTACTTTCGTTAGCCATGTTTTTCTATAAAAAAACTATATATATGTGGTGATCTCTCATGGATTTTAAGATATTCTTTCTCTCATGACATGCATGATAAAAGAAATCATGCGATCTATTGATATTTTTGATGAAGCAATCAATATGTCAGGCCTTATGATAAAGATGATGATGATGATGATGATGAATGACTCATCATTCAAATTCTAATGTGTTATATAATACAGTTAGTTATGGGGATTTAACGAAATAAAAAATTAGAAGAAAACAAGGGTTCCGATTAAAGGAATCGGGACAAGGTAATAGATACAAATTTTTTAACGACATAAGACCCTAGATAACAATCTTACAAGTAGATAACGAGTCGTTATCTAGTTGGTTGCCGAATAGTGAAAGTCTTCTAGCTTTTATTTGCATATCTTCGTTTCTGTCAACGAAATGAGTTGCTAGAATGAATGATATCAATTAGTCCTCAGACCAAAATATAGTTTTACCGAAACAACTACATTTTATCATCTATTTGACGAATGAACTTTATAAACTAATTTATTTTGAGATTTTTAATGCAAAATATTCTAAATAAGTTAATAATATGCTATCTTAAAAAGCGAACGAAATGCTTAAGTTTCGTTAGCTATGTTTTTCAATAAGGAAACTATATATCTAGTGGCGAAACTACAAATCAAACAAAATAAGGCAATGCTCTAGTATCACAAGACTTCACCAATTTTGATTATTTTGGTGCCAATCGTTTTTTTCTCAACCAGACGAATCGAAATATATATAGTTATATAGGGAGCAAATCAACGAAAGGGGTTGTAATCATAGTTTGAAATTTGAAAAAACAGAAGAGTTTTGCATGCGCCAAAGACATGAAGACGCCAGAAAAAACGCCCTCAGCGGGGAGACCCTCTCACCCTTTCGTATCCCCAGCGGGGAGACCCTCTCACCCTTTCATATCCCCAGAGAGCTTGTTCCCCATGATTCTGGCGCGAACAAATTTTCGTAATATATTGATTTAGAAATATTCATTGAACAATCTGGCACCAAGTAATTTGGTATTCCGCCGTTTTTAACAAATGTAACAATGAGAAAAAAGGGAAGGGGTGGGGGGTGGGGTGAAATGAAAAAATCGCAATGTTAGTTTAGTATAAAACAATGGACCCGTCATTAGAGTCGCTGTCAGAGGCGCTTTCAAAAAAAGTGTCTTATAATAGAGATTTACTTATCGAGTGGAATTTAATAAAGGTGGTTGATTTATTGCTCAAAAAACTAAGAGGTATCTAAATCTATATGTTTTATATGAGATCAGTGGCATATTTGAATTTAAATAGGCAAGTTACTTGTCCTTTACTTGATGAAGGGAGGGTTTCTCCCAAGTAAACGAGAGTGCCCTGAACCGTCATGTAAATCCAGAGAAAATGGAAAATTTATGTCTCTGTATCAATCTCCAAGTTATCCGGATGGATGCTACTGGCGGTGTGATTTCAAAAATAAAAAGAAAAACAAAAAGTGTTACAAACAGCTGAGCATCAGAACAGATACATGGTTTGAACACTCACGACTGACTCTACCAGAAATCGTAATTATGATATGTTTAATTTTCGTGAAGTATTCATAGAAATCGTGTTTATTGTGTTCAAGGTCGCATTGACGTTCTTTTGGTGGAATGGAGAAACCAATGAGAAAATTAATGAATATCTTAAGATCGGGAACAATGCAACGGTTCCATTGTGGACAAAAAAATGCCGTGAGATAGCAGTCCAGATGTGTATTGTACTATCGGAACCGATTGGAGGATAGGAGTGGTAGTTGAGATTGAAGAGTCAATGTTTGGGAAGAGTAAGATACCAAAACATACATTTATATTTTCTTTAAAAAAATAAATTTTTTCTCCTCTTATAGGGAAATATAATCGCGGTAAACAAAGAAAGGGAGTTTGGGTCTTTGGCGGCGTAGAACGCGGCACAAATTCATGTTTCATGGTGCCAGTTAAAAATAGGAAAGCTTCCACACTAGTACCGATAATTAAGCATTTCATAAAACCAGGAACACTTATATTATCGGATTGTTGGCTTGCATATAACCAACTCCAGTAAGCTTCATTATTTCCAATACTTGTTCTGTGAAATAATTTTTCCCCCTCTTTATCTTAGTCTTGAAGGTTATGAGCACAACACTGTAAATCATTCAAAGTATTTTAAAGATCCTATTACGGGAGTTCACACAAATACTATTGAAGGTATTTAAAAATTATATTTATCCTGGATCTAAGTTTATTTTTTTTTCTGTGAAGGAATGTGGGCACATGCTAAGCGCGAGTTTAAACGAGGGGGGCGTAAGAAGACGCATATGTACGGCTACTTAGCCACATTCATGTTAAAAAGAAAATTAGCGGCGGAACCTGGCAATTCATTTATTGGATTCGTTGATCTAGCAAATGAATGTGCTTTAAGGAAACTTCCTGTTGGCGATCATCATCTTAATATTCCAGCAGGTGAAGGCACCTAAATTCCTGAAGAAGATATCGAATCCTCAAGTGAAGATGAATTTGACGAGGACTTAAGCGACATGCGTGACTTGGTGCAGGATTGGGTGGAAGGAGAAGAATCTGAATTTGAATTTCCGTCCACTTTCTCCCGCAACGAACGACGTATGATCCATCTCCTTTGTCACGAAAATGGGTTAAATTTTCATGAGAGTATTGGGGAAGGCAGTGACCGACGGTTAGTTATTCGTAGAGTAACTGTTTCTTCCGCACCCAGTAGTCCTGCTATTAACCAACCACTGCCCATAGAATACCCAGTACCAGAAGAATTGCCAGTGTCATTACCACCCCCAAAGCGTTCGAAGAGAGAGAGATTTTTACCTTATTGGCAAACGATTTTAATAGTTCATTATCTTAGTCTGCGCGTTTTTTAGTTGCTGTTTCTTTTTAATTTGCATGTTATATTTGTCTTCTTTTTATATACCTAAACTTTTTAACGTGTTATTTCCGAAATAAACTAGCTTTGACATTGAGCAACCTTTTTTTTATAAAGAAAATTCTATGTGGGAACAAACAAGCTCTCTGGGGATATGAAAGGGTGAGAGGGTCTCCCCGCTGAGGGCGTTTTTTCTGGCGTCTTCATGTCTTTGGCGCATGCAAAACTCTTCTGTTTTTTCAAATTTCAAACTATGATTACAACCCCTTACGTTGATTTGCCCCCTATATAACAATATATATTTCGATTCGTCTCGTTGAGACCAATCGATTGGCCCCAAAATAATCAAAATCGGAGAAGTCTTGTGATACTAGGGCATTGCCCAAAATAAAAGAAAATATTAAAATTAAATAATATGAGAATGGCCCTTGTACAAAACTCTGGAATTAAACCAGGGTAAATGGGTAACAAACCAAAAAACTACTGAATTAGTATAGTTAGAAATTCCAATGTGATTTCTGTCCTATCACGCAAAAAAATTGATGTAACACCGGTGCAAAACACTGGCATCAAACGGCATCAATTTGGCATTTTAAATTTCAATTCAATGTTCTTGGAAGTATATTTAATAATTTCGTATAAGTATTTTGAACGTAGATTCATATGGTTGATAGTAATAAACTTTTTGAAAAAAATTCATCAAGCTATTTGTTCGACCACCCATCATAGTTTACCATCATTTCCCTTACATTTTGCATTTCTTCTAGTTGACTTGTCCTGGAATATAAATTATGTGAATAAATAAATTTATTGGTATCTTAGCGATAAACCAAAAATCCCCGAAGGACATTACCGAAGGAATCTTGTTGTAAAGTAAAAATAAATGTTTCACAATAATAAGAATTACGAATATTTCACAAATTTCTTATTGAAACAATACGGCTGTCACCAAGTTTTTAAATAACGAATGTAAATTAGTACAAGCTCAGGAACCAATTTGGTTAGCATCTAATACTTGTGAGGCATTTTTATAAAGTGATGTCATCATCAGTATGCAATCATTGATAATCTGCTTTTTAGTGCCAACAGTTTTAGAGAAAAACATAAACAAATTCGCAGTGTTAACTGCCCTTTACGAGTTACGACAGTCTTAGGATTTGCTACTAGTATCAAGTGAATATAAAATTTAGGATGTTTTTTTCTTTTTATTTGTAATTATTATGGAGCATTCGGTTGTTTTCAATTTACACATTGTGTAAACTACGTGAAGAAATGCTTAAACTTTCAAGTGTTAATTTACTTTACGGTGACACAGCCCGAGTAATACGAAATCCATCATTCAACCAGTTCTTGGAAAAAAGCTGCGCAACCTTGGTCATATTCTTGTAAGCTACTATACAGGTTCAATTCATAGAATGTATATGTTTTCAAAGTTAAATTTGGTTGTATTCAGTTCACGCAATGTGCAATAACGCAAAATATATTTTTGAAATATAAACAAATTGAATCACGTTGGGGTTACGCATTTAGCTTTTCCAAGAAGGGAAGAAAACTACTTGATTCGACCTTCGGTTCTTGGAAGAAAGGGGGTAAGGGGTTTTCAGAAAAGGGGCGTACCACTGTACGTATAATACAACAGGTTGTATTCCAGCAGCATTTAACCGCAACGTGATTCACTTTGTTTATATTAACAAAGTTTCCGTTATTTCACGTTGCGTGAATTGAACGTAACCTAATTTTACTTATCACTTACTGAAAAAAATCCTTAAATTCTATGAATTGAACCTGTAGCAGCTTACAAGAATATGGTCAAGGTTGCAGCCTATATTTACCTACACAGCTTTTTTCCAAGAAGTGATCAAGTGATGGATTTCGTATTACTCGGGCTGTGTCACCGTTGAAAGTTTGAACGTCTCTTCACGTCGCATACACGATGTGTGAATTGAAAACAACCGAATGAATGTTCCACAATAATTACAATTAAAAAGAAAAAAACATTCTAAATTCTGTCTTATTAACCTAACATTTGTAGCAAATCAAGGTCGTAAAGGGCAGTTAACACTGCGAATTTGTTGTGTAATAATTCCTTAAAACTGTAGACAAATGCGACAGTACTTAAAAAGTAGATTATATACATGATTGCAATACTGATGACATCATTTTAGAAAAATGTTTCACACTTATTAGATGCTAACCTGATTGGTTACATAGCTGGTACTAGTTCACATTCGTTATTAAAAACTTGGTGACAGATTCACTACAAGACTGTTCACACAAAAATTCGCCAACAAGAATCGACAAGAATCGACAAAATCCCATGTTAGCCATCAGTTTACAGTAGGCTGATCCGTCGTAATCAATCACGATGAACTCACGGCAAGGCTGCGATGAAGGCACCAACAACGTCTTTAAGTTTACCTGTCCAAATCAGTTAAGCTAACTAATGAAAAACAATAGATAAATTACAGCCTTATAAATGAAATTCAAATAACACACTTACCAAGATACTGAAAAGGGAAAAAGTAAAGAGAAGTTGGGTCAGTGATCGGGATGGTCAACTGAAGCAAATAACCTAAGTTGGTCATCATTAATTGAAATATAAGTATTATGTGTTAGAAAGCATAGTCTATTAGACAAACACCTGAATGTGAATCCATTGATAACAAGTTAGTTCTGAGTGTCTCAACTCTGAAGAGTTTCTCAAAACGAGCTGAAACTCTGTACAAAATATGAAGTAAGTTAGTCATCATTAAATGGAATACAAATTGTGTGAGAAAGCAAAGTCTATTAGACAATAAACACCTGAATTTGAATCCATTGGTAATGTTGCAGACTGCCCGTCTCAATACCCCTTGTTATGTCCCTCTCCTCACCCCATCTGTGTGTCGGTATGTGTGTGCCCTGAGGGCCTGTGTAGTTGTAGTTGCCGTGTGAGGGCGTAACGGTCTGTAAGCTGGCCAGCGAACGAACAGGTGTCAGTCAGTTGGCAGTTGTCCCTTGTCACCTCGCCTCTTGTCGTCACTTGTCCTGTCTCCTGTCGGAGGCGTATGTATTTGTGTGTGTAGCACACTGTAAGACTCTGAGTCGTCTAAGGAAGGGTTGTTGCGTTTGCCTGGCCACTTCCGCGTAAGTGTTAATATATGTGTGTAACTCCCTAACTCTTGTGTCTTCTTTTATTATTTAATCATTTAGTGCAAGTGTTTGGCTGAATCCGCTCGCCATCCGAACACATTGCAAGAATTGAAGTATTAGTTTGCAACTTTTGGTGTCCTAAAAGGCACTGATTGCAACATTTGGTGTCAGAAGTCGGGCACGGGCCATTGAATAGTTCTCTTTTTATTTGTTTCTTAAATCTATTTCTTTTGGTGAGAACTGCCCGTGCAATATTCACGTCATTTTTCCTTTCTTTTTCTTTTGTGTGAGAGAATAAACGCCCACCCCCCACTCTTCTCTCTTTTCGCGCGTAAAAACCTCGTGGTCGGACGAAAGTTTTTGTTATTCGTAATTTCTTTGGTTGGTGTGATATCCGCCATTACTGATAGCTGCTTCTTGCAGCGTGTTCAAAACTAATAAGGCAAAGGTGTGTTTCAACGGCTATAAAGCTGTAGGAGCATCAATTTTTAATTTGAATGTTTCAACGGCTATAAAGCTGTAGGAGCATCAAGTTTTGATTTGAATGTTTCAACGGCTATAAAGCTGTAGGAGCATCAAGTTTTAATTTGAATCTTTCAACGGCTATTAAGCTGTAGGAGCATCAAGTTTTTGTGCTGACGGTGGTTCAGCCTTTGACCCCTTTGTTTGTTGGTTTTCCCTTTTAGCTGCTACTTGCAGCCGTTTCGGTAAAATCTGCTTCTTGCAGATGTATGAGTTTTGCGGATCTACTGCTTATGGCAGTTTTTGAAGTATTGGGTGGTGACGTTTTGTTTTTTTTCTTCCCACGTGTTTTTTTTAGTACGTAAGTGGTTTTCAAGTTTTTTTTTTTTGAGTACATGGCCGTTATATGCGGCGTAGAGGAGCAACAACCGTCCCGTTTCAGACAACGACGCGTACCGTCGCGAGAAGCATAATAACACCTATAAGAAGAAGAGGAAATACCGGTTCGAGTGATCCAGCTGCACGAATTGCTACACCTTCTCCACGTTTATCGACACGTGGTTCAAGCAGAATTACCTATCAGTTTCCCGAAGGTGCAACAGCTTTCGCAAGAGTAAGAGACGAAGAAACGGAGATGGCGAACGATCTAGTTGATGCTCTAACGCGCCTGGCGACTGCGATGGCCAATGATAGACAAACGGCACAGAATCAAGCACAACAGCTCGTGACAGCTATGAACCAACAAACGACGCAGGCAGCAGCACTCGTCACGGCATTGAACGCACAAGCAGCAGCAGTCCCTGGTGCAGCAGTCCCTGGTGCAGCAGTTCCTGGTGCAGGTGCGCCAGCTGCAGCCGTCATACCTCGTATTTCAGCCACGGCAGTCGAGTCGATTCCACGTTTTGAGGGCGGATTGAAAGATTTTCCGCAAGATTTTGTGGAAATGGTAGAGAGAGTTGCTGTTGCGGAAAATTGTACGGATGCTCAACAAATCCAAGTAGCAGCCAGAAGACTCTCAAAGACTGCATGGGAGTGGCATATTCATGCAGGACATGCGTTTGCTGATTGGAATGCGTGGTCTGTTGCTTTCGTCGCTAATTTTTCACCACGTTTAAATTTTGGTGAATGGCATCGTCTTGTAGAAGAAAGACGACAGAAAATCGGTGAATCTGGTATTGAGTATGCCTTAGATAAGCATAAGTTACTACGTGTTTCCCCTATCCCCCTTAACGATCAGCAGATGGTATCTTTTTTAATCGAAGGCCTGGCAAATTGGCAACATGTAGTAGCTATGATGTCCGATATTCCAGGAGACGTAACAGAATTCATCCAGCGTATCCGAGGATTAGAAACTGTTGGTGTTGCGTCAAGAGCTAACACTCTTCCACCACCCCCTGGTCCGGCAGTCCCGCCAATTATACCCGCTACTCCACCAACACAAGATGTTGCTGCTGCCCTGTCCAACTTTGGGGATAAGCTTGTTAATCAACTCACAGCGCAATTCAATAAATTGGCAGTCGGAAGCCGTGGTGCTGGACGTGGCGGAAGTAGCAGCGACGCCAGTGGTGTACCTGGAAATGATCGTGGTGTAGGAGGCCATGGAAGAGGTGGAGGTGGATGGGTTGAACCAAGTGCAAGGAAATGTTACGGCTGTGAACTAGTTGGACACATTTCTCGTCATTGTCCATCGAAAACGGGAAAAGATTCAACCGGAAGTTAGGAGCAAGGCCTATGCTCACCGGTTATGCATACCTCCCTTGCCGTCCCCCGCTCCCGTTTGTTAAAGTATTTATAGAAAATGTAGGCGAAGTAGTCGGACTGGTTGACACAGGTGCAAGTGTGTCCGCCATAAGACTTAGTGTTGTAAGAAAAATTCTCAATCCTAATCGTGTAAAATCTTTGTTTAAATTAACTGGTGTAGATGGTAAAAAAGTAATCGTAGACTCTTATTGTTCATTAAACGTAAAGTGGGAAAATCAAATTGTGGATTTAGAAAATGTAGCCGTAGTAAGATCTTGTCCTTTTGCATTGATCCTTGGAGCAGATTGGATCGTAAAAAGTAAAACTAGTTTGATTGTTGAGAATGATAAAATTGTTGCGAAATCGACAGAACCGAGCAAACCAAAATTGAAAAAAGTCCGTTTTGCCGGTATTGAGGATGAAATTGTTGATGGTGAGGTATGTGATGAGTGTCCTTTGGTAGTAAAAGATGAATTGATTGAGGCACTCGAAAAAGATGGAACAAAAAGACGTAATTTTAATCATGGTATGGAAGTTAAAGTAGTAGAGTCGGCCATTATACCAGCCGAATCTCTGTGTTTTGTTAAAGCTAAAATGTTTAAAAATTTTTCTGGTAATGTAGTGGTGAGACCAAACATGTGTTCTCATCCGGGTTTGGAGTGGATTATTCCATCGTGTATAGTAAAGGTGAAGGCAGGAAGACTAAAAATTCCGGTGTTGAATATGAAGAAATCTGTACTTAATTTACGTCTTAAAGACTTGTTAGCTTTTGTAGAACCTGATTTTGATCCGAGCGTAGTCATCGTGGATCAAGAGGACCAACCAGTTAACCCAGCCTGCCCGCTCATCAGTAACAGTGAACAATCGAGCTGGAACGCGCTGAAAGACGCTCGGATTGGTGAAAATTTATCGACAGAAGAGAGGAACGCAGTGCTGGCCCTGTTAACGAGACGTCTACGATGTTTTCCGACAGCAGACGGAAATTTGGGATACACGAACATGGCTGAACATGCCATTGATACAGAAAATGCACATCCAGTCAGCTGCGTCCCATATCGAGTATCTGCTCCCGAAAGAAGAATGATTATAGAGAAAGTAACGGAAATGTTGCGACAAGGCATCATACGTCCGTCTTTTAGCCCTTGGGCTTCACCGGTAGTATTAGTTAAGAAAAAATCTGGTGATTACCGTTTTTGCATTGATTACAGGCGGCTGAATGCCGTAAGGAAAAAAGATGTGTATCCATTGCCCCGCATGGGTGATGTTTTCGATCGTCTTGCTGGCGCAAAATTCTTTTCAAGCCTGGATTTAATGAGTGGATATTGGCAAGTACCCGTTGCCGAAGCTGATAGGAGCAAGACAGCTTTTATCACATCCGACGGTTTGTATGAATTTATGAGATTGCCTTTGGTTTAAATAACGCACCGTCTACGTTTCAAAGACTCATGGACAGAGTTCTTGCTCGTCTCAAGTGGCAAATGTGTTTAGTTTATCTGGATGACGTGCTTGTTTTTGGAAAGACATTTGAGGAGCATCAAAAGAGACTTGAATGTGTGTTGATTACTTTGGAGACCGGTTTAACACTGAATGTATCTAAATGTATTTTTGCGACCAATAGAATTTTTCATCTAGGTCACATTATCGATGAGAATGGAATCCGGCCCGATCCAAAAAAGATTAGCGCCCTTGTTAACTTTAAGGTTAAAAATGTCAAATCTCTAAGAGGCTTTCTTGGCCTTGCTTCCTTTTATCGTCGTTTCGTCCCAGAGTTTGCCGCAATAGCTCATCCATTACATGTCTTGTTAAAAAAGAATTCCGCATGGAGTTGGAAAGAACAACAAGAATTAGCCAAAACTGAACTAGTAAACCGCTTGGTGTCGTCTCCAGTGCTGGCTCATTTCGATGAAAATATTGATGTATCTGGCCTTGGAGCTGTTTTAACTCAAGATTCTGGTGATGGACCGCGTCCAATTGCGTACATCAGCCGAAGGTTAACTGAAGCAGAGAGTAAGTACCATACAAATGAGTTAGAGTGTTTAGCAATTTTGTGGGCCTTAAAAAAGCTATGACACTGTAAAGTTCGCAGGAACACCATGTATTGCTAACAATTCACTAGTACATGAAAAGTTACAAAGTGAGAGAGATAGAGTGAGAAGACACTAGAACAAAGCTAAACTGACTCTGAAGTACCTTACAAAAACCCCGCGTATTTATACTGAAGCGCGAATGAACAACTCGCGCTTCAGCGTCTATCGCGGAGACTTTCGCAAGTCCATCAAAGCGTGTGAATTCACGCATGTCGGTGTGTTTATGCGAACGCGACGCGCGGATTCACGCCTCGCCGCGTCTCGCATATCGTGCCGATATCAGGCAGGAAACGCTGGCACATACGACCTTGTGTGTATGCCGGCTATGCATGATTTAGGATCATTACATTCCTCCCCCCTTTGTGGGAAAAGGAATTAGTCCCCTAATTCAGAAAAAGAAGAAGAAATACACATTTTGGAGTAAAAGAAATATTTAAATTGTTGAACAAGAGGAATATAATTGAAGTATAATAAATGGATAAATGATAAGGCGATACATGGAGAGTAAATATAAAAAACAAGCAAAAATTGTTGTAGTAAAATGGGTAAATAAATGGTTGTAGTAAAGTGAGTGAATAAATGGGATATGGTAAAATCTATTCGTCCGTCGGACGGAAATATAGCACCGGGGCTATTCTTCCGTCCGACGGACGAATAGTGCTATTCCTTTCCAGGGCTATTCGTCCGTCGTGAAGGAAATTGCATATGCTTTAAAAAGGGGAGATTTTACAAAACTATTTCCACAAGTTAAGCCTAGTTCTATGGGAACTCTCAATAAAGAGACACTAAAAGATAATTCAAAGACACATTTAAGTATGTAAGAATAAAGAATACATAGAAAATAAAAATAAAGGATAATTTTTTTTTCGTATAGAACAAGATCAATTATAAATTTAATGTCTTTAAAAAATTAAAAGTAATGTCCACCGTCGGTTTTTTTCAGCTATAGATCTTATTGTAGTTATAAGTACACGTAAAGCAAAAGTGGTGCGTAGCTTACAGCAATGCGCACCACTGCAGTCTAAAAATTTTTTTATGTATGAGTCTTATCTCTTTTTTATGTATGTATGACTATTACTTGGTAACTAAGTGGGTGTATACCAACCGAACAATGCATTTGCTATCAAGTAGTAGTCAAGCATAAAGCAATGTTTAGTTCCACTATAGGCCACATTGGTGCTCATTGGAGTAAGCTGCGCACGACTTTTGGCTTTTCGCGCACTTATAAATACAATAAGATCTATAAGTAATTAATTTTACGATGATAAAATCTATTCCTCAGTCAGACAATATTGTTTTTCAATATAAAATATAGAGTTACGTTCAAACAAGAAAATTTAAGTGTTCTAAAAAATTTACCTTTCTTGCGTTACGTATAACGTCATTAGGTTTAAGCAACATATGGTTTTAAACATACAGACTATATTCAGGCTTTTTTAGTGTTGCGTAAAATGATATCAGTTTTTAAACGGTTTTACGCATCAAAAAAATTGTTCACATTCCAAAAGAAGGTTGCTTAAACCGAATTACGTTATATACGTAAAGACTTCCGTTCCTTGCCCTGAATTCTAGTACCCTACTTCAAAAAAAGTTACTTTTGATTTTTTAAAGACATTTAATCTATAATTGATCTTGGTCTTCACGAAAAAAAATAGTTATCTTTTATTATTATTCTATGTTCTTCATTCTTACATACTTTTTATTGAGAGTTCCCATAACTAGACTTAACTTGCGGAGATAGTTTTGTAAAATCTCCCCTATTTAAAGCATATACAATTTTCTTCACGACGGACGAATAGCCCTGGAAAGGAATGGCACTATTCGTCCGTCGGACGGAAGAATAGCCCCGGTGCTATATTTCCGTCCGACGGACGAATAGACTCTACCATGGGATATATAATAAATGGGTAAATGCAATACATGGGGTGTATAAGCTTTTTTTTTTTTTAAAGTGAATCATAGTAGTAAGGAATAATAAATTGGTAAAAATAATAGATTTCCGTTTTCCTTTCCCTTTCCCCCTTTTTTTTTCTTTGAAATTCGGAAAGCAACATATTGATTCGGGATTGAAATCGAAGTCGCAATTACAGCATTGGAAATTTTGAAAGAAGCGACAAATCAAGTGAAGACAAATTTAAAAATACATGGTAAGAATACTTGAAAGTCTCAATGCCCTTTTTGATCAAGGGAATAACGGCCAAGTATAAGTTTGTTTAATTGTCATTCACCTCAATACATGGTGATCCATTGACATACTACATTGTTTGTGTAATAACTTTAACATGTAGTGTCATACTACTCTAAGTTACGCCTAGTTTGTTTTAAATTTGTTCCCTTCCCTCTGTCTTAAAATTGTTCCCTTCCCTCTGTTTTGTATTTGTTTCCCTTTGTTTTCTGCCCTTGTTAATTATTTTTCATGATCGTTCTACGTTTGCCACCAGCAAAGAAATTCCGACATGATGATGAACTTTGAAAAATTATGAAATCTATTCATCGTTTAAAGGTAAAAGCACTGACAAAAAAAATTCGTTTTTTCTCAGATCGATTAAAAAGAGCAGCTTTGGTAAGTTGATCACTTGTTAAGCGAGTGTGTTTGGTACTTATGTTTAAAAGAATATTGAATGCAATCCGACTCTTTTAAAACATTTTTTTTTAAAAAGAACTCTTAATTTAATATCAAACCAAATTTAATGAATGTCAAGCCCCTTTTTTTTAAATTTTCTATAGGTCTTTTTACTGGAAGCCGTTTTTGTAAAGCTTCTTTTAGCCAAACAGTCTGTTTTCCTTTTAAGTCCTTGTCTAAATTATTTCGCTCCCATTTATAGATTTCATACAAGTCTCGCTTGTACCAACATCTGTCAGCAGTTTTTAGTCTCATGGAGTATTCTAAATTTAAGTGCATTAAGTGAAATTTGTAGTCATTTGGATTTTCTATAGGGTATACAATTTTTGGTGCACAATTTTCTAAATCGGGACGGGTATAATTTGCTGGTCGGGGTGGTTCAACTGGATAGTTTTCAGTCCATTGGTATTCCGGTTCGAATCCAAAAGTTTCAAATTTCGGCAGCTTGGTGTCGTCTCGTAGTACCGGGTTGTAGATGATATGACAATTCTCATCTTGCTATCGTGATGTCGTCCCTTGTAGAAGGCTGGTTAATATTGGAGAATCTGTCACGGAATGGTTATTTTTATGTGCTCCTTTAAATTCCAAAAGACCGGTTTGTAGTTCTTGTTGATGAGCAACATCCGCTGCTGGCTCGTATGTACACGGTGTTTTTTGAATCCTGAAGGGCCTGGCAGCAGGTCTTGTAGGTTAGGTATTTGTTCTGGTAGGTGAAGCTGTTGTTCCGCGGTGATTGCTGTGACTTCCGGTCCAAAACATCGTTTTTTATAATTGTAGTGTAAAGAAAAATCGTGTGTGATGAATAACGCACGAATATCATTGTTGTTGATGTAATCTCGTGCTAAGGCTCCGTAACAGTCGCGCCATTCATCTCTTGCTCCGTGGTCCAATAAAATACGTGTTATTTCCACTCTTGATTCTTTTACTGCAAGATGCAATGCTGTTCTCAGCTCATGTGTTGAGCGTTGATGTAGTTTAACTCTATGTATGGGGTCACTAGCGTATAGGGCTATTTTCGGGTTGTCGTGTCGGGCAGCATAATGAAGGATTGTTTCATTGTTTCTAGAAGAGATGTTTATGTTCCAATAGTGAAGTATTTCCTTAATGGCTTCCGTGTTTCCGAAAACAATCGCTGTCATTAGAGGTATTTCCCCATCCTGGTTCAAGAGTGAGAAGTCTCCCCCATACCGATATATGATGCGTAACATCGTAGTATCGTTTGCCGCCGCTGCTCTGTGGGCTACTGTCTTTCCATTTTCGTATATATTAACGTTTGCCTTATATTCCAGTAGCAATTCCATGATGTCATGCTTGAGTAACGTCACACTTTCGTGCAACAATGACAGACCGTCACACAAATTGTTGAGGAAATTGTTTTCGTCTAAAGGAATAGGTGTTGGCATGTGCTTTTTCAAAAATTGTCGTAGTGATTCTCGAGGGGCGTGTAGTGCACGCATAGTTAATTCACCATTAAGTAACTCTTCAATGGCCAATTCTTCGTCGCGAGATTTTTGTGCATTTGGGATCTCTGGTTCTGGTTGTGCTTGCGTATATCTGTTAACATGTGTACTCACATTGTCGTCAGCTGTAAGATATTCTTGTGGTTGAAGTTGTGCTTCTTGAAGATTGGTTGGTGGTGGGGAACACTTGTCACTTTCATCCGAACTGTCGACTATGTCGCAGTATATTGTAACAAAGGGATTCTTCTTTTTGTTTTCCATTTGAAATGATCACTTTGCACTATGGTTGTCCGAAACAGATTGAGAGTTGCAATGTTTTTTGCGCTGTATTTATACGGTTTGTGTTATTTTTTTTTGTCATTTTATTTAGTAGTCACTCCTGTTTTTTTTTTGTTTTTTTTTATTATTATTATTATTGTTGTTTTTGTGTTTGTTTACACATGTGGTTCACATCCATGATTCGATAAAATCATGAATATTGTACATATATGGACACATGATTTTTTCGAAGAGTGATGTTGCGTGCGTAGGCTGTGTAAAGGTCTTTTTTTTTTTATTTTACTGTGTTCTCCTGTGTGCAGTGTCCATACAGGAAGGAATAAATTTTGATCTTCCGCAATGTTGTTTAAGTATTTCTAGCTTCCGACAAAAACGGAACTCTAGTAGAGATATAGGGACCAATCATACAACTTTTTCAGAGGGTGATTTTCCTTTTAACGAATAGTAGGGTTGATATTTTTGTCTGTGCTTTCTACACTGCTTTAAAAGCTCTACTAAAGTGAGAAAGAAGGTTAGTTTCGTTAGCTTCGTCAACATGAATGGTTACAACAATTTGATGTTGCCTTTTAGGCTTAATTTTCGCGAAGTTGTTGAAAACAAAGAAGCGGTGTTGAATGGCTTATCCGCCATTCAGCGTTTTTTCGATGGCAACATTTGGTTACCTTTAGGTGCCAATGTAGAAACTCTCTTTGTTCGTGGTGTTGTTGGCGCCACTGAAGGTTTGTGCGATTGGTTTGAGGTCCCTGCCTCCTGGCCTCCTTTCGAGCCCGAAAAATGGGAAGAAAAGGAACACCTTTGGTATGTTTTAGGTTCAGGTTCCTCTTTTTAAATTTTCGTTATTACTATATTTGTATTTTTTTTTGTTTTGTTTTCTTTTTTTTGTGTTTTCTTTTGTTTTTTTTTTGTTGTGATGCGAAATTTGTGTTCGGTGGTGGGATTTTAATAAAGGAATCAAATTGTTTGTGTTTCTTTTTGGTTTTTTTTTTTTTATATATAAAAAAGAAAAAGATAGTGTAAAATAGGCAAACAGTTTGAAATAAGAAGAGTTGTTTTGGATAAACCATAATAAACTATTGAGAATGAAAATTTTTTTAAATCCATTTGATTAAAACCAGTATGGTTTACATGCCGCCGGGAAACGACAATGGTTTACGTTTCCGGGGCTTATGGCCTTACAGTAAGCAATCGTCTGGATGAATCATTATGGTTATAATAAAATAAAAATAACTCTTTTTTTTTTTTTTTTTTGATTAGAGATATGATGATAGGACGAAATGCATGCTCCGACAAGAGAAAAATAGAGTAGTGAAAGCTTAAGGCCAAAAAGGCGATTACGGGAGGGTGATTATATAAAAAAGGGTCATTATTTAAATTACTCTGTTGCGTTATTCTCATCGCAGCGGCATAGGTCTTCCCAAACCATGCCGTATCCGGTTATGTAGCTACACGTTGTGTGTGGTCCTGCACATTTTGACGAATCTGTTTTATTATACGTAGGGGTAATTTTGTTTAAAATGTTAGCGTGTGTAGAATGTGGATTTTGTAGTTGGGCTAAACTGGGAGCACTTGGGCTATTGAGTGCATATTTTTGATTTGATATCTTGCTGGTGTTGGGTGTTTGTAACGGTAGAGGAGCGTATTTCCTCACGTAGGCCGGTTCATTGACCGAGGGTGGGTTGAACACGGCCTCAGGGTTTAAGTTTAACATGTTTTCTAGTTCAACTGCTGCATTTTCTTCAATTCTTTCTTTGAATAATTTTGAATTTTGTATGCGGTGACTCATTTTGGTTATTTTTGGGATAATGTTACAGGCTACAAATAGTCTAATGCTTATTAGAAAAAGAATGAATCCTATGGTGCTTAATCCCATTATCTTCAATGTATCGAACCATGAAAACATAGTTCCGATGTTGTTATCTTGTTCTCTTGTTACTACAATGTTTGACATTGCTTTCGATTCAGTTTCATGTAGTTGTCCTACCAGATCGTTTAAGATATTTAATTGCTCCATTTCCATCACGTTATGTGCTGGGTGGGCTTTGAGTGCTAAATCAAAGTCGTTTAATTGTAGTTCTTCAAATTCAGCAATTAGATCTAAATTAGCAGTATGTACAGTTGGATTTTGCTTAACCCATTCTCCACTGGTTGCGTTATGCTCCCAGGCGAATGCATTTCCGTTGATGTTTACAAAATGCGTTTTCCAAAAACATGGGGAGTATGGATGAATGGACCATCCATCCATTCCCAGTGTATAATTCTCGCTTGCATACGTAAAGAAGGGTTGAAAACCGCACTGTGTTTCAATTGCTGTTAAAACTACAGTTTTTACTGTACACTGTTGTAATAACATGGTCTGGCCTAAGCCTTGGATTCTGCTACATGTGGGTAATCCAATAGCAGAGGCGGCCAGTATACCATTGGTTTGGGATAAAATTACTGCTTGATTTTTCTTCACTGTCGACAATTGACAGTATACTTCACGGATTTCTTGTGCTAATTTATTTGTATTTTCAGTTTCTATTCTAATTTTAAATTGATCGTGCATTTTGTTTACATGATATTTTAATGATTCGTCAAACTTTTCAATTGATTTTGGTAATATAGTATCAGTTTGATTTCCGTCACTTGATTCATTTTGCATTAAACTATCGTCAGTTTCCACAATTGTTTTTTGATTAAATTGATTTGTTGACTTGCCTCTTGGTCGATGGACATTTTCTCCGATGTAGGGCGAGCCAGGTTCACCTTTGAGTCCTGCGGTGCCGGGTTGACCATCTCGACCATTTCGGCCAGGTAGTCCCGGTTCTCCTTTAACACCATCTTTACCGGGGGTTCCAGGTTTACCGGCTTCTCCGACTGAGCCTGTGTCTCCTTTGACTCCTTGTGAGCCTGGTTTACCCTTTGATCCGTCTATACCGGGCATTCCATTTCCACCGGGTATTCCTTGTACTCCTCTGGGTCCTGGTTCACCGGTTGGTCCAGCATTACCTGGATTCCCAACCGGGCCGACTTCGCCTTTTTCTCCATTCATTCCAGTTGGTCCTTCGGGTCCTTGCGGACCAGCTTCGCCTTTGTTTCCAGTCCTGCCCATTGGTCCTTCGGGTCCAGGTGGACCGTGTTTTCCGTCGATTCCGTGTATGCCATCTTTACCAGGTATTCCTGTGGGTCCTTTAACTCCATTTTCTCCTTTTGGTCCAGTAGCACCAGTTGCTCCGTCCGATCCTTGTTCTCCTTTTGCTCCGGTTATTCCTTGTAATCCAGGGAGACCCATAAGTCCTTGAGGTCCGGGTGGACCAGATGATCCTAAGGGTCCTGGTAGGCCTTTTTCCCCAGGTGTTCCATGTATTCCTGGATTCCCTTGGTCTCCTTTTGATCCAGTTGCCCCAGTTGAGCCAGAAGCTCCTACTGGACCTGATGGTCCGGGTGGGCCGATTGCTCCTTTTATTCCAGTTTCACCATCGAAGCCATGGTGTCCTGCTGTACCTTTAGGGCCAGGTGGACCAGGTAACCCTAGGTGACCAGGTGATCCGGGTGGGCCTAAACGACCCGGTGGGCCAGGTGGGCCTAAGGGACCAGGTTGCCCAGGTGGGCCTAAGGGGCCAGGTGGTCCAGGTGGGCCGGCTATCGATGGTGGAGGGATGGTTGTCTCCGTCATTCCGGTTGATGTGTTTGTTTTTTCGTCCACACTAAATATTTTATTTTCGATATCTCTTTTTGTTATTGGTGGTATTTCGTTACTTGCCATAAGGAAGGTAGTTTGATTTGTGTCCCAGGCGATTATAGTAGCTGCTGAAAGTGTCTTTGGCTGATATGGGTTTTTGTATTCAAAAGTAAAGTGTTGTTTTTTACGTTCGCCGTGACACTGTAAAAGGCCTAACGTTGTTGATTTTACAGTTAAACATTTTCGGTTAATTGCTTTGGAACGGAGACCTTTTCTGTCTGTGGCCATCAGTTGTCCGGTGTGGTTGTACGTTCCCCAAATTGTACTAGACTCTGTGCAAGGTTCCAGTATTAACACTGTACTATTGGCTGTTATGCAGAAATTGGTGTTGAAAGGTCTTATTGTAAAATCTGCTGCATATTCAAGTGCTTGTCGAACCTTGCCTTTTTCGTTACAGTTTCCAACTGTTGTTTGGGAATGTACCAGTGGGTCGTTTGTAATGTTTGCAAGACGTTGTTGTAGATTTTCTTGACATTGGGTCCAGTTAGGGTCACAGTCCTCTAGCGTCAATACTTTACCCACTCCATGATAAGTTACACATTTCGTGTTATTGTGGTGTTTTGATCGTAAAAGTCCCCAGCTAATTAAATCCCATACAATATTTCCTTTTCCTTGGTTGACTTTAAGTAGTCCGCCAAAAATTGGTGAGTTAATTGTGGAGGTGAGGGTGATGTTTTCTTCAATTTGCCATTCCTGCAGTTCCTCTGATGATATTTCTGGATTATTTTCCACAATGTCTGGGTTGTTATTCACGTTCTGGAAGATCCACTTTTGTGATTTGTCGTTCCTATCACATGTTTTTATATCAATTGTAAATTCAAGGCTAGAAGGCATTCGCCCAGCGGCGATACACTGTATGTATTTTTCTGCGATGATTTGATTGGTGTTTACGTCAAATATCCATCGATCTGTGCTGTCGTTGCAATTTTTGAATGTGATTCTCGATCCTGATTTTACCATGCAGGAAGTCGTATTTTGTATTCTTATAGTTCGATCTACAAGGTATTCGAATTTAGTTTTTTCAGACGTCATTTTATTGAAGTGTGATTCACGGTTTAAGGTGATCCAGTTATACGTGGCTTTTGGGGAGTAAAACATATATAGTTTTTCTAATGATTTAGTGATGCTGGGTAGATAATTGGTGGTTAGGTCTATTTCGTCCTTAAGAGTTATAGTTCCCCATGCATACGAAATGCTTTATAATCGATTGTCTGCTGTTACTTCCTCCGAAAATGTTTACAGAATTCGGAATTTGCTTTATCTAGAACTGTTTTACAGATTAGAACTGCGTGTCTGTAAATTTGGTATAGGTTTTCCGATGTGTTTGTTGGAAATATTAAAAATGTTTTTGGCATTCCCACTACCGGGAATGATGCTTGAACGGAACTCAAACGGTCCGGAATATTGTAAAAGCTAATTTCTATTTGACGTTGGGTGTCCACTAATCTACTTATATTGTTATTTACATCTGTTTGAGTTAGTTCTAGGTATCCTTGACCGTCGAACAATGTTACAGTACTCGAGAAGTTTGATGTTATTTTTCCCCATACAATAGTATTATGATTGTAAGTTATTTGTTTATCTTGTTGTGTCGCATTGAGTATTCCGAACGGGCTCTCTATTAGATGTTCTTCTGGATTTTGCTTGAGTGTTATTTTTTCTAATAAACAATTTAGGACATGGTATTCCCGGGTGGCGTACCATTTGCCTTCTCCGGTTGGTGATGTCGTGAAACTTATTGTGGTATCGCTTGCCTGCATCAAGTTGTCTCCGCATTTTCTGCTGTTAACCATTTCCCAGCATTCGATAGGTGATACAAGGACTGTTTTTTGTGAAAATGTTGTGTCGAAGGATCCGATCCAGAAAGATCCAACAACTTTTTTTTGATTTTATCCACTGCTGACAAGACCATCCTTTCCAGGTCACTATTGGCTTTTGTTTGGTGACAAGCGTATAGGTTGATGTGATTCGTGGTTTGTGTGGCGTAATTGCTCCATTTTGACAGTAATAAGGTTTATTGATATCGAGAATACCTAGAGTTTTTGCTTTGTTGCAATCACAAACAGGTACATTCAAGGGCCATGTTGAATATGTGAAGAGTAGTTGGTAGATGAATAAGAGCAGATATTTGGCCATCTGTTTGGAATGGAAAATGTAGTATTTACAAAAGTGCGTTTTTGTTTTTGTTTTTGTTTTTTTAGTGTCGTGATCTTAAGTTATAGCGTTTTTGGAATGGGATTTCTCGTCTTGTAGTTTCTGGATTAAAGCTTTGTGTAGGTTGGTAATTTTCGGTGACCTGTTCTGAACGTAGTGACAGGCACTGAGGACAGTGGCAGCTAGGTCGATAATCGTGAGGAACATTTGGTGAGGATCTTAGCCGTCCTCTCCAGTGTGGGGTAAAACTTTTGGTGAGTTTTTGTGGTTGATTTTGTTTGTCATGTCCTGATCTGTCGCGTTGTCCCTGCTGCTTCGTATTTTGATTATTTTGGTGTTGAGTTAGAAGATTTTGAGTGTTTCGGTTTTGGTTGTTTTGAGGTGGTTCGTTAGCTTGTGTTATATTTTTACGTGGGCGACCTCGTCCTCTTTTAACTGGATGTGGAGGGTCGGTAATATTTTGCTTATCTTCAGTTTTGCGGGTGTCTGCGTTAACTATTTGCTGTTGTTGATTAAGTTGGTACGGTGATGTATAGTTATGTTCACGTTGATTGAACTTTTTTATTCTGTTTACATGAACAATCATCCTTTTCTGTTTTTTATCTTCAACGTTTTCGATCTCGTAGTTTACTTTTGAATAATTCTTTGTGATTTGAAATGGACCATCCCAACGGTTGATAAATTTTCCAGCCATTGGAGGTGTTTTTAAGAGTACCCAATCTCCTACTTCAAACTTCGTTTCGACCGTTCCTAAATTGTAATGAAACTTTTGTTTTTCCTGTGCTTTAAAAAGATGTAAGCGTGCTAGCCTTTGGGCTTGCATCCATTTCTTTGTGTACATTAACGCGTCGTTTCCTGTTATTTCATATTTAAAATTCAATTTAATATCGTTTGGAAGAACCGGTGGTCTTCCAAAGAAAAGAAAAAATGGACATTCCTGCAGCGTTGTATGAACGGCAGTGTTATATGCAAAAGTGACATAGGGTAGGAATCGTTCCCATTGTTCTGGTTCATCTACTACATAACAAGTTAGCATATCAACTAATGTTCTATTGAATCGCTCAACTAACCCGTCTGTTTGTGGATGGTATGCAGTAGTGCGCATTTGTTTAATTTTAAATAGTATACATATTTCCTTTACAAGGTGGGATAAAAAATTAGTTCCTCTATCAGTTAGTACATTCTGCGGGGCTCCATATTTCGTGATAACTTTATGAACTAGATGCTTTGCTACGGTTTGCGCTTTTTGATCTTTCATTGGTATGGTGATTACAAAACGGCTGGCATAATCCGAGATTACTAGTATATATCGATAATTTTTCCTACTTTCTCGTACGGGTCCTACGATGTCCATTGCAATACGTTCCCAAATTTCGTATACGGGTAGAAGTGGTTGTAAAGGAGCTTTTGTGGTACCAATTGCTTTTCTCCTGGCACATAGTATACAACTGGTTACGTGTACAACTACGTCCCTCTTCAACCCTTTCCAAATATAATGTCGTTTTATTCTTGCTATTGTTTTCGCTATACCTAAGTGTCCTGCCAACATATAGTCATGATTTTCTATTAGTACGTCTTTAACTTTTACTCGCGGTACAATTAATCTGTTATTGATATCTATTATTTCTCCTTTTTCGTTAAAATTATATCTCTTTGTTTTTAGTTCATTTTCGGCATTCGGGCCATTTATATTATGTCGCAAGCTCTTGACTTCTTTGTCGGCTTCATTTATATTTTCACTTGGTTCCTTATTTTTTCTTGTCGCAAATAGGTGTCTATAATCCTTTTCTAATTGTAATTGCTCTTTATATCTAGCCTGTCTTTTGGCTTCTTGTTTAATTTCAGCTTCTATTCTTTTAATCAGCATCTGACAATATTCGTCATTTCGTTGTAATCTAGCCCATTCACTAATATTAGCGTCAGCCGTATTCACATGGACAGATCCAGTGGCTGCTTGTGATTCCTCCCGCGGCGTGAACATCACAGCGGCGATCACTCCCCCCTTGTTTGGAGTTTTTGGGATCGCTCCAAGATTTTTAGGGATACGGCTCAGGCAGTCAGCATTTTGATGTGACTTCCCAGGTCGATACCCTATTTTCATGTCGTATTCTTGGATCTTTAGTGCCCATCGCTGTAAACGTCCAGCCGGTTCTGGTTTGCTCATCAACCACTCTAATGGACGGTGGTCAGTAAAAACAGTGAAAGATCGTCCATACAAATAAGGCCTGAAAACTTCTATCGCGTGAATAATAGCATAACATTCTTTTTCGGTTGTGGACCACTTGGCCTCTCTTTCACTAAGATGCTTTGATGTATATGCTATTACGACTTCTCGGTCGCCAGTTTCTGCGGAATCCGCCTCGCTGGTTTCCGATGTGTCGGGGAGGGTCGGAGCCTGCATTTGTGCCAACACCGCGCCAATTCCATATCCTGAAGCATCCGTATAGATGATAAATTCGCGCGAAAAGTCCGGATACCCCAGGACTGGTTTGGTTGTTAAGCATTGTTTGATGCAATTAAAGGCGTCCCTTTCCTCCGGACCCCATTTCCATTGTGCACTTTTCTTAGTCAGTGCTGTAAGAGGATGTGCTTTCTCTGCAAAAGCACGGAAAAACTTACGGTAGTAGCTCGCGAGTCCTAAGAAAGATGCTAACTCTTTCTGATTAGTCGGTTCTGGATACGTAGTAATGGATTCCATTTTCTTTGTGTTCTGTGCAATTCCGTCCATTGAAACAATATAACCTAAATAATCTATCTTATTTTTGAAAAATTCACATTTTGTTCTATTTAACCTCAGCCCTGCGGATAACAATAGCTCGAAAACACTTCGTAGATGTACAATATGGTCATCGAATGTCTTACTGTAGATGATGATGTCATCCAAGTAGACTAATACGAATTTGTATAACTCGTTTTTGAAGATATCATTCATTGCACGTTGAAAAGTGCTCGGAGCGTTTGTCAGTCCGAATGGCATTCGGTTAAACTCAAATAAACCTAACTCACAAATAAAAGCTGTTTTATGCTTGTCGGCTTCATTGATTTCGATTTGCCAGTAGCCGCTCAAGAGATCTAGTGTTGAAAAGTATCGTGCACCATACAGTGCGTCGATGGTGTCATCGATTCTTGGTAGCGGAAATTTGTCTTTAATAGTGATCTTATTTAGTAATCTATAATCGATGCAAAGTCTTAACGTTCCATCTTTCTTCAGAGCCATAACAATTCCTGCTGCGTACGGACTCGAACTATTGCTTATTACGTTCTTCGCTAACATGCTACGTAGTTGTTCCCATACTTTCGATTTTAGTGCTTCCGGTGTACGTCTAGATCGCATGCTTACTGGTGGGTTATCTCCTGTATTTATGAAATGTTTTACATCTATTGCTAGACCCAGATCCCCTTCCTTGTTGGAAAAGAGATCCATTTTCTCAAACTCGTATAGTTGTTGAAAAACAATACGACGTTTGTCCGGTTCTAGGTGACTTAGGTTAAACTCACTAACTGGTACTGTTGAAACTAGTTCATCCTCTTCATCATTTATAATAAACTGTTGGAATGGTAACAAGTCTAGTAAATCATTAGCGGTAATTGGTCTCTCTTCATACGTATCTGGAATAATAGCTACATGTTTGTGGTTCGGACTCATTTGGTTAAATACTGCTGGGTTTTGATATGTGCTCTCGGTTGTGACTAACTCATCGGGTATTTCAACTTCCCTTCTTCTAATGATATTATAAGGTCTATCATATGCTGTTAGTGGTATTTCGGTTTGATCATCTCCTATGGTGAGGCTATATACGGGACAATCAGTTTCGAGTATCTGTTCAGCTGCTGCGTGATCATAGTTTAGTTGCTTATTTTTGGTATTTATTTTAACGTTATTTTGAGATAGAAAATCTATCCCCAAAATGCAGTTTTCTTTAAGATTATTCATTACATAAAAGCCGTGCAGAAAAGTGTGGTCTTTATTTATTGTTACAGGGAATTCGTATTTTCCTAAAGAATGTAACTCTTGTCCTGAAACAGTTCTAAATATGGGTGCGTTTTCTTCATTCTTCAGTGATTTGACTGTTTTTCCTCTAAGCTTAAACAGTATATCGGAAGATACTAGGCTGGCTGCAGCACCGGTATCAATTAATCCATTGGTGCGTATATCAAAAATTAAGATTGGAATTCTTATTAGTTGTGGAAGGTTTGTGCTATTGGGTTGTGATAGATTATTAATACGTAATATAGAATTGATAGCGACGTTTTTCCATATTAATTGTTGTTGTTGTACGGTCGGTTGACACGTGCCATGTCCGTCCAACATTCTCTAGATATGTGTCCCTTTTTACCACAATTATAACAGGTTATGTCTCTCTTATCCGCTGACGGTTGTCTCTGCGAGTCTCCTCGATTTTGACTATTATTGTTATTATTTCGCCGTGGGATTATTACTTGTGATCTACCACTAAAATTATTTCTTCCCCCACTTTGGTTTCGATAATTATTTCTATTCGTTAAATCTTGTTGTGATCTATAGCGCTGCACTGGTCGGTTTCTAAAGTTATTCTGGTATCTAGGTTGGTTATTTGAATACGACCTTTTATTGTTGTGAAACTCGTTTTCCCTATGATGTGTTGGACTTTGGTCTCTGCTACGCGAGTAGCTGTTACTTCGTTCTGGCTGGCGCGAAAAACTGGAATCCCTACTCTGTGATGGTGATGGTCTCGAAAATTGTACTCTTGAGTCTCGTCTTGGATGACGATCTAGCGAAGAAGATCGCCTTGAATCGTAATGATCCACAGCTGCGATGGTTTCTAGTTGTCCCTGTGAAGAGTGACGTCTTTTACTATGAATTTCTAATTCAGCCAATTTCTGTTTAAGATTCCCAAGTTCTATTTTATGTTGTGTCAACTCTTCATCTTGCTGCTTCTCGTGGTGCGTTATTCCGGCTATTACCGCTGTCAACTCCTTATCCTCATTACTTTCCTTGTTTTGTAGGATTTGCTCGGAAATGAATAATTGTTCACACACCTTTTCGAAGTCATTAAAATCTGCTGGCATTCTCAAATATAATTCACTCTTGATTTTCGGTAAAAGACCTTGCAAAAGAATTTTTATCTTAACATCATTGCGCATCTTCCTAACCTTTGTTAATAAATTATCTGCAACGTCTGTTTTATTAAGGTCATCTAGTTTATCTACTTTCCCCTCAATAGTGTCATAGAGGTTGTTTAGTCTGGATACGAACGTTCTACAGTTTTCTTCTGGTCTTTGTTTCAACGTGTTTAACTTCTTTCTAAGCGCAGCTAAGTCAAAAGAGTCTTGAAAACGTTCGATTATATCTTTTCGCCATTCATCATAATTTAACTGGTTACCCTGTTCCTCAGTATAATTATCATGCCATTCTAAAGCTTCTCCTTTTAGTCTATCGGAAAAAAATGTATTTTTTGTTCATCGTCCCACTAATTATTTTTGGCTACGTGCTCCGCCGCTTTTAACCACTCGGTGATTAATTTGTCTGTACTTTTCCCCTTGTATGCTGGGATAGTTTTCTTGTCTTCCCTTGAAAAAAGTTCACCTAGGACTCTTACAATTGGTTTTGTTCCATTATCTATTATGGTACTATCTTGCCCATAATTACCTAGAGTAGTGTTTTGACTTGTTGGATCCTGACCTGTGTTTAAGCCGGATTGGCTTGCGCCATCACCGTGGCTCAATCCCGCGCCCATTCCCATGTTGGAAATGCTAATAACTACCCCTTGATTTTTCAGTTCTCTATTATTTCTTTTTTGTAAATCGGATACAAGTTCACTCTGGTCGTTTGTTTGAGTAATCAGGTAGTTTATTATTTTCTGCAATACTACACTTGTTTCTTGGCTATTGAGTTCCTGATGCAAGGATTGGTCTAAAGATTGGGTAAAGGAAGTTTTATCAGACGTGAGATTTTTTAGATCTACTACAGCCTCTGCTGTGTGGGCGATCTTGTCAGCGATGTTTTGAAAGTTTATGGCATAAAACTCTTCTGTTTCTTTATAAATTTTTTCTCTATTGTATAAGTCTTTTATTTTGGAATTTAGATCTTTTATCTTTTGGTCTAGTTCGTCCTGATTATCTTTAAGATCGACTATTTCAGCAGCCTGAGCTTTGTTCTGGCGGGTGACTTTGTTGAGACTATCTTGAATTTGATTCTTCGTATCGTTTATTTGGTTACTTTGTGTTGCAGCCCACTCTAATGCTTTCTGTAAAGATGCGTTTTTACTTTGGAGGGTGTGGTTTTCTTGTTTTAGTTCTAATAAGCGTTTTTCAGATTCTTCGACCTTTCTTTCTAGAGTGCTGTTATCTTCTTCACTACTTTCCTCTATCTTCGCAATATGCTTGATCTTCGCATCCAATGATGCTTCTAATTGGGCGACGAGCTCGGTCTTTTCTTTTAATGCTTGTTGTAAGGTTTCAACTTGTGAATTTGAATCTGCGGCTGATTGTAGTTGTTCAGCTTGTTCTTTTGCTGCTTTTAATTCTATCTGTAGTTTTGCAACATGTTGGTCGCAATCAGCTGATAATTTTAAATTTGTGTTATAATTTTGTTTTAGTTTTTCAACCTCGTCGTTATCTTTCCGTATTTCTTCAAGCTTTCTTTCTGCAGTTTTTAATTTTTTGGATAAATTTTCCTTTTCTTTAAGCAAATTGCTGTTGATCTGACTGAGATTTGCGTGTTGTATGAGAGCTTCTCTTTGCAATACAGCTACTAACTCTGTTGTAAATTCTTTCTGTTTTCCGTGAACAGTGTGCAAAAGCTGAATGAGGTTGTCTAACTTTGAATTATCGAGAGCGTTAAGTGTTATATATTGTCTAAGTGATTTGGTGGCTTCTTGTATTGCTTCTGGGGTGATTACAGGACCTTTAGGGGGCTCTAGTTTATCTTTTATAATAGCGTACACATATAAATTTAAACGATTGCGAGTTATCTTATGTGCTGTCCTTTTGTCTTCTTCTAGTCTGCTTGAATGTCGAGTTTTGGTTTCGGCTTGATAACGTGTCTCTAAGTCTACGGAGATTTTCCAACTATCTAAAAATTCGTTACGTGCTTTGCTTACGGCTGGATTACCAATTAAATCTATATATACTTCCTCAGTGGCGGTTGGGTCCGCGATTGGTAAATCTTCCTCCGATAGTTTCGGATAAAGGCTAACATAAAGGGTCTGGAGAGCAGTCTCTGGTGTTAAATCTAATTTATCTGTCATCTGCTTACCTTACTCTTGTAGAGAAGTTGTAGTGAAGACTATAACTCGCAACAACTCAATGTTATTCGATCACTCTCGCACCTGTCAAAGCACTCAGTAAATTACCAGCAATACACGATACCCGTAGGCATCCAAGGGTGATTCGATCCTCCTTTCAGAGAATTGCGATTCTTTACTTATATTTCGGTAGTCTCGTTGGGACCTCCAAATGTAAAGTTCGCAGGAACACCATGTATTGCTAACAATTCACTAGTACATGAAAAGTTACAAAGTGAGAGAGATAGAGTGAGAAGACACTAGAACAAAGCTAAACTGACTCTGAAGTACCTTACAAAAACCCCGCGTATTTATACTGAAGCGCGAATGAACAACTCGCGCTTCAGCGTCTATCGCGGAGACTTTCGCAAGTCCATCAAAGCGTGTGAATTCACGCATGTCGGTGTGTTTATGCGAACGCGACGCGCGGATTCACGCCTCGCCGCGTCTCGCATATCGTGCCGATATCAGGCAGGAAACGCCGGCGCATACGACCTTGTGTGTATGCCGGCTATGCATGATTTAGGATCATTACAACACTATGTGTATGGTGGACGATTTTCAATTTGTACAGACAGTTCAGCAGTCAGATGGCTGTGGTCAAAGAAAGAAGTAAATGGCAAATTTGCCAGATGCATTTTGTCTCTTCAAGAGTTTGATTTTGAAATTCGCCACGTTAAAGGTGTAAATAATTGTGTGGCTGATGCCCTATCGCGTAACCCTGATGAATCCTGTATTGGACCCAGTGGCTCCGCGATCGGTCATGTAGTTTGTGTTTTTGACAGTAGAAGGCCAGTTGGCATGAGTAACGCAGAGTTGGCGTTTCAACAACAGTTGGATAGCCAATTGCGACCCATTATTACCTCTTTGAATGCCAAAGAACCGGGAAAATTTTGGGAACAATTTAAAATTCATGGGAAAGTGTTGTATAGAAGGAATCCCTCCCAGGGTCGTAAATTTTTGTTGTGTATCCCATCAATTTTGAGAAGGAAAGTAATTGAGTTTTGTCATGATGATCCGTCCTACAGTCATATGGGAATAGATAAAACAGTAGCACGGGTCTCTGAACGTTATTGGTGGCCAAAGTTTCGGGCCAGTGTTCGAAAATATGTATCCTCTTGTAGCTATTGTCAATTTCATAAATGTATCCCTGGTTTCCCCGCTGGTCAACTTCAACCAATTCCACCCCCTGATCGTCCGTTTCACACTATTGGTATGGATCATCTTGGCCCGTTTAAAGCAACATCCGATGGAAAGAAGCACATCTTGATGGCGATTGATTACTTGACAAAGTATGTCGAAGCAGTGGCGGTGGCAGACACTTCAACCGCGTTAGTAGCTGAGTTCGTCAAGGATCAAATCAACTTCCGTCATGGTGGTACGACTAGAATCATCAGTGACCAAGGTACGGCGTTTTCATCTCATCTGATGGAAGAAAAAGTCAACGAGTGGCGAACCGACCACGTATTGGCGACGGCAGAGCATCCACAGACGTCTGGACTTGTGGAACGTGTAAATAGAACGATGACACTTGCGTTGGCAGCCCGCAGCCTACGTAAACGTGGATCATGACGACTGTGATCGTCATCTACCAGCAGCCATCTTTGCTATCAACACTGCAAGACAGAGTACGACTGAAATTTCTCCGTTCCAGTTGGTTTATGGCCGTCTACCGTTCACCACGCTTGAAAATGAATTCCCGTGGCCAAAAGAACGACCAGAACCAGTCAACGTGTTCCTGTCTCGAGTTGAAGAAATGAGAAATGCTGCTCGGTTAAACATCATTGAAAAACAAGAGAAAGTAAAACGACTAGTGGATTTGAGGCGTCGTATTGTCAAAGACCTCTACCCTGGTGAATTAGTTCTCGTCCGACGTAAGCTGAAGAAGAAGGGTAAAACGAAAAAACTCCTTCCGAAGTATGTTGGTCCGTTCTAAGTTGTCAAGAAAGTTTGTCCAACAACTTATCTGGTGGAAGATTTGCCTGCCCAGCGAAATAAAAAGAGGTTCCGCCGTTTCAACGCGCATGTTGTGCAGATCCGTAAATTTCATCCGCGAGAAGACGCTGAATGGGATGATTGGCCGGATCAACCAGAAGAATCGATTGAGATCCAGCCGTCATCAGGCCAACCGGCTGAAAAAGAAGCGTCAGTTGAATCTGCAGTACCTGATCAACCCACTCCTGTACAAATCAACCCTCCGGAAGTAGTCGAACCTCCCCTCCAGCCCACATTAACGAGAGCCGGAAGAAAAGTAGTTCGTCTGAGTTGGATGAAGAATTTCGTTGCATGATTTGTGTATATACCCCCCTCCTCCCCTTCTCAAAGACTATTTTTCGTTAGTTTGTGTGTTCTGTCCAGTTTCCTTTATTCTCTTTCATTCATCCCGTCCCGTAAGTTTTTTGGGTGGGATAAAGTCAGGAAAAGGAAAGGATTAGTTTAAGTTCCCCTCTTGTATTTATTGTTTGTTCCTGTTGAAGTGTGATTTCGATTTGACAAGTTTCAAAGTTGGCGCTTGTCATGTGTATATAGTTTCCTTTGGTTTGTTTATCTTTTGTGTATATATGTGTCAAATCGAGTCAGGAAGGGCCGAATGTTGCAGACTGCCCGTCTCAATACCCCTTGTTATGTCCCTCTCCTCACCCCATCTGTGTGTCGGTATGTGTGTGCCCTGAGGGCCTGTGTAGTTGTAGTTGCCGTGTGAGGGCGTGACGGTCTGTAAGCTGGCCAGCGAACGAACAGGTGTCAGTCAGTTGGCAGTCGTCCCTTGTCACCTCGTCTCTTGTCGTCACTTGTCCTGTCTCCTGTCGGAGGCGTGTATTTGTGTGTGTAGCACACTGTAAGACTCAATTAGTTTGCAACTTTTGGTGTCCTAAAAGGCACTGATTGCAACAGTAACAAGTTATTACTGTCTCAACTGTCGAAGAGTTTCTCAAAATGAGTTCTGAAAGTCTGTAAAAAATCTAAAGTTATTATATGCCTTCAACCATGTGATATATATGGCTTTGTTCAGCAAATTTAATAGGAATGTGTTAATATACCTTAGATTATGAAATGATAAATTATACCTTAGATTATGAATTTGCAAGGGAAGGAAATTTCACCATCAATTTGTTCGTAAATAAATTGTTGTCAATAAATTTTGTAAATAAAAACAAACAAATAGGCAAGGAAGGTCCCGCCACCAACGGCAATGGCAGTCATTCCATGGTTATCTACGGCCAACGCCGATAGATGGGGTTTTAGCACTGAAATGGCAATAGCCCTCTATGGCTATTGCCATTGCGAGCCGAAATGGCAATAGATTTGACGATTTACGAGCCATAATTACTGTTGCCAAGTTCTTTTAATACGTTCTTTGGTCAGCTGACTTATAGACTAGGTGTGATGAAATGAAACCTACTATAAATCGTATTGTAATTAAACTATAGGGTATTATAAATTAAAACAAACTTAATAATGTAGGAAATTACTTGTTTAACAAAGCTCATTTATTTGTTTCCAAAAAAAACACAGATATCCATACAATTATTTATACAAAACAATTTTAAAAAAAATGGATTTGATTCAATAGTTTTTTATTAATTTAAATATCTTCCGCTCATCATTTCTCAGTAGCTTTTGAAATGGAGACTCCCCAAAGATTAGCTATTTTTTGATGTAAGACAATTGAAATTTCGTCGTAGTTTTAGATTTCATGCTTTTTTTTGTCAGATTGACTGTACTATCATGATATAATAGGAAAGGTACAGTATCCTGCAAAAAAATCCGAACACGATAGTTTATTTTCTAACATCTAGTGAGGGAAAAATAAACTATCGCGTTCGGATTTTTTTGCAGGATACTGTACACTCTCGCGCTATCCAGTCTCTTGGAAGGAACGGCGCGTTTTTAGTATAGGGTCCCAAGATTCCCCGCCAGTTTCGCTAGTATCGGAGGCCCATCGCCTCTCGGGGGTATAGTAAAAATTGGTGTTTTTCGTTCATAATTCAGAAAATTACCGACCAATTCGTCCAGAAATGGAATGAATTTAAACTTTATTTAATTCCCTATCCTAAGATACCCAATTTATCTAGTTTAGGAAACTTTGTCATTGTTAAATTTACGATTGAAAATCGCTATTTTTCGAAAATTGCGCCTTTTGCAACATTGCCTATTTTTCAATATCACGTTTGTAATCTCTACTACTGATAAAAACTTCTTGTAAAATATATCACGCTGTATATTTAACCTCAGCCGGGATCATAAAACACGCCCTACCACGAAGTCGCTTGTTTTCGAGAAGAAACCCGGGATATTGAGAAATTGGCAATGTTGCAAAAGGCGCAATTTTCGAAAAATAGCGATTTTCAATCGTAAATTTAACAATGAAAAAGTTTCCTAAACTAGATAAATTGGGTATCTCAGGATAGGGAATTAAATAAAGTTTAAATTCATTCCATTTCTGGACGAATTGGTCGGTAATTTTCTGAATTATGAACGAAAAACACCAATTTTTACTATACCCCCGAGAGGCGATGGGCCTCCGATACTAGCGAAACTGGCGGGGAATCTTGGGACCCTGTACTTAAACGCGCCGGTCTTGGGGATACCCGAGACCGAGAGTGTACCTTTCCTATTATATCTTGGTATTATACTCTGGCCCTACGTCTTCTTACCACTTCTCTCCATGAGTCCATGATGCGGTGATGCCCTGCTTGTATCAAATTGTACGAAGCAATATGTGAAATAGCCTTACATTTCTTATTCGAATTTTGCTGATTTTTCCGTTTATAAAATTACCTAAATTATGAGGTGAATCCCAGTTCGATTTGTAATCCACTCATGTATTTAAACCACATCCCGAGGTAAACCACACTAGAAAGTTAGAAGTAGCGCATTAACATAATAAGACAATAAGATCAACAGCAGATAAGCCATCATAACGAATGAGTGAAATGCCGATGAGGTCTTCGCCGACTTTAAAGGCACAAAGGGTTAACAATTCCACTAAAATAAACCATATTCAAGAAAAAGAAAATTGATGTTGATTGCTTCTGGCTTGCATCACAAGGAGCTCTTAAAGATCAGCAAGCAGGAAAGTGTTGGAATCTTTTTGCAACAAACCACAATGGCAATCTTTTACCTCAACCAAATCTAAATTCAATATACTTCAGTCACTCTCTGAACCAGAATCAGACAACCTCAAGTCTTCACTAAGTAAATGAGAAGGCATAGATAAATGCACAAGGGAAGAATTGGGTAAGGGCATAGATTCCTTTGCTGACATCGGATTCGTGCTCATACGCTCATTAGGGATATGAGTATCGTCCAAATCAGAATCAGAATCTGATTCACTAGAATCCGAACTCGAGTCACTACCGCTTTCACTAGAACTGTCTGACAACACTCCCACAGCTGCTTCAACCTAAACCAAGCATTTGGGTTGGTGAGTAATTGAAAATCAAATATTTATATATAAAAAATAGAAACAGGTTAAACCTCTTGATGTCCAGACATATTATCCAATTCGTCTAATAAAGGCATGCTGCCAGAAGCTGGAATTCCATTTGAATTTGTTAGAAGTTGGTGTGGTGATGAGCTGGTTTTCCTCATAGGAAATCCAGAAGAATGTTTGGGGGAATTTTTTTGAGTTGGACTGTAAAAACCAATTAAAAAAAAAAAAAAAAAAAAAAATTATTTTAGTGTAATTTAATAAACTTTGGTATGAAAACACAAGACACATACTTGTAAGGTGGGGAAGGAGTAGGAGGTGAAAAAGATGATGTTGGGGATTTCTGTAATGGAGAGGATTTCTTTTGATGAGGATAGTATTGTGATTGTTGTGGTGTTGGATCAACTGGAGAAGATGATCTTGCAGCTTTACCAGTACCCTCAGCCCTAGAGTTCCAGAAAATCATTTGATGATCCATGTTATTTAGAAAATTGTATGAAATGTACCTTGTTTTTTTCAGTTGAATGTTATGAGAA